>CM053742.1:19022133-19032210 GCA_028658305.1 Pachyuromys duprasi | reverse complement strand
GGAGGATAAAACAAGCAACAGGACAGGAGCATACCAAAGAGGGCCTCTGAAAGAATCAATATAGCAATGTATCAAAGCAGATATTAAGAATCACAACCAAGCCTTCGGCAGAGGGCAGGAAGTAGTAATAAAAATAGGGGAAGTTAGTAAGACTTGGGGAGAACAAGAGCTCCACAAAGACCAAACTGAACAGGGCACAGGGGTCTTATACGAGACAGTTTCTCCAACCAAGGACCATGTATGGATATGGCCTAGAACCCCAAGGTATCCAATTGAAGACCCTACTAAGGAGAACAGGGACTGTTTCAGTCAAGAACTCCATGGCTCTTTGACCCTCCCCCACACACACCAAGGAGTAACAGCCTGGCTAGATCCCAGGGGAGGACATTGTAGCCAGCCCTGAGGAGATAAGATGATCTGGGGTCCGGGGCAGTTGCATTCCTTCGTTCTTTGGAAAAGTACTGTGAGGCTTAAATTAACACAGGCCTGAAACTTGAAAATATAGGTTACAAAGTTGGTCTGATCCTCTCAGGACAAGGATGGACGTGTTCAGCTGCGTAATGTTTCTGGCATACGGAAACACAAAGACAGTTTGCTACTGTCCTATGAAAAGATCCTTTAAACAACAAATGGCATGGTCCAGATCCTGTCCTGATATGGGGCAGAGGAGTAGTTTGCACATATTCTAAAGAGATAGATACACTCAGATGGTTGCCAGAATGATTAATAAATTGTATAGATAATAATAATACTCATCAATCCAGGGTTAAAGAATTACCCTGAGAACATATTCTTTTTATATCCCTTTACAGAAATGATGGAAGAAGAACGGCTGTTTCCATGGACCATGATCCTTTGCCTCCAGCTGATATATGTTCATGGTGGACTTCAGCACTTCAGTCCTCAATCAGCATAGGAAATTATAGAAGGGATTTATGGTGAACCCTGTAAGTGCAGAGGAGGAAGATTGGCGGGTATTTCTGCAGCATTTTTTTTTAATTGTGGATTGTTCCACTTATATGGCCTGCCAATTCTTAGGCCATTCGGAAGACCCTCAACATGGTGCCAGATGGAGATGTGTAGATAAGCCAAAAGTTATACCTAAGGTCAATGGTCATCCTGGGCCTTGTCCTTGTTCCAGTTTTTATTAATCTATGTATAGTTCATGTTATACCTCTGTGCAACAATGTACTAGACAGGGTTATGTGTTTTAGCCTCCCTCCTTCCTGATATTAACATTATTCCAGGGGATGAGCCTGTGCCAGTACCCAGTTGTGATTATATAGCTGGTAGACATAAAAGAGTAGTTCAAATTATTCCTTTGTTAGCTAGTTTAGATATAACTACAGCAATGGCTACTGGGTCGGCAGGATTGGGTGTTTCTATCACTCAATTTTCCAAGCAATTGATTGATGTACAAACTTTATCTAACATGATTCAGGATATACAAGATCAGGTAGATTCCTTAGCTGAAGTAGTTTTGCAGAATAATAGAGGTTTAGATTTAATTACTGCAGGACAGGGAGAAATATGTTTGGCTTTACAGGAACATTGCTGACAAAATAAAGAAGGCTACCGGAAGACCTGGAGAGACCAGAGAAGAGAGTTGGCTGAATCTCCTTTCTGGAATGGGTTAAATGGACTTCTCTCCTACTTCCTCCCCCTCCTTGGTCCCTTGCTTGGCTTGTTGATAATTCTTTCTCTTGGTCCTTTTCTTTTTAACAAGTTTATGGCCTTTGTCAAACAGCAAATTGATGCCCTAAAGGCTCAGCCTATCCAGGTGCACTATCAAAGGCTTGAAATGGCCAACCAAGAAGACTATGAATAGCCTTAATACTAATCATCTCAGTCAGCTGAACTGGTTAGCCAATGACAGGTAAAAGAATCCACAGTGGTCTTCTGTGCCTCCTTTTGCCGCCTAAGGCAAGAGCTCAGCCTGTCGCTGCTGAAATATCCAATGATGGGCTTAAGCAAAAGGTTGAAGACCCCAGATACCAACCTAAGACAGGCATGCTTCCCTTGAGATCTTGGCCTTATAAAAATAAAAGAAAGGGGTCCTGTGGGGAGCCTTCTGGTAGTTGCACCCCCCCCCCCAAATTCTTGGCATCTGGCCTGACCTGGATACAACAGTGCATTCCTGGCTGACCTGGGTCTTGTGATAAGATCACCTTCCTGAAACACCTTAAACCCTCCCTTCCCTCTGAGCTTCCAAAGTAACTTTCTGGGAAATCTCCTGATAACTGTCATTATCACATCTTGTGACTTCTCTGGTGGGTCCTCTTGACTCCTGGTCACGTAGCAACCCTGCCAAAGGCAATTACATTCCTCCTGCCCTGCCTTCTCCCTATAAGTTGTATGAAAATTCCCATAATAAACAGGCCTTGATCAGAGAAACTGTCTTGGTCTTCCATTCTCATGTCTCTTGTTTCTCAATTCATTTCACCACTCCTTAGGAACCCATTGAACCCCCGCTGGATGGGAGCTTTGTAGTATTTGTATAATAATACAAATCTATTTTCCTTTTAAGCCAAAGTCTCCCTCAAAAGTTGTTAATCTATATGTGCCTTCTTCTTGTCAACACTGGGGAGATTGAACAACTGAGACTCAAATAAGAGGATTTAGATTAGGAAAGCATTATCACTACTTTGTTCTTTAAAATAAGTAAATGCACAAAAGAGATTAATTATGTGGGATGTAGTAGTCATGAATTTATTAATGTATTATGTGTGTTTGTTTATATGTATATATTTATATGTACATATTCCTGAATAAAATGTAGCAAAATTTTAACAGTTGGTATGTGATCTCTAGATTATAGATTTCTTCATGAGTTTTGCTTATGTATATACATTTAATCTTTTTCTTTATTTCCCAAATGATCTATAATAAGCATATAGTTCCTGTGCAACCAAATAAAAATGAATGCATGTTACTGAAAACTAAAGGAAGAAGAGCCTTGAACTCATTGGCACAGAAGACAACTTTCTGCACAGAATACCAACAGCACAGGTTCTAAGATCAACAATCAATAAATGGGACCTTATGAAACTGAAAAGCTTCTGTAAAGCAAAGGACACTGTCATCAGAACAAAATGATAGCCTACAGATTGGGAAAGGATGTTAACCAACCCTATATCTGACAGAGGGCTAATATCCAGAATGTATAAAGAACTCAAGAAGTTTAAAAGCAACAAATCAAGTAATACAATTAAAACATGGGGTGCAGAACTAAACAGAGAATTCTCAATAGAGGAACATCAAATGGCAGGGAAACACTCAAATGCTCAGCATCCTTAGTCATCAGGGAAATGCATATCAAAATGACCTTGAGACCTTACACCCACCAAATGGCTAAGATCAACAACTAAAGTGACAGTACATGCTGAAGAGGATGTGGAGAAAGGGGAACCCTTCTCCATTGATGATGGGAATGTAAACTTGTACTGCAACTTTGGAAATCAATCTGACACTTTCTCAGACAATTAAGAATAGCACTACCTCAATATTCAAGTATAACACTCCTAGGAATATATCTAAAATATGCTCAAGTATACTGCAAGGACATTTGCTCAACTATGTTCACAGCAGCTTTATCCATAAGAGCCAAAATCTAGAAACAACCCAGATGTCCCTCAACTGAGGAACGGATACAAAAATTTTGGTACATTTACACAATGGAATACTATTCAGCAATTACAAACAAGGAAATCATGAAATTTGCAGGCAAATGGTGGGAACTAGAAAAGATCATCCTGAGTGAGGTATCCCAGAATCAGAAAGACACACATAGTAATGGGAACAGGTGCTGTCTCTGACATGAACTCAGTGGCTGGCTTTTTGATCACTTCCCTCTGGGGGTGGGGAGGGTAGCAGCTTTACCAGGCCACAAAGGAAGACAATGTAGCCAGCTCTCATGAGACCTGATAGGTTAGGGTCAGATAGAAGGGGAGGAGGACCTTACTTATCAGTGGACTATGGGAGGGGCATAGGAGGAGAAGAGGAAGGGAGGGTGGAACTGGGAGGAGATGAGGAAGGGGGCTACAGCTGGGATAGAAAGTGAATAAATTGTAATAAATAAAAATAAATTTTAAAAAAGAAAACTAAAGGGAAATGACTGTCTTGAAATCAATTTGCTTTAGAATCTTCGGTATCTGTATTAGCTACTTTTCTGTTCCTGTGATGGTCAAGGCTCTTACGGAAGAAAGTTTATTTTAGTTTATGGTTCCAAATTACAAGTCCATCATAGTAGAGAAGCATGGCAAGAAGGAACAGGAAATTATGAGCTCACATCTTAAATCACAAGCAGGAAAGAGTACAAATAACAAGTAGCATGAGGCTTTTCAACTCAAAGCCTACCCCTAGTGATATATTTCCCTCAGCAAAGCTATACTACCCTTTGATAGTTTGAATAGGAATGGCCCCAATATATTTATGTGTTTGAATGCTTAGCCCATAGGAAGTGGCACTATTAGGAGGTGTGGCCTTGTTGGAGTAGGTGTGACCTTGTTGGAGGTAGTGTGTCACTGTATGAGCAGGCTTTGGCATCTCAAACTATGCCCAGAGTGGCTCAGTCTCCTTCTGTTGCCTGTGGGTTCAGATGTAGAACTTTCAGCTCCTTCTTCAGCACCATGTGTACTGCATGTTGCCATGCTTCCTGCCATGACAATAATGGATTAAACCTCTGAACTACAAGCCAGCCCCAATTACATTTTTTTCTTTGATAAGAGTTGCCATGGTCATGGTCTCTTCACAGCAAAGGAAATCTTTAGACATATCCCAAATAGCACCACCAAATGGAGACTATTCAAATATTTGAGCTTACTGAGGACATTCTTTTTTAATTAATTTATTTATTTACTTTATATCCTGTTCTTAGCCCCAGCCCTCCTTACCTCCCAGTCCTACTCTCCCTCCCTCTCCCACATCTTCTACCCTGTTCCTCAGAAAAGAGGGGGAGCCCTCTTCCCATCCATTCAAGCTCATCAAGTCTTATTAGAGCTGAGTGTGTCCTCTTACCCTGAATCCTGGCAAGGTATTCCCTCCAGGGGGAAGTAACTGCAAAGTTGACAAGAAATTCCACGTCAGAGAGAGTCCCCGCTCCCTTTACTAGGAGAACCCATATGAGGCCTGAGCTACCCATCAGTTATATCTGTGTAGGGGTCCTTGGTTGATGCTTCAGTCTCAACAGGCCCCTCTTGGCTCTGGTTATTTGTCTCTGTTGGTCTTCTTGTGAAGCTCTTGTCCCCTCCAAGTCCTGTTTTTCTTCCCCTTACTTTTCCACAAAGCTCCCTATGCCTTACCCAATGTTTGACTGTAAGTCTCAGCATCTATTTCGAGGTGCTGCTGGGTGGAGCCTCTCAGAGGATAGCTCTGCTTGATATGGAGGACATTCTTATTCAAACCACTTTAATATATTTAATTATTTTCCCACCCATTACAAAATAGAATTAGTCTTATAGTCTTCATTGCCCCAATTGTGGACATTGTCTTCTGTCTCTGGCCTGCTACCCTGACTTCTAACATGTGGTGTGCTCTTTAAATCTTAACAGTTTCAGGTTGCTGAGCTTCTGTCAAATTGGCCCCATATTTCTTGGCCCCTGATTGCATTTGCCATGACCTTCACCATCCTAGCATCACCCTTTGTGACATTTGTTGCTGTGGAACGTGAATGTATGAGCTTTAAGTATAGTTTGTC
This sequence comes from Pachyuromys duprasi, assembly GCA_028658305.1. Classification (NCBI taxonomy): domain Eukaryota; kingdom Metazoa; phylum Chordata; class Mammalia; order Rodentia; family Muridae; genus Pachyuromys; species Pachyuromys duprasi. The sequence continues at coordinate 19,026,515 of CM053742.1, read as the reverse complement.
TGCTTTCTTTTCAGTGGGTCCTGTCATCATCAGTATTGAAACACAGTCCTGTGCCTTTAAACCTGAACCTTTAGGTCTGATCCCATAGCCTGAATCAGGCCACACCTACTTGCAGCTTTCCCTGAGACAGAGAAGTAAGAGGCAGTCTGTGATGTGAATTGGCAACTCTTAAATTTTTTTTCAGTATTTTTTTAATTTTAACATTTTTATTTTATATTAATCGTAGGTTATGTACTTTGTATCCCAGCCATAGCCTCCTCCTGCATTCCCTCCCTATTCCCCCCCTTCCCTCCCTAAACTCCTCCCTGCCCCTTTCCAAGTCCACTGATAGGGGAGGACCTCCTCCCCGTCCATCTAACTCTAGCTTATCAGGTCTTAAATTTATGATATCTGCACCTGCATAGTCTTTGTCATGTATACTATGTTAAGCTAATATAATGTGAAACTTCCCACTGCACTAAAACATTATAAATAGTCAAATTTTCCTTTGTTCTGGGAATTGGTTTGATTCCTTGAGAAGACCTCTCCGAGAATTAATATGAAGATGAAGTCTGCTCTCTAAAGAAGATCTTTGGCCTTCTTTCACCATCATTGTCATAGAAACACTATTTCTGTCTCTGTGTGTCTCTTTCTCTCTCTCTCTCTATGTCTATTTATCTGTGTATTTGTGTGTGTGTACTTCTTCCTCTTTCTCTCTTTCTGTCTCTCTCCCCCCTTCCCTCTCTCCCTCCCCTTCTCTCCCTCTCTCTCTTTTTCACTCTTAGTGAAGCTCCTCTCCTCCAGGCTTTAAATAGAAACCTTACTTTCCCTTTAAGGCCCTGTCATGCTTAGATTCTCCATATACTTTCTCAAACTCCCTCCCAGTATAAGACCCCGGCTCTGCCTTGTGACTCTTATTCCAATAAACCTTATTCAAGGGAATTATGTATCAGTTCTGCAGACTGATAGCTGCTTTTTTCCTTCTTCCTAACAATCAGTATACTACTTTGCTGAAGCTACTGTTAGAAACAATAAATGATCTCAGTGTTGTACAAAGGAACACAGAAAGTGAAAGTAGCACACGCAATGCAATTCCTTTTTGTAAAATGGGTGTGCCTAAGACCTAAATTGAGCTAAAAAGCACACTGAGGCCATCATGGTTTCTATCTGTTATCCATGAAATAGGTGGAGACTGATTTTAATTCTATTTATGGGAGTTCAACCTCACAATCTGAAGTGATTGGCTGATCCGTGTAAAAGGAAAAGTTCAGGAAATGAGTGCTTGCCTTTGATTTAAAAGAGTTCCTCACAATCCGCTCTCCCTCTTTTTTATACTTTTCTTTCAAACTTAGCCATCATATATTAGTAGTGTGACATTTCCAGTAATGATAAATTATTGTTGTAATTGATAGCTTAAGAATGGTTTAAGGTGAACCTGCCTTTCTAGGTATGATCCCTTGACCAAGTGATTAACCTGACTCACCTGAAATGGAAGGTTTTCACCCTAGCCAAAAATTCTATTCTCTTGACCAGAATGTGTCTTGTGTTAACAACCCTTACTGCTATTTTACTATTCACCCCTCTGAAATGGTAAACTTTAGAATTGTTGAGAAACCAGATGAGACATTAGGGTTCCCCAAACACTTATGAAATATCTGGTTATGGCAAAGAAGAAGCTGCCAAGAGACCCAAAGATATTTTTTGCCTTTTTACCAAGAAATAAAAGCCAGTTACTTTTCCTTGGAACCTTCTTGCCCTAAACTGCCTATCTATTATCTACTTCCTGATCTTTAACATTCTCACTCCCTCTGAAGAGGTAACCCTAATTGCCATTATGGGATTGGAGTGACAACTGATATGGTTTTTTAAAACTGAATGTGGGTTGTTGGTTGTGGGAATTTGAGTGTACATATCCAGGTGGCCTATCTAAAATACTCTGTCATAGGGATGAGAGAAAGTTCTTGACTGATGTCTAGAAAACTTGAATGGGGAACTAAAGGCATGAGTTATTAGCCTAGATAAAGAATCAAGAGAAGCCAGAACAGGGAATATGCCCAAATCAAACTCCTTTAGAATCTCTTAATGTGCTTATAAGAACATCCATAAACTAGGCATTTTCCTGTTTTTCTTTTGGCATCCAAGGCTGGACTGGAGAGTGATGAACTCAGGATCTGTTTTCAGTCACTTTGAAAGTCACTGGAATAGAAACCCAGGATGAAGTCCCTGCCAGATGACTTTTAGAAAGGGACACTAAATGATCATTTGATTTTTATGCTAAAACAATAGGAGGCCCACGTCTCTTGCCTCCAGATAAGCACTACATTGTTGAGTTGACCTGAAGTCTGAAGGCTCATATCTGGGCAACATTTTTCTTATAAAAAAATAAACTCATTACCGGGAAATAGATCCAATAACATCTTGTAAAGCTAGGATCCAAGATGGCTGCCCCAGGAGGACACTGTGTCTGAGGAGCAGGACAGTAGTGTAGGCACAACAATGGGGAGACTGATATCTCGGACCTAAAACATCAGCATTTGCGACTGCCAGGTGAGCGGAATTCCTACGGTGGGGAAATCAAGTGGAAAAGTCCAAGGGACACCCAGCTATACTCAGGAAAAACTCTGGCGGGTGACAGGCTGCACACAGCCGCACTGGGCGCATAAGCCGCCACTTCGGTCTGGGTCACACAGTACCCTGGACAAACTGAGTTTCACCCAGATACCTTGGGCTGCACTGTGTGGGCATACAACCCTAGACGCACCCAGCTACCACCCCGGATTGGGACTCATAGTATCAGGTCCACACTAAGGTGCCCCCAAATGCCATCTCAGGCCATGGTGAACAGGCCCTGACCGAGATGAGGCACCAAGACTCCAGTTCAGAAGAGAGCCCTTAGCAGCAAGCCCAGGTCAGAGGCACGGAGCCTCCTGACCAGAGCAGCACCCCCAGCAGACATATCAAACGGGGACACTCAGCTTTTAGCACAGAGTGAGGAGACAAACCTCCAGACCAGAGGGGAGAACAGCCTGTGGTGCTCACAGCTTCTAGCACAGAACACGAAGCCAGGCACACAGATCCCAAAACAGAGTTCAACTGAGGCACAACACACACTATCAAACCACTAGAACTCCCTGATCTTCTTGAAGAATACTCCTGACACAAGAGAATGACAGTTCTAGTCTGGAGTTCAGCCTTAAAGCACAAACAGTTCCTTGATTATATATAAACAAATGCCCAGAAATCGGCAAAAGAACTCACCCAACAAAAATCAGGACACCATGGCCCCACCAGAAAAACCCAAAAGCAATAGAGATTTTAATTCAGCAGAGACACAGGAAAATTATATTAAAGCTATGATTATGCAGATAATAGAGGAACAAAAAGAGGCACAAAAAGAGGAAATGAACAAGGCCCTCAAAGAAATTAAGAAGGATTTAACTGCCCACATACAGGAACAATTAAAGATAGACAGAGAGGAAACAACCAAAATAGGAGACACAGTCAATTAGATGAAGGAAAGGATACAAAGCATGAAAACAGAATTACAGTCTTTAAAGAGGACACAAACAGAGATGAATCTGGAACTGGAGAACTTAGAGAAAATATCAGGAACCACAAAGGTAAGCATCAGCAATACAATAAAAGAGATGGAAGAGAGAATCTCGGGAGCTGAAGATACACTGGCTGAAATGAATTCCTCAATCAAGGAAAAATAAAATCAGAAACGTCCCAAACACAAAACATCCAAGAAATCAAGGATGCCATGAAAAGACGAAACCTAAGCATAATTAGAATAGACGAAAAAGAAGACTCCAGGCTCCAAGCAACATAAAATATTTTTAAGGAAATCATAGAAGTAATTTTTCCCAACTGGAAGAAAGAAATATCCATAAACATACAAGAAGCCTACAGAACACCAAATAGACTAGATCAGAAAATAAATACTTCTCGTCACATCATAGTCAAAACACTGAACCTAAAAAACAAAGAAAAAATATTAAAGGCAGCAAGGGAAAAGGGTCAAGTAACATATGAAGGTAGACTGATCAGACTCACACCAGACTTCTCATCAGAAACTATGAAAGCCAGAAGGGCCTGGGAAGAAGTCATGCAGTCCTTAAGGGAACACAGATGCCAACCAAGACTCTGTACCCAGCAAAGCTTTCAATCATCACAGATGGAGAAAACAAAATTTTCCATGACAAAACAAAATTCATGCAATACCTACACAGTAACCCAGCCCTACAGAAGGTACTAGAAGGAAAATTTCAGTCCAACAGAAACAACTACACCAAGGAAAATATAGGATAAAGATAATTTCCCAACAACAACAACAACAAAAAAGCAATGAATCACAGTAAGACCTCCAACTACACAATAAAAGGAACTAACAGTCATTGGTC
>CM053742.1:18996932-19021633 GCA_028658305.1 Pachyuromys duprasi | reverse complement strand
CCACTCTTAGGCATATATCCAAAAGATGTTCAAGTACACAACAAGGACATTTGCTCAACTATGTTCGTAGCTGCTTTATTTGTAATAGCCAGAACCCTGAAACAACCCAGATGTCCCTCAGTTGAGGAATGGATACAGAAATTGTGGTACTTTTACACAATGGAATACTATTCAGCAATTAAAAAGGAGGAAATCATGAAATTTGCAGGCAAATGATGGGACCTGGAAATGATCATCCTAAGTGATGTATCCCAAAAGCAGAAAGAAACTTACAGTATATACTCACTTATATAGTCCTATAGGATAGGAAGGTCATGCTGAAATCTATACACCTAGGAAGATATCCAAGAAGGAGGACCCCAGGTTGTATGATCAATGCTCGTTTAGATGAACCAATGGGATGGACATTGAATGGAGGATAAAACAAGCAACAGGACAGGAGCATACCAAAGAGGGCCTCTGAACGAATCAATATAGCAATGTATCAAAGCAGATATTAAGAATCACAAGCAAGCCTTCGGCAGAGGGCGGGAAATAATAATAAAAATAGGGAAAGTTAATAAGACTTGGGGAGAACAAGAGCTCCACAAAGACCAAACTGAGCAGGGCGCAGGGGTCTTCTATGGGACAGTTTCTCCAACCCAGGACCCTGTATGGATATGGCCTAGAACCCCTGCTCAGAAGTGGCCCATAGTAGCTCAGTATCCAACTGAAAACCCTAGTAAGGGGAACAGGGACTGTTTCAGACATGAACTTGATGGCTGGCTCTTTGACTCTCCCCCATACAAGCCAGGGAGCAACAGCTTGGCTAGATCCCAGGGGAGGACATTTTAGCCAGCCCTGAGGAGACAAGATGAACTGGGGTCAGATGGAAGGGGAGGAGATCCTCTCATGTAGGTGGACTTGGAGTGGGTGGGGAGGAGATGAGGGAGCGATGGGGAGAGTGGGAGGGAAAGAAGGAGGGGGCTACACCTGGGATGCAAAGTACCTAACCTCTGATTCATATAAAAATTTTAAAAAAACATCTTGTAAAGCTAGATTTAAGTCTAAATTTCTGGGAAAAATAATTTGAATTATTAAAATTAACATACCAACAATTTTAGTTTTTATGTTACACTTTCTTGATGTTTAAGACCATTCACGTAGGCAAATTGTGTGTGTGTGTGTGTGTGTGTGTTTACTGTTATGTTGTCAGGGTAAGTTGAAGATCTAATCTTTAGGGGTCAATCGGGCTTGAGAGGAACCTCTGGCTCCTCTAGCCTCCATTTAACCAATTGTTCCATCTGGGTGAGGATAACTCAAAGTGTTTGCTTGACTGTGGTTCTGCTTGAAAGCTTTGGGGGAAATTTTTCCTGTGTTAGCCTTCCTCTTTGTAAGCTAAACACTGGATAGAATCCACCAGGTGGAGACTCCACGGCCTTCCTAAACAAGAAAACAGGTGACTTGATAGTTACAGAACACTTCAAGAGCTGTACCACAGCCCCTAGAAGCTAGTTGACCACACTTCCTAATCTTTCTAATACTTTTAAAAAGTTTTCACTCCCTGGTGACTTAAGTATTCAAATATATGAGCTTATAGGAACCATTCTTACCTAAACTACCATTGTTTTGTTAAACTATGAGGCTCTGTGGGTTCCTAGGTAAATCTTGTAGAAACACAAGATAGCCAAAACCTTTTTCTTGTTTTGTACAGTCTTGAGAATGATCTACCATAACCTTTTGCAGGGGTTCTGAGATAGCCCCCATTTTTTGATGGATTTTATTTCCTTTTTAAAAGCATCCCCCTGAGGGAGGAGCAGCCTTACAGGCCACAGAGGAAGACTATGAAAGACAGTCCTGATGAGACCTGATAGGCTTAGGTCAGATGGAAGGGGAGGAGGTCTTCCACTATCAGTGGACTGGGGAAGGGGCATAGAAGGAGATGAGGGAAGGAGGGAGGTCAGGAATGGGAGGGGACAAATGTAGGGCTACAGCTGGGATACAAAGTGGATAGATTGTAACAAATAAAAAATTATATTAAAAATAAGAACTTTTTAGCTCATAAAATTAATTAATTAACATTTCGACTGCAGTTTCTTCTCCTTCATCCCAGCTCTTCTCCATACCCCACCTCCATCCACTCTTCCTTTTTTTCTCTTCAGAAAAGGGGAGGCTTCCCAGTGGTATCAACAAGCCTTGGCATATCAAGTTGCAGTAAGACTAGCAACTCCTACTGCTATTGAGGATAGACATAGCAGCCTAGTAGGGGGGAAAGGTTACAAAATCAATCAACATAGTCAAAGAAAGCTCCTATTCCCACTGTTAGGAGTCCCATTTGATGACCAAGCTGTATAACTGTTACATATGTGCAGAGGGCCTAGGTCATTATCACACATGCTCCCTGATTGGCAGTTTAGTCTTTGTGGGCCCCTTTGGGCCCAGGCTAGTTGATTATGTAGGTTTTGTTGTGGTGCCCTTGACCCCTCTGGCTCCTACAATCCTTTCTCCCAATCTTTGTAGAAATCCCCAAGTTCCGCCTAATGTTTGGCTGTGGGTCTCTGCATCTGTTTCCATCAGTTGCTGGGTAAAGTCTCTCTAATGATGGTTATACTAGGCTCCTGTCTTAGAAGTATAATAGAATAACATTAACAATGTCAAGAGTGGGCTTTCTCTCATGGCATGGTTCTAAAGCTGGACTAATCATTGGTTGAATATTTCCTCATTTTCTGTTCCATCTTTACCCCTGCACATCTTGCAGGCAGGACAAATTGTAGGCCAAAAGTTTTATGGCTGGATTGGTGTCCAACAAATAATACCCAGGCTATAATCCACAGACCCAATGAAGCTAAGTAACAAGGAGGGCTCAAGCGTGGGGATGTGTGAATGTCACTGAGAAGGAGAGATAGATGTCATGGTGGACAGGAAGAGGGATAGGGTTTGGGGTGAGGATGGGATCAGAAGGAATCAAGTGGGGGAAGATAGAGGAAGAGAGGAGAGATAACTGGAATTGGGAAGGGACCATCTCTTGGATGAGCTACGTACCTAGAGAAATGGAATCTTCCAGAAATCTATAAGCAGTGGGTATGTGGACCTGAATTGGCCATCTCCTATTAGCAGGTTTTTTGTTTTTTTGTTTTTTGTTTTTTGTTTTGGTCAAACACTGGCAATTGACCTTTCTCTCAACATATCTCTCAGCTGCCAAAATGTAGATGATCTTCTCCTCAGAAGCCTCTTGCTCCTGTTGTCATAACAACATACCACTCAACGTCTTAACTTTTGGGCAAACAAATACAGAGTCTTTCCATCCAAGGCTCACCTTTCCATCCCTTAGGTCAAATATCTGGGCTTTTTGTTATCCCCTAATAGTTACAAACTCATTCCAGATCACAAATAGTATTTGTGGTCCCTGACCCCTCCTATAGCCAAGGAGGAGATTCTCTCTTTTCAAGGTCTGGTGAGTTACCTTAGATTCCCAAATTCACTCTTCTTGCACATCTTCTCTATGAAACAGCTAAGGGCTCCCCAATTGAACCCCTAGACTTTTCAAAGCCTGTTACATCTGACTTCTCTCACTTCTGAGATGAACTCCTATAAGCCCCTGCTCTGGTTCTCCCAGACCTTCATCAACCCTTTATTCTTTATGCTATTGAAAGATGGGGAATAAATGATCTTGGTAGTTCTGGGACAGATGAAAGGAACTACCCTTGCCTCTGTTGGTTATCTTTCCAAACAACTGGGTACAGCAGTTAGGGAATGACAACCTTGCCTATTAACTTAGGAAGACACTAAATTCACCTTTGATTGCTTTCTCTCTATCTTCTCATGTTACTAGCTCAAGTATCTCTTGTCTCTATCTCCCTCTAGGTTTCAAGTCTTTCTCATCACCTGATTAAAAAATTCTGACATCTTCTTTGACCCCTGTTCTCTTCTCAGCCATGCCACACTCCTTCCCAGAGCAACCGGTTTCACCCATTCCTCTCTAGAATCACTCAATACCCTTACCTACAAAACTGTAAAGCTTTTCACCTCCCTCTGTCCCACTACGACTATACTTGCTTCATAGATGGACACTCATCTCTCAGTTCCATTGGCTCCTGCCAAGTGGGTTATGCCATAGTCTGACCAGGTTGTAGAGTCTGCCCCTTTACCACCAGGCACTACTTCTCAGAAAGCAGAGCTAGTCCTCACTAGGACCCCCACTTTAGCATAAGGCAGGACTAACAACATATACATAAATTCTAAATATGCACTCTACATTCTATACCACCATGTTTCCATTTGGCAGCAGAGGAGCTTCCTTACCACCAAGGATACATTTATTACCAATGAGCACCTAACCCTGAAGTTGCTAGAAGCCTCTTATCTTCCTTCACAAGTGGTATTTATTTGTAGTTGAGGTCACCAGGCTCCTCCCAATGATAAACTTTGTCTTTTTCTGATGAGACTGTTAAGGATGTCAGTCAACACCTTTAGTTAAGGATGTCAGTCAACACCTTTATGCACTTTTCGTTATTCTTTTTTTTTTTTTTTTTTTTTTTTTGGCCCTTCCACACTTAAATCCTATCTACTCTGAGTCCCAGCTCTATGCTGTCCAAGCTACTGGAGCTGTTGTGAGACCCCAGGGGCAGCTCCCTCTACAGAACAGGTATTGTCTTCCTGACAATGAATCAAAGCCCTTCCTAGCAGCTATTGTCCTGTCACATTGGGTTGCAACATTTCTATCACTTTCTCCAACCTCTCTTCTTACAACCTAGCTCAAGGATATTCCACCTGCAATAAAGCCTCCTCCAAGAGAGCTTTATGACCCAATCCTTCCCTCAACTCACAGAAGTTTTGGGGTAATCTTCTTGGGGAGGACTGGCAGATTTCATACACATGTCTTCCCCCCAAAATGGAAAATATCTTCTCACTATGGTAGATACTTCCTCTGGGTGGGTAGAAGCTTTTCCTACTACTGCTAAAATTGCAGAAATAGTCATGAATTATATTTTGTTAAGATTTGGACATCCTAGATCCATAGAATTTGATAACAGCATTCATCTCCAAAGCCCTCAAGCTGGGTTAAAGGGCCTTGGGACTACAATGTCATTTCCACTTTCCTTACCATCCCCAGTCCTCGGGAAAAGTAGACAGGGGTAATTGACTTACTAAGACACATTTATCAAAACTGTCTTCTGAACCTCATCTTCCTTGGATTCAACTTCTACCTCTAGCCCCAAATTGCATGTTGTCCATGCCCCAACACCCCACCTTCCTCAACCCATTTGAATTAATATATGGAAGTCCTTTTCTTTTGGGAAATTTACCTCCTTTAGAACCAGTCCCACTCCATTACTACTTGCTTTCCCTCACTTTTTAAAGACATCTTCTAGAGCATACTGACCATGTCCTTCCTCAGCCTTTTACTAAACCCATAACCCAAACCATTTTGCCAGAAGATTGGGTTTATTTGAAAGCTTTTTGCTCACAGGTCCTCAAGCTATGCTGTATGGGTCCACACTTGATCATCCACATCACTCCAATGGCGATCAGACTTTAAGGAATCACAACTTGGATCCATCTGTCACAACTTAAACAAGGTCTAGATCACTCATCTGAGAAGTACTCCTATTAAGTTAAGAGAACCACTAAGACTTACATTCTCTTACCTGCCTCTTATCTCTGAAGACACCTAACATGGATTCTTACCTTCCCCCTCCTACTGAGGTCCTCTTTGCTTTTCTAACCACTCAGTTAGCATGACAGATCTGGAAGTTTCAGATACATGCCTGTTGTGGACATTTTGGTTTATGATATGTGAACATGTTTTTGTTACAATCTCAAGCATAGGATATGGGACTGATTAGGATTGTCCACAGCAGCAAACTATTTGCCTAGTGCAGGCTCTGAGAGTGGCCCTTTACCGGGTGCAGATAGTTTAAATTCCCTCTGGAGAGGGAGTAAATGCCAGGGCCCAGAGAGACGCGGGGAGCTCCAGGGAAGAAGACGGCAGCTGGTGCCCCCCTCCACTCTGCTGTTCCTGGTTGGTGTTGACACAATTGGATGAGAAGTTGTTGGAATTATCTTGAAATGAGGATTGGACTTGCCACAAGAAACCCAATGACCCTAACTAGTAGAAAGTAGCTGAAGAGAACTCCGCCCGTGTCCCCACTAACCTTCCTTCTCTTCTACCTGGTGTTTCCTTATTGGAAGGGGTTGGAATGGAGAAGGAAGAAAAAAATAAAGGAAAACAAAACAGAGTTAAAAAGTATGCTGACACATGCCCAAGATAAAGATCCCCTAAGACTTCTTAACTTTATGTTATGCCCCATCATTAGATGTGCTCACAATACCCACCTTAATTTTAATGTCCATGCTGCTTGTTCAGTTGATTGCATACCTAACTTCTTGGAAGAGGAAGGAGGGTCTGACAACAAATACCTGTGCTTCATGCACAACCAGAAAAAAGGCTTACCATATATGAAAAATAATAGTAATCTTCTCACTATAGGGGATAACCTAATTGAAGTAGTTAGTACCTTGTAGATTTCACTACAGCATCTTTCCCAACAATTAAAGTCTATTGGTAGCTGGTGAGTCACCTTCACCATCATAATTCCCTGACAGGATAACGAGTGGGTCATGGATATTAAAGCCCATGCCTATATATACGTGCAAGTAGATCCTGCCCCAAGATGAAAAGTTAGGATTCTCATATGGTAGAACAGGCACCATCTACCCCTGCCAGTTCTGTACTCAAGGCTATTGAACCACCAATCCCTAACCTACAAAGGAAGCATTCTGAACTTAAAGACATTTACTCTCATCTCAGTTCCTAGATGACTGTTTTGAATAAGTCCTTAGACTCCTCCATAGTTACAGATCTCTAACCAGTGATTCCTTGAGCTCTCTAACAACAACCCTGGTGGGAACATTCTCTATTATAAATGTATCCTTAAGGCCTATACCCTGTATCTCTAAGGCTATTTCTTTCCCTTCATCCCCACCTGTACCCCTTTGTTGGGAATGGGTAAAGCCTTGAGCAGAAGGCTCCCTCCCCTCGCTGAGAAACTGCTGACCCTTAGAAGATAACAGCCGTGCAGCTGGGGCCGGCGAGATAACCACAGAGGTGCCCAGGCGGAACCGCTCCCCCCACAAGAATGTTACCTTCCCCTTCCCTACTCCCTCCTTCTTCCTGCTTATAAACTGTTACATTTTGATCATTAAAACAGACCTTGACAAGGCTCTGCTTGGTCTCATTCTTCTTTCTAGTCCGTTTTTCTTTCAGGCTTGATTCCCCTCGGACCCCACAAATAACTAGGTCTCTCGGGCCGGGGCACCCCTTCTTTCTGGAAACACCTCACAATTACTTTTTCAACATTTATTCATCACTTTGTCCTTTATCTACCCATGCTAATATTATAGTCATATAATCATTACTATCCCTGGAGGGCATCCTCTACTGGTGTTACTCTAAACCCAAACACTGTAATTAAATCCACCTATGGCCCGTTTCCCAGATTTATTAATTCTTAAGCTCACCCTCTATACAGAGGGAGAATTCTACACCCTCCTCCAGGCTCCTCACAGGACACAGAGAGCTGGGGCTCTTCCCTTTCTGATTGAAGTGAGTCTGGTAATTTCATTGGCTACCACTAGCCAGGGGCTTGAGACAATCAGATCTCCACCCAGCTGGCAGACATTCTCCAGGAAATCAATTGTTTTTCAACTGCTCTAAAACCAGATCACCTCTCTAGTCTCAGTGCTTCTACAGAATCAGAGGGCTCTTGAATTGTTGGCAGCTGAAAAATTAGAAATTTGTCTTTCTCATTGAAGCATGCTGTTACTATGTAAACCAGTCTGGCCAAAGTCAAAGAAAGAATAAAAAATCTTTACAAACTAGCCCACAAACTTTGGTTCCCTTGGACGCCTGGCTCCTTTCCTGCCTTGGCCCACTAATATGCAAACTTCTTATAATAATGATTGCTCCCTGTCTGTTTAGCTTCCTTCTGGAAAGAATAAGTGAAATAACCCAACATTCAGGGAAAATAGATGCTTCTGAGAGAATTTCCTCATGTCTCCTACCATAGCCTGCCAGATTGAGGAAACACTCTTCCTTTTTTCAACACTCCCACTCAGCAGGAAGTATCCAGAGAGGGACTACTGTCACCCCTTATCATCAACAAAAGGCTAGAATATTAGGATACAAAGTGGGCCCCAAAATGGCAGTGCTGCCAACAATGTCCTAAGATGGTATCGGTATCCTGAGTCCCAACACAGGCAGTCCTTCCTGGAAAACAAAATCCTAACACTAGCATTTCTCAGAAACTGTGTGCCATGTAAGGTTCCACTTATCTGGAAAAAAAATCTGTGTGGTGATTTGACTAACACCCCCCTCCCCCCCCATGCACTCATAGATTTGAATGCTTGGTCACCAGGAAGTGGCACTATTATGAGGTGTGGCCTTGTTGGAGGAAGTGTGCACTGGAGGTGGGCTTCAAGGTTTTAAAAGATCATGCCAAGCCCACGCAGCCTCTCTCTGGATATAGCTCTCACCTACTGCTCCAGTGCCATTCATGCCGCCTATTCACACTATGATGATAAAGGACTAAGCCTCTGAAACTGTGAGCAAGCCCCCCCCCCCCCACTCCTCCCTCCCTTAAGTGCTTTCTTTCGTAGGAGCTGCCTTGGTCTTTTGATGTCTCTGCAGAGCAATAGAACAGGGACTAAGACTACTCCTTTCTTCCTGTTCTGCCCCTAATGGTCAACTGCCTCGGGCAAAGTACCTGCAGCTCTTGATTAACTTGACAGTTTTCACTTTAAACCTCCAGCCTGCAGGCTATTATGTAAAACTCACCTGCCTCTCTACTGAGCTGCTGCTCTCTGTTCCCATGAGACAGCCCAGCAGTTTGTTCCCAATAAGCTGTTTTTATATATGCAGTGGTTTTCTTCAGTGGTTTCACTGCACACACTCCCATTAGCTCTTTCTCTCACAGAGTCTGAGGGCTAACCTGACTCAGGAAAGAAGGCTTTCAAGGCCATTTTGAGTCAAACATGTCTGGGTCTGAAGTAGGAGGAACAAATTCCCTTTCCAGAGCCAATGTCTAAATGAGGGACCCAACTACTGGGGGGTGGGGGGGTGGGGAGGATACACAAAGGAGACTCGGAGGCCTGATAAATGCAAACTGCAAAAGGTTTCAAACCAGCACACAACAGGGCCCCTCTGCATGCAAGCGAGAGACAGCCCCAAGGAACAAAGGCTTTGAGTTTTCATAGGGAGAAACCGCAAGCAGGGAGTTACAAGTCTTGGTGTTACAGGATTGGGTAAAAGAGTCTATAGGGAAGTTGACTTTTAAAATAATTGGTCTATTTTAGGTGCAAAGACCAGTCAGTCCTGGCCTGGCCATCTGGAGGATATCTGATGCTGAGCAATGCCTGGAATGTCCTGTTACGTGATGACTTGGCTGTAGTGAGGGGAGAGGGGAGCGATTAGCACATCCTGTGCTTTTTCTGAGAAGCAGGGCTACATGACAATGGTCACAAACCAGGGACTATTGGGGTGGGAACCTGGGATCATCTGGGTTAGTTGCAAGACAACAATATCTCGCACTTGCAGGCTTGGTTACTCTTTTACAACAGGATGGGTCTGCAGGTCTGTCTCAACTTGCCTGCTTCCTTGTCCCTGCCCCTGTTGTTAGGCCCAATGGGGGAACCCTAACTTCCTGGGGGGTAAGAAGAGAACTCAGGAGACCGATTATCGATGCAATAGCAAGAGGAGGTTTTATCTGAGCCATCGAGATGTGGCTGCCCCCAACAAAACCGGCAAGGAACAGTAAGGAGAGACAGAAGGTTGAAGTTTTTAAAGGAAGAAGCCCGGGAATCTCAGAGGTTGCAAGCTTGGCAACACTGGATTGGGTGGTTGACTTTTAAAATAATTGGTTCATTTATATGAACGCCTAGTCCATCTGATCCCGCCCCAATGTGGGTGGGGGAGCTGTGATGTCTGGACCGGTTGCTAGGCAATGTTATCTCTACTGCGGATCTGGACACTTCTCCATAGTGGCAGGGAGGAGACCTTTCACATTCCTTTGCAACGGGATAGGGTCTTGTTTCAATTCACGGGCTCTTCCTCCTGTTTTCTGTAAAACTGCTAGGAGAATTTACTTTAACATGGGGTACAGAATTTATAAAGCAACATGTAAAGCTAGCCTGTTCCTTTCAGTGTCCTTCTGCTTTCTGGAAAAGTACTGAGAGAACTTAGTTTAACATGGGGCCTAAAATTTAAAATGGAGTTTATGAGGTCAGCTTAACTCTTTCAGTACTTGACAATTTATCAATATAACATATAAACAAAAAACATTTTTTTCTCTGATATATTGGACATAAAGTTTGATGTTGTGGATGTTTTGGTTTATGATACATAAACATGTTTTTATTATTATTCCATGTTGATGGTTTTAGATTGTCTATACCTGTTAAGTGACTCATTCGGAGTGTGATATTTACCAAGTGGATTTAGTTGAATTCTGAGATTTTGAGGGGTATAAATATGACAGCCCAGAGGAAGAAGGCATGGCTACTTGGAGAAGGGCTGCTGGTTCGTCCTACTGCTGCATTTGCAGTTTGCTGATTTGCTGGTAACCTGGACTTCTGGATTTCCTGATGACTGATATTTGGTATTACCCCCCAAAATACAACCCTACCATCCTACCCAGTGGAAAGTGGCAAAGAGAACTCCTCCTCCTGTCCCTACTAACCTTCTTTTTCTCCTACCCAGTGTAGTGGGTTGGAAGGGAGGTAAAAACATTTAAGAACCCTAAATAAAGTAGGTTTGTTAAAAAGTCTAAGCCTATACTGTTGAATCTGGTTATAAAAGGCTAGACCCAAAGCACTTGTCCATTTTTTAGCCTGTATAGATTTGATCATATGAGTATACTTCACTGGTCTCCTGGAGACTGATTACAGACAGAAAGCATCTTCTTCCCTTTTAGAATACTATAAAAGACAAAACACTTGATTTTGAAAGACCACCATCTGATATCTTTAAACTTTATAAGAACATAAATGTGTAGCTGACTGCACTCATGATCAAGCTGACACAGGCTTCTTACTTGAGGTCCTCCTTGACTAGTCTTGGGGTGACCAATTGGCTTGAAAGCCCATACCTACAATCAGTTTAACTGTGCCTGCAAACGGAGGCAGAAAACCTGAAAACTTAATAAATACCTTTCCTACTATAAAATGATCAAATTGTAAGGCAATATACAAAGTTCACTTTCTTGCTGACAAACAGTCATCAGATGAGAGTGATTGAGAAATTTGATCTTTTACTTGAGCACTCTGCTTTTCTTTAGGTTTCACTAATCAAAGGATCTATAATCAAAATTTGGGGTCCAAGTTTTCCTACCATTTCTTACAAGGGAAACATCCCATTAGAATACTGCAGCCAGGCACACTGGCAGAACAAAAAATACAAAAAATAAAAAAGGTTAGGCTCTTTTGTCTGAGTGTCTGAGAAGAACATTGTGTGGCTACTTTAAAGTAATTTTGGAGGAAGTTTATCCCATGTGCAAAGAGCTGGAGTAGAAAAGATGAAGTCTTCACTCAGGTTTGCCTTTTCCCTAAAGGCATTCCCTCGCTTATTTGGAGAGGCAACTACCTGGTAGCAGTAAGGATGGGCTAGTTTATATCAGGAAAGAGGCCAGGTGGAAGAGAATACCACATTTACCTATAGCTCAACCTCTACCACCTTTCAATTTCTTCCTTTCAGTCCCTATTTTTAGGACCATCCCCCCGCTGCCCACCCTTCCTTTACCACTATTTTATATCCCAGATACTTCTGAAATCGCCATTTCCTAAAGCAATAGATCTGCCGTCTTCCTTCTTGGAGAAGGGGCTTATAGACATTAAAAAAAGCTTATCAGTTTTAAATTGGCCAGGGTCTGTCTCAAAAATGATAGAGCATTTCTCCAGTCCATATCAAAATTAGATTTTTTCCCCTTCTTTAGGGGCCAGAGGGATGGATCAGCAATTTAGAGATATTGCTCCTTTTTCAAAGGATCAGAATTTAGTTCCCAGCAACCATGTTGGGTTTCTCATAATTTCCTATTACTCCAGCTCCAGGGGATCCAATACCCAATTCTTGCCTCCTTGGACACCCACACACATATGCATACACACACACCACAAACCATAGACACACTGCACACACACACCACACCACACCACACCACACCATACACCACACATACACACATACTCAGGCACATACATACAGGCATATGTGTATAATATTAAGTCTGTATTATACATATGTATGTATATAAATAATAAATAAAAATAATTTTAAAATTAGAATTTTCAAATTAGAAAGACACAATTTAATGTGTCTTTCTGGTATTTGTCCTTTTCTGGAAAATTCAATAACAATGCCAGTGAAAAATCTTTCTTTTCTGTGAGGATCAAACCCAGAGTCTCAACCATGGTTGACAAGCACTGTACCATTAAACTATATCTCCAGTCTAATTTAAATTTTTTAAATTTTCACTAGACATCCTCCTGTGACCTTATTCAAAAGGCTATCTCATTGTCTGGAATATTAATATTTAATGTGGAATATACCACATTAAACTGATTATAAATTTTTTGTGACTAACATTTATTGAATCTTTTAACATTTTAGGTAATTAATGGTCAAGGAAAGCAATGTTTGTATTAGAGAATATTTGACCTCATTTTAAATCTCCTTTGCAAATTGTACATGTAGCTCATGGGTAAACTACTGACATAGAATATCAAAAGACCTTGGTTTAACCCCTTACACTACAAAACAGAAGAAAAGAAAAATAGGAAGAGGAGAAAAATAAAAGAAGGAAGGAAAGAAGGAAGAAAAGAGAAAGGAGAAATCTCTTTTGTATCTATTTGTACTAATAAGTTACTGTTGCTGTTTTACTCTTTACAAGATCAGCAAGGGACCCATAAAAGCATGCACATAATTCCCAGAAGGTTTGCCACCCTATTGGAGTCTAGGTCAATTTCTGGGACTGAAACTCACAAATTTATTTTTGCCTTCACTTTTGAGCCTGTGACTAAATGACTCATGGTAGGATTATATCTGAGCTTGTCTCCTCATCTCCAAAACCCCTAATCTCTGTATTTTGCTGCTAACCAGGAATGCTCTATCAAGTACCATCTTTTAGAGTAGATGTTAAGCACTAATTTTTTTAAGCACTAATTTTTTTAAAAGTTGCTGTCTATGTTTATAAATTGTCAAGTTTATGATTAACCTTGAGCAATCTTGTTTTCATTTGGCCTATGATAGGATAAAATTATCTTTCCAAAGACATCCCACACTGACCTTTGATATATAAACATGCTACATGCTATGGCAAAGGAACTTTACAAATGTCAGTAAAGGAATGAAACTTAAGGAGAAAATTAGCCAGACAAGGTGGTGTGAGCCTTTAACCCCAGCACTCAGGGAAGCAGAAGTAGGTGGGTCTCTGAGTCTGAGGCTAGCCTGATCTACAAAGTGAGTATAGGACATCCAAGGATAGACAGAGAAACCCTGTCTCAGAAAACAAAACAAAACAAAAAGATTAAGGTGAAATTTTCACATCCAAATGGATCCATTCTAATCACCGAAGCTGTGCTATGTTAGAAAATGATCTGGGGGTGGGAGGGAAATAGTCCTTAGGAAAATGCTCATACAATCCAAAGTATTTTGGCAAGGGCAAAAGTTTTCTTCTGCAGGTGGATATGTAGCCATGCCAAATCAGCCAGGTAAGCACACAACTCAGGAACCCCATGGTTTTTATTACTAATAGAAGAGTAATTCTGTAACTCTAAGTGGTCAGAGCTTTAGCCTTACAATCTTACATGATTGGATAACTTAAAGTAAACATTGCTGAGGAGCAAAATGCAACTTTTGAGAACAGGATGCAAACTCTAAGCAGAGTGAAAGGTAAAAATTCCACATCCACTTTCTTCTTAGAAAATTGCTAAATGTGGAAAGAGTTTTTTGTTTTTGTTGTTTGGGGATGTTTTTTGGTTTTGGCCACATTAGGTATCATTACAAATTTCTTTAAAGCTAGAACTTTTTTTTTTGGTCTCATCTACCCTTTGATAGAGAAGTCAGTGCATTACTTTTACATTTCCCAGCTAGAAGTGGAACACAGGTACAATGTCAAATGTCAGAGAGATCTGAAGCATGGGAGGAGCTTGAGCTGCCCCTCCTTGATCTGTGAGGGATGTGACAAGAAACACCCAGGAGAGAATGCAGCCAACCAATGGGAGTAAAACCCAGTTCCCAGCTGACAGAGAGCAAGGAACTAACAATCTTCATCCTACAATCATAAGAATCTGAATTTGGCTAATCATCTCAATGAGGCTCAACATGGATTATTTCCAAGAATCTCCTGCCAAACCTTGAGTTTGGGATATTTTGATAACCTAACCCAAGGACTAACTTCTTAAGCCATGTTATCTGTATCCTGTAGATGTGACTGACCTTCATTCACATTATATTAAGGTGTGTCTCAGACTGTTAATTGCTGAACCAGAAGTGAACTAAATGTGATCTAGTGTTTATCAGATTCTGGTATTGTCTTTACTGTTGAGGAATCTCTTGTCTCAATGTTATGTAAAATTACTCCCCAGTTATCTCTGATTAGTTAACAAAGAAGCTGAAGAGCCTATGACTGGGCAAAAGAGACACAGTAGGCAGGACTTCCATTCCTAGTCTGGGGGTCCCAGGTAGAGAGAGACAGAGAAGGCAGGAGAGGAAGAAAGGCACTGGGTCATGCAGAGTCATCATGAAGATAAAGATGGAGTAAGAGCATCTGGGGCAAGACTAGATGGCAAATAGCATGGGACACATGGCTGGAAAGCTCCCAGGGTAGCAGAGATGGGTTAGAATAGATCACTATCTGCCAAACTATCATACTCTGAAGCTTATTAATAAATGCAACAGGTCTCTGACTCAATATTTGGAAGCTAGAGTGGTCATAGGAAAAAAACTCTTAATTCAACAACAGTATCCAAACTTTTTAATTACAGATCTTCAAACTAATAAATAAGGATAAATCTGTGGTGTCTTAATGGCTGCAATAGGAGCTAATACATAGCCTGTACTCTAAATCTGCCTTGGAAACCTGGCATGGTGGTGCATGCCTATAATTCTAGCATTTGGGAGTTCATCCTCTGCTACATAGTAAGTTGGAAGCTAGCCTGGGCTATGTGAGATCATGTCTCAAAAATAACCAAGAAAGAAAAAGAAAGAGAGAAAGAGAGAGAGAAAGAAAGAAAGAAAGAAAGAAAGAAAGAAAGAAAGAAAGAAAGAAAGAAAAGAAAGAAAGAAAGAAAGAGGAATCTACCTTGGAGAAGTAAGGATAGGTTCATTTGAAATTCAACCATTAGGTTGAAACTAGAACTGTTTGCAACCCCTAAGTACTGATATGTGAATCATGGTATCATTGTAATTAGTCCCTAAGTCTCAGAAAGAAAGTATTGCACTATGACAAACCAGCTCAAATGAGGCTCAATACTATTTACATTCCTTATTTGCCTTTGAGTCCATCTCTTTAGAGGACTGAGCGTATTTAGGATTTAACAGTGTAAAGAATTTAAAAGGGGGGAGGGGATAGGTGGCCTTATAGTAGTTAAAAACAGACTCTAAGTCAAGGATGCTTGATCTTGTCATTTTTATGTGTAAAATGGTGAGAATAGGTAGAGCTACTTTAAAAAGTTAAGCCATTAAGAAACAAGGTTCCACTTAAGATTTCAATCTCATTATCCTGCCTGGCAGTTTTCTTGTTCCCCATTCCAACAAAGTCACAGCCTATTGAAATGCATTTGAGCCAGATAGAAATGAAGAGAGAGAGCGATTAAAAAGCGCCCAGAAATCAGAAGCTACCCCAGTCCTGCAGGCAGCCAATTTCATAGGTCAATTCGTTGATTATTTCTATCTTTTTAAATAACCATATAGTTTCAGGCTTTGATGTGGTCAGAGAAAAGAAGCCACAAAGAAATACATGATGGGCTCCCTAATGATGTGCAGTGAGGTCTGTGGGTGGTGCAAACCTACTGAGGTACTTCCTTAATTTTTTCTATTTTTTAAAAATTTTTTTCTTTATTGTTATTAATAAAAACTTATTCACTTTGTATCCCAGCTGTAGTCTCCTTCCTCATCTCCTCCCTATCCCATCCTAACTTCTTTCTTCCCTCCCTCCAGGTCCATCCCCTAGTCCACCGATAGGGGAGGGCCTCTCCCCCTACTATCTGCTCCTAGCCTATCAGGTCTCATCAGGACTAGTAACATCCTCTTCCTCTGTGGCCTGGCTAGGCTGTCCCTCCAGGAAGATATGAACAAAGAGTAAGCTATTGAGTCCAAGTCAGAGACACCCCCTGAACTCCTTACTAGGGAACCCACATAGAGACTGAGCTGTCCATGGGGTTCCTTTGAACAGAGGGTCTAGATCCTCTATATGCATGGTCTTTGGTTAGAGCATTGGTTTCTGCAGAGCCCCTGCCCTCAGATTTTTTGGCTCTGTTGGCCTCTTTGTGGATCTACTGTCCCCTCCAGGTTTTTCTATCTTTCCCTTCTTCCATAAGATTCCCTGAATGCTGCCCAAAGTTTTTGAAATATGGATGCTTTGCTTTCATTCAAGTCTCAATTTCTTGTCAACTAAAATCAAGTACCTCTCACAGGAGATTTGTTGTATTAGTGCTCTCCACCAGCCAAACATATCCCAGTTCTTCCTGGCTCTTCACCTGCTTAAAACACTATTCCTGGTCTTCTTACCTGGGTTTCCTTAGACAATTGTCTTCCCAACTCAAATGGTGCCTACTCAGCTTCATTCTGACCTACCTTGATCTTGCAGTTGCCTGCTATCTGCTCTGTCTTCCTCATATACATATCTAATCTTATTGCACTGTTCTAATCCTACCCCACATCTTCTACAACTAGTCCAGAACCTATATATACCAAATATGTTAATATAGCACTGTCATCTATCCCTGGCTTCCTTCAGTCCTTTCCTCAAGAAAACTGATTTGGTATTAGACCTATATTCATTTTTATAATATAATTTTAATTTTTTATATTAATCACATGTTATTTCTTTGTATCCCCGCTGTAGTCCCCTTCCTCATGGCCTCCCAATCCCACCCTCCCTCCCTCATCTCCTCCCTGCCCCTTTCCAAGTCCACTGATAGGGGAGGTCCTCCTTCCCTTCTATCTGACCCTAGGTTATCAGTTATCTTCAGGACTGGCTGCAATGTCCTCCTCTGCGGCCTAGTAAAGGCTACTCCTCCCTCAGGGGTGGGGGTGAGGGGAAGGTCAAAGAGCCAGTCATTGAGTTCAGGTCAGAAATAGTCCTTGTTCCCTTTACTAGGACATCCAGTTGGATACTGAACTACCATGGGCTACATCCAAGTAAAGGTTCTAGGTTATGTCCATATATGGTCTTTCCTTGGAAAAGCAGTCTCATAGAAGACCCCTGTGCCGTGTTATATTTGGTCCTTGTGTGGCTCCTGTCTTCTCCAGTTCATACTACCTCCCCCTTTTTTCATATGATTCCCTGAACTCTGCCAAAGGTTTGGTTATGAGTGTCAGCATCTGCTTTGATAGACTGCTAGGTAGAGTCTTTCAGACACCCACTGTGGTAGGCCTGTTACTTGTTTTCTCCTTCTCCTGATGTCTATTACATTTGTCTTTCTAAGTGAGGATTTATCATCTTACCCCGGGTCCTTTGTCTTGTTTATCTCCTTTAGGGGTACAGATTTTACTATGTTAATCCTATCTTACAGGTCTAGTATATACCATGTGTGTATATACCATGTGTGTCTTTCTGCTCCTGGGATACCTCACTCAGGATGATATTTTCGAAATCTCACCATTTGCCTGCAAATTTCATGATTCCCTTGTTTTTAATTGCTAAGTATGCCATTCTGTAAAAGTACCACAATTTCTGTATCCATTCCTCAACTGAGGGACAACTAGATTGTTTCCAGGTTCTGGCTATTATGAAAAAAGCTGCTAAAAGATGGTTGAGCAAATGTCCTTGTATACTTGAGCATATTTTGAATATATGCCTAGGAATGGTATAGCAGGATCTTGAGGAAGTTGTATTCCTAATTGTCTGAGAAAGTGCCAGATTGATTTCCAAAGTGGTTGTACAAGTTTACATCCACACCAGCAATGGAAAAGGGTTCCCCTTTCTCCACAACCTCTACAGCACGTGTTGTCACTTGAGTGTTTGATCTTAGCCATTCTGATGGGTATAAGGTGAATTCTCAGATTCATTTTGATTTGCATCTCTCTCATGGCTAATGATGTTGAGCATCTCTTTAAGTGTTTCTCTACCATTCTATATTCTTCTACAGAGAATTCTCTGTTTAGCACTGTACCTCATTTTTTAATTGGATTGCTTGATATATTGCTTTTTAAATTCTTTAGTTCTTTCTATATTCTGGATATCATATCAGCCCTGTCAGATTTAGGGTTGGTGAAGATCCTTTCTCAGTCTGTAGGCTGTCATTTTGTTCTGACAACAGTGTCCTTTGCTTTACAGAAGCTTTTCAGTTTCATGAGGTCCCATTTATTGATTGTTGCTCTTAGAGCTTGTGCTGTTGGTGTTCTGTTAAGGAAATTGTCTCCTGTGCCAATGAGTTCTAGGCTCTTCCCCATTTTTTCTTCTAACCTATTTAGTATATCTGGTTTTATGTTGAGGTCTTTGATCCACATGGAGTTCAGTTTTGTGCAGTGTGACAAATATGGATCTATTTTCATTTTTCTGCATGTAGACATCCAGCTGGACCAGAACCATTTTTTTAAGATGCTGTTTTTTTTCCATTGAATGGTTTTGGCTTCTTTGTCAAAAATCAAGTATTCAATCATAGGTGTGTGGGCTTATTTCTGGGTCTTCTATTCAGTTCCATTGACCTACCTTTCTGCTTCTATGCCAATACCATGCAGTTTTCATTATTATTTCTCTGTAATACAGCTTGAGATCAGAGTTGGAGATGATCTGTTGTTGCACTGGACTTCAAGTACTATGTTGAATAGATATGGAAAGAATGGGCAGCCTTGCCTTGTCCCTGATTTCAGTGGGATTGATTTAAGTTTCTCTCCATTGAGTTTGATGTTGGCTATAGGCTTGCTGTATATTGCTTTTACTATGTTTTGGTATGTGCCTTGTATCCCTTATCTCACCAAGACTTTAAACATGAATGGGTGTTGGATTTTGATGAATGCTTTTTAGGCATCTAAGGAGATTATCATGTATTTTTTCTCCTTCAGTTTGTTTATATGGTGGATTACATTGATGGATTTCTGTATATTGAACCACCTTTGCATGCCTGGGATGAAGCCTGCTTGGTCGTGGTGGATGATATCTTTGATGTGTTCTTGGTTTGAAAGTATTTTCTTGAGTATTTTTGCATCAATGTTCATAAGAGAGATAGGTATGAAGTTCTCCTTATTTGTTGTGTCTTTGTGTGGTTTAGGTATCAAGGTGATTGTGGCTTCGTAGTATTTTTTATTTTTATTAATTACAGTTTATTCACTTTGTATCCCCCCTGTAGCTCCTTCACTCCTCCCTTCCCAATCCCATCCTCCTTCCTCCTTCTCCACCCATGTCCCTCCCCAAGTCCACTGAGAGGGGAGGACCTCCTCTCTTTCCTTCTGGTCCTAGTCTATCAGGAGTGGCTGCATTGTCTTCCTCTGTAGCCTGGTAAGGCTGCCCCCCCTCAGTGGGAGGTGATCAAAGAGCAGGCCAATCAGGTCCTGTCAGAGACAGTCCCTGTTCCCATTAGTAGGGAACCCACCTGGGACACTGAAATGCCATGGGTTACATCTGTGCAGAGGTTCTAGGTTATCTGCATGAATGGTCCTTGGTTGGAGAATCAGTCTCAGGAAAGACCCCTGTGCACAGATTTTTTGGTTCTGTTGCTCTCCTTGTTGAGCTCCTGTCCTCTCCATGTCTTACTATCTCCCCCTTCTTACATTAGATTCCCTGAACTCAGCCCAAAGTTTGGCAATAAGTCTCAGCATCTGCTCTGATACCCTGCTGGGTAGAGCGTTTCAGAGGCCTTCTGTGGCAGTCTCCTGTCCTATTCCCTGTTTTCTCCCTCTTCTGATGTCCATCCTTTTTGTCTTTCTGAATGGGGATTGAGCATCTTAGCTAGAATCCTCCTTCTTGATTAGTTTCTTTAGGTGTACAGATTTTAGTACGTTTATTCTATATTTCTAATATCCACTTATGAGTGAGTATATACCGTGTGTGTCTTTCTGCTTCTGGGATACCTCACTTAGGATGATCTTTCCCACTTCCCACCATTTGCCTGCAAATTTCATGATTTCCTTGTTTTTTTTAAATCACTGAGTAATATTCATTGTGTAGATATACCACAATTACTGTATCCATTCCTGAACTGAGGGGCATCTGGGTTGTTTCCAGCTTCTGGCTATTAGAAATAAAGCTTCTATGAATATAGTTGAGCAAATGTGCTTGTTGTATAAAAATTATGGAATGTTTCACAAATTTGCATGTCATCCTTGCACAGGGGCCATGCTAATCTTCTCTGTATTGTTCCAATTTTAGTATATGTGGTGCTGAAATGAGCATGAGGTGCTTCTGTATTAGTAGTTGTTATTGTTTTAGAAATGATGGGCACAACAGATATTACATGAAAATGGTCTATTGTATGGAGATGGAGAGAGAGGAAAAGAGAAAGACATGATGGGGGAAGGGAGCACCCCAATGGAGAAAGGGGAGAGTAGAAGAGAGGGGTAAGAGCAACAGAGCAAAAACGCAAGAGCAAGAAAGAGAGGTAAGAAGCAGGGGACTATTTATAGCTCCTGCGCAGCTGAACCATGCCTCCCATGCGTCTACTTGGCACGCAACACATGATGACATCAAAAGTTACTAGACAATCAAGAAGCAGGCTTCCTAAATGCTAACATTCCTCCCTTTTTCTATAACTTAAAAAAAATGAGGAGCTTGGAATGCTTCTCATGTAAGGCAAGTTAAATTACATAAATTTAGGTTCATTGGAAGCAGCTCTTTGTTGCCATGTAAGGGAGTAGGAGAGAAAGAGGAAAAAAGTAAGAGCATCAAAATGCACAGATTACATGATGAGGAAGAAGGGAAGCCCAGGCCTGGAGAGTTCAGGGTAGAGGGGGTCAGCCTAGAACTGCAGGGGATAGGGACTGTGGAATGCTGGGAGAACCTGTAGCTGCTTATCCTGGGCCTGAAGCACACCATTTCAGCCTATTGTTAATAAGTGGGTAATGGGAGAAGGTTCTCTCTGGCTACTTTCTGCTGACACTAGGGCCATTGTAGAGAGGTCAAAAGATTGAAATATTGGCCAAGCTCAGGCAGAGCAGGCTGTTTTTATACTGTCCAGTGTCTATGAGAACATTCGTGGCTGGAAGGGAAAAGTGCAGGTCCAGCTTGGTGAAATCTGAGATCAGACTGGAACAGCTGTAGGTAGTTGCTTTGGCACTGTTGTCGATACTGGAAACACCTGGCTCTGGCAGAATACTGGAACATATCTATAGGTAGAAGACAAAGTTAAGTAGGATATGGAGAAAATTCCCTTAGGAGTACACTTAAAAAATTTGGGAGAGCGAACAGAAGTGGAAGGTTTTGATCTAAGAAGAGACTTGATCATGAGAACCTTCATTTACCCAATCGCTGACAGTAATTTAAAAAGTTTTTCTTTGGATCTGTCATCTAAGAAAATTGAGGCCAAGTTTGGTTACAGATGTGTGTAAGATTAAAGGCCATTAAAGTGGGTGCTAGGTATAGAAGACTGAAATTCTCCAGAAGACATCCCAGAGGAGAATCTGGAGAGACAGACAAATGGACTATTCCCATTGGTCAAGTAGGAGTCAGTGGCCTATGAAAGCTTCCCAAGAGCAATTATGACTGAGTAGATTAGTATGGTATAATCTGTTCTAACAGCTAGTCAGCATTGGCCAGAGACCAAGGGCACAGTTTTCCGTAGCAGACATCATTTACCTAGCTAGGATTGTGTAGCTGT
Source organism: Pachyuromys duprasi (assembly GCA_028658305.1). Classification (NCBI taxonomy): domain Eukaryota; kingdom Metazoa; phylum Chordata; class Mammalia; order Rodentia; family Muridae; genus Pachyuromys; species Pachyuromys duprasi. Next base: position 18,999,628 of record CM053742.1, on the reverse strand, counting down.
GCAAGAAGCAGAGGGAGCAAAGCAGTGCTGGAAGAGAGAAAATCTCACCCAGGGGAGAAGGTTTGGATGTAGGTTTTCAAAGTAGTAGGAAGCGTTTGCACCAACCAGAAGTGAAGACTCACCAATCGGCAGTTGTTGGGTGTAGGAATGTAGCAATCAGGTAGCCAGAAAAGGGGAGTCCCAAAACCAGGGAAAGGGAGGAATCCCACCCTCTGATATGTGCAATAGGTGAGAAACTTAAGCTGTTCATTTGTAATACTTATCTGGATTTCATTTGACCTGAGAGGTGGATTCAGGTGGATTTCCTTCAACTTACAAGAATTTAAAGTTTTACAAAGGAGATAAACTTTATATATATGTATTAAGCATCACCATTGTAATTGGCATTGAAATATACGTTGTAGAAAAGGCAGTAGACATACACATTTGTGATAACAGCATAAGCATTCTGTAAGGTGAGCTCAGAAAAGGCAGAAGTCTTTCATGAAGTAGAAGGGATAAAAGCTCACTTGATCTTAACTTTTAGTATGATTACACATTATGGAAGAGAGGCTTTTTTCTATTTTCTCTATCCACAGACTGGATGCATGTAAGTTTAGCACAATGAGAAACAATTTTTAAGTCTAAACTTAAAAGACAAACCAAAGGAAACTCAAAATCTTGAGTTTGGAACTATAATAGTGGATGGTATAGTAGAAAGTTTTTATCAGGGTTAGATTAGTAAATGAAAGCTCTAATGATAAATGTCAAAGTTCTGGATAGTCAACAGAGCAGTACCATAGCAACAGGAGGAGATATGAAGTATTTTTATCTATTTAGGATACCTTAAATCACCTTAGACCTTGCAGCTTTTATAATTTGCATTTATCAACCTTGAAACACCTTATCAGACTCTCAAACATTTACAACTTTTATTTATTAACCTTAAAACACATTTTTAGTCCTGCAAACACTTTTTTCGAAGTTCATAATTTAAACTTCTGTACTATTAGGCCTTGTATCTAATTATTTACTATGAGATATAGTAAGTAATGAGACTGCTATGAACATTTGTTGTCCTCTAACTGAAGGAATGGTAAAATGTTACATCTGAGACCTGTTTCTTGAGTTTGGTAACAAAGCAGACTGTTTCTAGACCTGACAGTAACAGCTCTAGGAGTGAGGCTTAAAGCCTGGTCCCTTGCATATGAAGACTGAGAAGGCACATGAAGCTTCCCAAGACAGAAGTTGGCATCTTGTCTGTGGGACCCGAATGTGAGGTTAAAACAGACCTGCAATGTTAGCCTGGGCTGGGTGAGGGTGGTGGAAGTTGCTGAATATAGAAGCCATTTGTCTTCCTCCAGGCCAAGGAGCTCGAAGGCTAGATGTGTCTGTGGCTCTTGTGCTGGTTGAGCTTCCATGGCTGGGCACAGAGGACAAACCTACATAGGAGCATTTTGATTTCCAGAGGCCATTCTGCCAGCAGGCAGTCATGGCTTGTTGAGGCAGCCACGGGACCAGTGTCCTTCCTAGCTGCATTTGAAACAGTTACCTAGCAGGGTTGTCTTTTGGCTATATCCCTGCAGGATGGGGCATTGCAGACAACTTTTTTCTGCAAGAATGCTGACAGCCTCAGAGTAGCAGCCAAGGTCTGTAGCATAGTTTTATGGTATATCTGAGCCTATCAGAAAGGCTACTCCCCAGCTGTAAAAATTATTTTTACCAATTCCTGTATGGGGACTAAGGGACCATCCTCAGCTGTTTAGTTAATACGACAGTAAGACTGTATTTGTATCTGAAAGACTAAAAATATATATTTGGACATGTTAAAAGACTTGATCATCTATGAGATGAGTGACTATTAACTTGCATTTGTTACCCATCAAATATTAGGACTTTAGGTTTCAACCCTGTTAAGTTGCAGTTTTAAAAATTCATAAACATAGTCCATTAAAGCAAAGGCATAATAGTTTCCTGTATGATTTAGTATATAAAATGTCCAAAGCTTATTAAAATCTAAGGCTATGCTAAAGATTAATAATATTACCATATTTTAAAAATAAGACCAGGCATATTTTAATCTTTTGATAGTGAAGATATAGCATAATGAACAAGTTTTAACAAAAACAAATAAATGCCTCTAAAATTAATATAGGTAAAAGCTTTTATGTAATAACCCCCAAGTTGTGAGTTTTAGAATAAATAATACAGTAGAACAGTATAGAACAACTTTAAATCACATTAGAATTTATTATATCAAATCCATTGGCCAAAAGCAGATCATAAGTAGCTCATGGTGGGAGAAAGAGCATTTATTTATTAACTGAGGAATTAATAAAGACATAGACAGTTAGATACACATTTTAAATTAGCTTCTTAATCTGAATAGACCTTTATAACCTTGACATTTTAGCATAAAATAAAAATTATCTTGAACCAGGGCTGAATCATATATATAGCATGGTATATAAATATAACTTGAAATTTATATAAAAATCCATACTCATTTAAAATGAGACTAGTTGATTTTAGTCTAAAAGGAGAGAAAATAAACAGATAATTATGACTAAGAAAGTTGTTTTTTTTTTAGATTTTTTTATTAATTTATTTATTTTTATATCAATCACAGGTTAGGTACTTTGCATCTCAGGCATAGCCTCCTCCCTCATTCCCTCTCACCCTCCCACTCCCTCCCTCATCTCCCTCCTCCCCGCCCC
>CM053742.1:18986373-18996432 GCA_028658305.1 Pachyuromys duprasi | reverse complement strand
ACTTGGAGGGGGCGGGGAGGAGGGAGATGAGGGAGGGAGTGGGAGGGTAGGAGGGACTGAGGGAGGGGGCTATGCCTGGGATTCAAAGTACCTAACCTGTGATTGAGATAAAAGTAAATAAATTAAAAAAAACTCAGTTATGTTATGCTTTTCTTTTAATCCCAATTATAGGATATAGGCTGCCTTAGTTTATCCACAACTATTAACTATAATAATTTCATGCAGCTCAGAGAGGGGTGTGGTCTTTTGCAGCTGCAGATAGTTTATTTCTGAGTACTCTGAGAGTGTATAAAGACCTGAGCCCAGAGACATAGATAATGCATAGAGAAGACACTTCTAGGACATTGTCAGAGGAGGAAAAAGGTTCCTGATTCATTTGCTATTTGCTGGTTAGATGGACTGCTGATAACTGAGATTGGTATTGCCCCAAAGAAGCCAATTTCCCTAATCAGCTGGAAATAGTAAAGAGAACTAGACCCTTCTCCCTACTAACCTTGTTTCTCTCCTGTCTAGTGTTGGGGGGTTGAAAGAGGCACAAGAAGTTAAATTAAAATAGATTTTTGAAGTACACCTACACCCTTCCATATCTATCACTAAGAAATTGTCCTATATGCTTGCCTATCTAATGGAGGCACTCTCTCAGTTGAGGTTTCCTCCCCTCAGATGACTATGACTTGTGTCAAGTTGACATAAGCCTGGCACACAAAGGTTTGATAGAAAATTTTCTTCCTTCCTTCCTCCCCCCAAACCCTCTGTCTTTCTGGGGATTAAACTGAAGATCTTATATGCAGTAGACAAGTATTTTAACTCTATCCCCAGCCCCAATAGAACACTTTTGTAATTGTATTATATGTCTACATTTGTTAGCTGTAACACTCACATGACAAAAATTCTTCTCTTCAGTTGGAGTATAGGAAAACAACTTTTCCCTTAATTATAAATGTTCAGGGAAATTTTTGATGCAGAAATCATCCTCGCAGATAACAAATGAGTGTTTTTCCTTTATCTTTTCTTTTTTCTTTTTAATTATAAATTCATAAGTTTTTATGAATCTACTCAGTGTTTTATAATCATTAACCCTGATTAAAATTATCTGTATGCTCAACTGATGTTCAAATTACCCCATCATGGTTAGTGAATTCCTCCAATGTGATAACACTATCATTCTTAGATGAGAGTTTTAATTAGTTAGTCTGTTTATAATTCATTCCAATATACGATTATCAGACTCAAATTACATTTTCCTGACCTAGATCTAGAATCAGGTCTGGTCCCTTTTGGCGAGGTATTAATTAAGATGTAGTTACTAAATGTTCTAATTGATCTTGCAGGCTTGGAGATAGGCCCAGCCTCGTATTTATCTCTATTATCTCCATTTAAATAGGAAGTCTTAATTTGTAACAATATGAACATAGCTACAGAGTTTGCTTTACTCTATAATTCATAAGGATTTTCAAAATAATAACAGCAATAGCACTTCTTATGACAAAAGTGGTAAATAAAATTTAAGATTTTTACAGTGTCTTATATCTTTATAGAGCATTCCACTACAAATGTATATCAGACTATTTCACCCAAGTCACTTAAAATGAACCCATTCCTCTGTGTATAGTATTACTGATTTGGTAGATAGTTAGGTTCACTTGCTTCACTTTAATTTCATAGTTTGCTTTATATTCTTCTTTATATTAGTATCAAATAAAAATATGCCAACTACAACCTTAATAGAGGGTTTAAAAATATTTTTATTAATTACTTTATTCTCTTTGTATCCCCCTATAAGCCCCTTCCTCCTCCCCTCCGAATTCCACCTTCCCTCCCCCTTCTCCACACATGCCCCTCCCCAAGTCCACTAATAGGGAAGGTCTTCCTTTCCTTCCTTTTGATCATAGTCTATCAGCTCTCATCAGGAGTGGTTGCATTGTCTTCCTCTGTGGCCTGGTAAGGCTGCTCCCCCATCAGGGTGAGGTGATCAAAGAGCAGGCCAATCAGGTCATGTCAGAGGTACTCCCTGTTCCCATTATTATGGAACCCACTTGGAGACTGAACTACCATGGGCTATGTCTGTGCAGGGGTTCCAGGTTTTCTCCATGCATGGTACTTGGTTGGAGAATCAGTCTCAGGAAAGACCCCTGTGCTCAGATTTTTTGGTTCTGTTACTCTCCTTGTGGAGCTCCTGTCTTTTCCCTTTCTTAATATTTCTCACATCTTTCATAATGTTCCATGCACTCTGCCAAACAGTTGGCCATAAGTCTCAGCATCTGCTTTGATATTCTGCAGGGCAGAGCCTTTCAGGGGCCCTCTCTGACAGGCTCCTAGGTTGTTTCCTGTTTTCTTCTTCTGATGTCAATCTGCTTTGCCTTTCTGGCTGGGGACTGAGCATTTTAGCCAGAGTCCTCCCTCTTGATTAGTTTCTTTAGGTGTACAGATTTTAGTAGGTTTATCCTATTTTATATGACTATAAGAGTGAGTATATACCATGTGTGTCTTTTTCTTCTGGGATAGTTCACTCAGGATGATCCTTTCCAGTTCCCACCATTTCTCTGCAAATTTCATGATATCCCTGCTTTTTGTTGCTGAATAATATTCCCTTGTGTAGATATATGACAATTTCTATATCCATTCCTAAGTTGAGGAGCATCTGGGTTGTTTCCAGCTTCTGGCTATTACAAATAAAGCTGCTACAAACATGGTTGAGCAAATGCTTTTATTGTGTACTTGAGCCTCTTTTGGATATATGCTTAGGAGAGTTATAGCTGGGTCTTGAGGAAGTGCTATTCCTAGTTGTCTGAGGAAACACCAGATTGATTTCCAGAGTGGTTGTACAAGTTTACATTCCCACCAACATTGGAGGAGAGTTCCCCTTTCTCCACAACCTCTCTAGCATGTGTTGTCACTTGAGTTTTTGATCTTGGCCATTATGATGGGGGTAAGGTGAAATCTCAAAGTCATGTTGCTTTTCATTTCCTTGATGGCTAATGACGTTGAGCATTTCTTTAAGTGTTTCTCTGCCATTCGATATTCCTCTATCGAGGAGTTCTCTGTTTAGCTCTGTTACCCATTTTTCAATTGGATTACTTGATTTGTTGCTTTTCAACTTCTGTAGTTCTTGATATATACTGGACATTAGCCCTCTGTCAGATAAAGGGTTGGTGAAGATTCTTTCCCAATCTGTAGGCACTCGTTTTGATGACAGTGTCCTTCACTTTACAGAAGCTTTTCACTTTCATGAGGTCACATTTATTGATTGTTGATCTTAGAGCCTGTGCTGTTAGTGTTCTGTTCAGGAAGTTCTCTCCTGTTCCAATGAGTTCAAGGCTCTTCCCCACTTTTTCTTCTAACCGATTTAATGTGTTTGGTTTTAGGTTGAGGTCTTTGATCCACTTGGACTTTAGTTTAGTGTAAGGTGATAAGTATGGATCTATTTGCATTTTTCTATCTGTAGACATCCAGTTAGACCAACACCATTTGTTGAGGATGCTATCTTTTTTCCATTGTATGATTTTGGCATCTTTGTCAAAAATCAGGTGTCCATAAGTTTGTGGGTTTATTTCTGGATCTTCTATTTGATTCCATTGATCAAACAGTCTGTTTCTATGCTAGTACCATGCAGTTTTTATTACTGTTGTTCTATAGTGTAGTTTGAGTCAGGAATGGAAATACCTCCAGAAGATCTTTTATTGTAGAGGATTGTTTTAACAATTCTGGGTTTCTTATTATTCCATACGAAGTTGAGAATTTTTCTTTCAAGGTCTGTAAAGAATTGTGTTGGTAATTTGATGGGAATTGCATTGAATCTGTAGATTATTTTTGGAAAGATGCCCATTTTTACTATGTTTATGCTGCCAAGCCATGAGCATGGGAGATCTTTCCATCTTCTGATATCTTCTTCTAATTCTTTCTTCAGAGACTGGAAATTTTTTTTTTATACAGGTCTTTAACTTCCTTGGTTAAGGTCACACCAAGGTACTTTATGTCTTTTCTGACAATTGTGAAGGGTATTATTTCCTGAATTTGTTTCTCAGCCCTTTTCTCTTTTGTATACAGGAAGGCTACTGATTTTTTTTTTTGAGTCAATTTTGTATCAGGCCACTTTGCTGAAGGTGCTTATCACCTGTATGAGTTCCCTGGTAGAATTTTTGGGGTCACTCAGGTATACTATCATATCGTTTGCAAACAGTGATACTTTGATCTCTTCCTTTCTGATTTTATCCCCTTGATCTCCTTTAATTGTTTTATTGCTCTAGCAAGGACTTCCAGAACTATGTTGAAGAGATATGGAGAGAGTGGGCAGCCTTGCCTTGTCCCTGATTTCAGTGGGATTGATTTAAGTTTCTCTCCAATTACTTTGATGTTGGCTATAGGCTTACTGTATATTGCCTTTATTATGTTTAAGTATGTGCCTTGTATCCCTGATCTCTCCAAGACTTTAAACATGAATGGATGTTGGATTTTGTCAAATGCTTTCTCAGCATCTAAAGAGATTATCATGTGGTTTTTTTCTTTTAGTTTGTTAATATGGTGGATCACATTCATGGATTTCCATATATTGAACCACCCTGCATACCTGGGTGAAGCCTACTTAGTCGTAGTACATGATATCTTTGATGTGTTTTTGTATTCCGTTTGCAAGTATTTTGTTGAGGTTTTTTGCATCAGTGTTCATAAGGGAGATTGGCCTGAAATTCTCTTTCTTTGTTGGGTCTTTGTGAGGTTTAGATACCAAGGTAACTGTGGTTTCATAGAATGAGTTTTGTAGTATTCCTTTTGTTTCTATTTTGTGGAATAGTTTGAAGAGAACTGAAGTTAGCTTTTCTTTGAAGGTCTGGTAAAATTTTGCACTGAAACCATCTGGTCCTGGACTTTTTTTGGATGGGAGACTTTTGATGACTGCTTCTATTTCCTTAGGGGATATAGGACCATATAATTCATTTATCTGGTCTTGATTCAGCTTTGGTAAGTGGAATTGATGAAGAAAGTTGTCCATTGCATTCAGATTTTCAAATTTTGTGTCATATAGACTTTTGAAGTAAGTCCTAATGATTGTTTGGATTTCTTCAGTGTCTGTTGTTATGTCCCCCTTTTCATTTCTAATTTTGTTGATTTGGATGGTGTTTCTCTGTCTTTTAGTTAGTTTGGCTAAGGGTTTGTCTATCTTGTTGATCTTCTCAAAGAACCAGCTCTTGGTTTCATTGATTCTTTGAATTGTTTTATTTGTTTCTAATTGATTGATTTCAACCCTGAGTTTGATTATTTCCAGCCATCTGCTCCCTTTGGTGAGTCTGCTTCTTTTTTTTCTTGGGCTTTTAGTTGTGCCATTAAGTTGCTTGAATGAAAAGTCTCGAATATCTTCTTGAAGGCATTAGTGCGATGAACTTTCCTCTTAGCACTGCTTTCATTATGTCCCATAAGTTTGGGTATGTTGTGTCTTCATTTTCATTGAATTGTAGGAAGACATTATTTTTTCTTTTTTTCTTCTCTAACACAACTGTCATTTTGTAGCAAGTTGTTCAGTTTCCATGTGTGTTTAGGCTTTTTGCTATTTCTGTTGTTGTTGAGGTCCAGCTTTAGTCCATTATGATCAGATAGGATACAAAGGATTATTTAAATCTTCTTGTATCTGTTGAGGCTCGCTTTGTGACCAACCATATGGTCTATTTTGGAGAATCTTCCCTAAGGTGCTGAGAAGAAGGTAAATTCTTTTGTGTTTGGGTGTAAGGTTCTGTAAATGTCTGTTAGATCCATTTGATTTATGACCTCTGTTAGAGACATTGTTTGTTTGTTTAATATCTGTATTGTTGACCTGTCCTTTGTTGAGAGTTGGGTGTTGAAGTCTCCCACTATTAATGTGTGGGGATCTATGTGTAGTTTAAGTTTTATCAATGTTTCTTTTACAAATGTGGGTGCCCTTGTATTTGGGGCATAGATGTTCAGGATTGTGATGTCTTCCTGGTGGAATTTTCCCTTGATGAGTATGAAGTGTCCTTTCCCATCTCTTTTTATTAATTTTGGTTGAAAGTCTATTTTATCAGATATTAGAATGGCTACTCCTGCTTGCTTCTTGGGTCCATTTGCTTGGAAAACCATCTTCCAGCCCTTTACCCTCAGGTAATGTCTATCTTTGTGACCTAGGTGTGTTTCTTTTATGCAACAGATTTCTGGGTCTTATGTAAACATCCATTCTGTTAGTTTGTGTCTTTTTATTGGAGAATTGATTCCATTGATGTTGAGAGAGATTAATGACCAGTGGCTGTTAGATCCTTTGATTTTGATGTTGGCTGTGGTAGTAAATTTGTGTGCTTGGTTATTTTTTGTTTTACTGTAGTGAGGTTAGTTATTTCTTGTATCTTCTTGAAAGTGGTTAGGTTTCTTCGGTTGTATTTTTGCTTCTAGTATATTCTATAATGCTGTAGCTGTGTGTAAGTATTGTTGAAATTTGTTTTTGTCATTGAATAGCTTGTTTTCTCCATCTATGAGGACTGAGAGTTTTGCTGGTTATAGTAGCCTGGGCTGACATCCCTGTTACCTTAGGTTCTGCATGTCTGTCCAGGCCTCCTGGCTTTCATAGTCTCTGTTGAGAAATCAGGTGTGATTCTGATGGGTTTACCATTATACGTTACTTGGCCTTTTTCTCTTGCAGCCCTTAGTATTTTTTCTTTGTTCTGTATTCTTACTGTTTTGTTTATTATGTGGCAAGAGGATTTTCTTTTCTGGTCTAATTTATTAGGTGTTCTGTAAGCCTCTTGTATTCTTATTGGCCTCTCCTTTAAGTTGGTGAAATTTTCTTCAATGATTTTGTTGAAAATATTTTCTGGGTTTTGGAGGAGGGAATCTTCTTTTTCCTCTATTTCTGTTATTCTTAGATTTTGTCTTTTTATGTTGTTTTGAATTTCTTGGACAGTCTGTGTCAGGAATTCATTTTCTTTGATGGATACATCGATTTCTTCCATTGTATCTTCCACACCTGAGATTCTTTCTTCTATCTCTTGTAGTCTATTGGTTATGCTTACCTCTGTAGTTCCTGCTTTCTTCCCTAAGTTCTTTCTCTCCATAATTTCCTCCATTTGTGTTTTCTTTAATTTTTCCAATTCTATCTTCAGATCCTGAGCCGTTTTGTTGATTTCCTAAACCTGTCTGACTGTTTTTCCTTCAATTCCTTCAGCTGTTTGTTTGAACCATCCTCCGTTTCTTTTATTTCTTTCAGTGATGTAAGTATTTCCTCTCTAAAGGCCACAAACTGTTTGGCTGCAACTTCCTCTATTTCTTTATGGGTGGCCATAATCTGTTTGTCTTTATCTACCTCTAGATCTTTACATATTTTATTTGTTTCCTCTATTATCCTCTTCATAAGCATAGATGTTAGGTCATCTTCTTGAATTTCAATTATGCTGGGGTGTCCTGAGTGGCTTGCCCTTGGATGACTAGGTTCTGGAGATGACATATTGCTCTGTCTTTTTTTGGTTGAGCTTTTATGCTGGCCTCTACCCATTGGGCTATATTAGGTATTGGGTGTTAGTTTCTGGTGGTTCCTGGAATCCTGTGGTGGAGAGAATCCCCTTGGCAGGAAGATGGTTTTTCCTGAAGGAAGCCTCTTCAGATTTTTAGATATGGTCACTGAATGGCTGGTGATTTTTGGGAATTGTCACAGCTCACCTCACAGACCTGAGTGGTAACTGTGGTCCTTGTTAGTCATGAAGGCTCTCCTCTCACTCAGAGAAGACCTGGGGACAGCTGCCCTGCTTCTGGGTTTCTTGCTGTAAATTTAGTGAGCTGCAGCTATTGCGTGGGTACCCAGTGGTTTGGTCAGTTTTGTTAGGGATAACTGATTGCCCCTTGTAGCAATGTCTGGGGGTTGATCTCAGGGATCCCAGGCTTCTGTAGTCTGAAGTTGGAGCTCTGTGCCCCAGTACCTAAGCAGTAGTCAGTGGCCAGTAAGTATTGTTCTCATGGGAGCAGCAGGAGGCTAGTTGCTACATAGCAGGTATCTGGGCTGGCAGTGCGTGCTCCTGCCTGTCTGCAGGACCTTTTCCAGAGAAATCCCAGGTACCCTAAGTCAGTCTCTGTTTGCTTCTTTCCCTGTGGTGTTTTCTCCCAACAGGGAGACCCTGGCTCTGGTGCCCCGAGGCGCACAGTTCTGTTTGTGAAGGGTAGTTGGTGCACAGCAGTTCTCTGGGTTGGCGGTGCACACCTGCTGGTCTCAGGGACTTTCCCAGGGAGATCCTGGGTACACTAACTCAGTCCCCATTTGCTTCCTTCCCTGTGGGTTTTTCTCCTGACAGGGAAACCAAGGCTTTGATGCCCTGGGCGCCCAGAGTTGGGTGCGCAGCAAGTCTCTGTGCTTGGGGGTAGAGCCTAGTTCAGAGATGGCAGGCATCAGCCTAGAAAGGTGATCAGGACACACAGGCATGTGGCTCTGGTCTGGTGACCAAGTGCCTGCGTGACCCAGGATCTCTTCAGGTATCTGGTTGAGTGTCCTGAGAATGGAACCAACAGGTTCCCACACCGTGGAGTTTCTTCTCACCTGGGAAACATGATGGATCGCTGTTGTTTTAGGGCCCAGAGTTCAGGCTCTTGGTCGCTGTACCGAAAATGTTCTTCAGCTCAGAAGCAGCGTCCTCCTGGCACCGCCATCTTGTCCCACCCCCCTAATATAAGGTTTTAACATGTTATAAGAAATAAATGCCACAGAATTCCAATAAGAACGTATAATCAGACAATATGATTAATAAGCTTGAGAAAACCTACTCAGTTCATTTTATGAAGCTAATATAAACCTTGGTATCAATAATAAGGAAAGTACAAGACTACGAAAGTATAGACCAATCACAGCTACAAACTGAGATACACAAATCCTGAATACATAAAGACTAGCACAGTAGATACCAGGGGAGGACATTGCAGCCAGCCCTGAGGAGACAGGATGAGCTGGGGTTGGATGGAAGGGGAGGAGGTCCTCCCCTGTTGGTGGACTTGGAGGGGGCGGGGAGGAGGGAAATGAGGGAGGGAGTGGGAGGGTAGGAGGGACTGACGGAGGGGGCTACGCCTGGGATGCAAAGTACCTAACCTGTGATTGAGATAAAAATAAATAAATTTAAAAAAAGAAAAAAAAAATAAAGACTAGCACAGTAAATCTAAAAGTATAGGCAAAAATATATTTTATAGATAGATAGACAAATACAACCAAAAGCACTGAAAACAACAAAGCTGAGACAGTAGACCCTGAAGCTAGAAATCCTGTCTTCAACTCAACCAGATCTGGGAAATCTCTAAAGTCTTCCATCTAGGTACTAACCAGGCCCAACCCTGCTTAGCTTCTAAGATCAGACAAATTCAGGGTGGTATGGCCGTAGACTCATTTAACTTCTCTAAGTCTTGCAATAACATGAGAGTCAGTTTGAAATCTCAGATAAGTACTAAGTAGCTAGTAGTCTGGTGCTGCATACAGTGTGGATATGCTATAAAAAGAGATGGTTCCTGTTTCAGTGAGATGGAGCAGGGTGTCACAAAGTTTCCTTATGGCATGTTCTAGTTTCCTCAACTTATTGGAGAAAATGGTTTGTTTAGCTTATACTTCCAGGTCACAGTCAATCAGTGAAGGAAAGCAGGGCAGGGACAAAAACAGGAAATTATTTGCAAATACAGAAGCTAGAATTTAGCTGTTAAGAAAGTCTCTTCGGTTTCTACAATCAAGGACCATGTGTGGATGTGGCCTGGAACCCCCGCACAGATGGGGCCCATGATAGCTCGGTGTAGGACTGAAGACCCTATTCAGGGAAACAGGGACTATTTCAGTCATGATCTTGATGGCTGACTCTTTGACCCTCCCCCATACAAGCTGGGGAGTGACAGACTGGCTAGAACCCAGGGGAGGACATTGCAGCCAGCCCTGAGGAGACAGGATGAGCTGGGGTTGGATAGAAGGGGAGGAGGTCCTCCCCTGTTGGTGGACTTGGAGGGGGCGGGGAGGAGGGAGATGAGGGAGGGAGTGGGAGGGTAGGAGGGAATGAGGGAGGGGGCTATGCCTGGGATTCAAAGTACCTAACCTGTGATTGAGATAAA
>CM053742.1:18955157-18975961 GCA_028658305.1 Pachyuromys duprasi | reverse complement strand
GAGCTCCACAAAGACCAAACTGAGCAGGGCACAGGGGTCTTGTATGAGAAGGTTTCTACCATCAAGGACCATGTGTGGATGTGGTCTGGAACCCCTGCTCAGGTGGGGCCCATGATAGCTCGTTGTCAGACTGAAGACCCTAGTGAGGGAAACAGGGACTGTTTCAGTCATGAATTTGATGGCTGACTCTTTGACCCTCCCCCATACAAGCCGGGGAGTGACATACTAGCTAGATCCCAGGGGAGGACATTGCAGCCAGCGCTGAGGGGAAAGGATGAGCTGGGGTTGGATGGAACGGGAGGAAGTCCTCCCCTGTTGGTGGACTTGGAGGGGGCGGGGAGGAGGGAGATGAGGGAGGGAGTGGGAGGGTGGGAGGGAATGAGGGAGGGGGCTACGCCTGTTATTGATATAAAAATAAATTAAAAAAATTAAAAAAAAGAAGATAAACAAAAAGGAGGACCTGGGGTTGGAGGATTAATCCTAACTTAGAAAGTTAAATGGAATGGACATTGGATGTAGGAGAAAAGAAGTAGCAGGACAAGAGCCTACCACAGAGGGCCTCGGAAAGACTCCTCCTATCAGGGTATCAAAGCAAATATTAAGAAACATAACCAACCCTTTGGCAGAGTGCAGGGAATCATATGAAAGAAGAGGGAGTTAGTATGACCCGGAGAGGACAGGATCTCCGTAAGGACCAAATATATCAGGGCACAGGGGTCTTTTATGAGACTGTCTCTCCAACCAAGGACCATGTGTGGATATAACCTAGAACCCCTGCTTGCATGTAGCAAATGGTAGCTCAGTATCCAAGTGGGTACACTAGTAAGGGGAACAGAGACTATTTTGGACATGAACTCAATGGCTGGCTCTTTGACCTCCTTGGCCCCTGAGCGAGAAGCAGCCTTGCTAGGCTACAGGAGAGGACATTGTAGCCATTCCTGAAGAGACCTGATAAGCTAGAGTTAGGTAGAAGGGGAGGAGGTCCTCCCCTATCAGTTGACTTGCAAAAGGGCAGGGAGGAGATGAGGGAGGGAAGGGGGAGATAGGGAGGGAATACAGGAGGGTGCTATGGCTGGGATACAAAGTACATAACCTGTGGTTAATATAAAATAAAAATGTTAAAATTTAAAAAAAGAACATGGACTTGGATATGCATAGTAGCTGTGAGTGAGGGTCTGTCCCCTCATCTTTGCTGGCCTGTGTTGCTACTGATTGTCTTGACGATAGCCATTCTGGCCACAATGTGATGGAATATCGAAGCAGTTTTAAAGTGTTTTGTTTTTTGTTTTTGTTTTTGCTTTTTTCCTTCCTTATAACTAAGGACACTGACTACTTTGGGGGTGAGAGGAATAGTACTTAAAAGCCAATGAAGTAAGACTAATTTGTCTCATGAGCAAGGGACTGATTGTCCATGTAGGAAAGCAAATCTAGGGATCCATGAAAAAGATAGTGCATAAAGATGGGAGCATAAAGATAAAGGGGGCTTATGAGCTATTAACAGTTGATGGCTGCTAGAGGAGGAAAAATCAGTTTACTTTAAAGGTGTGGCCTCTGATAGCTTGACAATGTTCCAGTAAATGGTCCCACACCCATTCATATACAGGCAAAAAAAAGTTGCACTTGGTGGGGTATTAAAACAATGATTTCCTTGTTTTCAGTAGCTGAGTAGTAGTCCATTGTGTAGATGTTACCACAGTTTTTATATCCATTCCTCTGTTGAGAGACATCTAGGTTGTTTCCAAATTCTGGCTATTATAAAATAAAGCTGCTCTGAACATAGTTAAACAAATGTCCTATTATGAATGGGGGGGGGTATCTTTTTGCTATATGCCCAGGAGTGCTATAGATGGATCTTTTGATAGTGCTATTCCCGATTTTCTGAGAAAGTGCCAGATTGTTTTCCAAAGTTGTGGTACAAGTTTGCACTCACACCACCAATGAAGGAGGGTTCTCCTTTCTCCACATCCCATCCATCCAACATGTGCTGTCACTTGTGCTTCTTCTCTTAGCCATTCCGATAGGTCTAAGTTGGAATCTCAGAGTTGTTTTGATTTGCATTTCCCTGCTGACTAAAGATGTTGAACATTTCTTTAAGTTTATCTCTGTCATTCAATATTACTCTGTTGAGAATTTGCTGCTTAACTCTGTACCTCATTTTGAAATTGGATTCTTTACTTTGTAGGTATCTGGTTTTTGAGTTCTTTATATATTCTGGATATTAGCCCTCTGTCGGATGTAGGGTTGGTGAAGATTTTTTTCCCAGTCTGTAGGATGTCATTTTATTCTGTTGAAAGTGTCCTTTGCTTTACAGAAGCTTTTCAGTTTCATGAGGTCTCATTTATTAATTGTAGATCTTAGAGCCTGAGCTGTTGGTGTTCTGTTCAGGAAATTGTCTCCTGTGCCAATGAGTTCAAGGCTCTTCCTTACTTTTTTTTCCAACAGATTTAGTGTGAGATCATTAAATTTGCAGGCAAATGGATGGAGCTAGAAAAGATCATCCTGAGTGAGGTAACTCCAAAACAGGAAGAAAAGCAAGGTATATACTCTTTTAAGCAGATATTAGCCCTATAATACAGGATAACCATCTATAGACCTAAAGAAGCTAAAAACTAAGGAGAGCCCTAGGGAGGATGCTTAAATCTCATTCACAATGGCAAACATGTTAGACACTAGCAGCAGTGAAAGAGAGGAAACAGGATGAGATCCTATTATAGAGAGTCTTCTGAAAGGCTTCACCCGACAGGGGATCAAAGCAGATTCTGAGACCCACAGCCAAACTTTGGGCAGAGTGCAGGGAGTCTTACAGAAGAAGGAAGGTAGGATAGAAGGACATGCAGGGGACAGGAGCCCCACAAGGAGACCAACAAAGCTAAAAAAAAAATCTGAGACCAGAGGGTCCTGCAGAGACTGATACACTAACCAAGGACCATGCATGGAGAGGACCTATACCTCCTGCTCAAATGAAGCTTAGTGACAACTCAGTCTCCATGTGGGTTCCAGTATAAGGGGAGCATGGGCTGCCTCTGTCGTGAAATTGGTTGCCTGCTCTTTGACCACTTGGCACTGATGATGCAATCTTACCCAGTCACAAAAGAGGAGGAACCAGGTAGTCCTGGTGAGACTTGATAAACTATAGGCAGATGACAAAGGAGAACTCTCCCTTTCAGTGGACTAGAGGAAGAGGATGGGGGGGGGGGAGGGAGAGAGATGGGATTGGGAAAGTTAAAAGAAGGGGCTTCATTCAGGATATATAATGGAAAATTTGTGAAAAAAATTAAAAATGAAAAAAATTATATGAGGTTGGGAGGAGGGGTAGATTTAGGAGGAGTTGGAGGGATGCATAGGGAGTCAAAATATATTATATGCATGTATGAAATTCTCAAACAATTAAAATACTGCATTGCTCAATAAAAACAAATTTTTAAAAGAGATCATGTCATTTCATAAGAAAAATATGAATGAGTGAGACAATGTTTTCAAAATAATGGGACAATGGCTACTTGGTGATTACATTCTCACTCACCTATACCATAAAAATAAAAGAATCTTATCTGCTAAAGGGACAAATACTTTTGATCCAGATTAAACCCAGATCTCTTACCTCTGGGATCCCACCAAAATCCTAGAGCAGTGGTTTTCAACCTGTGGGTTGCAATCCCCTTGGAGGTCTAAACAAACCTTTCACAGGGCTGCATATCAGATATTTTGCATATAAAATATTAATATTAAGATTCATCACTGTAGCAAAATTACAGTTATGAAGTAGCAACAAAAATATCTTTATGATTGAGGGTCACTACAACATGGGAAACTGTATTAAAGGGTTGCAGCATAGAGTTATAGTATCTTACCTAATCACCTCATTTATTTATTAGCTCCTTTTTCTTTAGGAATCTATATCAAGTCCTTTGGGCAGCTTCATCATGCGACAATACAAGAAAGCAGTGATAAGTCCTGGAAGACAATGACCTCTCCTAAAATCTTCTACTTCTCATACTGCTCTAAGTCTCTCTTCAGTGTGAACTCCTTACCAAGCCATTTCTGCCCAGGGCATTAAAGATAAGATGCTAGTTAGTCTCAGATTATGAAGTCTCTTTACCCTAGTTTGTGTGGGGTGGGAGAATCAGATCTCAACAGCCAGTAGCACAAAGTTCACATTGAACAGGTGACTCCATATACAGAATGACTCTATCTTGATCTGATCTGTTTCCCCTAGTGTTACAGTTCAGTCAAAACAATGGAATTCTGTAAATTGCATTTAACACATACAAGAAATGTTGTATTAATCCGGTTTTTCCAGAAATACAGAACTATAATGTATAATAATATTTATTATGAAAATTGACCCATAGAGACCAAGAAGTCTATATGCCATCTATACCGAAAGATCCAGCAAGTCCAGTCATAAAAAAGTGAGCCTAAAGACCTGAAGATCATGAGCAGCTGATGGCACAACTCCATATATACATATTTTGTAAAAGGTACAAGAGAGGCCCAAGATGGCGGCAACCAGCATGCATCATATCTGAGGGGCACAGGATCTGAAACTCCAAAATTGGTGAATGGAGGGGCAGCAGAAGCCAGAACATCCACACTGAGGCTTCCTGTGAGCTGGGACAGTTTGGATCTGGGTCAGCCATGGACATCTACAGGGACTGAGAATGGCGAATATTCAACCACCTTGCAATTCCCTATGCCCCAAACATGATCTTCCCTGCTTGTGGAGGTGGCAGGCCATGGTCACTGGCCCAAGCTCAGGCCTCCCCTGCTCAGTGGAGGCAGCAGTGGTTGCCCCAAGCACAAGCCTCCAAGCTTGGTGACTGAGATTGCAGAGGCAGGTACAGTATGGGCTTCCCAGGTCTGCTGCAGCAGCATGGCATTGGCTAGCCCAAGTAGTTGCCTCCCTGCTCAGGGACTGAGACAGCAGAATCAGCTACCCCATGTATGGGTCTCTCTGCCCAGCGGGTAAACAATGGATACCACTAAGCTGACAGATCTTCTACATTCTCATTTGCTCCTGCAGGCCCATATTTGAAAGTAGAGAACATGGGGAAACCTTGTGCTTTCCAACTAGGCCTGCTAACCAGTGAGTGCACCTTCAAGTGGGTGTGTACAGAGCCCCAGATCCAGGATTTCTCTAAGCTAACATCCAGACATCAGATCCCTCCCACCCAAACCCCACTGTGGGCAACATAGAGATCCTTGGGACAGAGTTCTCAATATCGAATCCGCTGCACTATGGGTCTACCAGTGGAGAACAGAGAAACACATCCTGGAGCCCAACAAGTATGAATACCAAAAGGACAGTACCACAGGCCTATAGGCCGGTGAGGTATTCAGGGCACCTGCATATGCAAACAGAAACAGCACCCACCCCCTCTCTGGTGCTTAAGCTCCACCCTTCCAGGCATATACTTGCTCTAGCAACATCTCCCTCAAGGCACACTTCCACATATATGCCCAAGATTGTGCACATGCACCTATGACCTTCCTCCCTTAGATACAGCTGAAACACCAACATCCACTCTCTAACCAATGGACCTCTTCCATCTTCCTGAAGAATATTCCAGACACCAGAGACAGACAGACCCAGTCTGAAGTACAAACTCCAGGAACAAACAGCAAAGGTTATAGATAAACAGATGGCTAGAGGTGAGCTTAAGAATACATCCAACAAAAATCAGGACATCATGGCTTCACCAGCATCCCCCAAATCAATGAGTATACTAATTCATCAGAAATAAAGGAAAATGATTTTAATGCTATGCTTATCCAGTATTTAGAAGCACATAGAGAGGAAACGAACAAAGAACTCAAAGAAATACAGGCAAATACAGCCAAACAATTAGAGGCACAAGTAATGGCATATAGAGAGGAAACAAACAAACCACAAAAGCCAGCATGGAAAGACAGGAATCCACATTCAAACTGAAGAAGGAAATGATGCAAGACATGAAAACAGAATTAGAATCAATAAAGAAACACAGAGAAAACCCTGGAGCTGGAGAACTTGGATAAAAGATCGGGAACAACAAAGATAAGAATCACCAACAGAATACAAGAGATGGAAGAGAGAATCTCAGACGCTGAAATATAATTGCAGAAATTGATAAATCTCTCAAATAAAAAGCAAAATTGGAAAAGTTCCAAACACAAAACATCCAAGAAATCAAGTATGCCATGAAAAGACAAAAATTAAGAATAACAGGAATAGACAAAAAAGAAGATTCCAGGCTCCAGGGACCAGAAAATATTTTCAAGAAAAATCAAAGAAGAAAATTTTCCCAACTTAAAGAAAGAGATGTCCATAAACAGACAAGAGGCCTACAGAACACCAAATAGAATAAACCAGAAAATAAACTCCTCACGTCATATTATAGTCAAAACCCTAAGTACACAGAACACAGAAAAAAATATTAAAAACAGCAAGAGAAAAACACTAAGTAACATATAAAGGTAGATCTATCAGAATAGCAACAAGCTTCTCAACAGAAACTATAAAAGAGAGAAGGGTTTGGGCAGATGTCATGTAGACTTTAAGGGACCACAGATGCCAACGCAGACTACTATGTCCTGCAATGCTTTCATTCAACATAAACGGAGAAAACAAAATATTCCATGACAAAATTAACTTAATATCTACAGAGCAACCCAGGCCACCAGAAGTTATTAGAAGCAAAACTCCAATCCAACAAAATTAACTATTACCAAGAAAACACAGGATATATTAAATTCACAACAAAATATTAAAAGAAAACAAACACACTTCACCACCAACTCCAAAAATAAAGGGAACTAACATTCATTGGTCACTACTAACAACATCAACAAACTCAACTCTCCAATGAGAAGACACAGACTGACAGAATGGTTCCAGAAACAAGACCCCACATTCTGCTGCATCCAGGAAAGACACCTCTGTAAAAAATAAAAATACTACCTCAGAGTAAAGGGCTAGAAAAAAATGTTTTTCAAGCAAAACGACCCAGACAACAAACTGGAGTAGCCATCCTAGTAGCTAATAAAATAGACTTTCAAGCAAAATTAATTTAAAAAGATGAGGAGGGGCACTTAATTCTCATCAAAGGAAAAATCCACCAGGAGGGCATCACAATGCTGAATATCTATGCCCCCAATACAAGAGCACCTATATTTGTAAATGAAATAGTATTAAAGCAAAAATCTCACATTGATCCCAACACCGTAATAGTGGGAGACTTCAACACTCCACTCTCACCAAGTTACGGATCATCTAGACTGAAGCTAAATAGGGAAATAATTACACATACAGAGGTAAATCAAATGGACCTAATAGATGTATACAGAACTTTTCACACAAACTCAAAAGAGTATAGCTTCTTTGTAGCACCTCATGAAACCTAATCAAAAATGGAACATACAGTCAGGCTAAAAGCAAGCCTCAAGAAATACAAGAAGATCAAAATAATCTCTTGTATCCTATCAGACCACTGTGGCCTAAAACTAGACCTCAACAACAACAGAAATGACAAAAAGCCTACATATACATGGAAACTAAAAAGCCCTGTACTCAATGACAACTTGGTCAGGGAATAAATGAAAAAAGAAATAAAATACTTCCAAAATTTCAAACAAAATGAACACACAACTTACCCAAACTTATGGGACACGATGAAAACAGTGCTAAGAGGAAGTTCATGGAACTGAGTGCCTCCAGAAAGTTTGAGACGTCTCTTACTAGTAACTTAAAGGCACACCTAAAAGCCCAAGAAAAAAAAAGCAGACACACCCAAGAGGAGTAGAGGATTGGATGTAATCAAACTCAGAGCTAAAATCAATGAATTAAAAACAAAGAAAACTCAAAGAATCAATGAAACCAAGAGCTAGTTCTTTGAGAAAACCAACAAGATAGACAAACCCTTAGCCAAACTAACTAAAAGGCAGAGAGACACAATCCAAATAAACAAAATCAAAAATGAAAAGGGGGACATAATGACAGACACTGAGGAAATCCAAACAATCATTCAGTCTTACTACGAAAGGCTACATGCAACAAAATTTGAAAATCTAAAAGGAAATGGACAATTGTCTTGATAGATTTCATTTACCAAACCTAAAAGAAGATAAGGTAAACAGATTAAATAGTCCTACATCCCCCAAGGAAATAGGAGTAGTCATCAAGAGTCCCTGCCAAAAAAAAAAAGCCCAAGTCCTGATGGTTTGAGAGCAGAATTCTACCTGAACTTCAAAGGAGAACAGTGCCAATACTCTTCAAACTATTCCACAAAATAGAATCAGAAAGAACATTACCAGCCCATTCTATGAGGTCACAGTATCCTTAATAGTTAAACCACACAAAGACCTAACAAAAAAGAGAACTTCAGACTTATCTCTCTTACGAACACTGACACAAAAATACTCAATAAAATATTTGCAAACTGAATCCAAGAATATATAAAATATATCATTCACCATGACCAAGTAGGCTTCATCCCAGGCATGCAAGAGAAGTTCAGTATATGGAAATCCATGAATATAACCCAGGCTATAAATAAACTGAAGGAGAAAAACTACATGATCATCTCCTTAGATGCAGAAAAAACATTTGAGAAAATCCAAATGCATTCATGTTTAAAGTTCTGGAGAGATCAGAGATAGAAGGCACATACCTAAACATAATAAAGACAATATACAGCAAGCCTATAGTCAACATCAAAATAAATGGAGAGAAACTTAAATCAATCTCACTGAAATCAGGGACAAGGCAAGGCTGTCTACTCTCTCCATATCTCTTCAATGTAATACTTGAAGTCCTAGCTAGAGTATTAAGACAAATAAAGAAGATCAAAGGAATACAAATCAGAAAGGAAGTAGTCACAGTATCACTATTTGCAGATTATATGATAGTATACATGAGTGACCCCAAAAATTCAACCTGAGAACTCCTTCAGCTGATAAACACCGTCAGCAAAGTGGCTGGATAGAAAATTAACTCAAAAAAGATTAATCAGTAGCTCTCCTACATATGAAAAACAAAAGGGCTGGGAAAGGACTTAGGGAAACAACAGCCATCATAATAGCCACTAATAACATAAAGTACCTTGGTGTGACTCTAACCAACCAAGTAAAACACCTGTTTGAAAAAACTTCAAATCTCTGAAGAAAGAAATTGAAGAAGATATCAAAAGATGGAAAGACCTCCCATGCTCATGGATTGGTAGGATTAACATAGTGAAAACGTCCTGACAAAAGCAATCTGCAGATTTAATGCAAATACCATCAAAATACCATCACAATTCTTTACAGACTTTGAAAAAACAATTCTCAATTTCACATGGAAAAACAAAAAAACCCAGAATTGCTAACAAAATCCTGTACAACAACAGATCATCTGGAGGTATCACCATCCCTGATCTCAAACTGTACTACAGAGCAATAGTAATAAGAACTGCATGGTTCTGCCATAAGAACAGAATAGTGGATCAATGGAATCAAATAGAAGACCCAGAAATAAACTCACAGACCAACAGATACTTGATTTTTTTTATAAAGAAGCCAAAAACCATACAATGGAAAAAAGACAGCATCTTCAACAAATGGTGCTAGTCTAACTGGAAGTCTACGTGCAGAAAAATGCAAATAGATCCAAATTCATCACCCTGCACAAAACTAAAATCCAACTGGATCAAACACCTTAACATAAAACTAGACACATTAAACCTGTTAGAATAAAAACTGGGGAAGAGCCTAGAACTCATTGGAACAAGAGACAACCTCCTGAACAGAGCACCAACAGCACAGGCTTTAAGATCAACAATCAATAAATGGGACCTCATCTAACTGAAAAACTTCTGTAAAGCAAAAGACACTTTCAACAGAATAAAACGACAACATACATACTGGGAAAGGATCTTCAACAACCTTGCATCTGACAGAGGGCTAATATCCAGAATATTTGAAGCTCAGGAAACTAAAAAGCTACAACTCAGGTAATCCAATTAAAAAAATTGGGTACAGAGCTAAACAGAGAAGTCTCAATAGAACAATGTTGAATGGCAGAGAAACACTTAAAGAAATGCTCAACATCCTTAGCCATGAGAGAAATGCATATCAAAATAACCCTGAAATTTGACCTTACACCCATCAGAATGGCTAACATCAAAAAGTCAAGTAACAATACATGCTGGAGAGGATGTCGAGAAATGGGAACCCTCCTCCATTGCTGGTGGGAATGTAAATTTGTACAGCCACTTTTGAAATCAATCTGGTACTTTCTCATAAAATTAGGAATAGTGCTGCCTCAGGACCCCGCTAAACTACTCCTAGGCATATGTCCAAAAGATGTTCTAGTATACAAAAGGACATTTGTTCGACCATGTTCACAGCAGCTTTATTTGTAATAAGCAGAATCTGGAAACAACCCAGATATCCCTCAACTGAGGAAAGGATACAGAAATGTGGTACACTTACACATTGAAATACTATTTTGCAATTAAAACAAGGTGCAGGCAAATGGTGGGAACTGGAAAAGATCATCCTGAATGAGTTAACCCAGAAACAGAAAGACACATATGGTATACACTCACTTATAAGTGGACATTTGACATAAAACATTGGATAAACATACTAAAATCTGTACACCTAATGAATCTAAACAAGAAAGAGGACCCTGGGTAAGATGATCAACCCTCATTCAGAAAGGCAAATGGCACAGGCATTTGAAGAGAGATAAAACAGGGAACAGGACAGGAACCCACCACAGAGGGACTCTGAAAGACTCTGCCCAGCAGGGTCTCAAATCAGATGCTGACTCATAGCCAAACTTTGGGCAGAGTGCAGGAAATCTTATGAAAAAAGGGGGAGATAGAAATCCCTGGAGTGGACAATAGCTGCACTAGGAGGACAACCAAACCAAAAATTCTGGGCACAGTGGTGTTTTCTGAGACTGATACGCCAACCAAGTACAATGCATGGAGATAACCCAGAACCTATGCACAGATGTAGCCCATGGCAGCTCAGTATCTAAGTGGGTTTCCTAATAATGGGAACAGGGACTGTCTCTGAAATGAACTGTGTGGCTGGCTCTTTGATTACCTCCTCCTGATGGTGAAGCAGCCTTACCAGCCCAGAGAGGAAGACTCTGCAGCCAGTCCTGATGAGACCTGATAGGCTAGGGTCAGAGGGAAGGGGAAGACGACTGGCCCTGTCGGTGGACTTGTGGAGGGGCATAGGAGGAGAAGAGGGAGGGAGGGTGGAATTGTTAGGGTATGAGTGAGGGGGCTACAGCTAGGATACAAAGTGAATATACTGTAATTAATAATAAATAAATAAATTTTTAAAAGTTTTAGTGGAGTTACTTTATAATGGGGATTTTGGAGGAATAGTGTCCTTCCTAGACATCATATTCTCTCTAATAAAAAATCCTAGTGCCAGGAACACAGAATATCTTTTAAAGACATTTGTCAGTAAGAAACAATAGAATTCCCTAAATATTACAAGCCATTGCCAATGTTCTTTGTTACACTCAGAAACCAGATGGAAGACTTTATTTCTGAATATATCACATACTTGGTTCATAGAACATGGAGAAATCAAGTTAGTACTGACCTAACCTACAAGCTTCATCCGTACTGGCCAGCTTTCATAGTGCTAGAAGGTTCTCTGCATACTACTGAAGGAAAAAAGGAAACAATAGTCTTACTCAGCTGTAAACTACAATAACAACTGGCCTGGTAATATATGCCTACTAGTATAAAGTGTCATGAATGTTACAGGAGTAACCAACCACTTTATAATTGGACTTAAGACCTCTTCTACAAGTCAAAGTCAATTATACTTGGGGCCAATATCCCTCTACTCTTCCTCCTAACTTCTCCCACATCTACCCTGAACCCCCAAATTTATGTTCTCTCTTTTGCTTTTTGAAAAATAATCCATCAAGTTTAATTTATGCTGCCCATATACTCTTGCAAAATGAACATAGTATTAAACTAGCTCTTAATGACATCATTATATGCATAGATTAGTGCATCATTCAAAATTTGTCAGAGGAGCATGCAAAAAGAATGCAGTAAACATTAATACAGAACCCAAAACAGTTCAAGATGTAAGGAATAAGAAACTGAAGAATGTTCAGCCCTAAATGAAACACCTATATCACTTCTCCTCCTGGCAAATGTCAGAGATCATTGCAGAAGAAGGGACAAAAGATTGTAAGATCTAGAGACAGCTGTAGAACTATAAGGAAACAGTATTATCTGGAGACAATAGGGAATTGTACATATGAACTCATAGTGTTGTGCCAGTGTGCATAAGACCTACTCAAGACCAAGCCAAACAAAGTCCCGGCATGGGGGTATTGGTGGTCATGAAGTTACAGTACATCTGCTGCAACTGATAGCTTTTGGGTGATGGACAGTCAGTTTTCTTTAAGGATGTGGCCCCTAGTAAATCAGCCACACTCTATTGGATAGCCCTATAGCCAAGAAAATATAAGCTGAACAAATTGGACCCAACATGTTTTTTTTAATTAAAAAAGTACATAAAGTTGGAAGATTAAGGAGGTTCAGGTGGATGTAGAAGGACCCAGGAGGGGGAGTGAAAGGTGAATATAATCAAAATACATTGCATGTAATTCTCAAAGAATTAATAATTTTAAATGTCAAAGCCTGAGAACTGAGGCTAGGGAGAAGACAGTAGAAAGATAGGCCCTTCATCTACATCCTGACAGCCAAGAACTCCAAGAGCAAGGTGAAACGAAGATCTCAGTTCAAGATAAAAGAAGACGAATTTGCCTTTTGTCTACTTTTTTGTTCTATTTGACCCCTCAAGAAATTGGATGCTTCCCACCCACATGTAAAGGACAAATCTTGTTCAGTCTACTGATTCAGATACTAATGTTTTCCAAAAACAACCTTATATACATACCCCAAAACAATGTCTTATCAGCCATCTGGACTGTCCTTTATCCAATCAACTTGATATATAAAATTGGTTTTCACAGATGCCTTGATGCTTAATTCCCTCATAAAACCCCAGACCAGAAAGTCTGACATACATTAAGATCTTCTCTTTCATAATAGGCAATCTCAACTTTCCAAAGTGACAGGCATAGCTACAAAAATCTGGATGAATTTTTTGAGATCTCAGATATCACACAACTTTTGTCAACCAAATAAAAATCATGACTGTTACCCAGAACAACCTAAACTTCAACCTTCAATGGCTACATGGTCTCTAGTGACCACAAGTATTCTACATGAAGGATCCAAAGTGTTCCTATATTACTGCTATTAGACACTCTAACTGATTTTAATTTTTTTATAAAGTTCATGCTGCTGCTGCTACTGCTACTGCTGCTGCTGCTGCTGCTACTGCTGCTGCTGCTGCTGCTGCTGCTGCTGCTGCTGCTGCTGCTGCTGCTACTGCTACTGCTCCTCCTGCTGCTGCTCCTCCTTCTGCTCTTTCTGCTCCTGCTGCTCCTTCTCCTATTTTCATGTTCTTATCTGCCTCTTCTTTCTCCCCACTTCAACACTTTCTCCCCTGGCAGCAGTACAGGATTTAAACTGATGAAAGACTCAAAGTCACTTAGGCCTTCAACTATTACAGCAGCTCTAAATGAGTTCATCATCCAAAAGGAGGCATAAAAAATAGAATGGAATTAATGGACTATACCAACCCAAATTTTCAATAATAAAAAAATAATTAAGACAGTCACATGTCTGTTTTACTCAATATCTATAGTGTTCAAAAATTAGGTTAATATCATGGTCATTTAACCAAGGTGTTGATTATCTTTTGAAAATGACTATTATTTTAGATTTTAGGTTCACAGCAAACACAAAATGAAGGCACAGAATTCCCACAGATGGTGTATCTCCAAACATTCACACCCTCCTCTCTTAGCACTATCTCCTACCAGAGTTGTACATCTGTTACAACTGATAAAGATACATTGACACATCATTCATTTTCTTTTTTTTTATTTGCATACAATGTTGTGTCTGCATATACACCTGCACACCAGAAGACAGCACCAGATATCATTACAGATGGTTGTGAGCCACCATGTGATTGCTGGGAATTGAACTCAGGACCTTTGGAAGAGCAGCCAGTGCTCTTAACCTCTGAGCCATCTCTCCAGCCCTGACACAACATTGTTAATGAAAGTTCATAGTTTACATTAGAGTTTAGTCTTGATACATTCTGTATAGTTCATACAAGTTTATAATGATATGAATTAATTCTTGTGGCAGCTCATTTGGAGTTAATGGCAAATTGGAGTGTGCTTCTCCACAGTGGAATTCGGCCTCTCAGCCCTGGTTACTATCTAAAGCTTGGTGGCTAAGAGATTGATCCTGGCAATTCTACAGTAGAGGGCTATGACCCTGAGAAATTCCATGCAACCATGGTAACCAGACAGCAGGTTCTGTGTAACCTTGAGTGAGCCATCATATGTTCTGGCTAAGTAAAAATTGCCTCTGTGAGAACCTGCTTGTAATTTCCTGTTATTTAAGCATTAACTAGACATTGAGTAAATGAGACTTTGATCAAAGCCTAGACTTGGTGTTCTTCTTTGTGTCTCCTTGCTCTCTCTCCCCCCAGCCTCCACTCAGGTGGTATTCAGGTGTCACTGCTGGCCGGTGATAAATTCTTACAGTCTTATATATTATAGTTCCACTATCTTTAAAATCTTTTGTGCTCTGCCTTTTCATCAGTTCCCCATTGGAACCCCCCAACAACCACTCATCATTTTACTGTCTCAATGTTCATGTCTTTATACTTTCACCTTTCATAGAGTTAAGTCATTCTACTTGGTTTGAGTTGTTTATTTTTGTTTTGTTTTTGAGATACAAGTTTCAATAGAAAACTTTAATAATCTGTGGACACAGATATACAAATTATAGGGGAGTTTGATTATATGTCCATTTAGCAAAACAGGAGTAGTAGATTTGTTCCCAGGGACTGAACTTCCCAACCATGGGTTCCAAGCCAGATTTAGGGAACCAAGCATGTGTTTCTTCCTATGGAGTGAGCCTTAAATCCAATAAGAAAGTAGTTGGTTATCCCCATAATGTTTTAAGGGTAGTTTGATGCCACAGTCATTCAGCAAAATAATAGTAGTAGGTTTATCCCTGGAGCCTGTGACCCTCCCCAATCATAAGCCTATGCTGGCTTGTAGATAGCCCACATTCACTTCAAACTCATGATTCTCCTGGTTCAGCCTCACAAGCACTTTGATTGCAAGTGTTTAACACTGTATCTATCACCAATATATTCTCATGTTTTACTTAGTAACATGCATTTAGGACTTTTCCATGTCTCATTTTGGTTTGATAACTCATTTCCTTTTAGTGCTGAGTAATATTCTATTATGTGGGTGTAGAACCATTGATCTATCCATTCACCTACAGAAGGGTATCTTGGTTGGATCCAAGTTTTAGAAGTTATGAATAAACTGAAATTAGGCAATTACCTGTGAAGGCTTTCATATAGGTATAAGTTTCTCAATTCCTTTGTTTAAAACCATGGAATTAAATTACTGAATCATATGTTTAAAACATAATCATTCTACTAGAAATTTCTAAGCTATTTTTGGAAATGGATATACCATTTTACATTCCACAACAGCAATGGTACAAGTTCCCTTTGGAACTTGCCTGCTTTTGCCATTTTCAGTGTTCTGGATCCAGAGAATGAAATTAATGTATACTAGTATCTCATTGTTTTTTTTTTCAATAGCCTGCTGACAAATCATGTGGAATATCTTTTCTATATATTTATTTACTAGTCTTAATTCCTTAAAATGTTCTTTTAATAATAGCATCTTACCCTAAAGTCCTTGTAAGCAACCAAAAGCACAGGAAATACCCTGTATTAGTTTTTGTCTTGTGTGTAAAGGGAGTCTCCAGGATAACTCTGCCCAACAACTTGAGAGATGGTATCATATACATGACACTGAGCTTGTTATTTGGTAAACTGTGGCTTCTGGCAAGAACAATAACTCCTGTGTAGGGTAACTCCAGTTAAACTATTTTATACTAATACATATCATTTATAAAATAATGTTTCCATATGGCCTTTAAAAACATCCTCAGGGTTTTTTATCTTCCTCCTCCACTTCTCTGCACTATCTGCTCATCCTTTTCCTATATCAACCTCCCTCTTAATTACAGGGCATGGAGAAATCAAGCTGCTAATGACCATGAAGTTTCCTCCCTGCTAGCTAGCTTTCACAGTATTGGGAAAAGTCTTAAATAATCTAATCTAACTGTAAAATGTGTGAATTATAACAATGATTGGCGTGAAAAACTATGATAACGAGAGCAGTAGTGGCACAAATGTTAGGGAGTAACCAACCACTTTCTGATTGGGTTTAAGACCCACTCCACAAAAATAAATTCATGCCTGGTAATATAAGTCTCTAACCCAGAATTCATGGTTGAAGAAGTAACAGGCCCTAAGGGTGAACCTAATAGGATTATTTTGCTAAATTGATATGTCAAATCAAACTGCCCTCTAAAGTTGTATCCTTATACACATAGATTAGTTTACCTTTAAGACCTAATGAGAGAAATTTCTTTGTACAGTAAATGACAATTCACACAGATATACTAATCAAACGTAGATAATAGTGTTTGTGGAGTTTAGGGCCCTAAAGGAGACATCAATATCATGCCTCCTCTCTTTTCCAAGGCTCAGGCATCATCATGGAAGAGGGAGAAAAACTGCGAAAAGCCATCAATGTCAAGAAGAATTCTTGCCTCACAATATCTTCTGTATGTTACAAGACTGCTAAACTCGTGTATTCACATCAGCTGTGTTTGCCTGCATAAAACCTTACAACATCAACCTAGTCAACATATTGCATGAACAGGGAAGTCCTCATAAGTCCACACTTGCAACTGACAGTTGACGGCATCTGAGAGTCAGTTCTCTTTATGGATGTAGACCCTGGTAGGTTGATTGTTCTCCAGTGAATGACCCTACATCCATGACTGTATATGTAGCTCAAATTAGGCTCAGTGTCTTATTTTAAAAAGAGAGAGAAAGAGAGTTGAGAATACAAAATTAGGAGGGGCTGGGCAAGTAGGGAGTATCTAAGAGCAATGAGGACAAGGAATGCAGGTGAATGTGATCACAATATATTGTATGAAATCCCCAAAGAACTGATAAAAATATTACAATAAATTTTATTTTTTTATTTTTTAAATATTAGTTACAGTTTATTAACTTTGTATCCCAACTGTATCCTGCTCCCTCATTCCCTCCCGATCCCACGCTCCCTCCCTCATCTCCTCCCTGCCCCTTTCCAAGTCCACAGATAGGGGAGTTCTCTTCCTCTTCCATCAGACCCTACCTTATAAGGTTCCTTCAGGACTGGCTGCAATGTCTTATCTGTGGCTGCTCCTCCCTTGAGGGAGGGGGGGAGGGAAGCTGAATGAGCCAGTCATTCAGTTCATGTCAGAAATTCTTGTTCCCTTACTAGTGGACCCACTTGGATACTGAGCTATCTGGGCTAAGCCTGAGCAGGGGTTATAGGTTATAGCCATGCATGGTCCTTGGTTGGAAAACAGTCTCATAGAAGACCCCTGTGTCTTGATATATTTGAACCTTTTGGGGCTCCTGTCCCCTCTAGGTCATACTAACTCCCCCTTCGTTCATATGATTCCCTGCACTCTGCCCAAGGTTTGGTTATGAGTCCCTGCATCTGCTTTGATACACTGCTAGGTAGAGTCTTTCAGGTGCCTTCTGTGGTAAGATCCTGTCCTGTTAACTGTTTTCTCCTACTTCCAATGTTGGTTCCCTTTGTCTTTCTAACTGAGGATTAATCATCTTAGCCCTATTCCTCTTTCTTGTTTATCTTCTTTACGTGTACAGATTTTAGTATCTTTACCCTATCTTATAGGTCTGGTACCCACTTATAAGTAAGTATATATGGTGTGTGTCTTTCTGCTCCTGGAATAGCTCACTCAGGATGGGCATCCATTCCTCAGTTGATGGGCATCTGGGTTGTTTTCAGGTTCTGGCTATTACGAATAAAGCTGCTACAAACATGGTTGAGCAAATGTCCTTGTTGTGTACTTAAACATCTTTTGGATATATGCCTAGGAGTGGTATAGCTGGGTCTTGAGGAAGCAGTATAACTGATTGTCTGAGAAAGTGCCAGATTGATTTCCAACGTGGTTATACAAGTTTATATTCCCACCATCAATGGAAGAGGGTTCCCCTTTCACCACAACCTCTCCAGCATGTGCTGTCTCTTGAGTTTTTGATCTTAGCTATTCTGATGGGTGTAAGGTGAAATCTCAGGGTCCTTTTGATTTGCAACTCTCTCGTGGCAAAGGATATTGAGCATCTCTTTAAGTGTTTTTCTACCATTCTATATTCTTTTACAGAGAATTCTCTGTTTAGCTCCATACCCCATTTTTTAATTGGGTTGCTTGAATTATTACCTTTTAACTTCTTTAGTTCTTTATATATTCTGGATATCAGCCCTCTATCAGATGTAGTGTGGGTGAAGATCCTTTCCCAATCTGTAGGTTGTCGTTTTGTTCTGAAATCCATCTCCTTTGCTTTACACAAGCTTTTCAGTTTCCTGAGGTCCCATTTATTGTTTGTTGCTCTTAGATCCTGTGCTGATGGTGTTCTGTTCAGGAAGTTGTCTACTGTGCCACTGAGTTCTAGGCTCATCACCACTTTTTCTTCTACTCAATTTAGTGTATCTGCTTTTATATTGAAGTCTTTGATCCACTTGGATTTTAGTTTTGTGCAGGGTGATAAATATGGATCTATTTGCATTTTTCTGCATGTAGACATCCATGGACCAGCACCATGTGTAGAACATGCTATCTTTTTTCCATTGAATGGTTTTGGCTTCTTTGTCAAAATTCAGGTATACATAGTTGTGTGGATTTATTTCTGGATTTTCTAACTAGTTCCATTGATCCACTATTCTGTTTCTATGCCAATACCATGAAGTTTTTATAACTATTTCTCTCTAGTACAGGTTGAGATCACAGCTGGAGATACCTCCAG
The DNA here is from genome assembly GCA_028658305.1 of Pachyuromys duprasi. Classification (NCBI taxonomy): domain Eukaryota; kingdom Metazoa; phylum Chordata; class Mammalia; order Rodentia; family Muridae; genus Pachyuromys; species Pachyuromys duprasi. Next base: position 18,956,944 of record CM053742.1, on the reverse strand, counting down.
ATGGTCTGTTGTTGTACAGGTTCATTTTGGAAATTCTGGGTTTTTTGTTTCTCCATATGAAGTGGAGAATTTTTCTTTCAAGGCCTGTAAAGAACTGTGTTGGTATTTTGATGGGAATTGCATTGAATCTGTAGATTACTTTCGGCAGGATGGCCATTTTAACTGTTATTCCTACCAATCCATGAGCATGGGAGATCTTTCTATCTTCTGATGCCTTCTTCGATTTCTTTCTTCAGAGATTTGAAATTTTTTTTCAAACAGGACTTTCACCTGCTTGGTTAGAATCACCCCAAGGTACTTTACGTTATTAGTGGCTATTGTGAAGGGTGTTGTTTCCCTGATTTCTTTTTCGACCCTTTTGTCTTGGGTATACAGGAGAGCTTCCGATTTATTTGAGTTAATTTTGTATCCAGCAACTTTGCTGAAGGTGTTTATCAATTGAAGGAGTTCTCTGGTTGAATCTTTGGGGTCACTCATGTATATTAACATATCATCTGCAAATAGGGACACTTTGACCTCTTTCTTTCTGATTTGTATCACTTTGATCTCCTTTAGTTGTCTTATTGCTCTAGCTAGGACTTCTAGTACTATGTGGAAGAGATATGGAAAGAGTGGGCAGCCTTGCCTTATCCCTGATTTCAGTGGGATTGATATAAACTTCTCTCCGTTGAGTTTGATGTTGGCTATAGGCTTGTTGTATATTGCCTTTACTATGTTTAGGTATGTGCCATGTATCCCTGATCTCTCCAAGACTTTAAACATGAATGGGTGTTGGATTTTGTCAAATGCTTTTTAGGCATCTATGGAGATGACCATGTGGTTTTTCTCCTTCAGTTTGTTTACATGGTGGATTAGATGGATGGATTTCCATATATGGAACCACCCTTTCATGCCTGGGATGAAGCCTACTTGGTCATGGTGGATATCTTTTTTGTGTTCTTGGATTCGGTTTGAAACATTTTATGGAGTATTTTTGCATCAATCTTCATAAGGGAGATTCATCTGATGTTCTCTTTTTGATGGGTCTTTGTGGTTTAGGTATCAAGGTGATTGTGGCTTCACAGAATGAGTTTGGCAATGTTCCTTCTGTTTCTCTTTTGTGGAATAATTTGAATAGAATTGGAGTTAGCACTTCTTTGAAGGTCTGGTAGAAATCTGTGCTGAAACCATCTGGCCCAGGGCTTTTTTTGGAAGGAAGGCTATTGATGGCTGCTTCAGTTTTACTTGGGGGATATAGGGCTGTTAAATCTTTCTACCTGGTCTTAACTTAATTTTTGTAGATGGAATCTATCAAGAAAATTGTCCAGTTCTTGGAGGACCCAAGATGGCTGCCACGAGAGAACACTGTGTCTGAGGAGTAGGAGAGCAGAAACAACGCAGCGACCAGGAGACTGAACTCTGGGACCTAAAACGCCAGCATTGTGAGTGCCAGGTGAGCGGAACTCCTACGGTGAGAAAATCAAGTGGGAAAACCCTAGGGACACGCAGTTATTACCAGGAGAAATTTCCCTGTGACCAGCGGCGCACAGCTCTGATCTGGACAAGCGGCTGCGCTGGGCGCCCGCACCCGCCATTATAGACTGTCTCACTGGCAGTCTCAGGAGGAGCCTTGTGCCGCTTTCACTGAACTGCGCCCTACTAGCGCACACTGCACCCGGGTTCTGCTTCGACCCACGGGTGTGCTGCGGGTTCGGTCCGTTCATCGGAACCACACCAGACTGAGTGGATTCGGGGACCATTTTGACCAGTCCGCACATTGCCGGGGCGCAAACCAAACGCCCGCCAGC
>CM053742.1:18906231-18954657 GCA_028658305.1 Pachyuromys duprasi | reverse complement strand
ATTGCCTTTACTATGTTTAGGTATGTGCCTTGTATCCGTAGTCTCTCCAAGACTTTAAATATGAATGGGTGTTGGATTTTGTTAAATGCTTTCTCAGCATCTAGGGAGATGATCATGTGGTTTTTCTCCTTCAGTTTGTTTATATGGTGGACCACATTGATGGATTTGCATATATTGAACCACCCTTGCATGCCTGGGATGAGGCCTACTTGTTCATGGTGGATGATATCTTTTATGTGCTCTTGGATTCGGTTTACAAGTATTTTATTGAGTATTTTTGCATCAATGTTCATAAGAGACATAGGTCTGAAGTTCTCTTTTTTTTTTTTGTTGGATCTTTGTGTGGTTTAGGTATCAAGGTGACTGTGGCTTCATAGAAAGAGTTTGGTAATTTTCCTTCTATTTCTATTTTGTGGAACACTTTATAGAGAATTGGTGTTAGGACCTTTTTGAAGTTCTGGTAGAATTCTGCATTAAGCCTTCTGGCCCGGGCCTTTTTTTCCATAAGGAGGCTGTTGATGACTTCTTCTATTTCCTTGGGCGATATAGGTCTATTCAATCTTCCTATCTGATCTTGGTTTAATTTAGGTAGGTGGAATCTCTCAAGAAAATTGTCCATTTCATTGAGATTTTCAAATTTTTTGGCATATAGGCTTTGGTAGTAAGACATAATGATTATTTGGATTTCCTCTGTATCTGTAGTTATGTCCCCCGTTTCATTTCTGATTTTGCTGATTTAGATCATTTCTCTCTGCCTTTTTGTTAGTTTGGCTAGGGGTTTGTCTATGTTGTTGATTTTTTCAAAGAACCAGCTCTTGGTTTCATTGATTCTTTGAATAGTTTTATTTGTTTCTAATTGATTGATTTCAGCCCTGAGTTTGATTATTTCCAGCCGTCTGCTCCTCGTGGGTGTATCTGCTTCAATTTTTTTTAGGGCTTTCAGTTGGGCAATTAAGTTGCTTGTATGAGATGTTTCAAATTTCTTCTTGAAGGCACTTAGTGCTATGAACTTTCCTCTTAGCACTGCCTTCATTGTGTCCCATAAGCTTGGGTATGTTGTCCTTTCATTTTCATTGGATTCTAGGAAGTCTTTAATTTCCTTCTTAATTTCATCCCTAGCCAGGCTGTCCTTGAGTAAGAAGTTGTTCAGTTTCCATGTATGTGCAGGCTTTTGCTATTTCTGTTTTTGTTTCGGTCCAGCTTTAGACTGTGATGGTCGGATAGGATAAAAGGGATTATTTCAATCTTCTTGTATCTGCTGAGGCTTGCTTTGTGACCAACTATATGGTCTATTTTGGAGAAGGTTCCATGAGGTGCTGAAAAGAAAGTATACTCTTTTGATCTAGGATGAAAGGTCCTGTATACATCTATTAGGTCCATTTGATTTAGGGTGTCTGTGAATGCCCTTGTTTCTCTGCTTTGCTTCTGACTGGATGATCTGTCCCTTGTTGAGAGTGGAGTGTTGAAGTCTCACACTATTAGGGTGTTGGGATCAATGTGTGATTTCAGTTTTAAAATTGTTTGATTTACATATATAGATGGTCTTATATTTGGGGCATAAATGTTCAAAATTGTGATGTCCTCCTGTTGGAATTTTCCTTTGATGAGAAGGAAGTGCCCCTCCTCATCTTTCTTGATTAACTTTGGTTGAAAATCTATTTTACTGGATACTAGGATTGCTACCCCAGCCTGTTTTCTGGGTCCATTTGCTTGAAACACATTTTTCCAACCATTTACTCTGAGGTAGTGTTTATCTTTGTTGAAAGGGTGTGTTTCTTGGATGCAGCAGAAGGTTGGAACCTGTTTCCGCAGACATTCTGTTAGTCTGTGTCTTTTTATTGGAGAGTTGAGACCATTGATGTTGATAGACAATAGTGACCAATGACAGTTACTTCCTTTTATTGTGAAGTTGGTGGTCTTACTGTGATTCATTGCTTTGTTGTTGTTGTTGTTGTTGTCATTGGGAAATTATCTGTATCCTATACTTTCTTTGGTGTAGTTGTTTCTGTTGGACTGAAGTTTTCCTTCTAGTACCTTCTGTAGGGCTGGGTTACTGTGTAGGTATTGCATGAATTTTGTTTTGTCATGGAAAATTTTGTTTTCTCCATCTATGTTGATTGAAAGCTTCGCTGGTTACAGTAGTCTTGGTTGACATCTGTGTTCCCTTAAAGACTGCATGACTTCTGCCCAAGCCCTTCTGGCTTTCATAGTTTCTGATGAGAAGTCTGGTGTGAGTGTGATCGGTCTACCTTCATATGTTACTTGACCCTTTTCCTTGCTGCCTTTAATATTTTTTCTTTGTTTTGTAGGTTTAGCATTTTGACTATGATGTGACAAGAGGTATTTTTTTCTGGTCTAGTCTATTTGGTGTTCTGTAGGATTTTTGTATGTTCATGGACATTTCTTTTTTTAATTTGGGAAAATTTTTTCTATGATTTTCTTAAAAATATTTTCCGGTCCTTAAAGCCTGGAGTCTTCTTTTTCATCTATTCCAATTATTCTTATGTTTCATCTTCTGATGGCATCCTTAATTTCTTGGATTTTTTGTGTTTGGGACTTTTCTGATTTTCTTTTTTCCTTGAGTGAGGAATCCATTTCAGCCAGCATATCCTCAGCTCTGGAGATTCTCTCTTCCATCTCTTGTATTCTATTGGTTATGCTTACCTTTGTGGTTCCTGATCTTTTCTCTAAGTTCTCCAGTTCCAGGTTCTTCTCCCTTTGTGTCTTCTTTATAGATTCTAATTCCGTTTTCATGCTTTGTACCGTTTCCTTCAACTGATTGACTGTGTCTCCTATTTTGGTTGTTTCTTCTCTGTTTATCTTTTCTTGTTCCTCTATGTGGTCAGTTAAATTCTTCTCTATTTCTTTGAGGGCCTCGTTCATTTCCTCTTTTTGTCTCTCTTTTTGTTCCTCCAATATCTGCATAATCAACGCTTTAACATAATTTTCCTGCGTCTCCGCTGAATTAAAATCTCCCCTGCTTTTGCGTGTTTCTGGTGGGCCCATGGTGTCCTGATTTTTGTTGGGTGAGTTCTTTCGCCGATTTCTGGGCATTCGTGTATATATTATCAAGGAGCCGTTTGTGCTTTAAGGCTGAGCTTCAGTCTGGAACTGTCAATCTCTTGTGTCAGGAGTATTCTTCAAGAAGATCAGGGATTTTCAGTGGTTTGTTAGTGTATGTTGTTGTCACAGTTGAACTCTGTTGTAGGCTCTGTGTGCCCGGCTTCGTGCTCTGTGCTAGAAGCTGTGAGCACTGCAGGCTGGTCACCCCTCTGGTCTGGAGGTTTAGCTCCACAGTCTTTTAAGATGTCAGCTGGGGGTTTTGTGCTCTGCCCTGGGCTTGCTGCTAAGGGCTCTCCCCTGGACTGGAGACTTGGTGCCCCCTTCTGGGCCAGGGCTGTGAACCACGTTCTGAGATGATATTTGGGGCACACACAGTGGGTCTGGTTTGGTTGCAGGCGTTGCCGAGCGGTGTCCCTCTGCTGTATGTAGGCCTATTTGAAGTGGTGTCTGAGGCCTTCTCTGGCCCGTGGACACACACAGGGACCAAGGTGGTTGCTGGCGCCCCGAGCAGTGTGCGACTACAGTGTGCAGTCTGGTCAAAACTGTTTGCCAGTCCCTCTCAGTCTGAGGTGGTTCCAGAGGCAATCGGAGTACGCCTGCTGTACACCCGCTGGGTGAAGCGGATCCCTGAACCTTCCCAAACTGGCCCGTGGACTGACACACTGACTGAGGTTTTTGTTGGCGGATTCGAGCAGCGTGTGCCCACAGTGTGCAGGTCAGACAAAATGGTACCCGGGTCATCCTCAGTCTGCCCCAGAGAATATGTGGTCCATTTAGTATGGCGGCTGCTGGCGCCCTGCGCAGCTACTCGTTCAGATCAGAGCTGTGCACCTCCCACCACCCGGAGATTTTTCCGGGGAATAACTGGGTGTCCCTAGGATTTTCCCACTTGATTTCCTCACCGTAGGAGTTCTGCTCACCTGGCAATCACAAATCCTGGTGTTTTAGGTCCCAGAGTTCAGTCTCCTAGTCGCTGCATTGTTTTTGCTGACCTACTCCTCAGACACGGTGTCCTCTCGTGGCAGCCATCTTGGATCACCCGACAAATATTATTTTAAATATACAAATTTTAGATCCTAAGAAATAAAACAACTCAAGTTAAGTATGTAGTGACCAAATGGAATTAGTTGATATAGCATGCACAAAAAATATAATATAAAGTTAGTGCCATTGCTCTTGGTTATCCAACCTTGACTACCTTTACATGGTAAAACCCTATTGCTGAAGACACTACATTCTTTGGCTGCCATGATAGAGGGCACTATCTACTTTGGATACAAGACAGAAATCACTCTCAAACTGACTTTGAATCTTGTTTCCTACTGGCTAGCTTTCATAGTGCTAGAAAGCACTATGCAAGTTACTGGGTGAATATCTTGTGACAAGACTTTTCTGGGGAGACAAACATACACATATACTCACTCCAGATTGGAAGATCACAAAAAACTAAAGTATGAATACCATCAGAGTTCAGCTTGGTGAGTCAATGAATTTTATTGGGATAACTTTCAAGGATATGAGTGAGCAGAAATAACTCAAATACATATGCATCTCCAAAGCACGCCCCAGCATGGGTGACAGCTCACAAAAGCTATAAACCTGGGAACATACTGCTCAGCCTGCAGGCAACTCAACAGATTGTAGCTTTTCAGGTGGCTCAGTTGGTTTACGCCTCTCCCAAGTCTGCTGATCTTTGTTTCTTCTAGGCAATTTGGCTTGTGAGAGTGACTTTCAGTAGTCTTTACTGTTTATATTCTCTAGGGCAGAGAAAGAGGCCTAGTGAATCTGGTCGGGTTCAGGGACTTCCTGGAGGTATTTTGAATTGTTTACTTTCTGTCTTAATGAGTTTCTCTGGAACAAGGAATGTTTTAATCTCTGAATGTTTCAATCTAGGAAGAAACTTCTACACAATAGGGAGAAAAGATCTTCTAGGTCTTATCCACTGCATGACCCTACAGGCAACAAGTCAGATCTGTCAGATGTGTTGTTGATGCAATAGTGATACAATTGTCATGTCATAACAGATAGCTTTCTGACTGGACTTGAAGCCTGCTTTAGAGGCAAGAATTCATGCCTGGTAGAGAGAATCACTCTTTATGAGTACAGCCCCATACAGGTATGTACATATGAGTAACACTAAATAGATTTAGTGGGTTATTAAAGAAAAGAACTCAATGGTTGGCTTGTTGCTTGTCAACTGCCCCCCCCCAACCCCCCGAGGGAGGAGCAGCCTAACTAGATCCCAGAAGAGGACATTGCAGTCAACCCTGAAGAGACACAATAAGCTAGGGTCAGATGGAAGGGGCTGAGGTCCTCCCCTATCAGTGGACTTGGAGGGGGGCAGGGAGAAGATGAAGGAGGGATGGGGAGAATGGGAGGAAATGAGGGAGGGGGCTACGGCTGGGATAAAAAATATATAACCTGTGATTAATATAAAAATAAATAAATTACTTAAAAAAAAAAGAGACTGCTTTAAAAATTGTATCCTGGAAGGTAAATAAAAAACATTGGGGACTACTCCTCATATGTGCACAATTTAATATGCATTAGAAGCTATGATCTAGAGAGATATGACACTGTATATTTATATATCTCTTTCTGCCTCAAGATTTAATGGTAATGACAATGGTGATAGCTGATATTTTAAATTGAAAAGAAGATGATGTAGGATTTTATTATTTCTTGTTAGATAACAAAGCCTGATTTGGTGTCATTTTATCAAGGATGTAAGGGTGTAGATCTTGAAATTTACATTCTCATGTCTGAAGAGAGATCTCAGTGGTTAAGAGTGCATTTGCTCTCATAGTTCAATTACCAGCATCAAATCCATAGGGAAGCTTAGAAATTGATGGATTTTTTTTGTAGGGTGGGGGCTGTGAACAGCTGTTATAGCCATTAGGGAATAGCCTTTACAGCCATAGAGGAAGCCTGGGGACAGGGCCTGACTGGTGGAGCTCCTCAGAACAGGGCCTTGTTGGCTATTCATACCAACTGTAGCATCAGCTTTCCTGCTGTTGACTCCTTTATGCAAACTTTGTAAACCCTCAAGACATACAAATGGCCCACTCCCAGACTTTCCTAACAGCCCTAAAGGCTGATTTCTAAGGGCACCCACCTTAGAAGCAGAAGAGTGGCCAAGTCCCACCATACAAGAAAAAAAAAATCCCACCAAACCATGAGTTTTCCCAAAGATCAAGGCACATAATCTCTCTAATACCAGGCCACCCAGGAAAGCTCTACCTCCTAAGAAACTATATAAACCTTGCATTCTACCCAGTTCCCTGCTGTTTCTTGCCAGAGTAGAGGCAGCCAACCTCCTGCGTTTTTCTCTCCCAGTAAATCTCTTGTGTGAGGTTTATTGTACAGTGTGACTTTGTTGTAATTCTTGGCTCCTGACTGCTAAGATATATTGAGGTCTTCAGGTGTGGGACTTATAAGGAGTCTGTGAATATGGCAGGGAAAGCCCTCCTGCCACCTAAGTTGGCATGCATTGCTAATGTGTACCAAATATCCATCGATTATCGATTTTCAAAAACTCAATTGGGGATTTTTATGCTTTTCTTTACAGTTGTTTTTATTCTATCATGCTAATTTAAAGCTTATATTTTACTATATATGAAGCACTATTCTAAGTGCTTTCTCTATGTTCCTTTGTATGTAATACTTATAATAAAACCATAAGTTTGATAAAAAAAAAGAAAAGGAAAAAAACCATGAAGTTAGGAGATGGGTATATGTAGATAGATCTGGGGAGGATTCAAGGGTGTAAATGAGGGCTGATATGATCCTAATACATTGAATATACATATGAAATTGAAAATAATACATGTGTATATCTATAATCTCTTTATGAAATATAAAATTGTGTTAGCTATGGCAAGGCATAATTTTTGTTTTTTAAATTTTTTTATTATCATTTATTACAATGTATTCAATTTGTATCCTGGCTGTGGCCCCCTCCTTCATCCTCTCCCAATTCCACCATCCCTCCCTTTTCTCCTCCTATGCCCCTCCCCTAGTCCACTAATAGGGGAGGTCCTCTTCCCCTTCTGTTTGGCCCTAGTCATCAGGACTGGTTGCACTGCCATTTGCTGTGGCCTAGCAAGGCTGCACGCCCCACCCCAGGGGGCGGTGATCAGAGAGCTTCTCACTGAGTTCATACCAGAGAAAACCCCTGCTCTCCTTACTAGAGGCCCCACTTAGATACTGAGTCTATGACCTACATCTGAGTTGGGGTTTTAGGTTGTCCCTGGCATTGTCCTTGGTTGGGTTATCACTCTCTGCAGGTTCCCCATGGCTCAGTTTTGTTTTGTTGTTTGTTTGTTTGCTTTGTTGGTCTCCTTTTGGAGTTCCTGTCCCCTCCAGGTCTTTCTATCTTTCTCTTCTTTCATATGATTCAATTTTGAAAAAATTGAAATAAAAACTTATAAATGTAAAACAATAATGTATCAAATATTTATTAATTTATTAGTGAGAGCATCAATGAGATAATATAGCTTGTTGGAAGAACACTTAATGAACTGAGTGTTTTAAAGCCTTAATAAAAAATTATGTTAGAAAGCACCAGATTGATTTCTAAAGTGGTTGTACAAATTTACATTCCCACCAGCAATGGAAAAAGGAAATCCAACTATACCACTCCCAGGCATATATACAAAAGATGCTCAACCCTACATCAGGGACATTTGCTTAACTATGTTCATAACACCTTTATTCATAATAGCCAGAATCTGGAAACATCCTAGATGTCCCTTAACTGAGGAATGAATACAGAAAGTGTGGTATAGTTACACAATTTTTTAAAAAGGAAATCATGAAATTTGCAGGCAAATGGATGGAACTAGAAAAGATCATGCTGAGTGAGGTAACCCAGAAGCAGAAAGACACACATGGTGTATACTCATTTATAAGCTGATAGTAGACATATAATAATAGGATAAACATACTAAAATCTATACTCCTAAAGAATCTAAACAACAAGGAGAACGCTAGGGAAGAGGCTCAATCCTCATTCAGAAGGGCAAACAGGATAGACATCTGAAGTTGGAGAAGACAGAGAACAGGACAGGAGCCTTCCACAGAGGGCATCTGAAAGACTCTCCCCATCAGGATACAGAAGCAGATGCTGAGACTCATATCCAAACTTTAGGCAGAGTGCAGGGAATTATATGGAAGAATGGGGACATAGAAAGACCTGGAACAAAAGATAAAACAAGATTCCTTAAATTACATCAGCTTGGAAAGAAAGAAAGAAAGAAAGAAAGAAAGAAAGAAAGAAAGAAAGAAAGAAAGAAAGAAAGAAAGAAAGTCCTGGAGTGGACAGGAGCTTCACAAGGAGATGAACAGAGCCAAAAAATCTGATAAATCAACCAAGGACCATGAATGGAGAGGACCTAGACCCCCTGCTCAGATGTAGCACATGGGCCACTCAGTCTTCTTGGGGGTTCCATAGTAAGGGGAGCTGCAGCTGTCTCTGACATGGACTCAGTGGCTGGTTCTTTGATCACCTCCCTCTGGTGAGGTGGCCTAATTAGGCCATAGAGAAAGAGGATCTGGACTGTTCTAATGAGACCTGATGGGCTAGGGTCAGATGGTAGGGGAGGAAGACCTCTCCTATCAGCATACTAGGGGAGGGACATAGGATGGGGAAGAGAAAGGGAAAGTGGGACCAAGAGGATATGAGGGAGGGGGCTACAGCCAGGATACAGAGTAAATAAATTGTAATGAATAATAATAATAAAGAAAAATAAAAAATAATATTAGAATCAGGTCTCTGTAAAATACAAAACTAATTAATGAATCAAAGAGCAATATCAATACAACCATAATCTTTGGGATTATCTTTTGTATCAGATAGAAATAATCTACAAGTTAATATATAACTTCACCTTACCTGAGCTCTAATCGGATAGCAAAAAAACAAGTCAAATACAGAAACATTCTCCCAGAGAATTACATAATTTGATGATACAGTGCTCCCAGTATGACTTTTAAAGAACATGCCTCCTTCCTTTGCCTCATTTATGTTTTAGATACATTTTTTCCAAACCTAATGTATCCAACTTTATTAATGACACTTTCCATAAACAATCATTGTTATTTCAGGCAGGACATGGGCAGACAATCATTAACAGTATACAAGAACTTCCAAATGACCTTCTTGAACAGACTACCCAAATCAGAAAGGCACTATAAAACCCAATGAAATCTTCATTCAATGCTTTGAAAAGTGGGAAATATCTTAGCGTGAAGATTGACATTTCACCCTAAGGATGTTGTTTAACAACTTTTCACAAACTGACCCTAGCTTTCAGGAAATGAAATATAAATGGCAGAATTATCAATCTGAAGATCCACAATTTTTTATAAAAGGAACCACTATTCTTTTGAGGACACTCAATGATGTCACTGCAAAAAGTCCAGATTGCCCAATGGACTGGAAAACCAATTTGGGGGGTCAGGTTCCAACAGGTCTCTGGTTTCAAGGGAGTTAAGTCAATGTTGATGGTACAGGGGGAAGAGAATATAACAATGAATTGAGAGTTTTGCCATACCACAAGCATTTTATGCCGTGGTGACCACATATGTCAAAACTGTTATGTCCCTTCTGGGAACAGGATCTTTCAAAATTATCAAGGAAAATGTTTTGCATCATCAATCCGGCTTGGGAGACATTTTACTAGTGACACATGTTCTTTCCCCCCAAACAATGAAGTGTTCTGTGTGCTAACACCACAGTTAAAAAAAAAAGAGTAAAACTAAATTCTGCATTTTTATGAAACTTGATAAAATAGTATTTCAAACTGTATAGTCACCAGAAATACACAGTTATCAAAAATGCACACACTTCACTTGTCATCTCCAGCACCTTCAGCTTTTTGTGCCTGATCTGTTTTGGTGGTTCCATTTTCTGCAGGATTATTTGCATCCTTACCAGCTTTGGTGTTCCCTTTCTTCACCTTCGGTACCTGGTACCTTCTCTCCCTTCTTTGCAGGGGCCTTTTTAGGCTTGGGCTCTAGCTTTGGAGGAGCAGATTTAGCAGATAACCTTGCAGACTGTCTTTGTGGCTCGTCCTTCATCTTGGCTTTATCTAATTTAGCATCCCCTTTGGCCTTTCTTTTGGGGATGGCTACAGTGGCAGTCCTCCTCAGATATCGGCTCTGGACACGGGGAGTACGGAAGCATGCGGGTTTGGTTTATCCAGGGTTTTCTCTAGCTGCTTCTTCATACTGCTCTAGATACTTTTTTCTTAACAAGTGGTTGCCAATTATAAAATATATATATATTGGTCAGTGTCCTACTGGAAGTCAGTGTTAAGCCAAAGCATGTAACTGGGGAGCATTAAGGAACAGCTTTCTTCATAGGTGTGGATAGGTTTAGAGAGACCTGGGGGAGCCCTGAGTTCTGAAGTGAACGGGAGGTCAAAAAAGAAATAAACAAATTCTAAATTGCCTCCCTGTTGTCCTCTAACCTTTTCCTGATGTTATTGGCTGACTCCAACTGGATCTGAACGAAGAGAGGCCACTGTTTTCACCCATAGAGATCAGTCTCTCTGCACACAGAACAAGGATGAGGAGTACGAAATGAGAAGAAAGCAGAGGACGATCAAGTCAGCCTTTCAGCAGGCATGTTTTTTTTTTTTAATTTATTTATTTTTATATCAATCACAGGTTAGGTATTTTGCATCCCAGGCATAGCCCCCTCCCTCATTCTCTCCTCCCACTCCCTCCCTCATCTCCTTCCTCCCCACCCCCTCCAAGTCCACCAACAGGGGAGGACCTCCTCCCCTTCCATCCAACCCCAGCTCATCCTGTCTCCTCAGGACTGGCTGCAATGTCCTCCCCTGGGATCAAGCCAGTCTGTCACTCCCCGGCTTGTATGGGGGAGGGTCAAGAAGTCAGCCATCAAGTTCATGACTGAATCAGTCCCTGTTTCCCTTACTAGGGTCTTCAGTCCGACACGGAGCTATCATGGGCCCCATCTGAGCGGGGGTTCCAGGCCACATCCACACATGGTCCTTGATTGTAGAAACCGTCTCATACAAGACCCCTGTGCCCCAGCAGGCATGTTTTATGAACTGTATTCTGCCTCACACCAAAGAAAATGTTGGAACCCTATAAAAGGTTTGTATTCTACTACCAAATGCTACTTTATTTGGAGATGGTCTTCACTGAGTAATCAAGTTCAAGTGCTGATCATTATGGTAGACCTTAAATGAATGCAATTGAATTCTTATAAAACGAGAAATTTAGAGAGCCATCGGGACGGTTACCTCCCTCACAACAGTTAAAAGGAACCAGATCCACAGCCACCTGAAATCCTACCCTGAGAACTTTTGGTAATAATTTCTTTATCTATTTGATAAATACTTTTTTGAGAAAGGGTCTCACTGCATAGCCTCAGCTGCCCTGGAACTTGCTATGTAGTTCAGGCTGTCCTCAAACTCACAGAAATATGCCTGGCTCTGCCTCCTGAGTGCTGGGAATAAAGGTGTGTACCATCATGCCCAACTGCCCAACCTTGATAAATAGTGTTATTTATTACTTAAGTTACACAGTTTATTGTACTTAGTTATTATAAACCTAGCAGAATAAAACAGGTATATAAATAATCCTTGGGACCAGTGAATTGGCTTGGGAGATAAGGCACCTGCCCACCAAACCTGAAGTCATGAGTTTGATCCCTGAGACCTACAGTGTGGATGGATGGTTGTCCTCTGATGTCCACACATGCTGTAGCATGATCTCAGCCACACACATAGACATATATGCACACAAAATAAATAACTGATCATAAAAATGTTCTCAGGAAAAAGGACTCACACTACAATATTGAACACCAAATCTGTGATTTTTACAGATGATTTTCTTTCTAAATTTTAAATTATTTCTTAGTTTATATATGCCTTTACAGCAGAAAAAGTTTTCTTAAAATTTGTTTTTATTTTCTATGTATGAATGTTTGTCTGCACATATGTAGTTGTACCATGTGCGTGCCTGGTGCCTATGGAGACCAAAAGATGTAAAGTTGCATCTCTTGGAACTGGAGTTACAGGCAGGGTTTTGGGAACTAAACTGAATACTCTGCCAGAGCAGTATGTGCTCTTTGCCACTGAGCCATCTCTTCTTCCTCCTAACAAAGTTTTTTAAAAAAAAAAAAAGGAACCTCAAGGCAATAGTATTGGGCAATAGCTACACTTGAATATATTATAGAGTGTAAATGGCTGAGACAATACAGCTGATTGATATAACAGAGGGCTAGAGGGTAGGTTATTTGTATTTCAAGGGCACTTTTCATTGTCCTGCACTGAATTTCAGGCTGTCTATTCCAATCATTTCATAAATCTAATTTTTATTCTTCTCTCCAAAGCCGCTGTTCCATTTGTAGGTACCTTAGGACTTGGTTTCCCATCCCAACCTCTCAGTATTGAACAAGAAACCAAAGTTTAGCACATAAGACTACTTTAATTTAAAGTATGTCCTCTACCTAAGGCTCAGGAACACTGTAAAAGAGGGCGCCAAAAGATTGTAAGAGCCAGATTACAAGAAGTCTGCTGTGAGATTATGTCTCCTAGAAATGACAGAGAAGTTTCTTTACCCATCATATGTCAACAATATTGCTGCCTAAACAAGACTTGAACAAGTACAGTATCAGTAGACATTGCTAATGTGGAAGGAGGAAATCCCATGGGGCCCCATAACTAGACACAGAACTTCAGGCAAATAAAAGAGACTGAAAAATAGTCTTCAGGGATGGGCCCTGTATTGATGATCCAATACCAAGAGGTCAGCCCTGAAATCATATACACATGTAATACTAAACAGACTGGGCAGGTTTTATTTATATATTTTGGTATGTATAGATGTGTGTGTGTGTGTGTGTGTCCATGTGCATCTAGGTATCAATAACAAATAAAGAAAAAGATTACATGAATTTGAGAGGGAGCATAGTATAGGGATACATAGGAAAGTTTGGAGTAAGGAAAGGATGGGAAAAAATGATGCAATTATAGTTTAATTAAAAAAAACAAAAATTAGATTACAAAGAAGAATATGTAATTGATTTTTCACTAACTGGGGGAACTAAAGAAAACACAAATTTGGTGACATCCAGAAATACTTGTTAAATGAACACATGATATGAAGCTTAAGGAATCTTGCGTAGTTAAATTAAGATCCTGCTGGAATTTAAATGTTACATCCAAAAGGCATGTGTTGGAAAATTAATTTATAATGCAATAGTGTTTAGAGATAAGGCATAATGAAAAGTAATTAGGCCATGAACAACATTCCAGAAGTCTGTCTATTATAAAAGAATGAGTTTGGCCCCTTTTATTTGTTTTGATTTCTTTTTGTCCTTTCACACAACAAGAAAGATCTTGCCAGATTATGGCCACTTTCTGGTATTCAAAATTGCAAGCCAATATATTCATTGTTTTTTAAAAATAAATTGCCTAGCCTGTGGTATTGTTATGTACTACAAGAGCCTAATTCATAGGTTCTTGACTCATATCTTAGAAAAATAACTATAAATCCAAATGGCTTTCAACCTACTGTTTTTATTCTTCAGGGTGAAAATTTTCTCACTATTCCTGTTTCATTTACCTGTAATTTAAAAAACTCAGTCTTAGGTAGATCTCAGAAGATTCTTTCACACCATCCCTTTGTCCTCCACTAGCATGTGTCCACTGGGCCTTTGCCATTTTTGGCAATGTGATTTCTTTGAAGGGGGGTTATCTTCCCCAGATGGTTATGACTGTTGTCTTCTTGAAATCAGAGTAGAGCAGGTGAGACTATCCAAACAAGACCTTTACAAGATTAGGTCCACTAGTATTCCATTGTGGAGGAGAGCAGTGGCTCACAAAACACCATGCATGATGTCCCAGGATACACCAATATTATGTTCTACCCCTCCTGCAGGTTATATAAGCAGTTAATGATTACTTGGAATGGTGGGTGTGATCACATATGCACCACATCTTTGGTAATGTAGCTATCTATAAGTTTCCCATGCTCCTGTAGGGAACCCCAGTAAACTCACTGTCTCATGAAGCTGACCTCTGGTGATGATTTCTTTGGTCTGTTCTTGTTGCCCTATCTGGGATAAACAGATGCTTATTCATGTCTCATTAGGAAAAATTAATGTGACACATGCCTTGTTTCCTGCCTCACTTCTCTGATGTTAGTAACCAGATGGCTTTTTAAGCCTAAACTATGACTTTATTGACCTTGGAAAACTAGATGAAGCAAAAAGTTGAGTTCTAAATATGAAATTAAATTTTGATACCTCTTCTTTTCTTTCTTTCTTTCTTTCTTTCTTTCTTTCTTTCTTTCTTTCTTTCTTTCTTTCTTTCCTTCTTTCTTTCTTCCTTCCTTCCTTCCTTTTTAAAAATAAGGCAAAGAAGTTTATTTAGTTCACAATTTTTTATTTATTTATTTTTATTAATTTCACTTTATTCACTTTGTATCTCCCCTGTAGATCCCTCCCTTCTCCCGTCCCAAGCCCTCCCTTCCTCTCCTCCTTCACCCATGCCCTTCCCCAAGTCTACTGATAGGGGAGGTCTTCTTTTCTTTCCTTCTGATCCTAGTGTATTAAGTCTCATCAGGAGTGGCTCTATTGTCTTCCTCTGTGGCCTGGTAAGGCTGCGCCCCCCTCAGGGGGAAGTGAGCAAAGAGCAGGCCAATCAGTTCATGTCAGAGGCAGTCCATGTTCCCATTACTATGGAACCCACTTGGACACTGAACTGCCATGGGCTACATCTGTGCAGGGGTTCTAGGTTATGTCCCTGAAAGGTCCTTGGTTGGAGTATCAGTCTTAGGAAAGACGCCTGTGCTCAGATTTTTTTTTTTTTTTTTTTGGTTCTCTTACTTTCCTTGTGGAACTCTTGTCCTCTCCAGATCTTACTATTTCCCACTTCTTTCATAACATTCCCTGCACTCTGCCCAAAGTTTGGCTATAAGTCTCAGCATCTGCTTTGATATTCTGCAGGGCAGAGCCTTTCAGAGGCCCTTAGTGACAGGCTCCTGACTCGTTCCCTGTTTTCTCCTTCTTCTGATGTCCATCCTCTTTGCCTTTCTGGCTGGGGATTGAGCATTTTAGCCAGAGTCCTCCCTCTTGATTAGTTTCTTTAGGTGTACAGATTTTAGTAGGTTTACCCTCTATTATATGTCTATATGAGTGAGTATATACTGTGTGTGTGTCTTTAAAATAGCACAAAAAGGAATTGAAGTGCTCTTGATCTTGTTAGCTAAAGTATCCATAAGGTTCAGTGAGAGGAGAAAAATTGTAATCTAATGTCATTTGTTTAAAAATAACACATCTTCTTATTCACTCCTGTTGCTTCAACCCAGTGTCTTCCCTCTGTATAGAGGAGAATCAGAGCCACAGTCATTTTTATTACATTGGTTTCTATAGAGATTATTGCATTTTTCTTTTCAGACATTGAAGGTATTGTTTTCCTTAGCTCAATGATTTTTCATTTTGAGTTTTCATATTGTACTTCTTTCCTCTCTGTTTTCTTTCCCACAGGGCTCATCCAGAATGCTTACCTGCTAGTGGGGATGCAAGGCATAAAAGGTCTTTCAGCTATAATTTTAAAAAGGGCTAAGATCATGAGGCTTATGATATATGTGAAATGAACACTTACCAAAGAGTTTTTCTAAAACATCAGTTAATGTGGGAACCAGAAGATAGTGAAACAAATTTCAAGAACATGTGAAGAACAAAATCTGGATAAGTACTTTCATAAAAGGATATTAGGAAAAAATGGCTAGCTTAGATGCAAAAGTTGCCTATAGAGAATAATACCTCTAACACAACAGTATAGCATATCAAGAGCTTTTGAGGCTATCTTTTTTACTAGAATAGTTTGCCCTTCTACTGGACAAAATCCTCTAAGAGTTCACATAATTCTGCTAGGTCTCTGACCATTAGCCTCTGGTAAAGTGAGTTAACAAGGAATTTTGCCTTAGACAATCCATGTATGAGTTTTTTTTTCTCCATATACTATTGAAAGTCTGTGACACCATTTTGTAGTTGTTGTTGTGTCTCTAAGTTTTATACAAATTTCCCTTCCCTTCCTTCTTCCCATCTTTTCTTCCTTTCCTTTTGTTTTGTGGTGCTGGGCATTGAACTTAGGTCCTCATTTATGCTAGACAAGCACTATTCCACTGAGCTGAATCCCCAGTCCTATATTTCTTTATTTTGCCTTCAAGATAATTTAAATTTTTTGTTATTATCATTTGTTACAATTTATCCAAATTGTATCCTAGCTGTGTCCCCGTTCCTCCCTATCCCATCCTTCCTCCCTCTTCTCCTCCTATGCCCCTCCCCTAGTTCACTGGTAGGGGAGGTCCTCCTCCCCTTCTATTTGACCCTAGGCTATCATATCTCATCAATACTGGTTGCATTGTCTTCCTCTGTGGCCTGGCAAGCCTGCACCCTCCAGGGGGCGGTGTTCAAAGACCCTGTCACTGAGTTCATGCCAGAGAAAGCCCCTGCTTCCCTTATTAGGGAACCCACTTGGTTACTGATTCTATTGGCTACATCTGAGCCGGGGTTTTAGGTCATTGCTGGTAGGAATATTTCTTAACACTGACTGGCCAGTGGATATATATTATGTTGAGGTACTATAAGCAAAGACTATAAAAAAGAAGATGCAAGGCTTACTCTTAAGAGTGGTTCTGACATGATAAGTTGGGGTTGGATGGAAGGGAAGGAGGTCCTCCCCTGTTGGTGGACTTGGAGGGGGCAGGGAAGAAGGAGATGAGAGAGGGAGTGGGAGGGTAGGAGGGAATGGGGGAGGGGGCTACGCCTGGGATTCAAAGTACCCAACCTGTGATTGAGATAAAAATAAATAAATTAATAAAAAAAAAGAGTGGTTCTGAAATTTTCCTTCCATGCATCAGATACCTGGGCAGTTGATCCAGAAATGATTAACTTAATGAAGAAAAAGAAGAATCTTTTTAAATTTTTAATTTATATAGTTTAGCTTTAATTTATATAGTTTGGCTTTTCTCAGAGAATGAGGGAATTACGACAAGTGCTAATATAACAGAAGAATATAATTACATTGTAAACTTAGAGTATAATGAAGTTAATAAAGCATGCTTGCACATAGCAAAAAAAAATACTTTGTGTATGAGATGATGACTTTATGCAACAAAATGAAATAGCAATAAATGAGTTGTTGAACTATCTGAGTCATGTGAAATAACATTTAAAAATAATTGCTGAAACAATCTGTTTATCCTATTTTTAAAAAGTCAGGTGTTTGAGAAGCGTCAAAGCCAGATGTAGTGTTTGTTTTACATTGAAAGCCCTTTAACCTCTTTCAGAAACCCTACAATAATGAAGAACTTGTAATAAGCTCGCAAAAGGCTCTTATAAAGAATTAGTCAACTTTAAAACTGTTCAGAATTCTCCTTATGAACATCATTCCACCTTTTTGCCCATGCAAAGCTTAGCTCTCTCATCTTTTGACAACCTCTCCAAGATATTTTAGATTAAAGAAAGAGAAATTTTCACTTATTAAAGACAGACTCATATTAAATTAAAATCAATCATTACAGAAATTTTCTTTATCTTGACATCTACTGACTGCTTCCAACATGTTCATAAAACTTTGCTTCCATTTTTGTTATGGAAAATAGCACTTGTCATTAAGTTGGTGATTTGGGTTTGGAGGTTCATGTTTACCCTTCAGTTTAGAGGCTATTATACCCTACCTTAAATCTTCTAAAAGTAGTAGAGCACCTAAATGATATATTTCTATTTCAAACTTCTATTATCACTCTCGTTTCTTCTACTATCACAAAAAGTGAGAAGTTTTTTTGTTGGTTTGTTTGCTTGTTTGTTTGACTAGATCTTATCTAGAAATTGACTCATTTAACCGGCAAAGACATAAGTGAGCATACTTTTTTTAAATTTATTTATTTTTATATCAATCACAGGTTAGGTACTTTGCATCCCAGGCGTAGCCCCCTCCCTCATTCCCTACCACCCCCTCCCTCATCTCCTCCCCGCCTCCTCCAAGTCCACCAATGGGGGAGGACCTCCTCCACTTCCATCCAACCCCAGGTGAGCACTTTTTTTTACACATTCTTAAATAATATTTAAATTTTTTACACTAATCACAGGTTATTTACTTTGTATCCCAGCCATAGTCCTCTCCCTCATTCCCTCATAAACCCCCGCCCATCTCCTCCCTGCCCCTTTCCAAGTCCACTGCTAGGAGAGGTCCTCCTCCCCTTTCCATCTGAACCCACCTTATCAGGTCTCTTCAGGACTGGTTACAATGTCCTTCTCTGTGGCCTAGCAAGGCTGCTCCTCCTTTGGGGGTAGGGAGAAGGTCAAAGAGCCAGCCATTGAGTTCATTTCAAAAATAGTCCCTGTTACCTTACTAGGGAAACCCACTTGGATACAGAGCTATCACTGGCCACATCTGAGCAGGGGTTCGAGGTTATATCCATACATGGTCCTTGGAGGGAGAAACAGATGTCCATCGATGGAGGAATGGATACAGAAATTGTGGTACTTTTACATAGTGGAATACTACTCAGCAATTAAAAACAAGGAAATCATGAAATGTGCAGGCAAATGGTGGGATCTAGAAAAGATCATCCTGAGTGAGGTATCCCAGAAGCAAAGAGACACACATGGTGTATACTCACTTATAAGTGGGTACTAACCTATAAGATAGGATAAACATACTGAAATCTGTACACCTAAAGAAGATAAACAAAGAGGACCCAGGTTAAGATGATCAATCCCCACATAGAAAGACAAATGGGATGGACATTGGAAGTAGGAGAAAACAAGTAACAGGACAAGAGCCTAACACAGAGGGCCTCTGAAAGACTCTACCTAGCAGTATATCAAAGCAGATGCTGAGATTCATAACCAAACCTTTGGCAGAGTTCAGGGAATCCTATGAAAGAAAGGGAACTTAGTATGATATGGAGAGGACAGGAGCTTCACATGGACCAAAAATATTTGGGCACAGGGGTCTTTTCTGAGACTGTTTCTACAACCAAGGGGCATGTATGGATATAACACTTTATACTTTACTTGAAAACTGTGCCTATAGGAGTTCCATTTATTTTTCCAAATGACAAATATTTTTCTTTTTTAATTTTTATTTTTATTAATTACTGTTTATTCATTTGTATCCCCCCTGTAGATCCCTCCCTTCTTCCCTCCCAATCCCACACTCCCTCTTCCTTCTCCACCCATGCCCCTCCCCCCAGTCCACTGATAGGGGAGGACTTCCTCTCCTTCTTATTGATCCTAGTCTATCAGGAGTGGCTGCATCGTCTTCCTTTGTGGCCCGATAAGGCTGCTCCCCCCTAAGGGGGAGGGGATCAAAGAGCAGGCCAATCAGTTCATGTCAGAGTCAGGACCTGTTCCCATTATTATGTAACCCACTTGGACACAGAGCTGCCATGGGCTACATCTGTGTAGGGGTTCTAAGTTATCTCCATGAATGTTCCTTGGTTGGAGTATCGGTCTCAGAAAAGACCCCTGTGTCCAGAGATTTTGTTTCTGTTGCTCTCCTTGTGGAGCTCCTCTCCTCTCCAGATCTTAATATCTCCCCCTTCTTTCATAAGGTTCCCTGTACTCTGCCCAGAGTTTGGCTATAAGTCTCAGCATCTGCATTGATAACCTGCAGGGCAGAGACTTTGAAAGGCCCTCTATGGAGAGGCTCCTAACTTGTTCCCTGTTTTCTCCTTCTTCTGATGTCAATTCTCTTTGCCTTTCTGAATGAGGATTAAGCATACTAGCCAGAGTATTCCTTCTTGATAAGGTTCTTTAGGTGTACAGATTTTAGTATGTTATCCTATATCATATGACTAATATCCACTTATGAGTGAGTATATACCGTGTGGTCTTTCTGTCTCTGGGATACCTCACTCAGAATGATCTTCCCCAGTTCCCACCATTTGCCTGCAAATTACTTGATTTCCTTTTTTTTTTTTTTTATTGCTGAGTAACAGTCCATTGTATAGATGCACCAAAATTTCTGTATCCATTCTTCAACTGAGGGGCATCTGGGTTGTTTCCAGCTTCTGGTTATTACAAATAAAGCTGCTACAAACACAGTTGAGCAAATGTCCTTGTTGTATACTTTAACATCTTTTGGATATATGCCTAGGAGTGGAATAGCTGGATTTTGAGGCAGAACTATTCCTAGTTGTCTGAGAAAGCGCCCAATTGATTTCCAAAGTGGTTGTACTAGTTTACATTCCCACCAGCAGTGGAGGAGTGTTCCCTTTCTCCACATCCTTTCCAGAATGTGTTGTCACTTGTGTTTTTTATCTCAGCCACTCTGATGGGTGTTAGGTGAAATCTCAGCGTCATTTCGATTTGCATCTCCATAATGACTAAGTACTTTGAGAACTTCTTTACGTTTTCTCTGCCATTCAATGTTCCTCTATTGAAAATTCTCTGTTTAGCTCCATAACCCAGTTTTTAATTGGATAACTTGATTTGTTGTTGTTTAACTTCTTGAGTTCTTTATATATTCTGGATATCAGCCCTCTTTCAGGTATAGGATTGGTGAAGATCCTTTCCCAATGTGTTAGGCTCTCTTTTTTTCTGGTGACAGAGTCCTTTGCTTTACAGAAGCTTTTCAGTTTCATGAGGTCCAATTTATTGCTTGTTGATCTTAGAGCCTGTGTTGTTGGTGTTCTGTTCAGGAAGTTGTCTCCTGTGCCAATGAGTTCAAGGCTTTTACCCACTTTTTCTTCTAACAGGTTTAGTGTGCCTGGTTTTATATTGATGATCCACTTGGACTTTAGTTTTGTGCAGGGTAATAAGTATGGATCTATTTGCATTTTTCTACATGCAGACATCCAATTAGACCAGCATCATTTTTTGAAGATGCTATCTTTTTTCCGTTGTATGGTTTTGCCATCTTTGTCAAAAATCAGGTTTCTGTAAGAGTTTGGGTTTATTTCAGGGTCTTCTATTCGATTCCATTGATCCAACAGTCTGTTTCTATGCCAGTGCCATGTGGTGTTTAGTATTGTTGTTCTATAGTACAGCTTGAGATCAGAGATGGAGATACCTCCAGAAGATCTTTTATTGTAGAGGATTGTTTAGTGATTCTGGGTTTCTTGTTATTCCATATGAAGTTGAGAATTTTTCTTACCAAAGAATTGTGTTGGTGATTTGATGGGAATTGCATTAAATCTTTAGATTGCTTTTGGTAAGACGGTCATTTTTACTATGTTAATCCTGCTAAGCGGTGACCATGGGAGATCTTTCCATCTTCTGCTATCTTCTAATTCTTTCTTCAGAGACTGGAAATTTTTTTCATACAGGTTTTTGACTTGCTTGGTTTGGGTCACACCAATGTACTTTATGTCCTTTGTGGCTATTTTGAAGGGTATTGTTTCCCTAATTTCTTTCTCAGCCCTTTTGTCTTTTGTATGTAGGTGGGCTACTGATTTTTTTTTTGAGTTAATTTTGTATCCAGCCACTTTGCTGAAGGTGTTAATCAGCTGTAGCAGTTCCCTGGTAGAATTTTTGGGGTCATTCAGGTATACTATGATATCATCTGCAAATAGTGATACTTTGACTTTTTCCTTTCCAATTTGTATCCTCTTGATCTCCTTTAATTGTCTTATTGCTCTAGAAAGGACTTCAAGAATTATGTTGAAGAGGTATGCAGAGAGTGGGCAGCCTTGCCTTGTCCCTGATTTCAGGGAGATTGGCCGAAATTCTCTTTCTTTGTTGGGTCTTTGTGAGGTTTAGGTACCAAGGTGATTGTGGTTTAATAGAATGAGTTTGGTAGTGTTCCTTCTATTTCTATTTTGTGGCGTACTTTGAAGAGTATTGGTGTTAGCTCTTCTTTGAAGGGTTGGTAGAAATCTGCGCTGAAAGCGTCTTGCCCTGGGCTTTTTTTTTTTTTTTTTTGGAATGGAGACTTTTGATGACTGCTTCTATTTCCTTAGGGCATATAGGATTATTTAATTGTTTTACCTGGTCTTGATTCAGCGTTGGCAAGTGGAATTGATCAAGAAAACTGTCTATTTTATTTGGATTTTCAAATTTCGTGGCGTAATAGGCTTTTGAAGTAAGACCTAATGATTGTTTGGATTTCCTCAGAGTCTGTCATTATGTCCCCCTTTTCATTTCTGTTTTTTTTTTTTCATTTGAATAGTGTCTCTCTCTTTTTTTTTTAGTTAGTTTGGCTAATGGTTTGTCCATCTTGTTGATTTTCTCAAAGAACCAGCTCTTGGTTTCATTATGTCTTTGAATTATTTTCTTTGTTTCTAATTTCTTGATTTCAACCCTGAGATTGATTATTTCTAGCTATCTACTCCTCTTTGGTGAGACTGCTTCTTTTTTTTCCTAGGGCTTTTAGGTGAGCTATTAAGTAGTTTTCATGAGATGTTGCAAATTTCTTCTTGAAGGGACTTAATGCTATGAACTTTCCTCTTAGCACTGCTTTCATTGTGTCCCATAAGTTTGGGTATGTTGTGCCTTCATAGTCATTGAATTCTAGGGATACTTTAATGTCTTTCTTTATTTCTTCCCTGACCTGGCTGTCGTTGAGTAGCAAATTGTTCAGTTTCCATGTGTGTATAGGGCTTTTACTGTTTCTGTTGTTGAGGTCCAGCTTTAGCCCATGGTGACAAATCGTTTTCAAGCACTGAATTTGTACCAGGCATGGTTTGGGGATAACACAAACTACTTACTACTTACTATGCCCAAATAAGTGAATAAGTTAAACAACTTACTTATAAAGTGGTACCTGTATATAAATGCATACATAGAACATTTCTTTTACTATGGCTGATATGATAGTAGTTCAAATTGAAGAAAGAGTGACAAGGCTGGGGTTTAGCTTACTGTTAGCACACTTACGTAGTACATGAGATACCCTTGGTTCTGTTCCCAGAACTACAATAAGCAAGCAAGCAAAGAAACAAGCAAATAAAACGAATACAGAAATTTTGCCATATTTCAGAAGAAGCCATGAAGCTTGTCTTGAAAATCAAATGTAGTGTTAGTCTAAGAAAAAAAAATCTTAGCTTTCCTTTTCCTTTAACATGGCCTATGGATTCAGTGAAGTAAAATTCATACTCTCCTGACACAATGAAATCTTGGAAAGCTGTCAGACAAACATTTCTTCTGAGGTTTGAGTGAGTGGATAAGTCATCTTTGCCTACCATTGGCAAGGCACTCACTAGACAAGGCACTCACCAGACCTGAGGCCTGGAATAGTTTTATTAAGACTCTCTTTAAAATTGCTCTCTTTAAAATCACTGCTACACGATGTATCAGAGCAGATATTAAGACTCACAATCAAGACTTTGGCAGAGGGCGAGAAGTAATGATAGATCTGGGGGAGGTTGGTAAGACTTGGGGAGAACAAGAGCTCCACAAAGACCAAACTGAGTAGGGCACAGGGGTCTTGTATGAGACGGTTTCTACAATCAAGGACCATGTGTGGATGTGGCCTGGAACCCCCGCCCAGATGGGGCCCATGATAGCTCGGTGTAGGACTGAAGACGCTAGTGAGGGAAACAGGGACCATTTCAGTCATGAACTTGATGGCTGACTCTTTGACCCTCCCCCATACAAACTGGGGAGTGACAGACTGGCTTGATCCCAGGGGAGGACATTGCAGCCAGCCCTGAGGAGACAGGATGAGCTGGGGTTGGATGGAAGGGGAGGAGGTCCTCCCCTGTTGGTGGACTTGGAGGGGGCGGGGAGGAGGGAGATGAGGGAGGGTGCTACGCCTGGGATGCAAAGTACCTAACCTGTGATTGATATAAAATAAATAAATTTTAAAAAATCACTGCTACAGTGATTCAACTCTTTTAACATCCTCTGCCCATTTCTCACTTTGAGACCCTGTCAATGTGCTAGTTTTCCTCTATGCTAGAAGTCGTTTTCTACAGTGGCTCATGATACTCAAGGAACTTGTAGTGCATGAATAGCTGACTCAAAAAAAAAAAAAAAGATCCTGCTAAGTCTGAAGTCTTATTTATTCCTTACTACCTGTCAATGTAATCTCATTTAGAAAAACTGTCTTTGTAGATGTAGCTCACAAGGAAATGGGTCCTCCTTCTATACTGAACTGGATTTTTACCAGCAACCAGAATAATCTTAGAAGTAGGTTTTCTCTCAGAACCTCCAGGTTCATGACCTTGCAAAAACCCTGTCTGCTGGTCTTTCTATCACTCTCACTCTCTCCACACTAAATTCATCATTATTCTGGATTGAGAGTGGGTCCCAAATAAAATGACAAATGTTCTAATAAAAGGAAGCCAGAACCAGATATGGTGACACTCTTAGAATTCCAACACCTAGTAGGCAGAGGTAGGTGTTTAAAGTCAGCATAGGCTGCATAGTAAGCTCCCATCTCCAAAAACAAACAAAACAACACCAATTTATAACCTCACACTGAAAAGGGAGAGAGAAGGGGGAAAGATAAGGGAAGGAGAGAAAGAGAGAACTAGAGACACAGAGGACAAGGTAATATGAAGACACAGGGCACATTTAGAATAGCACGTGGTTGAAGCTAATACACAATCCAAGGGTTGAGCACAAGAAGCTGGGAGGGGGGGCAAGGAATGTCAGGTCTTTCAAAATTCTCTAGAAGGAATGAAGTTGGATGATATCTGGATTGTGACTTTGGCATCCAGAACTGTAAGAGAATAAATGAATGCTGTTTCCAGCCACCTAGTTGTGATAACTTGTGTCTGTAGACTAGGAAATATGTCCAGTGGTCCTCCAGGGAGTCAATAGAGTCATATTCAAGTAATGGATTTACCAAATACATGTAGAGGAAAGCATGATGCTTGGGTTTGATAAAGCTTTGGCACAATGAATATGGTAGAGATGATACTGAAGACACAATGAGATGTTCATGACTGTAGCAGCTATCCAGTAAGTAGCTAAGTGCAATGACTGATTTTCCCTGCTGTTAACATTTCTCCATACAGTTCTATTCTTGTGTACTCAGACAAAGGCACCTAAGAACATCTTATGTGTAAATTAAAACTACAGCAAGGTAAATTATAGACCACAGCTTTTCAGATTTCAATGCCTGAAAGATCCAAATAAGGCTCTGTGTAAATGCAGATTTGATTTCAAGCAAGTTCCAAAGCCCTATCAGTGTGTCAGTTCAAGAACCTGCTTTGATTGGAGAGTGACAGTGTACACACATACACACACACATATTGGGCTTTGAAGATACAGGGGTTTCCTACTGCTGTTGTAACAAAATACTACAAAGACAATGGCTATATCCACTTAAAACCTCAAATTTCTTTGTTCGGAAGTCCAGCATTATGCAGCTCAGCTGGTTAGAGTGTTGATAGATCGATAGGTAGATTAATGAACAGACAGATAGATGACAGAAGATAGATAAAAGAGAGAGTATCAGTGGGGTCATATATCTGGAGTTTTTGGGAGGAGAATCTGCCTCCTAGATTATTTAGGTTGCTGGTAGAACCCAGTTTGATGCAGCAGGAGGCCACATTTTCTTTTCCACTATTCGTTTCTCTCAGCTCTGTGATGCTTCCTGTGCCTTGCCACAGTCCTCTCTCCATCTTTAAAGAGCAACAGCACATCAAACCTTTCTCATGTTTTGGATTTTTATTTTTCCTGTGTATCTCTCTGATTCTATGGGAGAAAGTTCTCTGTTTTGAAGCGTTCATAAGATTATATATAGTTTACCTTGGTGAGCCAGGGTACTTTCCCCACCTCAGGGTCTATAAACTTAATTCTATCTGTGAAGACACTTTTGCCATATAAGACAAAATATCACAGGCTTTGGTGAGAAGACTATAGGCAAGGCATTATTTTGCCTTGTATAGATGATGAATCTTGATTGTCAACCTCATGAGATTGAGAATCTCCTAAAAGATAGAAAACATAGCCCTGGATATGTATGTGAAGGTGTTTCCAGAGAGGATTAACCAAGAGGGGAAGTTGTATGGGGGTGATGGGCAGCACCATCCCTTAGGCTTGAGGTCCATATGGCACAGAAGGGAAACAATAGAAGTCCAGAGAACAGAGACATTTTCTGTTTCTATTTCCTTTTACTATGAGGTGAACTGCTCTGCCTCACCATGGCTTCCCTGCCATGATGGAGTAAAATTGCCATTCTTCTCTTAAGTTCCTTATGCCAGGTACTTCATCACAATGACAGAAAGTCACATCAATTACAGGGCCATCCAATCTTTTATAATCACTATTCAAGTGGGGCACTTGTAGTGTGAAAATTTTGCTAGAAAATACTGAGTGAACAAGTAAGGCTGTGTTCCAACAAAGCTTTATTTATAAGCATTGACATTTTAATTTTACATGTTAAAAAATAATATTATTTTCATTCAAAGAGATAGTGTAGGTCTGGTGAGATATCTCAGTGGGTAGGGGCACCTTCTGCCAGGCCTGAATATCTGATCCCCTGGATCTATATGGTAGAAGACAGGACCAACTCCTGCAAGTTGCCCTCTAATCCTTATACATGTGCCATAGCATGAACACCTGACTCCATACATAAAATTAAAAAAATAATTTAGAAGTGTAAAAAATGTTCTAAATTCCCAGGGCAATACAAAAATAAAGAGTGGGATAGATTTGTCCTCCAGGCTACTGCATACAGACCATAATCTAGGTCTTACTTCTTATTTCTAACTAGAAATCTGAAAGAGGTAATAATGTTCTCTTCCACTTTCCTTACATCCTGGATGCTTCTTACATAACCATAGGAAGATCTCAGATACTAAGATAGTATGAGAAAGGCAGAAATAGAAAATTTTTCTCAAAAAGCAGTCATTTATAAGATCAAAGATTATTTTTATTTGAGGATGTTGAGGGGTGAAATGCAGATAATGCAGTTCATAGCCCAGCTTGGAGTTTTATAACATCTTTATGCAGTCAAGCAAAAATAATTGAAACAATCTGCTCTCATGCTATAGTAGGATACAATATAGCCTGCTCTGATATTAGTGTTCATTTTTTTTTCTTGGCTCTTCATTGATATACTCAAAATTTTGCAAATTATAGTTGTACTCTTTCTTGGTTTGCTATCTGTTGTGGTGATAAAATATCACAATCAAAAGCAACTTGGGGAGGAAAGGGCTTAGTTATCTTACATATCCTCACCACACTGCTTCACTGAAGAAAGTTGGGGAGTAAAGGAAGCAGGAACCTAGAGTCAGGAATTGTAAAAGAACACTGCTTGCTGGTTTGCTTCTCAGGGTTCAATCAGCTTTCTCTTTTAAATGACTCAAAACCACCATCGCCCACAATGTGCTGGGCCCCGTCACACCAATCCATTAATCAAGAAAATATCACACAGACTTGCTTACTACAGGCTAAGTTAATGAAAGAAATTCTCAATTGATTATATTTTTCTCCAAATATGTGTAGGTTTGTGTCAAGTTGACAGAAACTAACCAGAAAACATTCTTTAAAAATAGAATATCCAGGGCTGATGAGAGATCTCAGCAAGTTAAGAGCACCTGTTGCTCTTCCACAGGACTTCATTTAGCTGCCTGTAAATTCAGCTCCAGACTATTCATTGTCTTTTCTTGGACTCTGTGTAACGTATTTATGCATATAACCCCCCCCACACACACACTTATTAAAAAGAAGTCAAAAATTAAAAAAGATAGATTCCAGTGCTAAGATCTCTAATCAAATTGCTTCTTGCTCATAGACACAGATTATTGGAAATATTATGAAATAATTTCATATGAAGTCTAATTTGGAGGATTTCGTTGTAAAGTAGGTAGAACTAGAGTTTATATTCACAATATTCTAATTCCCCAAATCTGTCTTCCAGGGGGAAAAAAAAAAACAAATTTTGTTTTCATGTTCCAGCCATTCTACATCTGAGAAAGCACATCTTTGGGATCCTGTGACCTACATTCACATATGAGGATTTATTAAGAAAGTGTTCTTACGAGATACCACTAAGGGAGTGGGAAAGGTACAGAGCACGGGAGGGAGGAAACAAAGCAAAAATTCCTCCACATTTACTGAGAACAGAAGCAAATTGTTATGATGCTAGGCTGCCACACTAGTCAGTGGCTGGTTGAGCTGCTTCCAGGAATGTTTCAGAATATCCAGGTAGGTTAGCTACACTGTACTGATAGAAATGCATGGAGACTTGGCTTTCTAGAAGAAAATAAAAGCAGCCTGCCTCTCTCTGTCTGTCACCTTTTTTTCCTTCCTGAAGATGAGACTGTCCTTTGATAGCTGTTGTACATGTTAGCACATTTAAAAGAGAAAGAGTCATAAATGCTAGAAGTTGCCTCTGTAATTCATAATTCTAAGTACATAGGAAAATAAACACTTTTTAGTTTAGACTTGTCTTATAATTTTCTGTTCACTGTTTTCTTGAATTTATTTATTTATTCACTTTACATCTCAATCGTAGTCCTCTCTTTCTAGTCCCACCCTTCCTCCCTTATCCTTCTCCCCCTCCCCTATTCCTCAGAAAGGGGAACCCCTCACTCCCACTCCAGCTCATCAAGTTGTATCAGGACTGAATGCATCCTCTTGCCCTGTGTTCTGGTGAGGCAGCCATGCTAGGTGGGATGATAAAAAAAGGGGGGGGGGGCAACAGAATCCATACCCAAGAGAGCCCCAGCTCCCCTTACTACGATACCCACATGAAGCTTGAGCTGCCCATCAGCTACCTCTGTGTAGGAGACCTAGGTCCAGTCTATGCATGGTCCTTGGTTGGTGCTTCAGTCTCCGGAAAAGCCTCTGAGACCTGGTTAGTTGGCTCTGTTGGTCTTCTTGTGTGGTTCCGGTCCCCTCCAGGTCCTTCTATCCACATGCCTCCCCTTTTGCACAAGACTCCCTATGATTCTCCCAATGTTTAATTGTGAGTCTCATTTATTGCTTACGGTATCAGAGTTATTCAATCACTACAGAGAATGTTCCTTGTTTTGTTAACATCTGCTTGGTTGCATTGGATGGGGTTCTAAACATCTATGTCACTAGTTTCCTCTGCATGGCTGTTTGCATTGATCTCTTTCTTTTGCAATTCTAAGCAGTGCTGAATTAAGTAATCTTGTACTTATATCATTTTTCTTGTGTGAAAGAGATTGGTCCATTTTCTGTTGCCAAAAACAGTTCCACAGTCTGAGTGAACTATGAAGAAAGAGGTTTATTTGGATTCATGGTTCTGGAGGCTTAAGGTGAAGATGTTGTACTTGGTGATAGCTTGACTTCTTGTTGACAGAGCCCTGAGCTAGGTCAGTATTACATAGCAAAAGATAGGATCACTCTGTCTCTGTCTCTCCACCAGTGTGTGTGTGTGTATGTGTGTGTGCTTTCTGATATCTGCCTATATCCTTATCAAAGCCACCAGGACTCAGTCATGAAGGTGCCACCTTAAGGACCTTATATATGTATAATGCATTTGTAAAGGCCCCACCTCTAAACAGCATTTAGAATAAGATTCTGCTATTTTAATATCTCACAATATAAATTATATTTGGACACATGAGACCTCAAATCACACACACACATACACACACACCATATACAAAGCATAGCAGCAAATGTATCTATTGAAATTATTTAAAATTGAATTGCTTCTTTAAGAGAAAATGAATTTATAATTTAAAAAATAAATGTGTTTATTAATTCTTTGAGAATTTCATATAATGTAGTTTGATCATATTCATCCACAATCCCCACTTAACTTGCCCCAGATCCACTCATATCCCTGCTCTCCCAACATTTTTTCAAAAAAATTAATAATGCGTCAACTCCAATTTATGCTGCTTATAATCTCATGGGTGGGCCACCTACCGGAGTGTGGTTGAATACAGATGCATCTGGCTTTTACATGAGTTTTGGAGATTCACACTCAGTTTCTCATGCTTGTGCAATAAGAACTTTTATTCACCGAGCCATCTTCTTGTCCTATTTATTTAATTTTCAGTGAAGTGAAGCTTTTTCTGCATTTATTTATTACAATCTTTTCACTTGGTATCCTGGCTGTAGCCCCCTCCCTCTGCCCCTCCCAATGCCACCCTCCCTCCTCTCCTTTCATGCCCCTCCCCTAGTCCACTGATAGGGGAATTCCTTCTCCCTTTCCATCTGACCCTAGCTTATCAGGTTTCATCAGGACTGGCTGCATAGTCTTCCTCTGTGACCTGGTAAGGATGCCCCCACCTTAGAGGAGCATTTTTTAATATGGAGACTGAATATACTAAAACATTTCGCAGTTGATTCACTTATATTCTGGCTTGCTGGGAGGAGCCAGAGCATCAATATTTTTGAGTAAAAAAATCAGGGTTAAAGAAAATAGAAGTGAGTTAGACCAGTGCTTTTCTCATGCTTAAATCACTTCCTTTCTTTTATCAGGTAGAAATGTTCAAAGTTAAGAAGTTCACAAAATTGAAGGCATCTTTATGTGGCTCTAAAATTTAGAAAGGTTTTATATTAAGCCAAAATTATCCTATAATTACTGCATGACAGTAATTACAATGTGCTCTTGTTAAAGTGTACTGTGCTTTTTTTATCACAAAGAATATACTGCAGAGAAATAATACTGGCTTCAAATATAAGTAGCATATCAAAATTCTTCCTCTTTTAAAAATAATTGTTCAGTCATTAGAGCCCTTATGTGATAGTACAAATTGTCTTCATCACACTTAGAAAGAAAATTGACAATGTAAATGCCAGGTAGGTGTTGGTAGCACATGCCTTTGATCCCAGCTTGTGGGAGGCAGAGGGAGGTGGATCTCTGTAAGTTATGAGTTCGAGCCTGGTCTACAGAGCGGATTCAAGGACAAAGAAGGCTACACAAAGAAACCTGTTGTGGGTATTAATATTTATTATTGATTTATCTTTTAGTTAAATCGCTGTTGTTCCTAATCCAGCTGTATACCCAAATCACCATCCAGAGACTGGGTTATTTAATTAACCTAGAACAAAATGCTAGGCAATAGCTATTCCATGCTAAACCTCCATGCCCGCATAGTTTCCTGCCATCAGATTTTACCCACTAGACTTGCTTTTAGTCATATCTTAGGTCCTGTTCATCTTTCCTCCTGGTTCCAAGATCCTCCTCTTGGGTCCAAGTCCTGTCCTGTGGATCTCCACCCTTCTCTCCTCCTCCCACTTGCTTCCTTCCCCTCCCATCTGGACCAGGATGACCCACCCTATTCTCTCCATTGCTCAGCAGAAACCCTGTCTCAAAACAAACAAACAAACAAAAAAGAAAATGTAAAGCCATCCAAATCTCACTATGCAGAGACCTTGGTTAATGTTAGGTTTAGATACTACAGAAGAACAGGACAGTACTATGAAAAAATGTTGATATCATGAAAGAAAAGTGTCATTCTTCATTAAAGAAGATTAAAGAGATTTACTAATTAATTGTATTCTCAGATCTTGAATTGAATTCTGAATCAGAGAAAGGGGAAATACCACAATAAAAATATTATTGAAAGAACTGGCAATGTGATTCTGGATTGTATATTAGATAATAGCATTATATTAGCATAAAATTTCCTGTTTTGGACATTTGAGCTGTGATCATTAAACAAACTCAGGAGAGTTTGTTTTGGATTTGGTTTATCCCTCATAGGGTCACATGCTGAAATCTCTGCTGTCAGCATGATGGTGTGGTAGTGAAACTGTTAAGAGATGGAACCAAGGAGAAGGTTGTTGGGTCCTGAGGCATGGCTTAGCAGAATTATTTATTTATTTATTGAGACAGGGTTTCTCTGTGTGGCCTTGGCTGTCCTAGAGCTCACTCTTTCAGACCAGGCTGACCTTGAACTCAACTGCTTCTGCCTCCCCAAGCGCTGAGATTACAGGTGTGTAGCTAGCTTCTCACTGGGCTACAGAATGAGTTATTGTAAGACAGCATACCTGAGCTCTGAAGTGCTTTAGCTTCCTGTTATATTATGTGCTGTATCCTTCTTATATTCACTCTCATGCTAAAGGCGGAACCTAAGGGATCACACAGTTTTTAGCTGTCCAAATACGCTAAAAGCTAAATAAACCTCTTTAGCTTACAAAGTACCAAGCCTCAGGTATTTTTTGTTACAGTAATAAAACAGACATAGACACAGCAAATGATTATTTGTTAGATGTGAATAAATACTTCGCAATAATGTGTTCTTGCACCTTCTCTGAGTGTTTGGAGTTATTTCAATCTGAGTAAATCCTTTTTACAAGACTGATTTAAATGCATAATTTTAGAAGAGTGACTTAGGTTTCTTCTTACATGTAAATTACTGCTATAGGCACATTTACTGTAAAGGGACATGTGGAAACCTGAGAAGCTCTGCGGCAATGTGTAAAGAGTGGAAGAAGTCCTGAATTAATGTGCATTATCAACACACAGTCATGTAAAGAACCCTAATGCCTCAGACCCATGTTTGTGGCAAAGCCTTTCCCCAGTGAGGCTCAGCGGGATGGCAAAACCTTCCTCTGGTCCAGTTGTGAATGTGGCAGTGTGTGCAAAATTTAGCAACTATAGCTTTCTCCTCCCAGATGGCTGCAACCTGGGACTGCTGGTCTACAGAGACCCACTACTTTATCCCCTCCTCTGCTTTTCAGAAAACAAAACAAAACAAAACAAAGCAAAATAAAACAAAAAAACCTTCTGGAGTTTCCAGTTGGTCCTTAGTTGGTGCACTAGAAAACTGAACATAGCCCAACTATACCAGCTTTTCTGTCCGTGTGTCTGCATTTCTGTTCTTCTTCATTCTCTCACGCCCCAGGAAAGTTACCAGGACCAAGTCCGGAGGATGTAGCAGGGACAGATATTGACAGATTGCATTCAGA
Source organism: Pachyuromys duprasi (assembly GCA_028658305.1). Lineage (NCBI taxonomy): Eukaryota > Metazoa > Chordata > Mammalia > Rodentia > Muridae > Pachyuromys > Pachyuromys duprasi. Next base: position 18,921,803 of record CM053742.1, on the reverse strand, counting down.
GTGAGCAGAAATCACATATGATCCCTTAGAATCACATAAGAAATCTATATAACAAAGTTGGTAGGTTATTGGCTTTTGAAAAGAGGCCTCTGATTTTCTCCTTGGTATGTTTGGGGTACAACGTATTCCCCAAAATGCTAATATATTGAAGGAAGACTTGGTCACTTGTTGGGTTCAGTCACGGACAGGTGACTGGACTTTGAGCTAACGAATGAATCAATCTATCAATGATGGACTCATTGATGGAGTTACTGGAGAGTGGTAGAAATCCAGAGGTGAGGCTTAGTTAGAGGAAGTAGGTCACTAGAGGTGTCTCTTTGAAGAATATATGTTGTCCTTAGTTCTTCTCTGTTCCACACTCTTTCTCATGGGCTGCCTAGAACTGGGTCTTATGCTGCACATTTTTGCCTAATGTTCTATCTTCTCATAGTTGTGAAAGTAAAAAGCCAAGGCTGGGAGTGGGGGTAAGGGTGGGGGTGGGGAGAGTACACGCCTTTAATCCCAGGCACTTGGGAGGCAGAAGCAAGCAGCTTTTTAGGAGTTTGTGGTCAGCCTGGTCTACGAAATGAGTTCCATGACAGCCAGAAGTATAGGAGAAACCCCATCTCAAAAACCAAAACCAAACAAACAAAAACAAAAAACAAACAAAAAAATTAAAATGGAGCCAGCCACACATGGACTGAAACCTTTGAAACTGTGAGCCAAAAGAAATCTTTCCTCATTTTACATTGATTACCTCTGGTGTTTTTGCCACATCAACAGACATTGTCTTGTGAACTTAGAAATGAATTTGTGGGGATTAATTTAAAATCATCACACTGAGTGTGAGAATAGAGAAGGATGTTGATCTTTCTGTTTGCAGTTACTTTTTTTTTCAGGCAAACATGAATATTCTGTTTGGGAAAATCTTTCTGCCTCTTGGTAAAAGTAACTCTCCTTTACAGTCATAATATCACATGTGAGAATTCCTTCTCTGAGGGGAGTAAACAACACCTACCCTCTCCTTCTGAGTCTCCAAATACACAAACCAAAGTAGGATTTCACCAAAGGTCACCTTGGGGAACCAGTTTTTTGGGCTTACTTACAGAGGGTAAGGGGTTAATGACAAGAATATGGGTGACCCCAATGCTGCCCCATAAAAGTCTTCACTTAGCACAGATGATGTCTCCTCTAAAGTTGCATAGATTGAGACCCCCACCCAACAGCAAACCTATAAACTCTAGCACCTTCCTGAACCTTTGAAAACAAGTGCAATTGGGGTAGAATTGGATAAAATAACTGGGTGGTGTGGCTGAAATTGCTGGCACCAGTACAATGGCCTCGTCTCCTTTGACAGCGTACCACATAGGACTGCTCCATAAGGCCTCTTGCAAGCTGGCACAACAGAGTTGATGAAGACAGTAGCTAGGTTTTTGTTTGTGTGTGTTTTGTTTTTGTTTTACCAGAAAACCCATTCCTGCAATAGGGGTGCTAAAGAGGTGAAAATAAAAAAACAGGGTGAGTGCAGTTGTGTAACCCCACAGTAAAGAAAAAAAGGTGATGAAAGATATATGAGCTTTGCAGCATTTACTGTATTTATCATAAGCAAATATGGTTAAATAAATTTCTTCACATGACAAATTGGTACCTAAAGCAGAGAAGAAATGACATTGGTCAGTGGGTGTTTTAGTCTTAGTGTAAAATAAACCACCTCAAACTTCAGTTGCTTAAAACAACATAGATTTATTTTTGCTCTCACATCTGCAAGTTGGCTGAAGATCAGTGGGTACACACTGGGCTCAGCTAGGATTGGCTTTAAGCCCAGTTTGGATGCAGGTCTGCTGCACATGTTGTTATCCTCCTTGGACCAGCAGGCTCACCACAGCATGTAGTGCCATGGCAATGGTAAGCACCTGGCACACAGCCCAGCTGTGCAAGCACCTTTGAGCCCCTGCTTGCCTCCTTTTTGCTAATATCCCTCTGGCCAAAGAAAATCACATGGCTGAGCAGATGTCTAGAGCAGAGAAAGAATCTCAACCTGAAGGAGCAAAAGCTAAAAATGTATCTGGTCAGGATAGATGTATAAAGAGAGAGGAAGATATGAATAATAATGTGATCTACCCAAAGCAGACTCAGTTAACAAGAAGAAAATGCTCATGTTTTGTTTGTTTCTTTGGTTTGGTTGATTTCCTCAATAGCAAGTATTCATATCTTTACACATTTTAAAGTTGAACATGCTGGGCTAAGTTTCATGGAAAAGAAATTATTCTTGATCATTAGCCCAATCCTATGCGCCAAGCCACTTCGCAATAGTTGGAGCATGGCATGAGGAGAGCAAGGGGAAATGATCTGAAGATGATTAAATCCAGGTTTCAATTAGTCACTAGCTGTGTGACCTTATGAATCACTTAAAACCTGTGCCTTGGTTTCTTCTGTAAAATCTGGATGATAATCATGGCACTCACTGCAAAGCTGTAGACCAACTATCTGTGCAGTGAAGCAACTCTCTGTTATATAACTGTGAGGATTCAGTAAAGAATTGTAGTGCTAGACACATGGACAGTATAGTTGTTGCCCCCCTCCCCATCTGCAAGTTCTGCTACCCCTGATTCAATTGCATGTGAAGAAAAAAATATTAAGATTAAACAAATCCTGTCTACTGATCCTGTGTCCTTGAACAATGTCATATAGCTACATTTCCACAGCCTTTATTGAATTTATTTATGATCTTTGTTTCTTTCTTTCTTTCCTTCTTTCTTTTGTTCTCTCTTTCTTTAATCATTTATTCATTTATTATTTCCACAGCAGTATTGGATGTCATCTAGACAGGATTTAAAGTCTGCAGGAAGATGTATGCAGGTTCAGTGCAAAAATATGCAAGTTTGTATTGCAGGGACTTTGGACTTTAAGTACAGTGAGGGACAGCTCTACTATGTAAATGGTTGCTATTGTTATTATTATTATTCCTGGAGCTCATTGCTGTAGAAGCAAGTTGTTGTTCAGCTCCCTTGACCTTGATCCTGCTAGATGCTTTAAAGTACTGGATTGTTTCTAGTCATGCTTCTTTCAAAAGGCTCTGGACATGATCACTCAGGCAGCCAATAAAAAAAAAAAGATGCTATTTGCATTTGACTAGATTACAGGAACTACCTTAATTAATTAACCCCATTGATTCCTAAGTCTTCATTTATTTATGCTAATGTGTTCATTCCACAGCTGGACAGTTCTACAAGTTATATTCATGCTTTTAATTTTATTACAGATTATAACATTGTTTTCCTAATACCTTACTTTGGCTTTGCTCCTTTAGGCTAACTTTTCAGATTTTATGATATAAAAAGCATAAAGAGAAAAGATGGCAAGCACTTATGAATCTGAGCCCTATTGGTGCTAAATTTATAATAATGTGGACACAGAGTAAGAGACGGCTTTTTAAGAGCTCTAATTGGACAAAAGTTCACATTTTGTCAGGTTTGACTTAATATGTAGTTCTAGATCTGAAATCAGGAGATAAGAAAGGAAGTACTGAGGAGGTAGAAAGTCCCAGGTTTTTTGAGGAAGACTTAGAGGTTCAAGTGTGAACATGCACAGATTGCATAGATTTGGGAAATGAAAGTCAGGAACCAGACTGAGATAAGATCAAAATGAATGGATGAAGTAATTTTGTTTCTTTGTTTGTTTATTATTATTTCAAGACAGGATCTCTCTGACCTTAAACTCACTATCTTCTTGCCTCAATCTCTGGAGTGCTAGGATTATAAGAGTTTGCCACCATGTCCAACCCAACTGACTTAAGTTTCAAAGCAAAAAGTGCCCATTTATCACTCACTTGCCCAAGACAGAAAGTGGAGAAATGTTTTGCCTCCAGCAGGTAGGTCTGCTTAGGCATTACTAAGTAGCTCTGACCTGGTTCTCTTATTAGAAGATGAGGATAATTTTTACCTTACAGAACTATCAGCTGGATTTAAAGGAATAATCTTTAAAATTGTTGAAATACAGTCCAGTGAGAAGATAGAAGCTTATTCTAGTAAGAATGTCATTACTAAAATTATTTTACCCATTAAATTTATTTTATTTTAAATGTATATGTGTCTATATGTGCCTTTATGCACCTGAGTTCTTGTCTCTGAGGAGTACAGAAAAGGGAACTTGGATCCCCAGAAGCTGGAGTTACAGGCAGTTGTGATCTGTCCAACAGGGGTTCCAGGGTTGAAACTTCAGTCCTCTGGAATAATGGAACACACTCAACCACTTGGATTTGTATGGGTTTTTTTCGTTTAACTACTCCATATTTAACTACAATTTTTTGACACTGAAATGCCTTCCAGAATGATCTCTGATTTATTTACCAAAGAAGGATAATATAGATTCTTTTGAAAAAAAATGAATCACTATTTAGGATGCATATGTATTGCCAATTTAAATATTTCAAAAAATCCACACAATTTCGGAGGTAATTACAGTATGGTAACAGTTTCTAAAGTTTTCTAAGGACACATAAAAGATATCATCCACCATGACCAGGTAGGTTTCCTCTCAGGCATGCAGGGGTGGTTCAATACACAGAAATACATCAATGTAATTCACGACGTAAAAACAAAGAACAAAAACAACAACAACAAAAAATACAGAAGGAAAAAACCCCACATGATCATCTCCTGAGATGCTGAAAAAGCATTTGGCAAAATCCAATACCAATTCATGTTTAAAGTCTTGGAGAGATCAGAGATATACCTAAACATAGTGAAGGCAAAATACAGCAAGCTTAAAGCCAACATCAAACTAAACGGAGTGAAACTTAAGTCAATCCCACTGAAATCAGGGACAAGGCAAGGCTGCCCACTCTTTCCTTATGTCTTCAACATAGTACTTGAAGTCCTAGCTCAAGCAATAAGACAATTGAAGGAGATCAAAGTAATAAACATTGGAAAGGAAGAAGTCAAAATATCACTATTCGCAGATGATATGATAGTATACATGAGTTATCCTACATATTCAACCAGCTAACTCCTTCACTGATAAACACCTTCAGTAAAGTGGCTAGATAAAAAATTAACTCAAAAAAATCAGTAGTCAAAAAAATATCAGTAGTCCTCCTGTATACAAAAGACAAAAGGGCTGAGAAGGAAATTAGGGAAATAACACCCTTTACAATAGCCACAAAAAGCATAAGGTACCTTGGTGTGACTCTAACCAAGCATGTGAATTACCTCTATAAAAAAAAAAATTCAAGTCTCTGAAGAAAAACATTGAAGAAGATACCAGAAGATGGGAATATTTCCCATGCTCATGGATTGGTAGAATTAACATAGTGAAAATTGCCATTCTGCCAAAAGCAATCTACAGAGTCATTGCAATTCCTATCAAAATACCAACCCAATTCTTTACAGAACTTGAAAGAACAATTCTAAAATTCATATGGAAAAATCAAAAATCCAGAATTGCCAAAACGATCCTGTACAGCAACTAATCAGAGACCACCACTGATCTCAAGCTGTACTACAGAGCAATAGCAATAAAAACTGGTACTGGCATAGAAACAGAATGTTGGCTCAATGGAATAAAATAGAAGATCCAGAAATAAACCCACATACCTACGGATATTTGATTTTTGACAAAGATGCCAAAACCATACAATGTAAAAAAGATAACATCTTCAACAAATGGTGCGGGTCTACCTAGACGTCTACATGTAGAAAAATGCAAATAGATCCATATTTATCACTCTACACAAAACTAAAGTCAAAGTCGATCAAAGACCTCAACATAAAACCAGACACACTAAACCTGTTAGAAGAATAAGTGGGGAAGAACCTAGAACTCATTGGCACAGGAGACAATTTCCTGAACAGAACAACAACAGCACAGGTTCTAAGATTCACAATCAATAAATGGGACCTCATGAAACTGAAAAGATTCTCTAAAGCAAAGGACACTGTCATCAGAACAAAAAGACAACCTGCAGATTGGGAAAAGATCTTCACCAACTCTTTATCTGACAGGGGGCTAATATTCAGACTATATAAAGAACTTAAGAAGTTAACCACCAACAAACCAAGTAATCCAATTTAAAAATGGGGTACAGAGTTAAACATAGAATTTTCAATAAAGGAATATCTAATGGCAGAGAAACACTTAAAGAAATGTTCAGCATCCTTAGTCATCTGGGAAATGCAAATCAAAACAACCCTGAGATTTTACCTTACACCCATCAGAACGGCTAAAATAAAAAACTCAGGTGACAATACATGCTGGAGAGGATGTGGAGAAAGGGGAATCCTCTTCCATTGCTGGTGGGAATGTAAACTTGTACAACCACTTTGGAAATCAATCTGGTACTTTCTCTGACAATTAGGAACAATGCTACCTCAAGATCCAGTTATATATATATATCTGGATATATATATATCCAAAAGATGCTCAAGTATACAACATGGACATTTGCTCAATGATGTTCATAGCAGTTCTTTTTGTAATAGCCAGAGTCCAGAAACAACCTAGATAACGTAGGATAAACATACTAAAATCTATACTCCTAAAGAAGCTAAACAACAAGAAAGACCCTGGGGAAGGTGCTCAATCCTCTTTCAGAAGGACAAACATGATAGATATTGGAAGCATCAGTAGACTGGGAACAGGACAGGAGCCTACCACAGAGGATCTTTGAAAGACTCTATTGATCAAGGTATCAAAACAGAGCTGAGACTCATGGGCAAACTTTGGACAGAGGGCATGGAATCTTTTGAAAGACAGGGGTGATAGAATTTCCTGGAGGGGACAGGACCTCCAAAAGGAGAACAACAGACACTCTCCCAAAAAACTAAGTCCTGAGAACCCTGCAGATCCTGATACCCCAACCAAGGACAATGCATGGAGAGTATCCCAAACCCCGGCTCAGATGTAGCCCATAGTCTCAGTATCCAAATGGGGTCCCTAGTAAGGGGAGCAAGGACTTTCTGTGGCATGAACTCAGTGACAGGCTCTTTGTTCACCTCCCTCTTAGGGGTGTAGCCTTGCCAGCCCACAGAGGAAGATGATGCAACCAGTCCTGATGAGACCTGATAGGCTATGGTCAAATAAAAGAGGAGGAGGTCCTCCCCTATCAGAGTGTTAGTCCCACCAGGAGCTCAACTCAAGGAGAGGCAGATGAAGGAAACTCGGAGGTAATAGTTGCAAAGGCAAGAGGTTTCTTCAGGCCAAAACAGGATGGAGCTGCTTTACAAATCAGTGAGAAACAGCCCTGAGAGACAAAAGCCTTGCGATTTTTACAGGAGAAAGCACGGGGAAGCTCGGGGCTCACAGGCTTGGCAGTTTAGGATTGGGTGGTTGACTTTTAAAATAATTGGTCAATTTTAAGCTCCAAAATCCAGTCAGTTCTGCCCTGGAAATCTGTGGGTTATCTGATCTTTAAGTCATGCTTGGAATGTCCTGCTTTGTACTCTGGTCATAAGCCAGGTGCTATCTGGATGGGGGAACTCTGAACACCTGGACCGGTTGCTGGGCAACGTTATCTCTCAACTGCAGGCCTGGTCATTACTCTGCAACAGGGTGGGTCTTGTCTCAAATTACCTGCTTCTCCTTTTGTCTGTGTCCTTCTGCTTTCTGGATAAGTACTGAGAAAACCTTGTTTTACATGGGCTATAAAATTTATAAAGAAACCTGTAAAGCCTGTTCAAGTGGACTAGGGGAGGTGCATAGGAGGAGAAAAGGGAGGGAGGGTGAGCTTGGGAGGGGATTGAGGGAGGAGCGAAAGCCAGGATACAAATTGGATAAATTTTAATAAATAATAATAATAAAAGTGAAAATTAATTAATTAATTAAAGTTTCCAAAACATCTTTTCAATGACTTTATCAATATTGGAATTAATACAAAACCTCTTAAAGAGACTACATGGAAAGTGCTCCAATTCATTAGAAATTTCCAGCGGGTTTGCTAAAAAAAAAACCATATAATTTTATAGTCTTATCTGTTCAAAAACTAAACACCACTTAAACCAGAAATATTTAATTTTTAGTTGAAAAGGATGATGTCATTTTTCTAACACCAGGTTTGCTCAGAAATCACTTCTACTTCCAAGCTGAAAGAGGAATTTATAACAGCAGAGCTGTTTTCCTTTCACCATTTGATTCAGGAAACAAAAAGAGACTTTAAGATAGTTACCAAGAAAATTCCAGGGGCTGGAGAGAGGTCTCAGTAATTAAAACACTTGCTGCTTTTACAGAGGATCAGAGTGTGGTTCCTAGCCCCCATGTTGTGTGGACCACAACCACTTACTATATTGCTCCACCTTCAGGAACTCTGATGCCCTCTTCTAGTTTCTGAGGTTACCCACATGTATTCTCTCTCTCTCTCTCTTTCTCTCTCTCTCTCTCCCTCTCTCTCTCTCTCTCTGTATCTATCTATCTATCTCTGTCTCTCTCACACACAGAAAGAATAAATCTTTAAAAATAATTCCAGAAGTGTCTTGAATTAAAATATGTGACACAGTGAAATTATAGATTTCTGGCACAATGTCTTAGCCATTGGATGACTGTAGGCAAGAAAACAATCTTGTCAAGCAGAATTTTAAAAATAAAGGCTAATAAAAGTGTATATTACTGTTATGTATATGTGTGTCTATCTATCTATCTATCTATCTATCTATCTATCTATCTATCTATCTATCGGAATGGACATTGAGATTTGGGGTCTCACTATGTAGCTTAGGATGGCATGGAACTCACTGTGTACACCAGGCTGGCCTCAAAATCAGGGTTTTTTATCTATCTATCTATCTATCTATCTATCTATCTATCTATCTATCTATCTAGTGGAATGGACATTGAGATTTGGGGTCTCACTATGTAGCTTAGGATGGCATGGAACTCACTGTGTACACCAGGCTGGCCTCAAAATCAGGGTTTTCTTGCTTTAGCCTCCCAAGTGCTTGGATTCAACATGTGTGGCACCATGCCTGGCTCTAAGTATTTTTTTCTTTCTCATTTTTATTTGTTGTATTCTCCATTAATTTACTTACTCTGAGGGTTTTTTTTTTTCTGTTATACAATCCACCAAAAGAGTTGATACATTATACGGAAGAAGACTATTACCCAGATAATGTACAATACCAATAAACTGGTTATTTAATGGAATAACCAGGAGCTGGAACCAGGATACTGAAAAACCCTTCCATGCTGGTATATTCAATACAGTTTATGCCCATGAAAGTTCCCATCCAATTAACCTTCAAGCTCTCCTCTTTGTTACCTTTAATCTAGATTCTTTAAAGTTCTTGGGAATCTTTTAAAATGTTATCAGAGCTACTACATGTGCCCCTCAGTGATATCCTATTTCTCCCCCATTCTATCATCATCTTGCAAAGCCCTGAGCATTCCACACTCTGTCTCCTGCTCTGCTCTTACCCTTTCCCACCCTCTTTTGCTAGCGGGCTTCCTTTGGGCCTGGTCCCACTCCTTCCCATTCAATTGTTGCATTTGATGTTTCCATCAAAAATAGTTCAAGTTCCCACATTCTTCGCATGACTTGTATACTGGCTAGTTTATGTTAACTTGACACAAGCTGTAGTCATCAGAAAGGAAGGAGCCTCAGTTGAGGAAATGCTTCCATGAGATCTAGTTGTAGGATATTTTCTTAATGAGTGATCAATGAGTTGGAGCCCATCCCATTGTGTATGGTGCCATCCCTGAGTTGGTGTTCTGGGTTCTATAAGAAAGCAGCCTGAGGAAGCCAAAGGAAGCAGGCCAATAAGCAGCACCTTGACATAGCCTCTACACCAGCTCCTGCCTATAGGTTCCTGTCCTGTTCAGACTTCATTTATGATGAACAGTGATTTTCAAGTGTAAGCCAATAAACCCTATTCTCCCCAACTTATTATTTGGTTATGGTGTTTGATTATACCAATAGAAATGGTAACAAAGACAACTGGGTTCATTCTCATAAAATCCAACTACCTTTTACCCTTCCACTCCATATTAAAGTTTCTTTTTTTGTTTTTTGTTTTTGTTTTTTGGTTGTTGTTTCGTTTGTTTGTTTTTGCTTGCTTACTTATTTTTGTTGTTGTATTTTGAGACAAGGTTTCTCTGTGTAACCTTGGCAATCTTGGACTTGCTTTGTAGACTCCCAGAGTGGTGGGATTAAAGGCATGTGCCTCTATGCCTGGCTATATTAGAGGTTTTTGATTCAGGCTGCACATTAAAATTCCCTGAAGAATGACAGGTCAAAAAAAGGCACACCTATAGAAAGTTGTTCTCTAATTACTTAGTGCTAGAAGTAAAAATGACCAGCAACTGGCAGGAGAGATTTGGAGTAACAAAAATATTTTAAAACTGAACTGTGGGAATGGTTGTATAACCCTGCAATTTTCTAAGAATCATTGAATTGTGCATTACAGTTAGGGACATTTATGATATGTAAATCATACTTCTTTAAAGCTGTTTTTAAATTTTTCCTAGGGAGCTTTTGAAAACTCTTGGCATTTGGACCCTAACACACAAAGTCCTGATTTAATAGGTCTGGAAGACTAACACACTAATATTTTTTATTTATTTATAATTTTTTGAAACTTAGTTATTAGTTAACATATAAAATAACAGGTTTTATTGTGCTATCTTCACATATATGTATATGTAGATATAGTGCCTTGCTCACATTAGTCCTGACCCCATCCTGATTTCCTTCTCCTGTCACTGGTCCTTCCCTCTTGCTGCTTCAATTCTTCTCTTCAAATAGTCTCCCTTGTGCTTTCATGTCACATTTAAATCTATGCAGTACATGAGAGAAACTATGTGATATTTTTATCTTTGTTGCCTTCTATTATCTTCTCATTCCTTTTCTAGCCACTTTTTAGACCTCTTCCTTCTTTCTCATGATCTTTCTTCCACTGTCATGTATTATACATACAGAGATGGTTGTGACTGTCAATTTGACAGCAGCTAGAATCACCTTGGAGACAACCTCTAGGCACACCTGTAAGTGATTGATAAGATTTGCCTCTTGGCATCCAAAAAGTGGGTAGCTCAATTCCCTGGATTTGGGTTCTGGGCTGCATAAAAAAGAAAACTCTTAAGGGTAAATGACCAAGGCATAAACTCCAGTTTCAAAAAGGAGAAAAACCTACAAAAATGTGCTTCAGCCACTCACCTCTGGTAATATTTAACCATCACCCTAACCATGGCTAATCAGTGGATACCTATAGTTTTCCCAGGTTTTCTTCACAATAGGATGAGTAAAACAATTACAATTTGGCCCTCTGGACACCTGTTATTTGTTAAATGTCAATCAATCATAGAACTGCCAAGATGGAGTTCCCTGAGCCTCGCTGTAACCCTAAATAAAAACCCATCTTTCCCTGGGCTCAGGGCTCTACACTTGGGAACTGCTGCATTGGTGATGGTGAGAGCAGAAGCTCGAGTTTGTAATAAAGATCCTACTGCATTTGCATCAGAATCGGATCCTTGGCGGTCTTTGGAGTCCATGAAACTTGGACATAACATCTTGGGAGCTTGTCCACCATCCCAAAGACCTCCAGAATCCCTGAACCAAAGGGTCGAGGACTGGCCGGGAAGCATCTTGCCTGTGTGTGTTTGTATATGTCTGTCTTGGTGTTCCACTAGTTTCTGTTTTGGGCCTCGAGGCAAAATCTGTAATCTGTGTGGTCAGGAAAGGTTAGAGCAGATAAACTGGACAACTGTGGACCACAGCGGGCCTGGAAGACATTCCAGACCAGTTTGGAGGGATGGAAGTGCTCCTAAAGTTTCTGTAAGGGGGAATAGACCCCCCAGTTTTCTGTGATCTCTGGATCTCTGGATTAGGACAAGGCAGGTCACTCCTGCAGCATGGCGATTTGCCACTATCCGACTTTGGGTTTTTTTGCTGCAGGAGTGGTGGGATCTGTTGTCTGATTTTGTGTGTGTCTTTCTGGTTGACTGTCTTGTCTGTCACTGCCTATATTTGTTTGTTTGTTTGTTTGTTTGTTTTTGTGACTGAGACTGATGACATGGAACAGACTCCTTCTAACCCCCTAGACTTAATCCTTGCCTATTTCAGTGAGCTTCCAGCCATGCTCTCCAGTCAGTGGTGAGGAAGCACCAAGGGACGGCTACAAAATAATTACTAGACAAATTTCAACTTCTGTCTCTAGTCTAAATTTGTCTCAGCAGATTTTCACCTGGCTGACAGACTCCATTCAGGGATCAGCTATGGATTGTGAGCTGAGATCTAGACTTGCTGGAAGGTAAAGTAAACCAGTTCAGAAGATATGATGGCTCCTTGTCTCTTGAACTGAATCGCTAGTTAGATCATTTTGATAAGTGCCCTATTGCCTAGCTTTTGACTAGCTGTTCAGCCTTCCTGGGCCCCAATATCTTCATCCTATTTTCAGCCTGAAGAAAGTTACAGAAGAAGAGAAATTCATCAGCCATCATCCTACCTAACAGGCTGAAATGCTAAGTAAAAAGGAGCTTCCTGGCATAAGAAATGGGTTCCTATAATGCCAATTGTCATACCAGAAAATTGGCCACTTCCAGATCCACTGTTAGGCCACAAGTGACTCTCCACTCTAATAGTATTGTGACACCTCTCCACTTAGGCTCCATGAAATTAGACAGAAATCCAAAAACACAAGGGACAGATCCTCTCTGGTCTATGATGCTTAGTACGTACCATGTAATTAATGACTCCAGACCAGACCTTACAAAGTTCTGCTGGTTATGCTATAAATCTAAGCCTCCCTGTTATGAGGGCATGATCTAAAGAGCAATATTACTTTTCTGCCGACCCCAATGGGTGTGATGACAGCAAAGGGAAGATGCACCCTTCAGTCAGCAACAGGACAAGGTTGATATATGGGACTTGCACCATCCCCCATCAGCACTTCTATAATCATATGCTGCAATTGTCCTCTGACCAGAGAACCAAGTACCTGTTGCCTCTGACACAGGTATGGTAGGCATGCTCCACAGGGTTGGCCCCAATGTGTCCAACAGTACTTAACCATATTCAAGATTGCTGTGTGCTAGTTCAACTGGTTTCACAAATTACCTACCACCCCACACAATACGTGGTCTAGGTACTTATCTGGGAACCAGGTACAGTGGCTGAATACAAGAAGGAACCTCTATCTCTGACATTAACTGTTATCTTTGGGACTGGCTTAGCTGGAGCAGGAACTGGTATGGCAACACTGGCTATATAAAGCCAGAATTATAACTGCTTAGAGGCAGCTATTGATGAAGATATTCAATGCCTTGGGAACTCAGTTATCCATTTAGAAAAGAATGTTGGTTCCCTGGCCTAAGTAGTGTTACAGAACAGATCTGTTGTTTTTACAGCAAGGCGGGCTATATGCAGCCCTTAGAAAGGAATGTTGCTGTTGTGTAAACCACTCAGGAGTGATTAGGAAATCCTTAGCAAGAATAAGAGAAAGCCTGGATAGACACTGGAAAGAGAGAAAGGATTCCAGAGGATGGTATGAATCCTGGTATAATAGTTCCCCTTGGCTTACCATCCTTATATCCACCCTGCCTGGACCCCTACTCATTTTGCTTTTGCTTTTTACCTTTGGGCCTTGCATTTTAAATCCTTGGTGGCTTTTATAAAGGAATGCTTGGGGTACTCAGATCACATTATGGAAGGATAAATATGGAGGACAGGAAGAAGTACTATCTGGAAGACACATGATTGGACCTTCACATGACCATGAGAAAGGGGTGAGGAATGTGAGACCTGTGTAACCCCATTTCTGGAAAAAACAAAAACCTTCTGTCTTAAGGGTAAATGACCTAGGCATAAAGTCCAATTTCAAACAGGAGAAAAACCTACAAAACTGTGCTTTGACCACTCACTTCTGGTAATATTTAACTGTCACCCTTAGAAATGGCTAATTAGTGACTACTTGAAGTTTACACAGATTTGTTTTTTTAATTTATATGATGAGTAAAGCAATTACTCAGTTTGCCCCTATGGACACCTGATATTTGCTAAATGTAAATCAATCTAGAACTGCCAAGCTGCAATTCCCAGAACCTTGCTGTAACTCAAAATGTAAACCCCTCTCTCCCTTAGCTCAGCCTCTATACTCAAGAATTGCTGCATTGGTGACAGTCATGGGCCTGAGTTGGAGCTTGTAATAAAGACCCTACAGTATTTGCATCAGAATCAGATCTTTGGGGGCCTTTGGGGTCCATGAAACTTGGGCATAACAGTAAAGTAATCATAAACACCGCTGCTATAATAATGTGTCTTTAGACATTCTATTTCTAAACTTATCAATAAAGTAGCCTTAATTTTTGCTTTTCTCTATTGTTTTTCTTTTGTCATTGTGGTACTCAGTGGTTACCTCACACTTTCTCCCTTTCAAATCTCTTCTACCACTGAGTTAAAATAGGTTTTTTGTGAGTGTGTATCATCAAACTCTTAATATATGATCATCATTTTATTTACTAACATCTTTTTAAAAATCAATCCAAAAGATCAAACCTTTAAGTAAAAACTAAAAGGAAGAATGGTCTTCCTGTAATAACATGGCCATGGCTTTTCTGGGTCTCATTCTTTCTGGGGTCACTGATTGACACAACCACGTTATTCTCATTAAACTAAACTCCTCTGATGCAGGAATTCCAACCAGCTCCTTGTTGCTCTGCATCCAGGGGGAGCCTGGACCTAGTTGGGTACTCTTCCAGAAATCTAGGGCACCATCAAGCACCAAACTGGAAGTGCACACTCCTCCACTGGAAGGTAAGAGCTATGTTGGTTTCCAGATAGAAAAAGGGTGAATTGTGGGTCAAAGGATCTCAGGGCTTGGAAACCAAAGCCAGGAAGAACAAGGGCCCAGCCTGACTTGTATGAGTTGGTAGCTGCTTTGAGAATAATCTCTAACAAAGGCTTGAAGCTCCAAAACCAAAAGGTAGTAGTGGAAGCCCAGTTTGGTTCAGGAGGACAGAATGGCTGCTTCAAGAACAGTCAACTGCTTGCCTTCACAAACAGTCCAGATGGGCATTTCAGCGGCAGAGTGGTGTGAGAAAGATGATGGCAGGGATCCATGCTGACATGCCAGTGAACGGCAAAAGCTTGGGAGTTCCAAAGCTGGTGGTAATACCTCAGTGTTAAGCCCTTCTGTTAAGCAACTGTGCTAAAGGTAGAGGGTGTGGGCAAGTGCCTGTGACTGGTTGGTTCACAGCTGGAACACAGGTCCAGGTCTAACAGATTCTTAGGTGGTCAGCTGGCTTGTGGTGGTCAAGCAGGCTTTAGCAAGAAAGGAGACAGCTATGGCTGCCTAGCTGGAAGCCAAGCTTGGTAATCCAGCTTCAAATCTTTCAGGGAGGAGGGGTGCCCTTCCTTCCCCAGAATGAATGAAAATGAAATGATCTCTGGTAAAATTGATGGTGGTGGCCCCTTTTACTTCATGTAAGACAAGAATTTATATCTCTGAAGAAAGAAATTGAAGAAGATATTAGAAGGTGGAAAGACCTCCCATGCTCATGGATTGGTAGGATTAACATAGTGAAAATGACCATATTGCCAAAAGCAATCTACAGATCCCCATCAAAATACCTTCACATTTCTTCATAGACCTCGAAAGAAAAATACTCAACTT
>CM053742.1:18857303-18904358 GCA_028658305.1 Pachyuromys duprasi | reverse complement strand
AGATATACAAGAAGGAGGACCCAGGTTGGTATGATCAATGCTCGTTTGGATGAACAAATGGAATGGACATTGAGTGGAGGAGAAATCAAGCAACAGGACAGGAGCATGCCAAGGAGGACCTCTGGGGGGGTCAATGTAGCGATGTATCAGAGCAGATATTAAGACTCGTGATCAAGCCTTTGGCAGAGGGCGTGAAGTAATGATAGATCTGGGGGATGTTGGTGAGACTTGGGGAGAACAAGAGCTCCACAAAGACCAAACTGAGCAGGGCACAGGGGTCTTGTATGAGACAGTTTCTACAATCAAGGACCATGTGTGTATGTGGCCAAGAACCCCTGCTCAGATGGGGCCCATGATAGCTAGTTGTCGGACTGAAGACCCTAGTGAGGGAAACAGGGACTGTTTCAGTCATGAACTTGATGGCTGACTCTTTGACCCTCCCCCATACAAGCCAGGGAGTGACCGACTGGCTAGATCCCAGGGGAGGACATTGCAGCCAGCCCTGAGGAGACAGGATGAGCTGGGGTTGGATGGAAAGGGAGGAGGTCCTCCCCTGTTGGTGGACTTGGAGGGGGCGGGGAGGAGGGAGATGAGGGAGGAAGTGGGAGGGTGGGAGGGTGGGAGGGAATGAGGGAGGAGGCTACGCCTGGGATGCAAAGTACCTAACCTGTGATTGATATAAAAATAAATAAATTTTAAAAAAATAAAAAAATAAAAAGACAAGAACTTATAAACCTTGGGAAGTGGGAGGGGCTCCAAAGGTGACTGTCTTTGATTCCTGGGGGTAGGAGTACCAGGGATACTTTATTTACATATAGCTACACAGCCCTATCATAAGAATGGGAACAAAGTACTTAATTATTCTATGTGAATAGGAGGTCAGAGTTGGAGATTTGGGAAGAATGCCAGGTATGGTTAGAGGTATGAGAAAAGGTCATTGGTTGAATGCTAAGGTACCAAGACATCTCATTGTCATGGAAGGTATATCCAGAAATCCCCAGGTACACACTGAATGGGTGTCTAATCAGGAAAGGATTGGGCCTATAATCTCCCTGAGGGCTATGTGACATTCCTTAGAGGATCTGAGGCTTTCCTCAGATCAGGCAGAGAGGAGGGAACCCAGATGAGGAAGTGAGTCTGTCATTTTAGCACTGAGGTCAGGGCTATCAGGTAATGCCAGACTACGAAATTAACAGCAGCGTCCAACAATGCCAGACAAAATTTAATTGATTAATTAACTAATTAATTAATTAAAATAAAACAATTCCAAAGCTTCCTCTCCAATCAATAGATAAAGTAGGAGAGAATTTTATGGTCCCTCTTACAAAGAGTACACAAAATAAATAAGATTGATCATCACCCTTCATTGCCCCCCTCAAATTTCTGCAGCCACACCTTTTACTGGGAGTATGGCCGAAAGGTTGTTACATAAAGAGAGAAAGAGGAGTGAGATTAACATATGAAAGAAGTTAGTGGACAGAAAGTCTGGAAAGAAATCTTTCTGTACCTATTTACAAGCAATAAACAGACATGCACTAGAAAAGCATGCAAAGCAAAAACATGAGAATAAAGATGCTCTGTTACTGACTTAAAGAGTGTCATAGAACTCACAACTCAACAATTTCTGAGCATAGGCCTTTCCTAACTCACTAGCTCTCTCTCTTTCTCAGGAGTACTGTCCTTTTCTTAATAAACTATCTCCATTTCTATTACTAACCATGTGTCCTGAGTGAAACTCTTTGTACGGGGACATGAGAACCTGGAAATCTCAGGGAGTGCTTCCAGACTTTGATCTGTACCTCTAATAGCTATACAGCAAGTCTCAAGCCAACCTAGGCATGTGAGACCTTGTGATAAATTTTAAAATCCCAGCAGATATACTCATCTACTATAACCATTAAAACAATAATGGTACTAGACAGATGGTTCACTGGTTAAGAATGCTTACTGTGTAAGCATGAAAACCTGGGTTCAAATCTACAGCATCCATGTTATAAGACATGCATGGCTGTGTGTGTCTGTGCCTGTACCCCAGTGTTGTGGGTGGCAGAGTCAGGAAGATTGCTCAGGCTTGCCGGACACTAGTATAGTTTCAGTTTTAGTGAGAGACCTCATCTCAAAGGAAAATATAGAAGGTGATAGAACAGGACACCTTATGTCCTCTGGACTCCACAAGGACTCACATACGTATGCACACCTATACACACATACCACATACACATACACAAAATTTTAAATAATATATAAACAAAACAACACCCCGTTCAATATTTATTTCTAATTGCTAAAACATTGTTTTTTTTATAAATTTTAAATTTTTGAAAATTTTATATAGGAGTACTATATTTACATCATTTCCACTCCTTACTCTCCTATCTACTAGAATAGATATCTACCTTCCATTAAAGGGCCTAGTATCCATACATGATGCAGATGAGACATAATTTACCTTGGTTTTATAACTTAATCAGAGAAAAACATTCAGTGAAATCACAAAAATCAACATGCCATCTTTTCTTAATCACAATCTAGTAGAAAAAGGTATTTTGTATACTGATATAAATCATAGTTATCATAACATTACAGAAAGAGTGGGATATCTTTTAAG
This sequence comes from Pachyuromys duprasi, assembly GCA_028658305.1. NCBI lineage: Eukaryota > Metazoa > Chordata > Mammalia > Rodentia > Muridae > Pachyuromys > Pachyuromys duprasi. The sequence goes on along the minus strand of CM053742.1, from coordinate 18,901,750 downwards.
TTTGATGGAAACATTCTTGCTTGCCTCATGTGTATTTAGATGCTGGATGTCCATGGTCACTCAAAACTTCCATGGAGTCACAGACCTCTGGATTCCTGCCTCATGAATTAAAAGAATAAAATTCATAGATCACAAAAGAGAAGTTTTCAAAGGAAGTTTTTTGTTTGTTTGTTTGTTTGTTTGTTTTACCAATTCACAGGTAGGTATTTAAGAGAAAGTAATAAGACAGATATGTATAGCAGAGATGGGTTTCACGAAATGGGATGCCACTGAAGGAATCTTATCTTCCGTCCAGGGCAGATTCTGACTTAAACACCTTTAGAATCTCTGGTCTTTAACAGAGATAGAACTGCCCACAGGAAAAGGGCATTTCTGGCTATTAGCAGAAGAAACACTGTTCACATTTGAAGTCTCTATCCTAAAACTGCTTGGCTAATTTTTATCTCCTATTCTCATCAATCAATTTCAGACTCAAGCTAAGTCATTTTTTTCCTTAAGGTTATACAAAGCATTAATTTGTACAGGGATTTTATAAGGTTGTTTTGAAGCCTGGAGGCTATGTTCTCTTACATTGGTACTATCTAAACCAGCTGTTCTTAACTTGAGAGTTGTGACCCTTCTGAGAGTGGAATGATCCTTTTACAGGAGTCACCAGAGACTAACGAAAAACACAGATATTTATATTATGATTCATAACATTAGCAAAATTACAGTTATGAAGTAGCAAAAAATTATTTTATGGTTGGAGGTCATCATAACATGAATAACTACATTAAAGAGTCACAGCATTAGGAAGGTTGAGTGGCACCATTCTAAACAAACTTGGACCCAGTTTCTTTCTGCAGTGTTGCTTATGGTGTGCTCTTAGGGAATGAGGCAAATGTGTTGCTAATAAAAGCTGATGCAACACTAGACATGCATTATAGTAGGACCTCTTGTGACCTCTCAAATGATTTAAAAAATCACCCCCAGATTTTTGGGACTAGCATGGAAAACCCAAATGACTGCTAACTGACCTTTCTTTCCTTCATTATAATGGCCTATTTATATCATTAATCTTTGCAAAATTGGCTGTTCCTGTCATTCGTCTGAAGGTGTGATACATACAGTAAACCCCAGAAAGAAAAGGGAATGACACATATTTGAGGAATTCCTAACCTATTTCCTACCTTACTTCATGAATAATGCCCCTTTTAATTAAGCAATTACTCCATGGAATCCTGTACTCATGCCTTGAGTGTCTACTCTGGCTTGGTGATATTTTTTCCCAGTTGCTTACTTTGTCTTGTCTCTTGAATTATTTCTCTGACTGTGATAAGAAACAAAACACAGGTTGGTGGGGTTTTATGTGTTCCCTCCTCTTAGTCTTCAGCATGCCTTCAGCACCTGCCACACTCTCACACAGGAACACAGTGGACTGGCTCGGTACAGTTAGTGATGTGCTTGCTCTGCGTATCCTCACTGGTGTCTACCACAGTGGATTGGAGAAGGACTCACCATTGGCTGAGTACTTGGAGTCACTGGATGCTATTCTTGTTTCATTTATGTTGTTGTGATAAAAAAAAAACTAACAAAAGGTAACTTAGGGGAGAAAGGGTTTATTTTAGCTCACTGTTCATCATAGGAGGAAGGGCGAGGCTGCAGGATCCTGAAACAGCTAGACAGAATGAGAAAAAATTATATTGATACTTGCTTGCTTGTGCTCATCTCTGTTTCTCTAAAATCACACAGGACTCACTCCCGTGTAGTGCTGCACAAAGTTGGCTGGGCCTTCTCATATCAGTTAATGTAGTGAAACCATTTCCCCACAGACATGCCCATAGAGTGAAGATAATTTCTCACTGAGACTCTTCCCAGGGGAATCCAAGTTGTGTCAAGTTGACAGTTAAAGATAATCATTACATTTGCTATATGGAAGGGCAATACCACCTTCATGGGATATATAACCATGTTCTCTCTGGTACTTACCAAAAGATCTCTTCCTGGTATATCTTGACTGCAGACTTGCATTGCAAGTAATCAGTATCTGTCCACCATCATCTCCTGTTGTGGTGATGTCCTACTCTGTGGTCTTTGGCTTCCCAAGAGCCTATTGGGAAGACCCAGCAGCCTGTTGACTCTTAATATTGTACCTAAGTCATCAGGGAAGTAACATGTCTTTCTCCCTGCAGGATTTATATATATAACAGTTCACAAACTGTCTTCTAGCACTGGATGGCCTGGCCATGAAGCTTCAGGGATCTCTGCACAATGCTATTCTTCTGGTAGCCATGCTAGAGCCCAAAGACGACGGCTGTTCTAGATGAGTTTAACTTTAAACAAGTGCCCTCCTCACCTTTATCAAAGGTTTGTGAGGATACACTTGGTTTTTGAAATCCAAGGTGGGGCTTTCCTCCCTTGGCAAAGTTGGTAGTAGCAGAACAGGAGGAGCCAGTGCAGTACCAGCCTACAAGATGGTCTTTTGAGACATCCTCTCTATGATTACACAACTTTGCTCCTTACAAGGAACAAAGAGAGATGGAGCCTCTGCCTGGGCTCTCTTTTTTATTTATTTTTATTTTTCTGTTAATTACAGTTTATTCACTTTGTATTCCAGCTGTAGCCCTTCCCTTGTGTCTTCCCAATCCCACCTTCCTTCCCTCATCTCCTCTCACGCCCCTTTCCCAATCCACTGATAGGAGAGGTCCTCCTCCCTTCCATCTGAACCTAGTCTGTCAGGTCTCATCAGGACTGGCTGCATTTTCTTCCTCTTTGGCCTGATAAGGCTTCTCCCCACTCATGGGAAGGTGATCAAAGAGCCAACCACTGAGTTCATGTCAGAAATAGCCCTTGTTCCCCTTACTAGGAAACCCACTTGGATATGGAGCTGCCATGGGCTACATCTGTGCAGTGGTTCTAGGTTATCTCCATGCATGGTCCTTGGCTGGAGTATCAGTCTCAGAAAAGACCCCTGAGCTCAGATTTCTTGGTTCTATTGCTCTTTGTGGAGCTCCTGTCCCCTCCAGGTCTTTCTATTTCTCCCTTCTTTAATAAGATTTCCTGCATTCTGCTGGGCTCTCTTTTGGACAAGCAGCTGAATTGAACGATTCCCTCCCACACCTTTGTGTGTGTGTGTGTGTGTGCGCGCGCTAGCTACAGTTTTCCTACATAGCTCAGGCTGGCCTCAAAACTATGATCCTCCTACTTCTGCCTCCTGAATCCTGGGATTACAGGTCTGTGACTGCTTATTTTAAAGTACTCTGTGCCAGCACCAGGACACCATGCAAGCTCTCAGGAGGCTTCTTTGATGTTTCTTGGCAGATGTATGCTTTGGGGTTCTGAGACAACTCCTGGCAAGCTTCCTCAAGTGGGGCAATTTTTAGATTTCCAGTTGTTTTACTTGGATTTTTTTTTAAACCACTGCTTCAGTGGTGAAAATGGAAGACTGTCCATTGTTCAAAGTGATATTCCACCTGGCAGCAAACATGTCTTTTCTGATTCTTAAGGTATAAATCATTGACGTGTGATTCCCAAGCTTCTCCTCTTTTCTCAAAAGATTGCCTGACAATCAAAGGAGAAACATGAATAAGGATCTGCATAACCATAGAATGACGTATATTTTTAGACCTCCGATCATACCAACACGTGGGATTTATGTCTGCAATGACATCCAGGGAATTAAATTGTGTGGGTATAGCTGAGTGGTAGAGCATTTGCTTAATATGTACAAGCCCTGGATTTTATCCCAGCACTGCATAAATAATTCATTTTTAATTGTAATATACAGGGCAACAGAAAATTTTGTTGACTTGGGCCTTCTTCTTACTTGAGTCATCCTATGAGTGCTTCAACCACGGGACAACTACCATGGCTTTTCTTGCACGCAGACTCTGTAAAGTGCAAACAGTTCCCGCCAACAGCTGGCTGCTGTGCCTGCAGCTGCTTTAGTCAGTACAAAGGGAGTGCAACCTGGTTCTGCTATGCCACAGTATGCCTTTGTGCATCACACTGTACTGTGTAGTTTTTGCCACGTGTTTAGTTGTTACACTTAAAAACACCTTGATTAAACATACCTTGTGTAGCTGTTCTCCTGTTTCTTTTTCTTAAACATTAAAAAAAACCCACTTTACAGCCTGATGCCAGCCCCTTCTGCCCTCTCCTCCCAGTCTTACCTTCATGCCACCTCACCCCTCCTCAGAGAAGCAGAGGCCCCTAAGGGCTACCAATCCACCCTGGCACCTCAAGTCACAGCAGGACTAAGCACATCCTCTCTGACTGAGGCCAGACAAGGCAGCCCAGCTAGGGGAAAGGGATACAGTTCTCATATTTCAAGTATATAAATCACTGGCTTTTAGTGTATTTAGTAGACGACCATGGCCACTGAATAATATTTTCATCAACTCCTAATGAAACCTTTTGGCAGTCACTCCCTATTCAACTCAACTTCCCCTACCTCACAGGCCCTGATCCATTTTGCATCTCTTTAGATTTTCCTATTCTGATTGTGTCATATCATTAGAATCATACATATACTGTGTGATCTATTGTGACTGGCTTTTTTCACTTAACAGTTAATGTTCAGGGTTTATTCATGTTCTAATGAGCATGAGCATTTCTTCCTTCTTTCTTTCTTATTAAGCGGTGGACATTTGGATAATTCCTGTGTGTTTGCCACTGTGAATAATAGCTATTATAATTATTTTATTTTTAAATTGTGTGCATGCTTCAATATGTAGCTATATGCATGTAAGTGCAGGTACCCAAGGAGGTCAGAGCTTTTGTACTCTTCTGGAGCTGGAGTTACAAATTGGGTTGGTTGTGAGACACCCAACTTGGGTGCCAGGAACTGAAGTACAGTCCTCTGAAGAAACAGTAAGTGCTCTTAACTGCTGAGCTATTTTTCTCAGACTTCCTGTAATTATTGATGTGTAGATTATTTTTATTCTGAGAAGTTTTCAATTGCTATCCAATTGCCATTTTATGGTTAGCATTGTCTGAAGGTACTAATTTCTCCATCTCTGTTTAGGTTTGCCTGAAATCAGACATTTGGGACTGTTGACAAAAGATCCAGACTATTAAGATGGAAAGAATTGGAAGGCTCTATTGCAAATACATAAAGGGTTTCAGGACTGTTGCAAACAGTGGTATGAACCTATTGGATGAAAATATGCCAGTAAAAACATCCAATGCAAAATAAAATATTTAATTACCACCTGTTCTTTCAAGTGCTTTGGAGAAGCAAGGCCAACTGTGTCATCATCCTGGAAAGTATAAATATCCACATTTAAGGAATTGGTTTACTGATAAAATAGTGATGAGGAGAAAATGAAGATGTTTATGTTATCATTTAATTTGGTGTGTTGCCCAGCAAAAATTCTCCCTTCCTCTGTGCCCTCCCTGAAGGTGCCATTTCTGCGAGCTCCTCTGATGACTGTAATTCTTTGACTTCTGCTCAGTTGGCACCTTGTGATACAGACTGCTGTTTGTTGTGGTTATTTAACTTCTGCTGCACATCTGCTTTGCACCTAATCATCATCGTTTGAATGCTGTCAGCATATTAAACCCGTATTCACCCTCCTAATTCACTATTACAGCTGGGGCTTATGATGAGAGCATTTTTTTAATGTTCCATACATAAGTTGGGGTCAGAGGACAACTTGTGCGAGTCAGTACTTCCCTTCTACCATGTGGGTCCTGGGGATCCGACTCAGAGCTGGATATATACACTTCAGTCATGTAATAAGACAACAAGACACAGATTTTTCTTTTTCATCTCTGTATCCTGAAAATAAGCACCTCCAAATTCCTTATCAAATAATATAGGAAAAATGTAATACAGGTTAGCAATCGAGTGTTTTATTTCACAATTACACACACACACACACACACACACACACACACAGAGAGAGAGAGAGAGAGAGAGAGAGAGAGAGAGAGAGAGAGACTTTCCATATGACTCCAGCAATATTTTTCTTATCAGATGTGTCTGTGAGCATACAAAATCAACAAACAACAGGATTTACTGCTTTTACAAATGTCTAAAAGTCCATTTTCAGGACTAAGAAGATAATGATCTCCTCTCAAATCCATTGAGAGATTTTATTTGCAGGTTTTTGTGCTGCAGAGATTATGAAATAAAATACTAATGCAACACAGTATGCTTTGGTTTTATATAGCACCTTTCATAAAAGGAGCTTTAAAGGAGCTCACAGGCATTACTCATTTACCTTCATAAAATGTTTTGTTGAATTAACATGATATTATACCAGACAAAATTGAAAAGCAATAAAAACCACCATATTTAAACAATGACAGCTCCAAACATATTCAATTTTCATTTGCCTGACTAATATGAAATTATTCAGCTTTGTGTTAGTTTCAAGCTTCAGGAGATGGGAAGGGTAAAAAAAAAAAAAAAGAAGAATTCAGAGTTGTGTTGTTTTTGTCTAACCCAGAGCTTTAAATATGGAGAAGGAAGAATGACCCTTGATTCATTTCTTACCTTTGCAAGCTTCTGTGTGCTTCCCATTTTACAGATGCCTCACCAAGACTTACTGAGGTCTGAATAGAAGGGAAACTATGCTGGAGCAAAGAGAGAAGGATTCCAAGAGCTGCTTACTGATTTTATTGTCTCACCTCTTGCCTTTTGATCCTGATTTTGCAGAACTGAAGCTTGCTTGGGTTATATGCTTATTCCTGTTGGAGATGTGGGACAGTCTTTTCCCTGCTAATTCCCTTTGAATCAATGCAGACAAGCCCAACTTCTCTGTGACCTAAATTCACCTCTGGGGTTGAAAGCCCAGTTATCTCTATTGGTGTCTTCTTCAAGCAAGCCTAACCAATTCTGTTTTTTTTTTTTTTTTACATTAACATAGAAACAGGACAATACTCAAAATTGTTATTAAAATATTACATTTATAACTGATTACAAGAAATTAGAAGGTTACATTATGGGGGCTGGAGAGATGGCTCAGAGGTTAAGAGTGCAGGCTGCTCTTCCAGAGGTCCTGAGTTCAATTGACAGCAACCACATGGTAACTCATCTATAATGATATCTAGTGCCCTCTTCTGGCATTCAGGCAGAACACTGTATATGTAATAAATAAATAAATCTTTAAAAAAAAGGTTACAGTTCTAAGTGGTTATAATGATGTTTTGTTTGTTGAGAATACTTCTGAACTGTTCTGATGGTGAACTAGATAATAAGTTTGTGCTTGAACTCAGAAGTTGTTTTATCAGTACACATCCATGACATTCTACGTTCTTATAAATGCCAAAGGAACATGTTAAGATGAATGTCTTAGGTTAGGCTTCTTTGAGGACGTAAGAATTGGCTTAAATAATGGAAATATATATGTGTCTATGTGTGTGTGTGTGTGTGTGTGTGTGTTTATATTTCCCAGTACAGTTGAGTTCTGGAGAGGGCTGTCCTCTAGTGACAAATTTCTGGTTTCTCATTTAATTCCCTCACAGCAGAAAGAGGCCAAGAGACCACTTTGGACTTTCTTTTATGAGAATATTACACCCACTCATGAAAATTCTACCTTCATGATTTCAGCACCTCCCCAAAGCCCACTTTCTAATAGCATCATGTCGGGGGTTAAGATTTCAACATCTGAGTTTTAAAGGGACACAAGCACTCAGTACATTGTGATGAAAATAAAGTAAAATTATGGCCTCAGTTTGATGTTCATGGTTTCAGTTAGCAACACTCAATCACAGAAAGTGAAAAATTCCAGAAATAGACTCAAAAGTTTTCATTTGTGTGCCTTTCTGAAGGAGTGTGGTGAAATCCTATTCGATCTTGTTTGGTTCATGGATATTGCCTCTGTTCTGTGTATACATTACCCACCATTAATGTCTTAGTAGCCACTTAATTACTTCTTTTTAGTGAAAGGTAAAAGTTATTGACTCACTAAGGAGAAAAACAAAATCTGATGCTAAGATTGTTAAAGGAAGAATTAATCATCTATCCTTGAAACTGTAAAGAGGCAAAGAGAAATTTGTGCTAATGTTAGTCAGACCTCAATCTGCAGACATCATGGCCACAAGACACAGAAGTGCTTAGTTAAGATGGAAAAGATGTGTTATAACCATATATCAGGTATCCATATGGATCTTGAAAGGTATTTTCTGCCAAGAGGAAGAAAGTACTATATCTTATGCAAAAATAATTATTTTGAATGAAGAGTGACAGAAAGGCTTTTAAAAACTTTAAAATGTTTTATTAAAGTACATTAAAAGCATATAAAATAGGCTGGTCAACATATACACTTTATCACAAAGCAATAGTCACTAAATGTAGATTTGGTAACTTTGTTATCTCAAAAATATAATAAAACCTTCTGCTTTAGCTAAAGCTTCAGATTCTTTAATTTCCAAAGAAAACCAACACACTATAAATTTGGTGTGCATCATTCACATGCATATTGGATGCTGCTAAAAATTTACTGTTGGGCTCTTCTATTCTCAAAAGCAAAAAATGTATTTCTACCTTTCCCCAAATTAAGTGCTGCCATAAGCATGCCTGCCACATGTAGGTGGATTTCAAATTAAGGAATTTGGATTGTTGAGTGGACACATAGTTAACTTTTTATGGATTAGATTGTTTCTAAAGATACCCACCTAAAGCCCACTCCTAGCTCCACAATTTATCACCATGTAATGTTGTAAGCTATTTATATATTTAAATTTTTTCCTATAATTATATCTGCTGTGTGTAGAATATTTCATGGTAAAATGATATGGATATTTAAATCATAGTTTCTGATTACAAAGGAAGTTGAACTTAGAGCTTATTTTGTGTGCTTTCCATTTGGATATCTTCTGTGCTTTGCCTAGTCAAACCTTTTAACCATTGTTTTACTGTGCTTATTATCACTTTCTACCCGATACATTGATATTTTCTTTGAGATTACCAATGATTTTTCAGTATAAATTATATAAAAATATTCTTCCATTCCTTTTCTTGATCTTATTCTTAAATGCCTTTATTTAAAATGTTGTTTATTATTGTTGTGAGGAGGAAGTTTGCATGTGTGTGTGACTGCATGCATCTCTGTGTTTATGATATGTGCAAAGGAAGGCCATAGTAGATTATAGAAATCAGAGGATGGATTTTTTGGGAATAAGTTCTCCCCTTCCCCCTTGGGATATAGGGAATGAACAACAATCAACTTTAACCTCCAAAATATTATTTATGTTTCTTTTTAAATTTAACTTTTTATTAATTAGAGTAAATTCACTTTGTATCCCAGCGATAGCTCCCTCCCTTGCCCCTCTCAATCTCACTCTACCTGCATTTTATCCTCCCATGACCCTCCCCAAGTCCACTGATAGGACAGGACCTCCTCCCCTTCCCTCTGACCCTAGCCTATCAGGTCTCATCAGGACAGGCTGCATAGTCTTCCTCTGTGGCCTGGTAAGGCTGCTTCCCCATTAAGAGGAGGTGATCAAAGAGCCAGCGACTGAGTTCATGTCAGAGACAGCCCTTATTCACCTTACTAGGGAACTCAGTTGGAGGCTGAACTGACATGGCTACATAGGTTGAGGGGTTCTAGGTTATCTCCATGCATTATTCTTGGTTGGAGTATCAGTCTCAGAGTCTTCCCTGTGCCCAGATATTTTGATTCTGTTGCTCTCCTTGTGGAGCTCCTGTCCCTTCCAGGTCTTTTTCTCTCCCCCTTCTTTCATAATATTTCCTGTACTCCACCCAAAGTTTGGCTGTGAGTCTCAGCATCTGTGTTGATACCTTGCTGAGTAGAGTCTTTCAGAGGCCCTCTGTGGTAGGCTCCTGTCCTGTTCCCTGTTTTCTCCCTCTTCTGATGTCTTTCCTGTTTGCCTTTCTGAGTGAGGATTGATTGTATTACCCAGGGTCCTCCTTCTTGCTTAGCTTCTTTAGGTGTACAGATTTTAGTATGTTAATCCTATATTATATGTCTAATATCCACTTATAAGTGAGTATATACCATATGAGTCTTTCTGCTTCTGGGATAACTCAGGATGATCTTTTCTAGTTCCTACCACCGGCCTGCAAATTTTATGATTTCCTTGTTTTTAATTGCTGAGCAATATTGCATTGTGTAAATGTAGCACAACTTCTGTATTCATTTTTCTGTTGAGGGATATCTGCATTTTTTCCAGATTCTGGCTACTATGGTATTTTGATGGGAATTGCACTGAATCTGTAGATTGCTTTTGGCAGAAAGGCAATTTTCACTATGTTAATCCTAACAATCCATGAGCATGGGAGATCTTTCCAACTTCTGATATCTTCTTCAATTTCTTTCTTCAGAGACTTGAAGTTTTTTTCAAAGAGGTCTTTCACTTGATTGGTTAGAGTCACACCAAAGAACTTTATTTTATTAGTGGCTTTTGTGAAGGGTGTAGTTTCTCTAATTTCTTTCTCAGCTTTTTGTCTTTTGTATACAGGAAGGCTACTGATTTCTTTTTTTGAGTTAATTTTGTATCCAGCAACTTTGCTGAAGGTGTTTATCAGCTGAAGGTCTCTGGTTGAATTTTGGGGGTCACTTCCTATGCTATCATATCATCTGCAAATATTGATACTTTGACTTCTTCCTTTCGAAACTGAATCCCCTTGATCTCCATTAGTTTTTTATTTTATTTTATTGCTCTAGCTAGGACTTCATGTACTATGTTGAAGAGATATGGAGAGAGTGGGCAGCCTTCCCTTGTCCCTGATTTCAGTGGGATTGAATTAAGATTCTCTTCATTTAGTTTGCTGTTGGCTATAGGCTTACTGTATATTGCCTTTAGGTATGTGTCTTGTATCCCTTTAAACATGACTTTAAACATGAATGGGTGTTGGATTTTGTCAAATGCTTTTTTGGCATCTAAGGAGATGATCATGTGTTTTTTCTCCTTCAGTTTATTTATATGGTGGATTACATTGATGGATTTCCATATATTGAACTACTCCTGCATGCCTGGGATGAAACCTCCTTGGCTACGGTGGATGATAGCTTTCATGTGTTCTTGGATTTGGTTTGCAAGTATTTTATTGAGTAATTTTGGATCAATGTTCATAAAAGAGATAGGTCTGACATTCTCTTTTTTGTTGGTTTTTTTGTGCTTTAGGTATCAAGGTGACTGCGGCTTCATAGAATGAGTTTGGTAATGTTTCTTTCGTTTCTATTTTGTGGAATAGTTTGAAGAGAATTGGAGTTACCTCTTCTTCAAAGGTCAGTAGAATTCTGTGCTGAAACCATCTGGCCCTGGGCCCTTTTTTTTTTTTTTTTTTTTAAGGAAGACTTTTGATGACTGCTTCTATTTCTTTGGGAGATATAGGACTATTTAACCTATTTACCTCATCTTATTTTGTTTTGGTAAATGAAATCTATCAAGTCAATTTTCTACTTCATTTAGATTTTCAAATTTTGTGGCATATAAGCTTTTGTTTAAGACCTAAGGATTGTTTGGATTTCCTCAGTGTCTGCTGTTATGTTGCCCTTTTCATTTCTGGTTTTGCTGATTTGGATAGTTTCTCTCTGCCTTTTAGTTACTTTGGCTAAGGGTTGTCTATCTTGTTGATTTTCTCAAATACCAACTCTTGGTGTCATTGATTCTTTGAATTCAGTTTTTTTGTTGTTGTTGTTTGTTTCTAATTCATTGATTTAATCTCTGAGTTTGATCATTTCCAATCTCCTCCTCTTGGTTGTGTCTGCTTCTTTTCCACTGTGCCCCCCTCCCCAGAGCTTTTTGGTGTGCCATTAAGTTGCTTGTATGAGAAGTCTCAAACTTCTTTCTGGAGGCACATAGTGCTATGAACTTTCCTCTTAGCACTACTTTCATTGTGTTCCATAATTTTGGGTAAGTTGTATTTTCATTTTCTTTGAATATTAGGAAGTCTCTAATTTCTTTATTCATTTCTCCCCTAACAGAGCTCTCATTGAGTAGAGGGCTGTTAAGTTTTTATGTGTATGTAGGCTTTTTGTTATTTCTGTTGTTGTTGTTGTCTAGTTTTAGACTAGGGTGATCTGATAGGATACAAGGGATTATTTTCATCTTCTTGTAGCTTTTGAAGCTTGCTTTGTGCCTGCCTATATGTTCAGTTTTGGAGAAGGTTCATGAGGTGCTGAAAAGAAGGTAGTATACTCTTTTCAGTTTGGATGAAAAGTGGTCTATTTGCTTTAGTACTTCTGTAAGTGTCATTATTTTCCTATTTAGCTTCTGTCTAGATTATCGGTCCCTTGGTGAGAGTGGAGTGATGAAGACTCCCACTATTAAGGTGTTGGGATCAATGTGTGATTTAAGCTTTAATAATGTTTCATTTACAAGTGCAGGTGCTCTTATAATTTAGACATTGATATTCAGGATTGTGATGTCCTCCTGGGTAGATTTTTTCCTTTGATGAGAATGAAGTGCCCCTCATCATCATTTTTGATTAATTTTGGTTGAAAGTCTATTTTATTAGATATTAGGATAGCTTCCCCAGGTTGTTTTCTGTGTCTGTTTGCTTGAAAAATATTTTTCCAGTCCTTTACTCTGAGGTAGTGTTTGTCTTTGTTGCAGAGGTGTGTTTTTTGGATGCAGAAGAATGTTGGATCTGGTTTCTGCAACCAATCTGATAATCTGTATCTCTTTATTGGAGAGTTGAGTCCGTTGATGTTGACAGATAATAGTGACCAGTGACTGTTAGTTCTTTTTATTGTGGAGTTGGAGTGTTTGTGTGTTGTTTTCTTTTAATTTTTTGTTGTGAAGTTCTTTATATCCTGTGTTTTCTTGTGTGTAGTTGATTTCCTTTTCTTGGAGTTTTTCTTCTAGTATCTTCTGTAGGGCTGGGTTGCTCTGCAGATATTGTTTAAGTTTAGTTTTGTTATAGACTATGTTGTTTTCTTCATCTATGTTGATTGAAAACTTTGCAAGGTATAGTAATCTGGGTTGGCATCTGTGGTCCCTTAAAGTCTGCATGACATCTGCCCAGGTCCTTCTGGTTTTCATAGTTTCTGTTGAGAAGTCTTTTGTGATTCTGATAGGTCTACCATTGTATGTTACTTGGTCTTTTCCCCTTGCTGCTTTTAATATATATATATATATATTGTTGTTGTTGTTGTTCTGTGGATTTAGTGTTTTGACTATTATGTGACGTGAGGAGTTTATTTTCTAGTCTAGTCTATTTACTGTTCTGTAGGCCTCTTTTATGTTTATGGACTTCTCTTTTTTTAAGTTTCTTCTGTGATTTTCTTGAAACATTTTCTGGACCTGGAAGCCTGAAATCTTCTTTTTCATCTATTCTTATTATTCCTAGATTTAGTCTTTTCATGGAGTTCTTGATTTCTTGGATGTTTTTGTGTTTGCAACTTTTCCAATTTGATTTTTCTTTGAGAGATATGTCAATCTCTACAATCTCTAATTGTGTTTTCTGCACTTGACATTCTCAATTCCATCTCTTATATTCTGTTGGTGATGCTTATCTTTGTGGTTCCTGAATTTTTTCCTCTAAGTTCTCCAGCTCCAGGGATTTTTCTGTGTTTTCTTTGATGATTCGAATTCTGTTTTCATGTCGTGCAGCATTTTTTTCATTTGTTTGACTGTGGATTCCTGTCTTTTCATGATGGCCTCTATTTTTTTTTCTTTGTTTGTTTCCTCTCTATATGTCAGTACTTGTGTTTTTCTTTGTTTGGCTGTATTTGCCTATATTTCTTTGATAGCTATGTTCATTTTCTCTCTCTATGCCTCTAGTTGTGCCTCTATCTGTCCCTGTATTTGTTTGACTGTACTTGCCTGTTTTTCTTTGAGAGCTTTGTTCATTTCCTCTTTATGTGCCTCTAATAACTGGATAAGCCTAGATATGAGATTATGAGATTGTTTTTCTATGTTTCCAATGAATTAGCATATCCATTGATTTTTACTACTTCTGGTGAAGCCATGATGTCCTGATTTTTGTTGGATGTGTTCTTACACTGACCTCTAGCCCTCTGCTTATCAGTAACCTTCTATGTTTGTTCCTAGAGTCTGTACTTCAGACTGAGTCCATCTGTCTCTGGTGTCTGGAGTATTCTTCAGGAAGATGAAAGAGGTCCCCTGGTTTGAGAGTGGGTGTTGGTTTTTCAGCTGTAGCTAAGGGAGGAAGGTCACAGGTGCCTGTGTGGAAGTGTGATATAGCATGTAGATGCCTGGAAGGTTGCAGCTTAAGCGGGGGATGGGGTGCTGATGCTGGCACTGTTTGCAGGTGCAATGTACATGTGCTCGTACCCCGAATACTTCAGTGGCCTACAGGCCTGTCATACTGTCCTCCTGTTATTCAGACCTGTCTGGGCTCCAGAGATTGTTTGCCTGGACTCCACTGGCAGACCCACAGAACAGGGGTTTCAATGTTGAGAACCCTGTCCTAAGTATCCCTATGTTGCCCACAGTGCAGTTGTGGGTGGGAGGGATCTGAGGTCTGGCTTTGAGTATTTCAAATGCATACCAGCAGGGGGGAAATACTACATAATAGGGCCCTTGTGCACCATCACCTATGTTTGAGAATTATCATGAGAAATCTTGGTTGATTTATCTGCAACCTGTTCTTCAGCCTCCCTCTTATGAATTGATTATAGATTTTTGAAGTATTTTAAAATAAAATCCATGTTATGCTATTTCTTTCACAAGTATTTAAATATGTATATTTAAAAGATTTCAACCTTTTTAAAATACTATGTGGTTTGATTAGACTCTTTTGTGTCATTTTCACACAGAAGTTTAAAAGTTTTTTGATATGGAACATACAAAAATATGTCAAATGTTTGCCTTTCACATTTAGGTCTTTAATAACATAAAATTAGCTTTAATGTGGACTGAGATTTAATTAAGTTGTTTAATTTTTTATGTCTGGCATATTTATCTAGCATCATTTATTAAATAGTTTTTATTTTTCTGTACCTATTATAATGCCACTCTGGTTTTGTTTTGTTTTTGAGACTGGGTCTTAATACGTAGCACTGGCTGTCCTGGAACTCACTATGTAGACCAGGGTGGCCTCAAACTCACAATTTCCTGCCTCTGCCTACTGAGTGCTGGGATTAAAGTTGTACACCACACTATAGCACCACTTTGATAAAAATCTAAAAATTTAAATATATGTGAGCTGCAATCCTTATTCAGAAAGACAAATCTGGTAGACATCAGAAGAAGGAGGTGACAGACAACAGGACAGGAGCCTACCATGGGCCATCTCTGAAAGACTCTGCTGATAGAGGTATAGAAGCAGAGGCTGAGACTCAAAGCCAAACTTTGGGCAGAGCATAAGGAATCTTATGATAAAAGAGGGAGATAGAAAAACCTGGAAGGGATAGGAGCTCCAAAAGGAGACCAACAGACACGCCCCTTCCCGCCCCCCCAAAGAAACCCTGAGCCCTGGTAGTTCTGCAGAGACTGATATTCCAACCAAGGACAACGCATAGAGAGGACCCCAAACCCCTGCTCAGATGTAGCCAATAGACTCAGTATCCAAGTGGGATCCATAGTAAGGGGAACAGGCGCTTTCTTTGACATGAACTCAGTGGCAGGCTCTCTGATCACCTTCTCCTGGGGGGTGCAGCCTTGCCAGGCCACAGAAGAAGACAAGTCCTGATGAAACCTGATAGGCTAGAGTCATATAGAAAGGGAGAAGGACTTCTCCTAACAGTGGACTAGGGGAGGGGCATAGGGAGAGAAAAGGGAAGAGGGTGTTATTGGGAGGAGAGGAGGGAGGGGCCACAGCCAGGATACAAATTGAATAAATTGTAATAAATGATAATAAAAGCATTTATAATAGCAAAAAAGTGTACATATATACTTTTTGTGTAGAAATACATGTACAACAGTAAAAAGGAGAAAGAAATTCCTGTGAAACATAAAACTAGGAATCGTAGTATATAAGCAAATTATCTGTAAGGCCAAAAACAAACAAACAAAAACTTCAAAAGCACCATTTAAAAAGTGAGTTGGTTTTCAGGTTGTCTATTTATTCTTAGTCTATCTATGAATATATATATTCAAGATTAAAGTGTGTGTGTGTGCTCGCGTGTGTGCTCACAGAGACCAGAATATGGCATCAATTCACTGGAACTGCAGTTATAGTCAGTTGCAGACAACCCCATGTAGGTGCTGGAAAGCAAACTCATATTCTCTGGGAGGTCAGGAAGTAAAGCTGATCTGTCTCTCTGGCTTTCTACTAAGAAACAGTATTTTTAATTATGTTCTTTGTCTTCTTTCAGAATGTCGTGCGTGGTTTTGGTCCCCTACCTTCCTTATGAATTTAAATATGATAGTGTCAAGTTCCATAAAAGGGTCTTGTGAAGTTACATTCAATTTATAGATCAATTTTAGGAGTCCTTATAGTTTTATGATGCTGAGAATTCCCACCTACAAATATGGCATATATTTCCCCCTTACTTGTCATTTTTATATCTTTTAATAAAATTGTATAATTTTCTTTATGAATGTCCTGTACATTTTTGCTAGATTTAGTGCAATGACCCTGAGCTTCTGGTGTTATTTTAAATGTTATCACTTTTAAGTTAAATTTTATGGTTTTTCATTGCTGTTATGGAGAAAGACAATTGGTTCTGTTTGAATTGTACATCTAATAATTTAGCTGAAAAATCTCTTTGTTTCTAATAGTTTGCCAATTACATAAAGGTGATCACATTGTCTGCAAATGATAAAACAGACTGGTCTCTCATCTATTTCAGTTATCCTTTTTTGCCTTAATTCACTAGCAAGGACCAGTGAATTAAAAAAAAATGATATATTAAAACAGTGGCCATGGGATTCTTTTCTTGTTCTTCAGTTTAAAAGGACTCTCTGTACTGTGCTTTTGTAACAGTGAGGGTTCAAACAGAGAAGCAGGACCACTATGATAGAAATATTTGTTACAGGAATTGAACTATACACTTGTAGGAGATAGGTAAGCTGCTTTGAGGGTTTATGCTGGAAATTAAAGTTCATAAGACAGACAGTGTGAAGGAAGGATAGATGGAAAGGGGAGGAATGGCAAGAACCTAGAAGCCCAAGCTGGAGCCAACAAAGACAGATTGTTGGTATTGTTACCTCTGTTCTTGATGGCCAGGGCTCTTCATACTAGATCTCAATATATGCACCATTATACAAACATCAGAAACACCTACAAGGTAAAGAAATATGATAAGCTGAGGTGCTTGTTGCATGGTAAGAGAATGCAGAATGGGTAGTTAAAAATTGTGGTTATAAACACCAACTATGACCATGTGGTGAAGTTGTATAAACAAGGATTTCAATAGTTTCTTCCACATTTTAATGTGAATAAACTTAAATATGCTAGCCATAGAGACTTCTTTTCTTTCCCTCTGAGTCTTAAGTACCAGGTAAGACCCATGATACAGATTCCCCAGTAACTATGACTTTCACTATCGGTGTCAGATTTTTCCTTTTCTTTCTCAGCAGTCCCCACCTCCCCAACCTTGTTATCCATATATCCATATATCCATATATCTGGGGGAGTAGAGTTCAATCAAGTTGAATAAAGTAAATAATGGTTTATTAGTAACTTGGATATCTCATTTTTCATTGTATTTAATGCCAATTTATGATACTACGTATTTTACTCCTTTGGAGCATCTTATAAATAATACCATCTACCTAAAGGAGCTTTATTAGTCAGGGTTCAGTTGAAGAAGTGGAACCTCTAAGAATGAGTACATGACCACATATGGGATTGTTATAAGGATTTATCTTCAGGCAATTGTAGGAGCCAGTAAAGTAGTCTCTGTGAGGTGGCTGTCTTCACATCTAAGGCTAGAAATTTAAGTCCATGGGGGCAAGCAATTGGTAAGGAAAGATGGAGGTAAAGTAGGAGAGAGCACAAATAAGTTGGAGACCACAAGAGCCAGTTCGAACCTGTGAGGATAGACTGACATGCATGCCAGTTCTTGTTGCCTTTATCCTTGTTGGAGCTGGCATAACAACTGAGTCATACCAACAAGTTGAACTAGAAGTAACAACACAACTGAATTATTAAACAACTGTTATTTCCAAGTCATCCTTCAAATCTCACAGAGAAATCTTTTTTTATGGCCCACCCTAAATGGAACATATGAGGAAGAAAGAGCCAGCTCTCTATTATCCCCATTCAGGCACTGCAACTGTCAATTCAAATAACCACAGATCAAATGTTAAAATGGCAATACTTGTTCCTGTACAGAATAGAGTACAAGTATGTGTTATATGTATAGAGGTTTTGTTTGTCTTTATTCTCCAAACGATACAGTTTAACAACTGATTATAAAGCATTTACATTGTGTTATCTGTCTTAGCTTCTCTTCTGTTGTGTAATAAAACACACTGACAAAAGCAACTTGGGGAGAAAGGGTTTATTTTGGCTTATAGTTACAGATAGATAGCATCTGTCAGGAAGGTGTGAGGGAGACCTGCAACAGGCAGAGAAGGCATGATGGCAAAAGTAGAAAGGTCGGTCACATTTCATCTCTGCCCAGGAAACAGTATGAGCCAAGTGGGGCCAGGCTATCAGATTTCACAGCCTACCTCCAGTCATTTCCCCATGGAAAACGCTACTACCTAAAGATTCCATAGTCTTCCTAAACAGTGTCACCAGCTGGAGAACACATTTTTAAATGCGTTGGCCTAAGTAGGGAATTTCACATTCAAATCACAGTAGTGTTATAAGTAATCCAGAGATGTCTTAAAATATACAAGAGGATATTTATTAGCTAGATGCAGATACTATGCCATTTAAAATAAGAAACTCCAGCACCTTGCATATGTGAAGGCACCTGAAACCATCCACCCATGGATTCTGAAGGACAGCTCTACTGGGAAATACAGTTTTGGCAACTTGACAAGTAACAAACCCCATAGTACATGCATTTCTTGACTTATATAGTTTTCATGTTCATCTTATTAGGGTATAATTTACAATAAAATGTATCTGTGTTAAATATATAATTTTATGGCCTTTAAAATTTTTGTCCTCTCAAATTCAGATAAACATTGTTTCATTTTCTGTCAGTATATATTACATTTGATTGTTCTGGATTTTATACAAGTGAAACCATATAGGATACACTCTTTTGTGTCTGGCTGTTTCACTCATTTAATATTTTTTATTTTTCCTTTTACATTTTTTAGATTTATTTGGTGTCATTCTCTGTGTGTGGAGGGGGAGATGGAGAGAGAGGGAAAGAGAGAGAGAGAGAGATGTGACATGTGTTATGAATGCAGAGGAAAATCCTGGGAGTTGGTTCTCTGCTTTTACCATGTGGTCATTATGCTTGGTAGCAGTACCCTTACTTACCAGCCATAAGTTTAATCATTTTTAGACCCATTTATGCTGCTAGTGTATTGTAGGTGACGATTAATATTTACTATTGGTTTATCTTTTATTAACCCTGCTGTTAATCCTAAACAGCTGTATACCCAAATCACCACACAGAGACTGAGATTTATTTAATTAACCAAGAGCACAATGCTGGGCAATAGTTAGTCCATCTTAAACCTCCAAGCCCTCATAGTTTCCTAACATTTAGATTTCCCACATTATATTTGCTTTTAGTGATATATTAGGTCCAGTCCATCTCTCCACATTGTTCTAAGGTTTCTGCTCTTGCCTCTCCTCTCCCAGCTCTCTACTGCCTTTCTCTCCTCTCTGCCTTCCACACCTTCCTCTCCCCTGGCTCCTCCCTCTCTTCCCGCTTCCTTTCCATTGCTCAACATTGTGGCTAGTTGCTTTACTTTGCTTTGTTTACACAAAGTTGAGACAGGTGATGCTTAGAATAAGTATCACAATGCAATGTCTGGATTGAAACCAGAGAGTGGGGGAGAGAAATCAGCATTTGAATGAACAAGGGTAAGGTGTATACATTTCAAAAGAACATTATAGCAACACTAGTGTATCATTTTCATACTGTAGAACTCAGTTGTCAAGCTTGATAGCAAGCAATATTATCCTTGAAACCATCATTCTGGCCCCAAACCACTATTTTTCAATATATATATACTCTTCTGTTAGGTTCAAGTTTCTATAAATGTCAATTATGTCAAGTAGGTTGGTGGTATTTAAGTTTTCTATAGCATTACTGACTTTCTGCTTATTTATTCTGTTAAGTATCGCTAGAGGAATATTGAAATAATTTTCTGCAAAATCTCTGAAATCTTTAGTAACTGTGGCTGTGCATATTTTTCTTTCAAGTTTATGTTTTACTCTGTATTTTGAAACTTCTAGTTGTTGCATGTGTATTTAGAATTGCTCTTTTTGAGCTGGTCCTTTCACATATATAATGTTTCTCTTCATTTGTAATAGGATTTTGGGTTGCTTTGTTTTCAGCTGAGGTTTTGTTTGTAGTAAAACTCTCTCTGACTTTAGAAAATGTCATTATTTGATTTTCATTAAATAATGGTTAGCTGCTGTAATAGTTCTTCCAATTTGTGCTGCTAATAACTGAATGCTAGAGACTAGGTAATTAATAAAGAAAAGAAATGCATTTGGCATATAATTCAGGGGGCTGGGGAATGTAAATTCAATACGTCAGCCTTTCATGAACGCTTTCTTGCTTCACCAAAACAAAACTGAGGTATCACATGGCAGAAGGGTAAAGACAGGGTGAGAAAGACATATCAGACTCACAGTCTCAAGCTCTCTGTAACCAGCATTTATCCATTCACGTGAGTGGCACCCTCCTGACCTGAACATCCACTAGCGCTCCTAACCTCCCCATACTCACACATTATGGATAACCTTTGTAACACATGTGCTTAGAAACGTAGTCAGACCATAGCAGCTGGAAATTGAATCCAAGCTAATAGTTCTTGTTCCTCAGTCCTGTAAAAATAGCATTTCCTTTTTTTTGCCTTTAATGTTGCTGTTGAGTATGTCCTTTCAATTTATTTGTTGCTGCTTTTTATGATGCTCTGCCATTTCTCCCTAATGGATTTTAAGATCTGCTATTTAACTTTCATATTTTGATTTTTTTTGCAATACAAATATATTTAAGTTTGGATTTTTTATTTTTCCTTCTTAGCATGGATATGTTTCTTAAAACTTGAATTTATGACTTTAATCAATACAGAAAAAATGTCAGCCATTATGTCTGAAAATATTGATTTTCTGTCTTCCTACCATCCCCGTAATCTTTCTAGTGTCTCCGTAGGGATTTCCTGCCACAGATATATGTGGTTATTTCATTCTATCCCTGATAACTCACCAGCTCTTTTTCATATGCTCCATAATTCATATATCCCATTTTTGATCTTGCTGTGCTGCATTTTAAGTACATTCATCAAATATATTCTCCAGTTCAGTAATTCTCTTCTGCAGTGTTAAATGTGATTTAAAAGTCTGCTGAGTTTCAGATTTCAATATTTATACGTTTAATATCCAAGAGATCAGTTGGGGTCAGCTGACAAGTTCTTATGGATGAAAGTGCTCTCTGTGTATTTACTAATTCTAAATTACTTACTTATTTTATGCTTTTCCCTAGGATTCCCAATCAGGAGAAGAATTTGGAGACTGCAGATTTACAGTTTCATGGGGACACTCTAATGCAGAGTGGAACCCTCTCTGGGGTTTGTAACTTAGAGCCTTCCCTGTGCAGTCTAGTGCATGTCAGATACTGGCCAGGATCCTCCAAAGCATTTTTACATTTGTTTCTGCTGGGTATCAGAATCTGGACAAAATTTGTATGTTAATTTTAAAAGATTCCTGGCCCGGGCAGATGGTGTGGCTTAGTACATGGCTATACATTTTTCAAGGGAGTATACTTTTTTTCTGCCCAGATGCCAAGAGAGATTCTTAATTGTCAGATTTTGCCAGCAGGTGACTTTTTTCTTTACCACCTATTGTCAGTGGCTCTTTACTTTAAGGTCTTACTTTTATCTACAACATGGCCACTCTTACTCTCTGTCTTATGTAAACAAAGGAATCCAGTATTCAGCTAAACAATCCAGACTAAAAAGTGATACAAAAGAACCTGTACAAAAATTTAAACCAGTGCACCACCAACAAACCCTTGCTTAGAAAAAAAATGGAGACTTTGCTCAGAAATAGAGATGTTTATGCAGAGAAATAAGAGTCAGATGGAAAAAGCATGTGAACAAAGGAGATTAAAATGTCTAAATAAGGGGATACAAGATGGCAGCAACCAGGGCACACCATATCTGAGGGGCAGAGGATCTGAAATTCCAAAATTGGTGAGTGGAGGGGCAGCTGAAGCCAGACATTGACACTGAGGCTCCCTGGGCGAGAGGGGACAACCCGTGAGGTGAGACCATTTGGATCCAGGTCACCCACGTACTTCTCCAGGGACTGAGAGTGGCAAATACTCAATCTCCTTGCACTTCCCCTTGTTGGACCTCCTTTCTTCTCAGTGGAGGTGGCCCACAGTGCCTGGTGGCCCATCGTGTCTGCTGCTCCTAGCACAGAATTCCCTGCTTGGTAACAGAGACAGCAGAGGCGGACCTCCAAGTCCCGCAGTGGAGGGCAGCCAGATATATGGGCCACCCAGATCCTTGGGCAGCTATATGGGCTCCCAAAAGGCATCTGTACCAGCATCCCAATTCTGTGGCTGCAGCACCAGTGATTGATGGATCTCCTATACTTGTATTTGCCCCAGCAAGTCTAAATCTGAGAGTAGAGAACAGGGGGAACCCTTGTGCTTTGCCATTAGGCCTGCTAGAGAATGAGTGCACCTTCAAGTGAGTGCTTGCAGAGCCCCAGACCCAAAGTCCCTCTACGATAGCAGCCAGACATCATATCCCACCCAACCACAGCCCACTGTGGGCAATACAGGGATTCTTGGGACAGAGTTCTCAACATTGAAGCCCCTGTTCTGTGGGTCTACCAGTGGAGTCCAGGCAAAGAATTCCTGGAGCCCAGACAGATGTGAATACCAGAAGGACAGTATGACAGGCCTGTAGGTGACTGAGGTATTCAGGCCACCTGCACATGTATATTGCACCTTCGAAAGCACCAGTGCCTGTACAGACTCCTATACCTGCACCTCGCTGGCCCCACATTCCAGGCATCTACTCTCTCCAGCACCCTGTCCTTCAAGGCACACTTCCACTTGCACTTGCTTGCCCACATTTGTGCACCCCGTGCCTGCAATCTTCCTCCCTTCGGTAGAGCTGAAATACCAACACAAACTCTCAAACCAGTGGACCTCTCTCATCTTCCTGAAGAATACACCAGACACCAGAGAAAGATAGACCCAGTCTGAAGTACAGAAAACTTTTCACCCAAATTCAAAAGAGTGTATCTTCCTTTTAGCAATTCACTGAACCTTCTCCAGAAGAGACCATATAGTTGGTCACAGGCAAGCCTCAACAGGTACAAGAAGATTGAAATAATCACTTGTATCCAATCTGACCACTATGAACTAAAATTGGACCTCAACAACAGCAGAAATAGGAAGAAGCCTACACTCACATGGAAAATGAACAACTCGCTACTCAACGCCAACTGGGTTAGGGAAGAAATAAAGAAAGAAATTAAAGACTTCCTAGAATACAATGAAAATGAAGGCATAACATACCCAAACTTATGGGACACAATGAAGGCAGTGCTAAGAGGAAAATCCATAATACTAAGTGCCTTCAAGAAGAAATTTGAATCATCTCATAATAAAAGCAACTTAATGTCTCACCTGAAAGCCCTAGGGGGAAAAAAAGAAGCAGACACACATAAAAGGAATAGATGGCTGGAAATATTCAAACTCAGGGCTGAAATCAATAAACAAGAAACAAAGAAAACAATTCAAAGAATCAATGAAACCAAAAGCAGGTTCTTTGAGAAAATCAACAAGATAGACAAACCCTTAGGTAAACTAACTAAAAGCAGAGAGAAACTATCCAAATCAGCAAAATCAGAAACAAAATGGAGACATAACTACAGACACTGAGGAAATCCAAACAATCATTAGGTCTTACTACAAAAGCCTATATGCCACAAAATTTGAAAATCTGAATGAAATGGACAATTTTCTTGAAAGATCCCATTTACCAAAATTAATGAAAGATCATGTAAATAGATTGAATAGCCCTATATCTCCCAAGGAAATAAAAGCATTCATCAAAAGTCTCCCTTACAATTAAAGCCCAGGACCAAATAGTTTCAGAGCAGAATTCTACAAGACCTTCAAAGAAGATCTAACTTCAATTCTCCTCAAACTATTCCGCAAAATAGAAACAAAAGAAACATGAAGACATGTAGGCTTCATTCCAGACATGCAGGGGTGGTTCAATATACAGAAGTCCATCAATGCGTTCCACCATATAAACAAACTGAGGAAGAAAAACCACATGATCATCTCCTTAGATGCTGAAAAAGCATTTGACAAAATCCAACACCCATTCGTGTTTAAAGTTTTGGAGGAATACAAGGCACGTACCTAAACATAGTAAAGACAATACACAGAAACCTGTACCCAACATCAAACTAAACTGAAATCATGGACAAGGCAAGGCTGCCCACTCTTCTCCACATCTCTTCAACATAGTACTTGAAAGTACTATGCATAGTATACTATGCATAGTCCTAGCTAGAGCAAAAAGACAACTAAAGGAGTTCAAGGGGATACAAATTGGAAAGTAAGAAGTCAAAGATCAGTATTTGCAGATGATATGATAGTATACATGAGCGACTCCAAAAATTCAACCAGAGAACTCCTTCAGCTGATAAACACCTTCAGCAAAGTGTCTGGATACAAAATTAACTCAAAAAAATTAGTAGTCCTCCTGTATAAAAAAGAAAACAGGGCCAAGAAAGAAATTAGGGAAACCAAACCTTTCACAATAACACTAATATCATAAAGTATCTTGGTGTGACTCTAACCAAGCAAGTGAAAGGACTGTTTGAAAAAAAAAAACTTCAAGTCTCTTAAGAAAGAAATTGGAGATCACATCAGAAGATGGAAAAATCTTCCATGCTCATGGATCGGTAGGATTAACATAGTGAAAATGGCCATCTGCCAAAAGCAATCTACAGATTCAGTGCAATTCCCATCAAAATACCAACACAATTCCTTACAGACGTTGAAAGAACAAATTTTAACTTCATGTGGAAAAAAAAACCCAAAACACAAAATTGGCAAAATGATTTTGTGCAACAACCGATTGTCTGGAGTTATCTCTATCCCTGATCTTAATCCGTACTACAGAACAATAGTAGTAAAAACTGCATGGTACTGGCATAGGAACAGAATGATGGTTCAATGGAATTGAACAGAAGATTCAGAAGTAAACCCACACACCTATGGATACTTAATTTTTGAGAAAGAAACCAAAACCATACAATGGAAATAAGACAGTATCTTCAACAAATGGTGCTGGTCTAACTGGATGTCTACATGTAGAAAAATGCAAATAGATCTGTATTTATCTCCCTGCACAAAACTAAAGTCCATGTGGATCAAAGACCTCAATATAAAACCAGACACACTAAACCTGTTAGAAGAATAAGTGGGGGAGACCCTAGAACCCACTGGCACAGGAGACTACTTCCTGAAGAGAACATCAACAGCACAGGCTCAAAGATCAGCAATCCATAAATGGGACCTCATGAAACTAAAATCTTCTGTAAAGCAAAGGACACTGTCATTAGAACAAAATGACCGCCTACAGACTGGGAAAGGATCTTCACCAAACCTCTATCTGACATAGGGCTAATACCCAAAATAAATAAAGAACTAAAGAAGTTAAAAAGCAAAAAATCAAGTAATCCAATTTAAAAATGGGGTAAGCAGAGAATTCTTAATTGAGGAATACCAAATTGTAAAAAACACTTAAAGAAATGCTCAATGTCCTTAGTCGTCAGAGAAATGAAAATCAAAATGACCCTGAGATTTCACCTTATACCCATCAGAATGGCTAAGTTCAAAAACTCAAGTAACAATCCATGCTGGAAAGAATGTGGAGAAATGGGTACCCTCCTCCATAGCTGGTAGGAATGTAAACTTGTACAACCACTTTGGAAATCAATCTAGTGCTTTCTCAGACAGTTAGGAATAGTGTTTTCTCAAAATCCAGCTACATCACTCCTAGGCATCCTCTAAAATATGGTCAAGTACAGAACAAGAACATTTGCTCAATCATGTTTATAGTAGCTCTTTTTGTAAAGCCAGAATCTGGAAACAACCCAGATATCCCTCACCAGAGTAATGGATACAGAAATTGTAGTACATTTACACAGTGGAATACCACTCAGCAATTACAAACAAGGAAATCATGAAATTTACAGAGAAATGGTGGGAACTAGAAAAGGTCATCCTGAGTGAGGTATCTCAGAAGCAGAAAGACATTCATGGTATATACTCATGTATAATGGATATTAGACATATAATATAGGATAAACATACTAAAATCTGTACACCTAAAGAAGATAAACAAGAAGGAGGACCCTGGGTAAGATGATCAATCCTCACTCAGAAAGACAAACAGGATGGATATTGGAAGAAGGAGAAAACCGGGAACAGGACAGGAGCCTACTACACAGGGTCTCTGAAAGACTCTACTCAGCATGGTATCAAAGAAGATGCTGAGACTCATAACCAAAATTTGGGCAGAGTGTAGGGAATGTTATGAAGGAATGGGGAGATAGTAAGACCTGGAGGGGACAGGAGCTCCACAAGGAGAAACAGAAACAAACAAACAAAAAATCTTGGCACAGGGGCCTTTTCTGAGACTGATACTCCAACCAATGACCATTCCTGGATATATCCTAGAACCCCTGCCCAAATGTACCTCATGGCCGCTCAGTATCCAAGTGGGTTCACTAGTTAGGGGATATAAAATCAGTGGCTGCCTCTTTGATCACCTTCCCCTGAACCTTGCCAGGCCATAGAAAAAGACAATGCAGCCAGTCTTGAAGAGACCTGATAGGTTAGGGTCAGATGGAAGGGGAGGAGGACCTATCAGTTCACTTGTAGAGGGTCATGGGAAGAGATGAGGGAAGAAGAATAGGATTGGAGGGAAAAGAGGGGGCTACAGCTGGGATACCAAATGAATAAATTGTAATTAATACATATTATTTAGAAGAGTGCAAAATTTCTATTTAAGAATGTCTCAGGGCCAATAAAATTCTTTTCATCTCCAAAAAGTTTCAGTGTTTTGGTAATATTGTATTTACATTCACATAAAAATTTGTGATATTGGTTATTTTCTAGATTTTTTAAAACAAAATATATTTGCTGTATGCATAAACATACAAGTCAGTGCAACATTGTCACTTTGTGCACATCTTAAATTTGGAAAATCTTTGACCATGTCTCATTTTAAAGAGTTTAATTTTATTTAAAATCAGCCCATGTATATTTCACCAAATAAATATGTATTGAGACCGTAAAAAAGAATGTCCTACATATTTTAATGATGATTAAGAGGGAATCAAAGCATAAGAAAAAGTAGTACTGTAGATAACAGCATATCCAATGGAAAACGTTACATCAAGTAAGATTAGAATTTAGCAAGAAAACACAATACTGCCTTAAACCACCTAGGAAATTTAACCTTCACTTTTACAGAAACTGGTATTCCTGAGTGGATTAAATTAGTGGCTCTTCATTTACACTGAAAATCCTGTTGTCTTCATTTCCTCTGGCCTCTTTCGCTTATGTTCCTGTTAATATTAGAATCTAATCCAATATATGGATTGTTTATGTTTATACAACCCTTTTTTTCTCCATACATTTGGGGTTTCCATTTCTGACCTGGAAATATTTGCTTGTGTGCATACACTTATGTACTGTCCTTCAAATTCTTCCTAAATTGGAATTATGATGTACCTATCATTGTGTCACCTATCTTTAAAAAATATTCATCATTAAAATATTTAGAATTAAACATAGAAAATCCTTCATTTTTTAACGGCTGTTTTTGAGTTTTGAACATCTTTAAAACTTTGCTTCTAACTGTAATGCAATTTATTCTCAAGTGTTCATTCATGCAAAAGAAAAAGAAATGTCCACTTACAGGTAAAGGGTTAAGAGAATAAACATGTTGGTGAGTGCTCACCTCTGTAGGGAGGATATAAAAGTCAAGGGCAGGAACTCAAGCAAGAGCTGAGGCAAGAGACCATGGAGAAAAGCTACGTACTGGCTTGTTGTCCAGTTCACATTCAGCTAGTTGCCTTTATCATACATCCTAGGCCCATTTTCTCAGGGGTGGCATTGATCATAATGGTCTAGGCCCTCCCCTCCTGTATCAACTAGCAACCAAGAAAATGTTCCACAGACATGCCCATGGGCCAGTCTTCTGGAGCCAATTTCTCAATGGAGATTTCTTCTTCCTAAGTGTGTCAAGGTGACAACAAAAATTACCCTTCACAGCAAAGTTCTGATAAGCTATGGTCGGATGGAAGGGGAGGAGGACCTCCCCTAGCAGTGTACTTGGAAAAGGGCAAGGAAGAGATGAGGAAGAGAGGGTGGAATTGGGAGGGATTGAGAGGGGGGGCTACGGCTGCGATACAAAGTAAATAACCTTTGATTAATATAAAAAATAAAATTAATTTAAAAAATATATTAAAAAAAGAATCTAGTCAAGTTGTCTTGATCATGAATTGGCATAGTGATTATCCAAATAAGATGAGCAATTTGTTTATTGAATGACTTTTTAAAAAATTCTCTGATCTTAAAAAGCGAATGCAATTCTGTCTCCTACGAAGAATGTGAGATATGTCTGGAGATTATGTTAACATAGTCTTTCTAGGCTTAAGGGCACAAAAAGTCTTGACTTTAATAAGCAGTAATGAAGATTTGTGCATTCAGTTCCCATTACTGAAAGCTTTTTGAAAAAGATTCTTGGAGTGACCCCAAAGCCACCTATCACTTCTGGTTAAAATGTGAACCCCAGGGTCAAAGTAATTTCAGGAAATAAAAGAAGTATGAGAAAGAATACCATTGTTAACTGTTATACCCAGTGCCACAGTTGGCAAACTTCCTACAAGGAGCCAGGTAGAACATATTTTGCATGTTAAGATCTGTGCAGTTTTTGGCCATATGACTCAGTTCTGAGGTTTTAATACTAACACAGAGCAGCCATCAACCATGTTTTAAAAAATGAACATGGCTGTGCTTTAATCAGAATTTTTCTTCAGAAAGGTAGCTGGCAGGAGGTTTCCAAGTCATACTTTATCCACCCACATCTCAAAGTAAAAATCTTCACAAGCCATAGTCACCTCAAAACATACAGTGCCCCCCCATCTGTGTCATCTGAAATGAATCTTAGTCATTTGAATATTGGACTTTAGACAAGGACTGACTATTAGCGGTATGACTTTGGTCAACTGTTGAGTATATCTTTGTTCAGTTTCTACATGGGAAAGGTGAGTAAAGCTGCTATTTCCACATGTAGTAGTAAATATTATATGTTAATATATATAAAGCCTTTGTAACAGTGTACTATATACAGTTTTGGTAGCCTTTGCTTAGTGTATTTTCTGCTACTGATATAGCTTTCTTTATTATTTTTCTCTCTGCAATAACAAAATGCCTGGCAGTTTAAAGATTAATTTATATTTTATCAATTACACTTTATTCACTTTGTATCCCAGCTGCAGCCTCCTCCCAAGTCCCCTCAAAATCCCACTCTCCCTCATTCATCTCCACGCATGCTCCTCCCCAAGTCCACTGCTAGGGGAGGTCCTTCTCCCTGTCCCTCTGACCCTACCCTATCAGGTCTCATCAGGACTGGCTGCATATTCTTCCATGGTCTGGTAAGGCTGCTCCCACATCAGGGAGAGGTGATCGAAGAGCCTGTTGGAGTAGGTCCTTGTTCCCATTACTGAGGAACCCACTTGTACACTGAGCTGCCATGGGCTACATTGGTGCAGGGATTCTAGATTATCTCCATGAATTGTCCTTGGTTGGAGTATCAGTCTCAGAAAAGACCCCTAGGCCCAGATATTTTGGTTCTGTTGCTCTCCTTATGGAACTCCTGTCCTCTCAAGGTCTTCCTATCTCCCCCTGCTTTCTTCCCAAGACTCTCTGGCTATGAGTCTCAGCATCTTCTTTGATACCATGTTGGGTAGAGTCTTCCGGAGACCCTCTGTGGTAGGCTCCTGTCCTGTTGCCTGTTTTCTCCCTCTTCTGATGTCCATCCCGTTTGCCTTTCTGAGTGAGGATCGATCATCATACCCAGGGTCTTCCTTCTTGCTTAGTTTCTTTAGTATGTTTATCCTATGTGACCAATGACTGTTAGTTCATTTTATTGTGGACTTGGTGATGTTACTGTGTTTCAATGCTTGTTTTCTTTTAATTCTTTTGTGAAGTTCTCTATATCCTATGTTTTCTTGGGTGTAGTTGACTTCATTGGATTGGAGTTTTCATTCTAATATCATCTGTAGGGCTGGGTTGCTGTGTAGGGCTGGGTTGTTTAAATTTAGTTATGTCATAGAATATCTTGTTTTCTCCATCTATGTTGATTGAAAGCTTTGCTGGGCATAGTAGTCTGGATTGGTATCTGTAGTCTCTTTGAGTCTGCACGATATCTGTCCAGGCCCTTCTGGCTTACATAGTTTTTGTTGAGAAGTCTGGTGTGATTCTGATGGGTCTACCTTTGCATGTTACTTGGCCTTTTTCCCTTGTTGCTTTGAATAAAATTTCTTTGTCCTGTAGATTTAGTGTTTTGACTATTATGTGACGTGAGGAGTTTATTTTCTGGTCTAGTCTATTTGGTGTTCTGTAGGCCTCTTGTATGCTAATGTACATCTGTTTTTTTAATGTTGGGAAATTTTTCTTCTTTGATTTTCTTGAAAATATTTTCTGGACCTTGGAGCCTGGAATCTTCTTTTTTGCCTATTCCTATCATTCTTAGATTTCATCTTTTCATGGCATCCTTGATTTTTGGATGTTTTGTGTTTAGAACTTTTCTGATTTTACTTTTTCTTTGAGAGATGTATCAATTTCTGTAATTGTATCTTCAGTGCCTGAGGTTCTCTCTTTCATCTGTTGTATTCTATTGGTGATGCTTACCTTTGTGGTTCCTGATCTTTTCTCTAGGTTCTCCAGCTCCAAGTTTTTCTCTGTTTTTGTTTTCTTTATTGATTTCTATTTCGTTTTCATGTCTTGCACCATTTCCTTCATCTATTTGAATGTCAATTCCTGTCTTTCCATGATGGCCTCTATTTTTTTGTTGTTCGTTTCCTCTTTCTGTGCCACTATTTGTGCCTCTACCTATGCTTCTATTTGTTTGGCTGTACTTGCCTGTATTTCTTTGAGAGCTTTGTTCATTTCCTCTCTATGTGCCTCTAATAACTGCATAAGCATAGCTTTAAAGTCATTTTTCCTGTGTTTCCAATGAATTAGCATATTCATTGATTTTGAGGGGTGCTGGTGAAGCCATGATATCCTGATTTTTGTTGGCCGTGTTCTTAAGCCTACCTCTAGCCATCTGTTTGTCCATAAACTTTATTGTTTGTTCCTGGAGTCTGTACTTCAGACTGGGTCCATCTGTCTGAGGTGTCTGGAGTAGTCTTCGGGAAGATGACAGAGATCTACCAGTTTGAGAGTAGATTTTGGTATTTCAGCTGAAGCTAAGGGAGGAAGGTAGCAGGTGTATACTCGCAAACACAGGTGTGTTGGTGGTAGTTTGCCTTCAGGGAGAGGGTCCTAGAGTAAGGAGATGCATGGAAGGTAGATCTTTAGCACTGGAGTGGGTGCCAGTGCTGGTGCTCTTAGCAGGCACAATGCATGTGCACAGGAGCCGTGACTACCTCAGTGGCCTACAGACCTTTTTTACTGTCCTCCTGGGATTCAGATCTGTCTGGGCTCCAAGAATTCTTTGCCTGGATTCCACTGGTAGGCCCACAGAACAGGACTTCAATGTTGAGAATGCTGTTGCAAGGATCCCTTTGCTGCCCACAGTGGGGGTGTGGGTGGGAGGGATCCAATATCTGGTTGCTAGAGTAGAGAGATCTGGGTCTCTGCAAGCACTTAAAGGTATGCTCACTAGCTCACATGCCTAATTGAAAAGTTACAGGGGTTCCTCCTCTTCTCTAGTCTCAGATATGGGCCCTCAGGGGCAAATGAGAGTGTCGGAGATCCCTCTACTGAGGAGTGTCCACTGTTTGGTTGCTGGGTAGGAGGCCTGTACTTGAAGTAGCTGCCTCTGCAGTCTAAGTCACAGAGCAAGGAGGCTCCTGCTGGGACTATTGGCCACCCTGTTGCAACTGCAGCCCTGGGAGGCCAGCCTGTGCCATTTCAGTCACTGAGAACAGAGGCTCCTACTTGGGGCAACAACTGCTGCCTCAGCTGAGTAAGGAGAGCAATGCTTGAGGCAAGGGGAAGTGCAGGGGTTTGAATATTTGCCACTGTCAGTCCTCAGAGACATCAATAGTGACCCAGATCCAAACTGTCCCAGCTCATGGGTTGTCCCCTCTCACCCAGGAAGCACCAATGTGGATGTTCTGGTTTTAGCTGTCCCTCTACTTACCAATTTCAGTGTTTCGGATTCTTTGCCCCTCACATACAGTGCGTGCTGGTTGCCACTATCTTGGGCTCTGCCTAGCAGTTTTAACATGAAAGTTTTATTGTGGCTCTCAGTTTAAGGTATATTCCATCAGTGCAGGGAGTGTATAGTGGTAAAAATGGATCTAGCTACAGTGGCAGGAGAATTAAGCAGTTGAACACACCAGTGTTTACTGTCCAGATGTAGACAGAGATGAATGCTGGTGTTCAATTAGCTTGTTCCTTTTTATTCACTTAAGGACCTCAGTCGGTGGAATGGGATCAACTTCTTATTCCCTCAGTTAAACCTTTCCAGAAATGTCCTCATAGAGACTTTCAGAAGTGTGTCTGTTAAGTGGTTCTAAAATCTAGTCAAGTTAATGAAAAATAACCATAAAAGTCCACTACTTGTCAAGTTGATGCCCAAGTACATCACTTTAAAATCATTATATTCCACTCTGGTTCCCATAAGATTATAGCTGTCTTAGAAAGCAAAGTACATTCAGCCTAGCTTAAAATTCCCCATAGGCCTAGTAATTTAAAGACTATTCAAAAGCCCAGAATCTACTTTAATTTTTTTTATATTCAAAGCGATCTCCTAGCTATGAGCCTTGTTTTAAGGAAAAAGATGTTACACACTTCCAATGTAGAGTGTCACAGAATAAACACTGCCATATTGTATGAGGAAAATTGGGAGAACAGCAAACAAACCAGAGAAAGACCAACGCCCAGCAGGACAAATACACATCCCTGCAGTTAGAGTTGGCATTTTAAGCCTGTGATGAAGTTATCTGGATTCTAGAGACTTTGGGCAACCCCACCTCTCCTGCTCTGCTGTCTGTCTTGGGACACTTTGTATTTATGCCTACAGCTCTCCTTGGTGGCTGCTCCATAATCCTCGCATCTCTAATATGCTGGGGTATCTACTTAGGCCTCACCAACACAGCTCCCTTGCACTGGTATCTCAGACTTTTTTTTTTTCTGGCAAATCACCCCTGCTGCACAATGCTCGGTCTCACTATCTATTTGTAAGTTTGAGTCAACCTTCCATGACTCCATTGCTTACATTTTTCATGCCTACAAAGCATGCATTATGCAGAAAACACTTCCAGGTTCTACTGCCACCTCAAAATGCAGTGTGGCTCTTTTCTACCACAGCTATAACAGCCTTTGTATACCTTAGCAACTGAACTTGAGATAATACTTTGCTGGATATTGCTTCAGGCAGGAAATGCTCTCAGCTACGTTCTCAGTTCAGGTTGGAACTAGACCACTTCTCTATCATCCAGGGTTGTTGCCCTGGTTTTCCTGGAACTCACTCTATAGACCAGGCTGGCCTCAAACTCACAGAGATTAGTCTGCCTCTGCCTCCCAACTGCTGGGATTAAAGGCATGCACCACCATGCTCAGGTGCCATGTTTTTGTTTAACGGAACTAGTATCTTTAAGAACTACAGTTGATTTGTCCTTACTGGCCTTTACTGCTACTTTAAATGCACACTTCTTTCCTCATCCAACTTCATCATTTTGTGTCTCTTTTTCTCACTCTAGATCTCACAAAGAAAAGTGAACATTAACATGCCATCATGTGTGATGTGTTGTCTTGGAATTTCCTCTGCTTAACATTCTTTGTTTATTTTAAATTTTTAATTCAACCATTCTCACATGCTTAACATGTAGTAATGAAGCTAGATTCTTTGATAAAAGATAACATGAATGGTCTCCAGTCCAGTTCCAACCAGAGTGCTTACTCTCTAAAACTCCAAGAGCCAGGGCTCTACCATCTCCATTTTGTTCTGCATGCTGGTCTTCCAAATTTCCACCAGAATGGCTCAGTATATTTTTCTTACAGCAGTCTAGGGAATTCTCAAGCCCATAGAGAACATTGGTACTACTTTCTGTTTTAGTTACTCTTTTCATTGTAACAAAATAGTTGCCAAAGAGAAAGTTACAGAAGGAAGGGTTTACTATACTCACATATTGTGGGTAAAGTCTATCATGGTAGAGACAGCTTTAGCAGCAGGAGGATGAGGTAGCTAGTCATATTGCATTCACACTTAAGAAACAGGTAATAATGAATGTTAGTGTTCAAGTTGCTCTCAGCTTTTTATTCAACCCATGAACCCAGATCATGACATAATGCCACTCTCATTTAGGGTGGAGGCCTTCCCTCCTCAGGTAAGCATCTCTGAAAATATCCTCAAAGGAATGCTCAAAGGTGTATCTTCTAGGTGCTTCTAAATTCTAAAATCCAGTCAAGTTTGCAATCACACCTTTCCTCTTATTTCCTGTGACTCATTTCCCTCCTCTTATCTTTTTTTGAGACTGTCTCAGTATGTAGCCTAGACTTGCCTTGAATTGCATGTACTCCTCTTTGTCTGAGCCTTGCAAGTGCTAAGAGTATGATTGTGTGCAACCATGCTTGCCTTTCATGAGCTATTGTCTTCTCACTCAGACTGCCTTGAGCCGCCGCATTTTCATACTTCTACAGGGAGTCCTGCTGCAGTATTTTTATTTTATCTGAGTCTTTTACTTTCATTTCTTATTTGGAAATCAATTTGACATACTTAAAGCATATGTAGTCTCTGAACTTTCTGGAGGCAATTTCATTCTTCCTCTTGGAAACAAGGACAATTGCACAAGATACATAATAATTGTCTTACTTCTATGGCAGTGCATGCAAATTTTCTTGAAACCAAATACTGAATAAAAAATGAAGTAGAATAAAATCCATGCCAGTGTTGGGGGAGTGGGTAACACTTAAGTTAACTTTGGAGGGTATGATGGTTGGTTTTAATGTCAGGTTGCCACAAATAAGAATCACTTGAGTAGGGATCCACAACCAAAGAACTGTCTCGATTACTTTATTTGACTTGGGAACATCTGTCCCAAGTATCAACAGCACCTTGAGCAGTAGCCCAGACTTTTTAAAAAGGCCATGGAAAAAGGAAGATTATTTTGCTTTTTATTTGGCCTTCTCTGTTGCAATTGGGTTGATTTCTCTTGCTGCTGGTGCTACTGCTGCTGCTTACTTCACTGGCACCAGAATCAGTGTTTCCAGGCTTCTATCACTGACCAAGTGTCATTGGTTCTCCAGAAACCTTTCAGATTTTCTATAACAGTTTGGGACTGCCGAGACACCCAGCCTCATGGGTTGAGCAACTACTGGGTTATCGGTTTCTGTGAAGCAAACACTATGGGACTATTTTGACTGCTGGGGTACCCAGCTTCAAGGACTGAGAAACAAACATATAATTCTGCTATTGTTACTATTATAATGTAAGTCAGTTATATTGGTTCTGTTTCTCGAGAGAACCCCAACTAATACAGAGGTATAACCACCAATGGAATAAGAGAAGGGTCAGGTAAAGTGTATCATTCCCTGGGTGTATAAGCCATAAACTTTCACCTGTGGGTTCTGAAGCCAGATTACTTATGTCTGCTTTCTTATAATGTCATTATTAGCTTTATAACTATTAGGCAAGTGCTCATTTTAATTCCTTAGTGTCTTCATCTGTAAAATGGAGTTTTAGGGGAAGGGAATGATGAGGTTGAACCCAGGGCCTTATGCATGTTAAGCATATAATATACCTCTGAGCTATGCCTCCTCCCCAATCCAGGATGGGAGATCTAATATAATAGCATTTCTGTGAGATTGCTGCATGACATAATGGCCATTCCATTCCCCTAAAGTCTTCAAATGATACCAAACATAAGAAAATATTCCACAAGAAACATTTTTTGTAATCATTAAATCCCTAAATTTCTACATGTTTCTGTTAGCTATAGCATCTGATGAGCTGAGTTGTAGAGAATAAGTGTCTATACTGTCTGCCAAACACATCATCACGTCAAATAATGGCTCTACATGAGCTTGTGTAAAAGAACCAGGCTGTGAGGAAATTTGCTCTAAGGATATCTTATCAGGCCATTCCTTGCAGCATTCTGTTAGCCCTAAGGGAGACTGCCTGAGAGATTTATACCCAAACTGGGCCATTTTAGCCCTTTGTAGAGTTGCTTTTATTAGGCTGTGTTTATCATAATACATTTGGTCTGTGGTGCAGAACATTATAAAGAATAGCTCCATGAACTATTGACTTCTCTATAAAGATGCCATCAAAGAGATTAATTTCATTTCAGCAACTTCTGTATAGGGAGAAATTTCTCTGGTATTTCATTACTAAACATAATTCTTCCTTTTTGTGTGTTTTCTTCCCTGTGTGACTCTGTAAAATGAATGGCAAGTCTGCTTTACTCTTTGTGGCCCTCTAACAAGTATACAGATTCCTGCAGGGTGCTTAGAAGAAGGGGTTCTAAACTGCCTCATTGGTTAATTTGTGTTTTGTGATTTCCCTTTCTCTCTCCCTGGTCATCTTATTTGAGCTTACAGTTCCAAAGGGTCAGAGTCTACAATGGGGATGCACCACAGCAGTTGACAAGCATGGTAACTGGAAGAGCATAAGGTTCATATCTTGAACCATAAGTAAAAAGCTGGATGTAAGGGATGCTTTTTACTTTCAAAGCTTTCCCTCAGTAGCATACATCATCTAGCCAATCTGTGCCATGTCCTGTGGCTTGGTCCTGGAAATATGACTGGCATGACAAGAGAATGAAGAAAGAACAGATACACATACTGCCTTAATTATTATTCTATAGTGAAGAGAAACCATGATTAAGGCAACTCTTATTTTTAAAAATGTGTTTAATATTTGAGTAGAGTTAGTCCATTATTATCAAGGTAGAAAGCAGATAGGCATGGTGCTGAAGCAGTGCCTGAGAGCTTTATATCCTGATGTGCAGGCAGAAGACAGAGAAGAGAAAGATACTTGGCCTCCTATGGGCTTTTGAAACCTCAAATCCCACTCCCAATGACGTACTCCTTTCAACAAAGTCTTACCTTCTAATCCTTCCCAAACAGTTCCACTAACTGGGGACCAAGTATTCAAAAAACATGAGCCTATGGAAGCTAAGTTAAGGTTACTATTGCTATGATGAAACACCATGACCAAAAACAAGTTGGGGAGGAAAGGGGTTTATTCAGCTTACACTTCCACATTGCTGTTCATCACCAATGGAAGTCAGGACAGGAACTCAAACAGGATAGGAGCCTAGAGGCAGGAGCTGATGCAGAGGGCATAGAGGGGGTGCTGCTTTCTGGCTTGCTTCACTTAGCTTGCTCAGTCTGCTTTCTTATAGAATCCAGGACCACCAGCCCAGAGACGGCACCACGCACAATGGGATAGGCCCTCTCCCATCAGTCACTAATTTAAAAATTGTCCTAGAGGTGGATATTATTGGGTATTCCCTCAATTGAGCTTCTCCCCTTACAGATAACTCGAGTTTGCATCAAACAGACATTAGACTAGCCAGCATAGGGGCCATTTTCTTTCAAACCACTACACATACAGAAAAACTGGAATCAGGTAGGCTGTGTTCATTCTGAAGGATGGCACCTATTATGACACTCTGAAAGTCAGCAACTGGCCAAGGAGAAGTTGGCAAGTCCCAGTGGGACATTTCTGTAGGGGAGTAGTTTCAGGCTAAGGTCGTCCAGGTGAAGAATGCTGGAGTGGCTAGTTTTTGCATATATTGGTTAATCTTTTGTAAACACTTACACTTGGACCAGAGAAGGGTTTTGCTATTCCCCTGAGCTGGACCCAGGAAAGGTTTTGCCACTCTAATGGGTCTGAGGCTTTGAGGATCTTGACATGGCTGTACCATGTCAACAAAACAGATTCTCTCAGTACTTCATGTGCTCCTTATAAGGCTGTATATCCTAAAATTCCCTATGTTACCAACTGGGACCAAGTATTCAAATGCCTGAGATTATGGTGGATGGTTCTTATTCAAATTACCACAGTTGTTGAATTGTGAATTAAAACAATTTCAACAAAATAAAAAAGAAAACTGAAACAAAACACTCACAGGTCCTTGTCTTCAGACTCAAATACGCACCATCATGCAACACACTGTAACCAGGAAAGCTACCACCACTACTGTGTACCTATTGGGTGCTAACAACTGTAGTAGTTGCAGTATATTCATTATTTTCTTCATGAGGAAACAGTGATATTGATGTAAATTTTAAAAAAATGAGTACTGAACTATACAATGTTTATTATTATTAGCCTATGATTATCACAGTGCTATTATTTAACCTGCTATCATAAATAATAACACACAGACACCTGTTAGATTTTATAATTACCTTATTTATCTTGGGCTGGGAAGATATTTTACCTACACTGACTCAATATCCTCACCATCCATCTCCCAGCCAGCATATATCCAATGTCATCTGCCTTAATCATCTTCATCTTCATCCATAATCCCATGATACTTACTTGTATTCTTCATCCTGAGTTTTTCATGCCATTATTGGAGTCCTTCCTCCCAGCCCACATGGTAACTTCTCCATGCAAACCCATCGTGGCATCCTCCTTTCTCTTCTCTTTCCATCTGTCTGTTTCCCGATTCTCCTGAACCCAAAGCCCAGGAACCTTACCCATGCCTACCCCATTCTGACCTACCCACATATAGGCTATTTAATCAACCAATCAGACATAATGACTTAGGCACATTTATACAACAAGGATAGGTTTACACAACAAGGATACATTTAACCAGACCTTGAGGTCCAGTAAAATGTATCAGATCAACCTGCAACACAGTGGTCACAAGAAATATAAAGAAATAAAATAGTTGCTGTATGAAGGTACTTAGAATAAAAAATAATTAAAATAAAATAAAACCACAGAACATTTCTCCTTTCGTACTACTTTAGTGGTTTGTTGCCTATCAGAATTATCTGTCAAAATGACAACTGGCTGCATAGATGCTATGAACTCTTATTGTCATGATGATGACAAAACCATGATGTCAGTTTATATTTATTAAGTGCGTGTTACATCTTAGCCATTATTCTAAATACTTTCTGTGGATTAGCTCCCCAAACCTAAGTCCTAAAGTAGACTTTAGATACATGCTAATACTACATCTGTATTATAGATTAGGAAACAGACACAGAAAGGCTACATCAGGTTTCTCAGCATTATTGCCATTTCACATCATAAAATTCTTTCTGGTTGAGAGCTGTCCTAGAATCATAGAACATTTAGTAGCCTCTCTTTTTTTCCTTTTTCTTTTAAAAAAAATTTATTAACCACACTTTATTCACTTTGTATCGCTCTATAGCTCCCTCCTTCCTCCCGTCCCAACCTCTCCTTCCCTTCCCTTTCACCACATATGTCCCTCCCCAAGTCCACTTACAGGGGACTTCTTTCTTTCCTTCCTTCTGATCCTAGTCTTTTAGATCTCATCAGGAGTAGCTGCACTGTATTCCTCTGTGGCCTGGTAAGGCTGCTCCTCCCTGAGGAAGAGGTGAGCAAAGAGAAGACCAATCAGTTCATGTCAGAGACAGTACCTGTTTCCATTACTATGGAACCCACTTGTACACTAAACTCCATGGGCTACTTCTGTGCAAGGGATCTATGTTATCTCCATGAATGGTCCTTGGCTGGAGTATCAGTCTCAGAAAATACCCCTTTACCCAGATTTTTTGGTTCTGTCACTCTCCTTGTGGAGCTTCTGTCCTCTCCAGGTCTTACTATTTCCCACTTCTTTCATAAGATTCCCTGCACTCTGCCCAAAGGTTGGCTATAAGTCTCAGCATCTGCTTTGATACCTGCAGGGTAGAGCCAGTCAGAGGCCCTCTGTGGCAGGCTCCTGACTTGTTCCCTGTTTTCTCCTTCTTCTGATGTCCATCCACTTTGCCTTTCTGAATGGAGATTGAGAATTTTAGCCAGATTCCTCTTTCTTGATTAGTTTCTTTAGGTATAGAGATTTTAGTAGGTTTATCCTATATTATATGTCTAATAGCCTTTCTAACCACTACACATGACTGGACACCAGTAACAACTTTTCTTTCGCAGCAGGGACAACAAATGTATCTCCAAAAATTGTCAAAATTTCCCAGAAGGGCACTTTTGTTAAGGAGGAGAAATCAACTAAGATATTTGACCCCAGGATCATTTTGATTTGCATTTCTTCGATGACTAAGGACATTGAGCATTTCTTTAAGCATTTCTCTGCCATTTGATATTCCTCTGTTGAGAATTCTCTGTTTAGCTCTGTACCCCATATTTTAATGGGATTACTTGGTTTGTTGGTATTTAACTTCTTAAGTTCTTTATATATTCTGGATATTAGCCCTCTGTCAGATGCAAGGTTGGTGAAGATCTTTTCCCAGTCTGTAGGTTGTCATTTTGTTCTGATGACAGTGTCCTTTGCTTTACAAAAGCTTTTCAAGTTTTATGAGATCCCATTTACTGGTTGTTGATCTTGAGATTTCACCTCACGCCCATCACAATAGCTAAGACCAAAACCTCAAGGGATGATGCATGCTGGAGAGGTTGTGGAGAAAAGGGAACCCTCCTCCATTGCTAGTGGGAATGTAAACTTGTACAAACACTTTGGAAATCAATGTGGCATTTTCTCAGACAAGTAGGAATAGTGCTTCACGATACAGCTATACCACTCCTAGGAATATATCCAAAAGAAGCTCAAGTACACAACAAGAACATTTGCTCAACCATGTTTGTAGCAGCTCTATTTGTAATAGCCAGAAACTAGAAACAACCCAGATGTCCATCAGTGGAGGAAAGTGTACAGAAATTGTGGCACTTTTACACAAAGGAATACTACTCAGCACTTAAAAACAAGGAAATAATGAAATATGCAGGCAAATAGTGGAATCTAGAAAAGATCATCCTGAGTGAGATATCCCAGGAGCAGAAAGGCACACATGGTATACACTCACTTATATAGACCTATAAGATAGGATAAACATACTAAAATATGTGCATGTAAAGAATATAAACAAGAAAGAGGACACGGGGTAAGATGATCAATCCTCACTTAGAAAAACAAATGGGATGGACATGGGAAGTAAGAGAAAACAAGTAACAGGGCAGGAGCCTACTACAGAGGGCCTCTGAAAGACTCTACCTAGCCGTGTATCAAAGTAGATGCAGAGACTCATAACCAAACCTTTGGCAGAATGCAGGGAATCATATAATAAAAGGGGGAGTTAATATGACCAGGAGTGGACAGGAGCGCCACAAGGACAAAATATATCAGGGCATGGGGGTCCTATATGAGACTGTTTCTCCAACCAAAGACCATGTATGGATATAACCTAGAACCCCTGTTCAGATGTAGCCCGTGGTATCTCAGTATTGAAATGATTTTCCCTAGTAAGGGGAATAGGAACTATTTCTGACATGAAATCAATGACTGGCTGCTTTACCCCATCCCCGAGGGAGGAACAGCCTTGCTAGGTCACAGAGGACATTGCAGCCAGTCCTGAAGATTCCTGATAAGCTAGGGTCAGTTGGAAGGGGAGGAGGACCTCCCCTGACAGTGGACTTGGAAAGGGGCATGGGAGGAGATGAGGGAGGGAGGATGTGGTTGGAAGGGAATGAGACAGGGGGTTACAGCTGTGATACAAAGTAAATAATCTGTGATTAATATAAAAAATTAATAAAAAAGAAATTGTGCTACATTTACACAATGGAATACTACTCAGCAATTTAAAACAAGGAAATCATGAAATTTGCAGTCAAATTGTGGGAACTAGAAAAGATCATCCTGAGTGAGATAACGCAGAAGCAGAAAGACACATATGATACATACTCACTTATAAGTGGATATTAGCCATATAATATAGGATAAACATACTAAAATCTATAGTCCTAAAGAAACTAAATAACAAGGAAGGCCCTCAAGAAGAGGTTGAAACCCTACTCAGAAGGGCAAGCAGGATAGACATTGGAAGTTGGAGAAGACAAGGAACAGAACAAGGAGCCTTTCCCGGTGGGGATGGGGGCATGTGAAAGACTCTACCCATCACGCTGTCAAAGGAGATACTGAGACTCATAGCCAAAGTTTGGGCAGTGTGCAGAAAACCTTATGTAAGAAGAATGAGAAAGAAAGATATGGAGGGGACAGGAACTCCACAAGCAGACAAACAGAGGCAAAAAAAAAAAAAAAAAAAAAAAAAACCTGGGTCCAGGGAACCCTGCAGAGACTGGTATTCCAACCAAGGACCATGCATGGAAAGGACCTAGACCCCCTGCACAGAGGAATCGCATAGGCTGCTCAGTTTCCAAGTGAGTTTCCTAGTAAGGGGTACAGGGGCTGTCTCTGACATGAACTCAGTGGTCCAGCTCTTTGATCACTACCCCCTTGGGGATACATCCTTACCAGGCCACAGAAAAAGATGATGCAGCCAGCCTTAATGAGACCTGATAGCCTAGGTTCAGATAGAAGAGGAAGAGGTCCTCCTCTATCATTGGATTAGGGGAGGGGAATAGGAGGAGAAGAGGGAGGGTGGGTGAAACTGGTAGGAGATAGGGAAGGGGCTAAAATTCAACTGAATAAATTGAAATAAATAGATCTTGAGATCCAAAATGGCTGCCACTAGAGGACACTGTGTCTGAGGAGTAGGACAGCAGAAAAAATGCAGCGACCAGGAGACTGAACTCTGGGACCTGAAATGCCAGCATTCGGGATTGCCAGGTGAGCAGAACTCCCACGGTGAGAAAATCAAGTGGGAAAACCATAGGGACACCCAGTTATTCCCTGGAAAAATCTCCGGGTGACCAGCAGCGCACAGCTCTGATCTGAATGAGCAGCCATGCTGGGTGCCCACATCCGCCATAATACACTGGATCACACAGTCTTGCCAGCAGTCTGATGAGGAACCGGGTACCATTTTCACTGACCCGCACACTGTGAGCGCACACTGCACCCGGGTTCTGCTTCAACCCACGGGTGTGCGGCGGGCACGCACCAATCGCCAGAACCACCCCAGTCTGAGAATGTCGGGGGACCGTTTTGACCAGTCTGCACTCTGCGGCACGTGCCGCACACTTCCGCCAGCAAAACCTCAGTCTGTGTGCCAGTCCGCGGGCAAGTCTGGGAGGGACCTGAGTTCTGCTTCAACCCACAGGTGTGCGGCGGGAGTGTACCGATCGCCGGAGCCAACCCAGACTGAGAAGGTCCGGGGACCATCTTGACCAGACTGCACACTGAGGGCGAACACGGCACGCACCCTCCAGCAAAAACCTCAGTCCCTGTGTGTGTCCACAGGACAGACAGAGAAGGCCTCGGGCACCATTTCAGACAGGCCTGCATTCAGCGGAGGCACACCAACCCAAACCCATTGTGTGTGGGGTTGGTTCATGCAATACCTACACAGCAACCCAGCCCTACAGAAGGTACTAGAAGGAAAACTTCAGTCCAACGGAAACAACTACACCAAAGAAAATATAGGATACAGATAATCTCCCAATGACAACAACAACAACAAAAAAGCAATGAAACACAGTAAGACCACCAACTCCACAATGAAAGGAACTAACAGTCATTGGTCACTATTATCTATCAACATCAATGGACTCAACTCTCCAATAAAAAGACACAGACTAACAGAATGGTTGCAGAAACAGGATCCTACATTCTACTGCATCCAAGAAACACACCTATAAAACAAAGATAAACACTACCTCAGTGTAAAAGGCTGGAAAACCATTTTCCAAGCAAATGAACCCAGAAAACAAGCTGAGGTAGCAATCCTAGTATCTAATAAAATAGACTTTCAACCAAAGTTAATCAAGAAAGATGAGGAGGGGCACTTCCTTCTCATCAAAGGAAAATTCCAAAAGGAGGACATCACAATTTGGAACATTTATGCCCCAAATACAAGACCACCTTCACATGTAAATCAAACAATGTTAAAATTGAAATCACACATT
The DNA here is from genome assembly GCA_028658305.1 of Pachyuromys duprasi. Classification (NCBI taxonomy): domain Eukaryota; kingdom Metazoa; phylum Chordata; class Mammalia; order Rodentia; family Muridae; genus Pachyuromys; species Pachyuromys duprasi. Next base: position 18,857,545 of record CM053742.1, on the reverse strand, counting down.
GACCCCAACACCCTAATAGTGGGAGACTTCAACACTCCACTCTCATCAAGGGACAGATCATCCTGTCAGAAGCAAAACAGAGAAACAAGAGCACTCACAGACACATTAAATCAAATGGACCTAATAGATGTCTACAGGACCTTTCATCCTAGATCAAAAGAGTATACCGTCTTTTCAGCACCTCATGGAACCTTCTCCAAAATAGACCATATAGTTGGTCACAAAGCAAGCCTCAGCAGATA
>CM053742.1:18825069-18856803 GCA_028658305.1 Pachyuromys duprasi | reverse complement strand
AGCTCCACACATTTAAGAAACATTTTACTCACAAGGCTACTTCCCCTCCCAAACCAGTGATCCTATGCTTGAATTTGTGAGTCTCAGGTTGAAGTTGAGTTTGCGCCTTGGTTGTGGTGTTTTATCACAGAAATAGAAAAGTAACTAAGAAAGTTGATACCAGGAAGTGAACTGTTGCTTTACCAGAGTTGACTGTGTTTATAATAAGATCTTATAATAAGTTAAGATGTAGAAGATGATGATCTTTAAAAGTGGTTAAATACTATAAGTGGGGCTTAATGGGCCACCTTAGTAAGATCTTGGAAGACACTAATGCTGAGAGCTGTGCAGGCTGTGGAGGTCCAGCTCAAAAGGTTTCAGAGGGGACAATATTAGTAACATGTATAGAAATCATCTTGTGATGTTTTGACAAAGAATGTGGCTACTTTCTGCTCTTGTCCTAAGAATCTGCTTGACAGAAAATTGAAAAGTAATGGAGTGCTTTCTTTTGCTGAGATTTTAAGACAGCATAATACTGACCCTGTCTTATGGTTATTAGTGATCCTCTTTGTAATAAAGAGGATCAAGAAGATCAGAAAGAACCTTAAAATGTACAGTTTGAAGACAAAAAGCAGCAGGAAGTATATAATTTACCTTTTGATTTTACAGTGGGTTAGAATTAAGAGATTGGCTTGCATCTCGGAATTGACTTTGAAAAACTATGGGAACTTTGTAGTTGGACTAAATGCATTTTGTATTTCCCAACTTCATATTTTCCTTTTTTCTGATCTCCCTAGGTACTAAGTGCTATTAGCAACACCCAGTTATCATGACAACTAAGTATTTCCATCTGTGACATATTTAAATGTTCCCGCAGTAAGCATACTGGTTGTATAGCTAAGTTGTAAGCATTCCTGAATTTTAACATCTGTTTTGCTAATGAATGTTAGGTTTGATGTTTCAATGCCTGTATTTCTCTCTAGTAAAAATGAGGTTGACATATAATACAAATACTAAGTTCCTAAGATATATATGGTTGATTTAATTTGGGAAATAGCCCTTCTCAACTTTTTATATGCACTTTTGTCTAATTTAATAGAATTCATATTCAGTTAGATAGTACTGATGAACTAAAACCTTCTATAACTGTTATTTTCAAGAAATTCTGTTTCACGGAGTAATAAGTTATTGGTTACAGATAATATGAGTCAATCACTAGTAACTTTCTTAAATGCCACCATGAAATTGAGACAGTCTACTAGTTACTCTTCTCACTGTTGTGACAAAATATCTGGCAAAAGAAACGTAAGGAAAGAAGGTATTATTTGAAGTCAACCATTTGAGTAGCATGATGGAAACATCATGATAGCATGAGTTTGGGATGACTTGTCACAATTTCGTCCACAATCAGGAAGCAGAGAGCAATGAATGCTTATGCTCAGCTCATGGAATGGTACTGCCAACATGTAGGGTGGATCTTCTTGCTTCAATTAATCCAGAAATGCCCAGCAGCCTATCTAATAGATGATTCTATACCCTGTCAGTTTGGCAACCAGTATTAACCATCACAAGTGCTATGAATGGTGAAAACAAGGAAGGCAATCAAATGTAAACAAAGCAACATTCCAGAACTGTTACTGGTATCAACAAGATGTCTGTTGAGCCTCCCCACATAAATATTTATTCAATATGATATGTTTTAAATTGTTTAAAAGATTAGGAAACCAAGCAACCTTACCTTCATCAACTAGCTTGAATAATTGTTAATCTTTTACCACATTTGCTTTGTCTCTATACTGTTTTAAAGGTCATGTATCATGGTACTTCTCTCCTATAAACAAAATATCGTAGACCGAGTGACAGATAAACCATACATTTTTATTTTTCTTAGACCTAGAGTCTAGGAAGACCAAGATGAAGTTGGCAGGTTACTCAGTGATCCTTGCTTCAGAGAGAGTTGACAGTTTGATGTAAGCTCACACTGTACAAAGGGTCCTCTTGTAGTTGGTTCATGGTGTAAAGTCTTCATGATCTAATCACCCTCTTAAATATCTAACTTCTTCCTATATTATCTTGGGGTTTAGGATCTCAATATACAAATTTGGGGTAAACAAACACTCAAAGCAGAACAATCTTCAAATAAATAATGTTCTCTGATGTATTTGTAATAACACTATTAACCATAAGAAATGAGCAACATTTTTTACTATCATATAATATTAATTTCCCATGAAAACATCTTCAATTGCTTAAAAATGAATTTTATTGCTTATTTTAAAAGTAAGAATACAGACCATTTTTATAATTATGTCTCTCCAATCTTTTTAAACTTAGTCTTTTATCTTAGTTTTCAATACTGACTTTTATACAAGAATGAGCAAATATTTTGCAAAATACTTTGCATTCTGGCTTGATATTATTGTTTTCTTGTTGCAGCATTTACATTGCATTCCTTGTTGCAATGTGTAAAGGAAAGGTTAAATATAAAAGCTTGATTAGATTCGTATCAAACATTTCTTAGAAATACTGTGTAGGTGTTGTATGCTTTCTATATCATATCAGGGTGCTCATATTTTAAAATATGTCTGTGATTACTGATACTAATTTTGTACCTTAAATTAGGTTGATTTTTATAGGTTAAAGGACAGTTTTGGGAAAGAGGAAGTTTAGGATTATCAAATAGAAAAAGGGTATGTGTCAAGATTTTATTTAGCTTACCAGTTCATGTGGGAATTACTATAAGTTACAATTGGCTCAAAAGAAAATCTAAAATACAGACACATAAGCAGACTAAACTAATGCTGAAATGAAAAGGCTTTACTTGGTCAGTATCCATAGGGCCCTAAACAAAAGTATCTTAGTTAGGCAATTTCTACTACTGTGAGCAAAAATTGATTGCATCATTCTGCCATTTAAATGGTTGAAATACTGTTCAAGGACAAGGAAAAGCTCAGAAACCCAAATGAATCAAGATGGATCAATCTACTTTTCCATCTAAGAATGGAATCTTCGGTCAGTTTCAAAGTTTTACAGAGAAGTTCCCTGCAACCTAGACCACTCTAATTACGGGGTTAAGGATGTTCTGTTAGTGAGTTCCCTGAGGGGTAATTTCTTTTGTGGGAGCGAGTGGAAGTGGTAGGATTGAACTCAGGTCTTTTTGTATCGTAGGTAAGTGCTCTGCCACTCAGCTACATCCTATAGGCATACTTGATGTCTTGGCAATATTCAGTTTTCCATGTTGTCATGGAGATGCAATGACATGATGTAATGTTTCAAGCATGCGGTGATAATTTTTTTCTGAATCAATTCTTTTACTCAGGGTAGCAAAATAAAGATTGTTTCAATTGTACTGTTTCTCCTCTATTTATCTGAACAAGCATTCTTCAGAAAAGAAGGGCTTGCGGTTACAACTAAGTATAATTACCACTGAACTAGAATTCCTACTGAATAGACAAAAATACTGCTTTTATCTTTCTCTTTAAAAATGAATTTTCTGTGTTAGTAGTATGAATACAAACTGCCTCCAATGTTGAAAACAAAGTTGTTTTTGTTTTTTTTTTAAGTAGAGGCTTTGATTTATGTTGTTTAAATTATTTATTCTTGAGATGGGGGTCTCACTAGCTGGCCTTGGCTTGCCTCCAACTTGATATCCTCCTGGTTCAGCTTCCTAGGGGCTAGGATTGCAAGCACATACCACCAAGACAGCTTTGTCATGGGCAGGGTTTTGTTTTGTTTTGTTTTGTTTTATGCCTCAGCTGTCATAACTTTAATGAGAAAGTGTTTTCCCAGTCTGGCTCCCTTACCTTTTCAACATGCTTTTATTAATTTTTTAGTTTCTCCTGGATAATAGAACAAAAAGATGTAGCAAGCTGTTCAATTTCAAAAGACAGAAGACGTAAAATGCCAGAACTAAAGAGGGCTTTGTCACTGTGGATCTCATAGCCATTAAAAGAGATAGTACGAATAGTTTTATGCCAATGTTCATGTTAACATGCATAGAATGGAAAATTTTCATTTTATTGACCTCTTTGAAGAACTTGTTTTGGTTTTATCGAATATGGATACATCATTATTTTAAAACCATAGCACAATAATCACTCATAAAAATTGCAGAATGAAAGTAAAATTTATCTGCAGACCTACTTTTAAATACTGGTGGTGGGGCGCTTATGTGTACTGATAAAGATATCTAGATTTCACATCAAATAAGTCTTTTCTCTATATAATATTATCTGATACAATGCTAGCTTCCTGTGTTCAAATTTGGTTTAAATTTTAAGGTTTTTAACAAACAGATTAATTTTGAGTGACGAAAACAGTTAGTTACATGTTTCAAATGCCAAAAACTATGTGAAAACTTGGCTTACAAATGAGCTTTTGAAGCCTCAAAGTCTATCCCCAGTAACACACTTCTTCTGACAAGGCTGCACCTCCTAATCCTTCTAATCTTATCAAAGAGTTCCACTCTTTGGTAACTAAGCATTCAAATATATAAGCCTATGGGAGCCATTATTATTCAAACCACCACAAAGGTATAGTGTAGGAATTTATCTGAATCAGTTTATGAAGACTGTAGTGGCTTAAATTCTTCCTTCCTAAAAGGTATGTCTACACAGAACCTCAGAATGTGATCTTAATTGAAATAAAGGTCTTTGCAGATATAAATAAGGTATGAATCATGACATAAGATCATTTTGGGTTAAGGTGAGCCTTCTTCATAAGTGTCTTTACAAATGTCTTTAAAACAGAAAAGAAGAGATACAAAGTAAATAAACTGTAATTAATATAAAATATAAAAATTTAATTGAAAAAAACAACAGCAGAAAAGAAGGAGATTTCAGACACAGACAGGAAGACCTTGTGAAAACTAATTTGATTATAGTGGTGCTGTTACAGTGAGTACCAGTGACTGCAAGCAGCCACCAGAAACAAAGATATAAGTACATGACTCTTTCTCCTTCATGTCTTCATAAAAAACTAACCCTTTTTATACCTTGGTTTTGGATTTTTGGCTTCTAGGATGTGAAAGAATAAATGTTTTGTTTTGTTTTGTTTTTTAATTTATTTATTTTTATCTCAATCACAGGTTAGGTACTTTGAATCCCAGGCGTAGCCCCCTCCCCTATTCCCACCTACCCTCCCACTCCCTCCCTCATCTCCTTCTTCCCCGCCCCCTCCAAGTCCACCAACAGGGGAGGACCTCCTTCCCTTCCATCCAACCCCAGCTTATCCTGTCTCCTCAGGGCTGGCTGCAAAGTCCTCCCCTGGGATCTAGCCAGTCTGTCACTCCCCAGCTTGTATGCGGGAGGGTCAAAGAGTCAGCCATCAAGATCATGACTGAAACAGTCCCTGTTTCCCTGAATAGGGTCTTCAGTCCTACACCAAGTTATCATGGGCCCCATCCGTGCGGGGGTTCCAGTCCACATCCCCACATGGTCCTTGATTGTAGAAACCGTCTCATACAAGACCCCTGTGCCCTGCTCAGTTTGGTCTTTGTGGAGCTCTTGTTCTCCCCAAGTCTCAACAACCTCCCCCAGATCTATCATTACTCTCGCCCTTTGTCAGAGGCTTGATCTCGAGTCTTAATATCCGCTCTGATACTTCGCTACATTGACCCCCCCCCCCCCATAGGTCCTCTTTAACTACCAATTCTGAAGCATTTTGTGAGGGCGGCCACATTAAACTGATACAGAGGTCTTCCTCATATGTTTTTTTTTCTTTTAGATTTAGTTTCATTATCTTTAAATCATATATATATATATATATATATATATATATATATATATATATGTTTGTGTGGAACTACAGGCATCTGTGGTGAGCTGCCTGATGTTAGTGTCAGAAAGTAAACCTAGGTCCTCTGCAATAGGAGAATATGCTCTTAATTCCTGAGTCATTGCTCTTTTTTTTCTCCTTAAAGAGACTGTATAGTAGCCATTCCATGACTGTACACTAGTTTATTCAATCAGCTTCCCATTGATGAATTATGGATGGCTCTGGAGCTTTTGTTTGTACAAATAGTGCTCAGTAAATAACTGGGTATATATTTTTTCAAATCTGCTCAGATATAATTTACATTTCATTTTTAGAAGTGGGATTGCTAAGGAAAACTGTAAATGAATTTTCTTTTTGGCTGGATGGATACTGTCAAATCTCTCTCTGTACGGACTATAATATTTGGCAATTCTACCAGCAAGCAATGAGTGCCTCCCTCCCCCACCCCTGTAACATACACCAACACACACGCACACACACACACTACACACACAAGACCACTTGTAGAAAAAGTACCCTTCCAAACCTGAACTTTTGCCTGTGTGATAAAAAAAAATGATATTTAGATATAGCTGTAATTTTCTTTTTCTTCAGATTGTGTGACACTGAACATTTTTCATATATTTTGAATTCACTGTTTTTCTTTTCCTGTGAGCTCTAGGGTCATATCTTTATCTATTTTCCTTTTTTTTTTATCTTTTCAGTTGTTGAAAACTGTTGCATTGAAGCATAAATTTAAAGACATTTGGCTTTAGGTTTTGGACTTTGTCTGTGGGTTTTTGTCTGTGGGTTTTTTTTTTAATCAGCTGGTTTTTCATCCCAACTTTCCACATGCAAAGACTGTTGATACTTTGAAGCCTAAGGAGCCTTCCTGACCCAAATCCTGCTTTGAAGCACTGCTTACACATATCTGAGTCATTTATTTCTTAGGATATGTTATCCTTTTCTTTTCTTTCTTTCTTTCTTTTTCTTTTCTTTTCTTTTTTTTTCTTTTCTTTTCTTTTTCTTTTTCTTTTTTTTTTTTTTTTTTTTGAGAAACGACTTCTCCATGTTGCCTTGGATGTTCTGTACTCACTTTGTAGACTAGGCTGGCCTCATACTCACAGAGATCCACCTGCCTCTGTTTCCTAGAGTGATGGGATTATAGACATGAACCCCCATACCCAGTTCTTATTATTTTCTTGTTGCTGTCATAACATACTGAACAGAAACAACTTCATTGAGGAAGGGTTTATTTTGGTTCATGGTTTATTATAGCCCTATTATATATTTGTCCATTCTCAGTGAAAAGTTTGTTAACACTTGTAAAGTTTGTGATCTAAGGAATGTAGGTAGTATGAAGCTTTCTGATCACATCAGATTGTATAGTTAACTTGTTGCATCCACTTAAACAGTGACTGCCCACTCTTCTGAAAACTTTTACTTTCTGTTATTTTAAGAGGAGCTGGCTAGGTGTCTTAGCTTTCTGTTATTTTAGAAGTATAAGGCCAGAATATGTATACAACAGAATTTTATTCAACTGTAAAAAAAAATTAAATCATGAAATATTCATGGAAATGTATGAAATTGAAAAGTATTAAATTAAGTGAGGTAACCAGACTCCCAAAGTCAAAATATATCAACAAATGTGAAAACACAGAATGTGAGAACCAGAGGCTGGGAAGGTATACTGTGAAACATGGTTTGTAAAACTAGTAACAAGTGGACACTACCAAATTCTGCTGCCATCTCAGGATATAGCTGGGTCCCTTTGGACCACAGTTGCAGCAGCTTCTGTGTGCTGATCCCAGGAAAACACTTCTCCAAGAAGTTGATTTCCACACAAGGATTCCCTTTCCATTCTGAGTTTAGGCTCTCTCCTTTCAAATAAATTTCCATTTTCACAAATCGGGGTTGGCTGAATGATATTTTACCCCCAGGTCACTTTTCCTATAGTCCTAGCACAGAGCAGGAGATTTCTCTTCTATGGCGCTGATCTCTTTAATTACAGATGCTTTTTCATCTGGACTCTTTAATTTAATTTTATTTATATGTTTACTTATTATAGTTTATTCATTTTGTACCCCTACTGCAACCCCCTGCCTTGTTTTCTCCCAGTCCCTTGCACCCTCCCTCTTCTTCTCCTATGCCCTTTCTGTAGTCCCCTGATAGGGGAGGACCTCCTCCTCTTCTATCTGACCCTAACTTATCAGGTCTCATCAAGGCTGGCTGCATCATATTCCTCTGTGGCAAAGCAAGGCTGCACCACTCCAGGGAAAGGTGATCAATGAGCCATCCACTGATTTCATGTCAGACCCTTTACTAGGGAACCCAATTGGAAAATGAGCAGCTTATGGGCTTCCTTTGAACAGAGAGGATCATCTGCACTCTTGTTCTTTACCTCTTAAAGCTTGCTGCTTGCTCACAAACCCTTAATCTCCAAAATTCATGCTTTTTAAAATTTTTCTTTTTACACTATTCATTACTCTCTCACTGTAGATCTGAGTGAGGGCAGTGCACAGTAACCAAAATGCGATCTCAATGTTGTCTTGCCTTGAAATTTCTTTTTTTTTCATTTTTTTAAAGATTTATTTATTATTTATACAGTAGTGTGCCTGCATGTATGTCTGCATGCCAGATCTCATTACAGATGGTTTTGAGCCACCATGTGGTTGCTGGGAATTGAACCCAGGACCTTTGGAAGAACAGGTAAGTGCTCTTAACTTCTGTACCATCTGTCCAGCCCCTCCCCCATCTTGAAATTTCTTTTCCCAAACAAATTAGCCCATTGCTTTTGAATTCAGTCTTGCTCAACTTCTCAGGAAACAAGAAGAATGCAGCCAGATTGTTTGCCACAATCTAACCTAGATGGTGGCTATTTAAAAAAATTCTTCTCTCATGTATTATAACTTGACTGTAGTTTCCCTTCCCTATCATCTTCCCAGTCTTCCCTCCCAATCCCCACCCCCAATTACCTGCACTTCACCTCCCCCCAGAAAAGAGCAGACCTTTCATGGACATCAACTAAGTATGGCATAACAAGTTACAATAAGACTAGGCACATATTATCACATAAAGGCTGGGTGAGGCAACCAAGTAAAAAGAAAAGGGTCCCAAAGGCAGGTGAAAGAGTCAGAGATAACCACCCTCCATACACTTTCACTGTCAGGAATCACACAAGAAGACTGAAGTATACAATCATCACATATATGCAGAGGACCTAGGTCAGATTCATAGAGGATCCCTGATCTCTGTGAGCCCACTTGAGTCCCTGTCAGTTGATTCTGTGACCCTGTGTTCTGGTGGTGTCCGTGATCCCTCTGGCTCCTCCAATCCTTTTGTCTCCTCTTCCATAGGACTCCCCGAGCTTCCCCTAATATTTGGCTGTGAGGCTCTGCATCTGCTACCATCAGTTGCCTGAAAAATTCTCTCTGATGATGATTATGCGAGGCTCAGGTCCCAGCACATCATGTGGCATGACAAACTATAAGCCAGAGGTTTTCTGGCTGGATTTGTGTCGCAGTCCCTCCACTTCAGACTTTGTCTGGTTACATATGGCCAGTTCAGGCTCCATGTTCCCCATTGCTAGGTATCTTTGCTACTGTCACCCTCATTGATTCCATGGAGTTTCCAATGAACTAGTTTCTACCTCACTGTTGAAATGTCCCCCAATTCCAGTTCTTTCTTCCAGTATGCTCTCCCTGCAGATGTCTCCTATTGTTCAACTGTAATCTGACCTGTCAAAGCATTGTGATGCAGGGTTCAGAATCATCAACAGGTGCTTCTTCTGCAGGAGGTAGAACAGATATCCACAGAGAACATGTTGGAGGGTCTAAAACTAGAAAATTGTGAATACTAAATATGAAAAAATGTGTCTAAATTAAAAATGAAACTGATTAAATTGAAAAACCAATACTTTTAAAGGTGAATGTCAATAAGCTCATTGAGGAAATTCTTAGTATGTGTTCCTGCAACTTAAAACCTCAGAGTCAAGTGTTTGCTTGCATTGCAAAATTAATTCTGAATGAAATGCATATGGCAGGTCAGAAGATAATATCTGCAGCCGAAATTATATCAAATTCATTGATTGCATTTAGGTTTAAATTGCTAAGGTTAATAACTTTCTGGATCTTAGTAAAGCATCTCTATGAGAAAAAAAAAGCTATCATATAATGTAATCTCAAATTGAAGGACATATATACTGTAAGATCATATTTATATTTATATTTTTTGTATAGCCTTGAGAATCAAATACAGGGCCTCACACATTTTAGACAAATGGTATACTACTGGATCACACCCCAATTTCATATATTATTTTAAAAGCTAATATTAAGTAAGTGGATAGGTCACTTATTACATTCAGCACATCAGCTACCTTTGAAATTTTGAAATGTCTAACACTTATTAGTTTTTCAATTTGAAAACACCAATAAAAGACTGAGAAAAATACTAGGTAAGTAAAGCACTTGCCACACAAGCATGAGAACCCTGAATTCAATTCCCAGGATGCATGTGAAAAAGCTGATGGGGATATACACTTGGGTCCCAACACTGAGTAGATGGAGTCAGGTGGATTGTTTGGGCTCATTGGACAGCCAGTCTACCCCATTTGGCTTCAGGCCAATAATTAATCTTGTCTCAAAAAATAAGTTGAGTGGGGCTGGATAGATGGCTCCACAGTTAAAAGCACTGGGTACTCTTCTAGAAGGCCAAGGTTCAATTCCCATCACATGATGATTCACAATGATATCACTCCAGCTCCAAAGAATCCAGAACCTTTGTATGGTCTCTGCTGATGTCAGGAATACAAATGGTACACAGACATACAGGTGGACAAAGCACTCATGCACATAAAAAGTAAAATAATTTTTTTTCTTTTTTTTAAATTTATTTATTTTTATCTCAATCACAGGTTAGGTACTTTGAATCCCAGGCATAGCCCCCTCCCTCAGTCCCTCCTACCCTCCCACTCCCTCCCTCATCTCCCTCCTCCCCGCCCCCTCCAAGTCCACCAACAGGGGAGGACCTCCTCCCCTTCCATCCAACCCCAGCTTATCCTGTCTCCTCAGGGCTGGCTGCAATGTCCTCTCCTGGGATCTAGCCAGTCTGTCACTCCCCGGCTTGTATGGGGGAGGGTCAAAGAGTCAGCCATCAAGATCATGATTGAAACAGTCCCTGTTTCCCTGAATACGGTCTTCAGTCCTACACTGAGCTATCATGGGCCCCATCTGTGCGGGGGTTCCAGGCCACATCCACAAATGGTCCTTGATTGTAGAAACCGTCTCATTTTTAATTGTAATGAGAATATAAAAGGCATTTGAAGAATGATACCAAAGATTGACTTCTAGCTTCCATGAGCATAAGCATCCATATACACACATTCCCACATGAACTGAACACACATCCACATGCACAAGTACACACACACACACACGCACACACACATGGGCAATAATGTTACTGAGAACAAAAAAATAAATTTCTAGGAAAATGAAACCACATTGTTTTTATGAAAAATGCTTATGGAAAAATTTCCTTGCAAATAAACAAAGCTAAATCTCTAGAAAGACAGATAACGCTTAAAAAGAAAAATAGGAATAAAAGGCAGTTATTACTAAATTACAGTTGAAATTTAGAAATAAGTGCAGGAGGCTCCAAGAGGCCACAAAATAGCACAGGCTGTTTATATTGCTCTTGCTTGCCCAAAATAACTAAGTGGTAAGACCCTATTGCTTGAAGGTACCACATATTTTATGTACAGGAGAAATCAAATTGAAAATGACCTGAAAACTTTTTTCTAGTTAGCTTTCATAATGCTAAAATGTGCTAATGATCATACAGATCATTAGGGGAAATAAGTCATCAATGATATTACCAAGCAATGAAACCTGAATGCTATAATACAGGCCTACCAGGCAAGATATGCCCACTGGTACAACAGTGGCATAAAAGTTATGAGGGCACTAAAAATAAAGGTGTGTACCACCACTTGGCACAGGGATCTTTTCTGAGACCAAGGACCATTCATGGAGATAACCTAGAACCCCTGAACAGAGGTACCCCATGGCAGTTTAGTGTCCAAGTGGGTTCCTTAGTAAGGGGATCAGGGACTGTCTCTGATAGGAACTCAGTGGCTGGCCCTATGATTACCTCCCCCTGAGGGGGGAGCAGCCTTATCAGGCCACAGAGGAAGACAATGCAGCTACTCCTGATGAGACCTAATAGACTAGGATCAGAAGGAAGGAAAAGAAGAACTCCCCTATCAGTGGACTTGGGGAGGGGCATGTGTGGAGAAAAGGAAGGGAAAGAGGGGTTGGGAGAGGAGGAGGGAGGGATCTATAGGGGGGATATGACGTGAAAAAATTGTTATGAGGGTAACCAAAGTAGGCAGCCCTAGTTAGGCTCAGTGAACTAAAAACAGAAACAAAGAAAGAGAGAGAGAGAAAGGAAGGTTGGAAGGAAGGAAAGAAGGAAGGAAGGAAGGAAGGAAGAAAGAAAGAAAGAAAGAAAGAAAGAAAGAAAGAAAGAAAGAAAGAAAGAAAGAAAGAAAGAAAGAAAGAAAGAAAATGTGGAAGACAGAAATGTAGGAGGGGAATAGGATGGGTGGGTACCCAGGGGTAGTGGAAGGAGAAATTGGCTTAGAGAGGGTCAAGATATTGCATACATATATGAAATTGTCAAAGAATAGACAAATGATATTAAGAAAATAATAATATAGCAATGAATTTATGCCAATAAAGAGCAAATGAAAACAAAACTGATTCAAAAGAAAACAGAAAGCATAAGCACATTACAATAAAAAGATAGTCATTTGATATTCAAATCTATCACCAAAATCCCAAATACGAAAGTTTTATAAATGGCTATTAGAGAAACCCACAGTTCATTTATTCAAACAATATCAGAGAATAGAAAGTGAGAAAGAATTGCTTAATTTATTTTGTAAGATATAACTGTGGTTCAGGGTTTCTTCCAAAATACTAAGTAAGATAAATGACTTTTAACCGTCAACCTACATTTAAAAAATAATGTAGTCTGGGAGTGCAAGCGTTATTCAAAATCAGAAAATTTTATCAACAGAATTTATTCCATTAACAGATTATAAGAGCCATATGGCCATGCTAGTAGATGGAAAAGACATACAATAAAATTCAACACTGAGTGCAGGAAATCATATGAAAAAAGGGGGAGTTAGTAAGACTTGGCAAGGACAAGAGCTCCACAAAGACCAAATAGATCAGGGCATAGGAGTCTTCTATGAGACTGTTTCTCCAACCAAGGACCATGTATGGATATAAACTATAACCCCTGCTCGGATGTGGCCCATGGTAGCTCAGTACCCAACTGGATACCCTAGTAAGGGGAAGAGGGACTATTTCGGTCATGAACTCAATGGCTGGCTTGTCGACCGTCCTCCCTCCCACCCCCCGACCCTGAAGGAAGAACAGCCTAACTAGATCCCAGAAGAGGACATTGCAGCCAGCCCTGAAGAAACATGATAAGCTGATGAAAGGGGGGGAGGTCCTCCCCTATCAGTGGACTTGGAGGGGGGCAGGGAGAAGATGAGGGAAGGATGGGGAGAGTGGGAGAGGGCTACAGATGGGATACAAAGTATATAGCCTGTGATTAATATAAAAATAAATAAATTACTTAAAATTTAACACTGATTTACGATTAAAGCTTTTGAGGCAAGATCATAAGGAAATGGCCTGGAACTTGAGAATAATGTCAGAAACAAATAAAGAAACTTACAGCTTCTTGATAGTGGAATCAAAGCAACACTAATTTTCTAAACGAGATTAAGTGTGCCTATTATAACCACATCTATCCAAATTGCATTAATTACCCTGGCCAATGAAACAAGAAAGGAAAAATAACTAGGACGTGTAGATTGCCAAGGAAGAGACTCGAGGCTGTTATTTTTTAGACATAATTTTTCTTAAACAGAAAATTTCAAAAAATTTATAGAGGTAGTTTAGTAGGATTGTTAAAGACAAAATGAATATATTAATATATATATTATATATATATATAAACACCACTAGTCAATTATCTAGTATCATTGTATAAAATATAGAATTTAGAATTGTATTGGCATTAATAATTACTATTGACATATCTTTTATTAAACTGCTGTTAATCCTAAACAGCTGTATAACCAAATCACCACACAGAGAATATGATTTATTCAGTTAACCTAGAACACAATGCTGGTCAGTCGTTACTCCATCCTAAACCTCCAAGCCCTCATATGTTTCCTAACATTTAGATTCACCCATTATACTTGCTTTTTATGAAATCTTAGGTCCACTTCATTTTCCACATCATTCCAAGACCTCTCCTCCCTCCTCTCTCCTAGATTCTCCCTCTTCTCTCTCCTCCTCTCCTCCCACTCCTTCCTGTCCTCTGGCTTTTCCCCTCTCCTGCCTATTCCTCCCTTTCCATTGCTCAACATTGTGGCTGGTTGTTTTATTTTGGCATGGTTGAGTCACAAAGTTGGGACAGGTGATGCTTAGAATAAGTATCCAGATTGAAACCAGATAGTGGGGGAGAGAAATCAGCATTTGAATGAACAAGGGAAAGGTGTATACATTTCAAAAGTACATTATACCAACATATAATGGTAATTTTATATGCATAGAAAATATCATTAAAAGACAAAAGGGCACAGTAACTATATATTCATGGCATTCAAGAACTGCATGAATATATTTTAAAACTTAGTAATTCTGCTACAAATACTATCATCCATCAATTATCAGCTTGCTTTTTATTTCAAATGGCTATACAACTTAAAAGTGCCAAGCAACCATTGATTTCTCTCATGTTTTTCTCAAGGGTAGTTGGTGATGGAACTGTTATTGCCTGGAATGGGGTAACTTTTGGTCAAAACTGTTCTCTTATGATTACTTAAATTAGTTTACGTACATTCAGAGGTTGCAAGTTTAATGGCTATCATGTCTTAAGAACATAACACTATGATTTAACTAAAATGAAAAGACCTTCCAGACAGAGCAGCAAGAATAATGTTGATGTCAAAGACACAAATCCTGGTTATTAGGACAATTACTGAAATTGCACATTTTCTTGCAGAGATTAGAAAATCACTCCAAGGAATGCAAGTCAGGAAGGTATCCAGAATAGATCCCGTGGCCAGGAAGAATATTTCAGCAGTGGCAGTGCATTTCAGCATAGCAGTTGGCTTCTGTAACAATAGATGATCTGTTACCAATGTTTTTTATGGCACAGGGCCCATTACTGTGTGAAGAAATACAGTTATTAATATTTTATTCTAGTTCAGAGAAGTCAGAGCCTTGACAGATGTTAAGAAGTTTTCTTTAAGACTCTCTTAAACAATTTAAACTACTTTTATTTTTAGAGACACATTAGAAAAATAGAAGTCAAATGTACGCATCTAAATAGATATTAAAAACATGTTCAGTAAATGTAAAAACAAAATGTCTACAGGATAAGAAAGTTTTATGGCCCTTTTGAAATTCACAGGATTCAAGGCCTTTTGCCACTAAGGACTCTAGCTGCAAGATATGTTCTGGATCATCTCTCAACCATCTTCAGAGAAGCTTTTATCCGCCATAGATGGTGATTCATACGGAGACTGACAACTGCTCAGGATGCAGAGAATACAAAGCTAGGGAACGTTCAGCCCTAAATGGTACATCTGTATCACCCACTGTCACCCCAAAACCTCACTCCTCATCCTCCCAAGGTTCACCAATCATTACAGAAGAGAAAGTAGAAAACATTGTAAAAACCAGGGGCAGTAGGTGACTACAAGGAAACAGGTGTTTCTGGGCACAGAAGGTCAAGTTGCAATATGACAAACATGCACAAGGCCTGCACATACTCATGCCAGAAAAAATTGTAGCATGGAGAGGGGAAGTAGGCATAAGGCCCATCCCCAGTTGAAGCGCTCTTGGTAATTGTTAGCTGTTGGGCAAAGGAGAATCACTTTTCTTTTCTTAATTAATTTATTTTTTCATTATTACAGTTTATTCACTCTGTGTCCCAGCTGTAGCTCGCTCCCTCATCCCCTCCCAATCACACCTTCCTTCCCTCATCCCCTCCCATGATCTGCCCCAAGTCTACTGATGGGGAGATCCTCCTCTCCTTCGCTCTGACCCTAGCCTATCAGGTCTATTCAGGACTTGCTGCATTGTCTTCCTTTGTGGCCTGCTCTACCCTCAGGAGGAGGTGATCAAAGAGCCAGCCACTGAGTACATGTTAGAGACGGTCCCTGTTCCCATTACCAGGGAACCCACTTGGAAAAAGAGCTGCCATGCGCTACATCTGTGCAGGGGTTCTAGTTTATCTCCATGCATGGTCCTTTGTTGGAGTATCAGTCTCAAAAAAGACCCTTGTGCTCAGATATTTGGTTCTGTTGCTCTCTTTGTGGAGACCCTGCCCTCTGCAGGTGTTTCTATCTCCCCCTTCTTTCATAAGAATCCCTGCACTCTGCCCAATGTTTGGCTATGAGTCTCAGCATCTGCTTGATACCTTGCTGGGAAGGGCCTTTCAAAGGTGTGGTGGCCTACTGTCCTGTTACCTGTTTTCTCTCTCTTCTGATGTCTGTCCTGTTTGCCTTTCTGAGTGAGGATTGATCTTCTTATTCAGGGTTCTCCTTCTTGCTTAGCTTCTTTAGGTGTACAGATTTTAATATGATTATTCTATATCATATGTCTAATATCCACTTATAAGTGAGTATACACCATTTGTGTCTTTCTGTTTCTGGGATACCTCACTCAGGATGATCTTTTCTAGATCTCACCATTTTCCTGCAAATTTCATGAGTTCCTTGTTTTTAATTGCCGAGTAGTATTCCATTGGGTAAATGTACCACAATTTCTGTATCCATTCCTCTGGTGAGGGTCATCTGGATTGTTTCCAGATTCTGGCTATTAGAAACAATGGTGCTATGAATGTGGTTGAGCAAATGTCCTTGCACACTTGAGCATATTTTGGATATGTGCCTAGGAGTGCTATAGCTGGATCTTGAGAAAGCACTATTACTAATTGTCTGAGAAAGCACCAGATTGCTTTCCAAAGTGGTTGTATAAGTTTACATTCCCACCAGCAAGGAAAAGGGTTCCCCTTTCTCCACAATCTCTCCAGTATGTGTTGTCACGTGAGTTTTTGGTCTTAGCAATTCTTATGGGTGTAAGGTGAAATCTCAGGGTCATTTTAATTTTTATTTCCCTGGTAGCTAAGGATGTTGCATTTCTGTAAGTGTTTTTCTGCCAATCGATGTTACTCTATTGATAATTCTTTGTTTAGTTCTGTGCCCCATTTTTAATTGGATTACTTGATTTGTTGCTGTTTAACTTCTTGAGTTCTTTATATGTTCTGGATATTAATCCTCTGTCACATATAGGGTTGGTGAAGACCTTTTCACACACTGTAGGCTGTTGTTTGGTACTGATCACAGTGTCCTTTGCTTTACAGAAGCTTTTCAATTTCATGAGGTCCCATTTATTGATTGTTGGTATTATAGCCTGTGCTGTTGGTGTTCTGTTCAGGAAGTTATTTCCTGTGCCAGTTAGTTCAAGGCTCTTCCTCACTATTTATTCTAACGGGTTTAATGTATCTGGTTTTATACAGAGGTCTTTGATCCACTTGGACTTTAGTTTTGTGCAGGCCGATAAATATGAATCTATTTGTATTTTTCTACATGTAGACATCCAGTTAGACCAGCACCATTGGTTGAAGATGCTGTCTTTTTTCCATTGTATGGTTTTGGCTTCTTTGTTAAAAAATAAGTATCCATTGGTATATGGGTTTATTTCTGGATCTTCTATTCAATTCTATTACTCCACTGTTCTGTTTCTATGCCAGTACCATGCAGTTTTTATTACTTGTTCTGTAGTACAGCTTGAGATCAGGTATGGAGATACCTCCAGACAATCGGTTGTTGTATAGGATTGTTTTAGCAATTCTGGTTTTCTTTTTGTTATTGTTGTTTGTTTTTCCATATGAAATTGAGAACTGTTCTTTCATGGTCTGGTGTTGGTATTTGGATGTGAATTGCATTGAACCTGTAGATTGCTTTTTGCACGATGACTATTTTCACCTGTTAATCCTACCGATCCATGAGCATGGGAGATCTTTCCATCTTCTGATATCGTCTTCAATTTCTTTCTTTAGGGACTTGAAGATTTTTTTTCAAACAGATCTTTCACTTGCTTGGTTAGAGTCATAATAAGGTAACAGTCACTTTTCTTTAGAATTGGTCCCAGGTAGATTGACTATGCTCCAGTGGATGACTATACTCCGAGTAGAATATTGGCAGCACCAATTGAACTGGGTGTATTAAAAACATGAGGACACAAATTTGGGTATGTAGGGAAGTTTGGGGGCCTGGGAAGAGTTGGAGGAAGAGTGAATATGGTCAAAATAAATTGTTTGCATCTCAAAGAACTAATTTTGTAAAGGAAAGTACTATGTCATTTTAAAAATAATTTATTAGTGTCTTTTCCTTATACAAAATAGTATTTTTTATTATAACATTTTTAAACATTTATAAAATTTACTTTTATTGTTTCAGCCCAGTTATACTCTTGCCTTCCCTCTCAATGTCATAGCAAATTTTTTCTTTCTTAGTCACACATAAATGATGTGTTTCATAAACTATGACATCACAGACTTAATACACAAACTTAATACAATTTTTAACAAACTAAACACAAAATTTCTAAAAGTCATGTGAAAGATCAGATTTTCAGGTGTGGGAAGAATTAGAGAATAATCACTGGAATAATGTAAAACTTTTCTCCCAAGTGTTATAGGAATGGATCTATGTGTCTTAGTTCCGTAATGATGTGAAGAAATTCCTTAGACTAGCAAAAAGCAAGGAGATGAAATTTGTCCTACACAGGATCCTCAATAGAGGGCCTCTGAAAGACTCTACCCAGCAGTGTATCAAAGCAGATGCTGAGATTCATAGCCAAATTTTGGGCATAGTACAGGGAATCTTATGAAAGAAGGGGGAGACAGAAAAATGTGGAAGGGACAGGAGCTTCACAAGGAGAGCAACAGAACCAAAATATCTGGGCACAGGGTTTTTTTCTGATACTGATACTCCAACCAAGGACCATGCATGGAGATGACCTAGAACCCCTGCAAAGATGTAGCCCATGGCAGCTCAGTCTCCAAGCAGGTTTCCTAGTAATGGGAACAGGAGTTGTCTTTGACATGAACTCAGTGGCTTGCTCTTTGTTTACCTCCCCCTGAGTGGTGAGCAGCCTTACAGGACACAAAGGAAGATAGTGCCACCTGCCCTGATTAAACCTGATAGGCTAGGGTCAGAGGGAAGAAGAGGAGGCCCTCCCCTCTCAGTGGACTTGGAAAGGAACATGGAAGGAGATAAGGGAGGGAGAGTGGGGTATAGAGGGGATGAGGGAGGGAGCTACAGCTGGGATACAAAGTGAATAAACTATAATTAATATAAAAATAAATTAAATTAAAAAGACATTTCTCCTACAATTAAATTAAGACAAAGTTATAATATGTGGCTCTAAATGTTCTGTTGGGAGAGGGCTTGACTAGCTTGTATGCAGCCCGGGGTTTCATGCCTAGTACCACATGTAGCCAAGTATGGTGCCACATGCTTTAACCCTAGTACATCCCTAGTGCATGGAGGTGGAATCAGGAAGACCAGTAGTTCAAGGTCATCTCTGACTACATAGCAATTGTGAGACAAGCCTGAGAAACAGGAGACTCAGTTCCAAAAGGATAAAACAATCTATAGAATAATAAACCAGTACACCAATCAATCAGAGATAGATTGGCCAAATATTATAAAAATCCAGAAACAGACTCAGACATTTAAGAAAATTTCATATAGAGTAGAGATGACTCCCTAGAGAGTCACTAGGGAAAAGCTGGCCTAAAACTAGAGCAACTAAGGCAAGTGGATAAACAGTTCTATCCTAAATTTATCCTTAAATTTTATCTTTAAAATGACTCCAGGTGAATAGGGAATGTCTATGTGAGAGATAAGCCTTTAAACTTCTGTAAAAAAATGTACAACTTATTCGGTAAAACAGAAAAATGGAGATCATCAAAGGAAAAATCAGTAAGTCTAACTGAAGAAAAAAGTTTCAAAGAGGATGGGCGTGGAGCTCAGCTAGAGTATCTGCTTAACATGCACAAGGTCCAAGTCTAATGCCTCCACCATCAGAAAAACTGCGAAAGCTCTATACAAAAGAAGAAGCCATAAGGGTAGTAAAAGAAACAAGTCAGAGGCTATGGAAGAGATACTCAGAAACTGTATGATGACAGTTAGTATACAGAACTCTGAAGAATGCCTATAAATTCCAAGTAAGGGAGTGAGGGAACAATAGAAAACCTGGATGAGCAATAAACATGAAAAAACATTAAAAGTTAGTTAATACATAAAATAAAGCAATTATATAATTTACATGCAGTTACAGAAGGTATAGTTATGATACAAGAAGACTTGTTAATCTTTACTAATCACAATGCAAACAAAAGCAAACATGTTGGCAATTTCTAGTAAAACAGAATAATAACATGCTCTCTTATCTTACAATTTCCTTCATCAACAGGAAGCTAAAGTTCTTCAGTCAAGCCCAGAATTGTGGCAGCTTCCTATAATGCCAGACCTTAGGAGGCTGGGGATGGGAGGTAGAGGTGGGGGTGTTCACGTTCTTGTCAAGACTATATAGTGAGATCTTATCTTGAAAAAAAAGTTTATATTAACTTTTTAAGACCTACCTTTACTATTTGAATTGAGAATAACCACTAAAAGTTCATGTATTAAAGGTTTTTGTCCTCGTTCTTTTTTAGTACCACTGAAACATAGTAGATATTTTAATAAACACAGGCCAGGTTCTGGACACATGGATGGTTTAAGAGGACATGCTGCTCTGGCTGAGGACCAGAGATCAGTTCCCAGAAACCACATTTATAAGTCCACAACAGCCTCTAACTCTAGCTCCAGAGGATCTAACACCATTTCTGGTTTCCACAGTCACCCACACTCATTCGTCATTCACTCATACAAACATGCACAGAGACAGACAGACAGCTTAGTAGGTTATTTTAAGTTGTTGACAAACACATTACCCAAGGGGATTGTGGTAGCATGATCTCCCCCTTTTCTCCCTTCCCACAACTCACCAAGAGCTGAAAGCTTCTATATTTTTACTTTTCTTTTTTATTTTCTTTTTGTATTAATTTATGCTTTATTTACTTTATATCCCCCCATAAGCCTCTCCCTCCTCCCTTCCCAATCCCACCTTCCCTCCCCCTTCTCCACACATGCCCCTCCCCAAGTCCACTGATAAGGGAAGTCTTCCTTTCCTTCCTTCTGATCCTAGTCCATCAGCTCTCATCAGGAGTGGCTGCATTGTCTTCCTCTGTGTCCTGGTAAGGCTGCTCCCCCATCAGGGTGAGGTGATCAAAGAGCAAGCCAATCAGTTCATGTCAGAGGTAGTCCTTCCTCCCATTATTATGGAACCCACTTGGACACTGAACTGCCATGGTCTACATCTGTGCAGGGGTTCTAAGTTTTCTCCATGCATGGTACTTGATTGGAGTATCAGTCTCAGGAAAGACCCCTAAGCTCAGATTTTTGGTTCTGTTACTCTCCTTGTGGAGCTCCTGTTCTCTCCAGATCTTACTATCTCCCACATCTTTCATAAGATTCCATGCAGTCTGTCCAAACAGTTGGCCATAAGTCTCAGCATCTGCTTTGATATTCTGCAGGGCAGAGCTTTTCAGGGTCCTTCTGTGACAGGCTCCTAGCTTCTTTCCTGTTTTCTTCTTTGGATGTCCATCTGCTTTGCTTTTCTGGCTGGGGATTAAGCATTTTAGCCAGAGTCCTCCCTCTTGATTAGTTTCTTTAGGTGTACAGATTTTAGTAGGTTTATCCTATTTTATATGTCTATATGAGTGAGTATATACCATGTGTGTCTTTCTGCTTCTGGGATAGCTCACTCAGGATGATCCTTTCCAGTTCCCACCATTTACCTGCAAATTTCATGATGTCCTTGTTTCTTATCGCTGAGTAATATTCCATTGTGTAGATTATTTTTACTCTTCTTTATGTTTCTTTTTAAGTGCTAGAGCTCAAACCCATGGCCTTACATTTTCTAGGCCAGTCTTCTACCACTGCACTGTATCTCCAGAATTCAGATGTACAGCTTTGTTCCAAGTAGTGCTCTTGCAGTAATGTGCAACAGGCCCAAGACAACAGGGCTAATTAACCATAGATTGGAGCCTTCAAAACTGTGATCTAAAACAAACCTTTTCTCTAAGTTCATTACCATAATTGTTTGTTATGCTAATGAAAAGCTGAAGAATGAATGGGATCTTCTAATGACAGGATGGCTTTTCCTGTTTACTACTTGAACTTCCATTTCCCTACCCCTTAGACTATTATTGTGCTATTGTCAGACATCTTACCTCCACATCCTATGAACAACATAAACAGTCCGTTATATTTTCATGTTGTTTATATAACTTGAAAGAAAACAGTTTTTATTTTTGTCACAGCAGAAAGCAGAATAACAGTGGAATAGCCTTCCAGAGATGACCATGTCTTAGTTCCTAGAACCTGAGAAAATGTCAGCTTATTTGTCAAAAGGGATCTTGGTGGCTAAAAACTTTAAAATGTGTTACATTTTATTTATTTACTTATTTATTTAAGTCTGTGTGGCTTGCATGTGATGGTCAGAGGATAATTTTCAGGAGTCTGCTCTTTTTGCCATGTTGGTCACAGGAAATCACATAAGCTTAGTGGCAAGTGCAAGTTGCCTTTCCTGGATGAGCCATCTTGCTGGCTCAGGTTAAGGAGGTGATAGACTAGAGTGTTAAGTGGGTTCACTCTAACAACCTGAGCCAAATGTGGAAGAGAGGAAAAAAATGGCAATGTAAGAAGGATTTTGGTAAAGGAAGCCACATATAAGGACCACAGTAAAGGATAACTGCAGGCTTTTGGACAACAAGGAAATATACTTATTCTTAATGCTTCTAGAGAAGAGCACAGCTCTGACAACACCATGATTTGCCTTAGGGAGAAATCTGCCCAGCTTCCAATCTACAGAGCTGTAAAATAATGAATTTCTGTTGTTTTAGCCTTCTAGGTTTGTGCTGTGTTGTTACAGTGAAAATAATAAGCTAATATAGACATATTTGTAAATTTTCACTCAGATTCCTTGTAAAAATCAAAATTTTCATCTAATATAATTTACCTTCTGCCTGGGGGATTTTAACATTTCTTGTAGTACAGATCTGCTAGTAATACCTTCTTTTAGGTTTTGAATGTACAAAAAATCATATTCTATCTGAACTTGAAATCTTTCACTAAATGGAGATTTCCAGTGCTTTAAAGGCATCCTTTGGCTGTTTTCTATGAAATATAGCATTTTCCTGTGCTGACACATAAATAGGAGAAAATATTTGTGAACTTGGGTTAGGGAAAGATGATGATATGATGATGATAATTTGAGATAAGTTTCCCCCTATGCAGCTCAGTCTTGCCTTTGTAATCGTTCTGCATCTGTGTCCTGGTATCACAGGTTTATAGCAGTATGCAAAGTTAAGATTTTTTTATGTTACACCAAAGACACAATCATCACCTCTATTGATAAATGTGCTTCATTTGAATTAAGAATTTCTGTTCTTTGAAGCCATTGTCAAGGGGCAGTGAGATGGCTCGATAAAGTAAAGGCACTGATTGTGTAAGTTTGATCCTTAGAGCCCATGTAAAAGTAGGAGAAAACTGACTCTACAAAGTTGCCCTCTGACTTCTACAACCTGTGCCGTGACATCAACATGCCTACATACACATCATATACATGTCCAGTAATAAAAACAAACAAACAAACAAAAATTAAAACTAAAAACAAAGGTAAAGTACAATTAAGAATGCAAAAAGAAATGTCCTATCCTGGAAGAGAGAAATTGGAAGTAATGTATATGATAATGACTTGTTTTTTTTATTTATATAGAACTAAACTCAACAATAAGGAGCAAGCAACCCAGTCACATCCCAATAAAAGAATAAATAAGAAAAAACAAAAAAAAAGAGATTACAAAGTTGGGTGAGTAGTGAGGTGGGGTTGAATCTGAAAGGAGTGAATATAATTAAAATGCATTATATGAGATTCTAGAAAGAAATTAATAAAAATATTATTGTAAAAAAAGAATAAGTAGAAAGTCAGGCCGAACTGTAATCTCCAGCACTTGAGAGGCTAAGGATTAAGAAAATCATTGTGTTTGAGGCCAGCCTGAACTACACAGCAAGATTCTGTGTCAAAACCAATAATAATAAAAGGACTGAGATGTAGCTCAGTTGATGAAGTGTGTGCCTAGCATGCACAAGCCCTAGGTTTTGACCAATCTCTAGCACTAGGGGGAAAAAAGGAAAAAAGAAATAAAAGAAAGGTAAGAACACTTACTTTGTCAAAAAAGGAGACTTGGAAGGCAAATAAGTGTTTTAGAAGATGATTTAAATCATTAGTACTTGTTTCTTTGAGACAAGAAGTCACTGGGGAATGAAAATCAGCTAATATATTGTGTTCACCATAAGCATATTAATATATATATAATGTACAAATAAATCTGACCATTCAAAGTGTTCACAAGTTGTAAGCAACTGGAACTCTCATACACTGCTAATAACAATGCTAACTTATGCAACCACATTGGAAAGCAGTTTAACAATGTTTTAAATGTATTTGTTTATTTTGTGTGTTTGTGTGCCACGGTGAGAGTATGGGGTCTGAGGACAACTTCATGGAATCAGTTCTCTTTTCTTCTTTGTGGATTCTAGCTGTGAAGTTTTGTAGTAAGTGCGTTTATGCTCTAAGCAATCTTGCCAGCCCCAGCAATGTTTTACCTTAGGCCCACCATATGATTCAGCAACACTTGAAGGGACTCTGGCCAGCTCAAGCATGGTAAGCATGGTACTAGCTGGCCTTGCTCTTCTCTTCCTTTCTCTCTGCCTTGCTAAAAACTATTCCATTAAATTCCTAAAGGTCTATTCCTACCAAGGTCTGTTCCCTTATTTGGCCACTTCCTCCTCCTTAGGCTGACTACAAAAGCCCATTTATCAAAGTATTGAAGTCCAGCAATCAAAAGCCCACTTTGGCTCACCTAATTAGCATGTCCAATTAAAATTAAACGCCTCATTCTAACATAGGGTTTTCCCTTTGTGCCCTTTTAAACCTCCATTTTCCTATGTGCCACTCTGTTTCCTCTCTATCTAGAGGCAGGCCTTTGTCTTCCTCCAGGACAAATACTCCTCCCTCTCCCTTCAGCCTAGTCCTCTATCTTTTTCTGTCATTGTCTCTTATTCCCTGCCCTTTGTTCCTCTGGGGCAACAAAATCTCCTTTGTTCTGATAACTTGATCTTGGGGAAGCTGAGCCAATACTTTTCCTAACAACACCATTCTTGAATATTCACCTAAGAGAGAGGATAACTGATGTTCATACATTGCAAATTTATTTGTAATAGTCACAGGCAGGGGCTGGAGAGATGGCTCAGTGGTTAAGAGCACTGTCTGTTCTTCCAAAGGACCAAGGTTCAATTCCCAGCATCCAAATGGCAGCTCACAACTGTCTATATCCCAATTTTGAGAGATCTGACACCTTCACACTAACGCACATAAAATAAAATTTAAAAAACTAGTCACAGGCAGAAAAACTCAATAACTCATGAATATGTAAATGGATAAAATAATTGTAGTATATCTATATGGTAGAATACAAATTATCAATAAAAAGAAGTGAACTATAAACAGCACAAATGAATCTTATCCCAGTCACTCTTCAACCCTGGGCATATACCTCCGTTGTAGAGTGCCTGTTTAGCATGTGTCAGACGCTAGGTTTAATCCCTATCACTGCAGATAAATAGATAGATAGATAGATAGATAGATAGATAGATAGATAGATAGATAGATAGATAGATACTTAAAATCAAAACCTGTCTATCACAAGTCCTCTTCTTGTCAGCTTGGTGACAACATACATTTCCTTAGTCCATAGTTGATCTTCAAATGACATGATAACTCCACCTAACATGACACCATTGTCTTATATACACCCAAAATGACTGAATCTCTTGAGCCGTAACCCCTTTAACCAAAAGAAGAAGGCACCACAAGAAATGTACCTTCATCAGACATGGCCTCTTCAAGTGTATTCATCTGGGACATCCTGTCTTTCATACTGTGGGAAAAAATTATATAGTTTATAAGCCATATAGTTTAGTCTATGCATATATGTATGTCCATACATATTTATATAAATTCTGTTTATACATGTTCCATTTATTTATGTGTGTGTGTGTGTGTGTGTGTGTGTGTGTGTGTGTGTGTGTGTGTGTCATGGCCACAGTATGCAAATAGAGGTCAGAGAACAACTTTTGAAAGTTGGCTCTTTTTCCCATATAGGTTCTAGGCACTGAAATCAGATTGTCAGGCTTGGCAGCAAGAGCCTGCTAAGCCATCTTGCTAGCCCAGTTTACTACGTTTTTGTTTTATCATCCCTAAAGATGAAGAAAAAGAGAGGGATATAAGGTATATGTCAGGAGTGACATATGTGTTCATTGTTACTTGCCATGGTATGAAAATAACTATGAACACATATGCTAAAATTTACCTAGTTTGTTCATGTTAAATGTGGGCAATCAATTATGTGTCAAATATGTCCCAATAAGGCCGTTACTAACAAAGAAAACCCAAGTAGTGTTACCATTTCAAACCCCTAGTGCAACACATAGAAATAACAGGCATTAAAAAAATAAAGATTTAAATTTAAATTAAAAAACAACAACAAATACAAAAATAAATAATAGGCATTGGTGAAATGACCTTTTCACACTGACAATTGGAATATAGAATAGCACAAGCACTTTCTAGAAAAATTTTACAGATTAAAAAAATGTTAAAAAATGTCAGGGGCTAAAGCAGTTAAGAGCACTGACTGTTCTAGAAGACCTGGCTTTGAGTACCAGCACCTAAATGGCCATCTGTAACACAATTCCAGAAGATCTGACGCTCTCTTCTGGCCTGTGCATGTGCTACGCACTCAAGTGGTGTAAAGACATGCATTCAGGCAAAGTGTGCATGCATAAAACATACATAAAACAAGGATACATACACAAAACAAGCACACATAAAACAAGGATAAAGATAATTTTTTTAAATGTTGATATCTGCTGCATTTTATACCAAGCATGTCTCTCTGTGGCCTATTTATTGGTTTGTTATATAAGATGGCACCGTTGAAATAGTAAAAATTTTAAAGTTAGAGTGCAAAATCTTAGTTCATTGGAGCCCTCAAAGACCAGTCTCCTCCACTTTCTCTTTGTCCCAGCTGCTATGAGATGGACAGATTTGTTACACTGTGTATTCCCACCACTGAGGTGCTGTCTTGACACAAACTGAAAAGCAATTTATCTACCTGACCATATATTCAAATTTCCAAAACTATAACCTCCTCCCGATTCCCACCCCCCAAAAAACTAAAAAACTGTTCTCTTTCCATGTTGGTTATCTTAAGTGTTGTGTACAGTAATGGAAAGTTAGCCAACACAATATGGGAAAAAAAAACTGTACTTCTATTACTATAACCTAGAGAAATTACAGAAACAAATACCATAATATAAAATGGTATGCTACAAGATATATATCCACTAACTCTTAAAGGAAATAAAGATCCTGTTTTAAGCCTTGGTTAAAAATATTTTGGTATTCTGAATGAAGATTGAACTTCTTGTGCAGGGTCATCCTTCTTGCTTAGCTTCTTTAGGTGTACAGATTTTAGTATCATAATCCTATATTATATGTCTGATATCCACTTATCAGTGAGTGTATACTGTGTGTGTCTTTCTGTTTCTGGGATAGCTCACTCAGGATGATCTTTTATAGCTCCCACCATTTGAGGTATCCCAGAAGCAAAAAGACACACATGGTGTATATTCACTTATAAGTGGATATTAGATGTATAATATAAGATAAACATACTAAAATCTGTAAAGAAGCTAAGTAAGAAGGAGGATCCAGGGTAAGATGATCAACCCTCACTCAGAAAGGCAAACAGGAAGAACATAGGAAGAGGGAGAAAACAGAAAACAGAACAGGAGGCTACCACAGAGGGCCTTTGAAAGCCTCTTCCCAGCAAGGTATCAAAACAGATACAGAGACTCATAGCTAAACTTTGGGCAGAGTACAGGGAATCCTTTGAAAGCAGGGGGATATAGAAAGATCTGAAGGGGACAGGGGCTCCATAAAGAGAGCAACAGAATCAAAAAATCTCAGCACAGGGGTCTTTTCTGATACTGATACTCCAGCCAAGAACCATGCATGGAAATAACCTAGAACCCCTGCGCAGATGTAGCCCATGGCAGTTCAGTTTCCAAGTGGGTTCCCTAGTAATAGAAACATGGACTGTCTCTGACATGAACTCAGTGGCTGGCTCTTTGACCACCTCCTCCTGAGGGGGGAGCAGCCTCACCAGACCACAGAGGAAGACAATGCAGCTAGTCCTGATGAGACCTGATAGGCTAGGGTCAAATGGAAGGGGAGGAGGACCTCCACTAACAGTGGACTTGTGGAGGGACATGGGAGGAGATGAGGGAGGGAGGTTGTGATTGGGAGGGGATTAGAAAGGGGAATACAGCTGGTATACAAATTGAATATGATGTAATTTATAAAAAAATAAATAAATTTTAACAAAAAGAAAGTAGTTATAGATGAAGATAGCTTCTGTGTTACAGATTGGTGCTTGTTCCCACTTTCCCTCTTAGTACTGGGACCCCATCTGGCTTAGACCTGTGCAGGCCTGATAAAAGTTAGTTAATGTGTCAATTAAAAAATATCTTTAGAATTTTTTCCTTATCTGGTAAAGACTCGTCTCAAAATTTTGTTTGTTTTATGGCCTTCAACAAATCCCATTCTTTAGTAGTTTCTGTCATTTTGTTTTTATTCTTCAAGATGGTAACTCTTCATGGGATGAAACATGGCAGTTTCTATCTATGTGATATTTGTTTGTCTTTAATTTTGTGTTTAGGGCTCTCCCTTAACATGACTTCTTATTAACAACATCCCAGTGGATTTTGTGTATTTAGCTGCTAAAATAGATCAAACAACATCAGATTAAATCACGCACAACCGAAAATGCTACAGTCAAGAACTGTGTGAATCATGAGGTATGAATCCGGTCCCAATGTAATCCAGCACATTAATTTTATACTAAACCATTTACAAGTAGGAGTAACTTTAAAATAATGACCAAAGTAGTAAATACAGAAGCAAAGAACAGTTACTTATCATCATTATCAAGAACTATATAATATACATATGATAACATTTTACATCTGGCAGCATAGTAGTTTTTGTACTTGAGCATTATAAACAGAGGAGTACTACTGTCACTATGACATTAGAACAGCTATGACAGCATAAAACAAGAGGAAAATTTCAACATCGCTATCTTCCAGAACTGCCATCATATAGGTGGTCTATTGTTGACCAAAGGGTAGTCATGAAGTGTATGACTACATCCAAGTCTACCACTTGTTAGTTCCGAACTTAGCACCTCAGGAGAAAATTTTTCTAAATCTCTCTCATGTCATAACTCTTTCCAATATCCAATAATATGTATCTTATTTCCTTTGGAGTTGTTATGAGCTAGTATCTTCAATGTCCAGATTCCTAACAATCTGTTCAAGCTGCCTTATACATTCTCTGCTATGATCCTTAAAATTCTCCCAAACTTGCTACCTAATTCCAAAGTCCTTTTCACAGTTTTCAGGTATCTATGACAACTGCACCCACTTCCAGCTACAAAAATAAGCTCCAGTTTTCCATTGCTGCCCAACAAATCAGCACACAGTTATTTCCTTCAATTTTTGTGGACTAGAAATCTGGGAACTGCTTACCTAAATGTTATGCTGAGGGTACTGCCACAAGCTGCAATCATGATGTTTACAAGGCTTTTAACCACAGACTCATTTCCTTCTCCCTTTCTATGTTGGTTGGCAGCATTCAATTCTTTGTAATTGTAGGAGTCACCGCAGCTTGCTTTTTGAAAGCTAGCAAAAGGAGAAAGGGCAATTCTAGTCTCGAGAAAAATCTGAGAGCTACGTGAGTTATGTAATGAAACATAATCACAGGAGTGATCTCTCGTCACCTTAGCCAGAGTCTTTCAATTAGACAGACATCACAGGCCCCATGCAGTCTCAGGGAGACAGACAGATTAAAAAGAGTAGGAAGTGAGGCCATGGAAGTCTCTCTAAGACTGTCACAACTGCAGTGAAAAGCCAAAAGACCTGAAACTTAGTCTATAAAGGTTTATTTCTTTTCCCTTAAAACATCTGAAACATAAGAAAATGGAAAAATCGACATATACTGTATAATCATAAATATCATAGGAATTAAAGAACAGGAGTACATCTATGAGTGGAACTGCTATTTAGGAAGTGAGATCGTGTAGTGATAAAAGGCCTAAGGTTTCTGACTTAGCTTATTAATATGCAAGACATCTTTGTATACATTTTCCTTTTCTCATCCCCTTGATTGGTTATTGAGTAACCAATAACCTCATATTGGTTATTACTAATATGAATATTCAGGGGTTCTCTGTATTCTTTATCACTATGTTACTCAACCAGAAACTTTACAGTAGGTGAAGCCACAAAGTAACCTTTATTTTACATGACTTCCTAAAGTTCCTTCCAGTCTTTTAGCTCCCAAATCCCTCAGCTGTTTTGTGGGCCATGTATAACTAAATCTACATATGCATGTATATTGGCTTACAATGTAGAATCGATTGTACATAGATTTTGGTTTTTGTGTGTATGTGTGTTTTAATTTCATTTTCCTTTTAATGTGAACGTATTTTTTTTACCCAAGTAAATAATCAATGTGTTATTATTTCCTTCTTGGGAGACAATTGTTAAACATTTCTTTACCATCTAAGACTGCCAGTGACAAAACAGATCTTTGTATTTTCTGTGTTTATTGCTTCTGCTGTCATGACACCATCTGCATTTATAAATATCTTGTAGCAAAAGCTAAACAGCATGGCATAAAACATCAATTCTAATTAAAATTCTATTGTTGCCCAGATTTTCTTTATTAGTATTAATGTATTTTTTAGAGAAAAGAGAAGTGATTTTTTTCTATCCCAATTTAAACTAGTTCTCATACAAATTGTTTTTGACTAAGATGTAGAGAAGACATCAGAGCATATTATGAATTGTTAAGACTGTAACTCCACTGCCCCAAAGGAAAATAATTGCTTAACCAATAGTTCTCTAATGAAAGGAGAAATCTCATTGGTTGGACTTGTCACAAGTTTTAGTGGACATCTACTTAACTAAGTAAAATATTTTGTAACTTATTAAAAGAAGGCAAGAATCTGTTCTGTTCCGTTTCATAGAGAAGGCAAATTCATATTTGCTTACATAGAGTTCCCTTTCACCACAGAAACAGCTCTAATGCTACAATCCCTGGTCCATTTACATGCATGTAGTCAATTAACATATAAACATTGAGAGCTTACTTGATGGAAAGGAGGAGGAGTGATGCCCTTCAGTGAAGGAGTTTATAATCCAGAATGGAGATTGTGTCACTCAGCTTTCTATTGTTGTGACAACTTAAGAATTAATTTAAAAGAAGTAGTTTGTGGGTTGGGAGATATCTCAATCTGCTTTAGGAGTGCAAGGACCTAAGTTTGGATCCTTGGCAGCTGCATTAAAAAGCCTAGCACAGTGGCACATATCTGTAAGGGTGGTGATAGGGGGATGGAGACAGGTAAATTCCTAAAGCTTGCTGGTCACCTAGTCTAGCTGAATCTGTGAGTTCCAAATTCAGCCAGTGTGCTTGTCTGGAAAAATAAAACGTGGTATTAGACCAAAGAAGATATGAAACATTGACCTCTGACCTCTACACACACACACATGCACACACGCATGTGCACATATGCACTCACCTACACAAGTATGTA
>CM053742.1:18767972-18808984 GCA_028658305.1 Pachyuromys duprasi | reverse complement strand
CATTGCAGCCAGCCCTGAGGAGACAGGATAAGCTGGGGTTGGATGGAAGGGGAGGAGGTCCTCCCCTGTTGGTGGACTTGGAGGGGGCGGGGAAGAGGGAGATGAGGGAGGGAGTGGGAGGGTAGGAGGGAATGGGGGAGGGGGCTACGCCTGGGATTCAAAGTACCTAACCTGTGATTGAGATAAAAATAAATAAATTTAAAAAAATAATATTTCATTTACAAATATACATGCTCTTTTATGAGAATGAAGTGCCCCTCCTCATCTTTTTTGATTAATTTTGGTTGAAAGCCTGTTTTGTTAGATATTAGGATAGTTACCTCAGCTTGTTCTCTTGGTCCATTTGATTGAAAACCATTTTCTAGCCCTTTATTCTGAAGTAGTAATTCTCTTTGTTGCAGAGGTGTGTTTCTTGGATGCAGCAGAATGTTGGATCCTTTTTCTGCAACTATTCTCTTAGCATGTGTCTTTTGATTGGAATGTTGAGTCCTTTGATGTTCATAGTTAATAGTGACCAATGAATGTTACTTAGTTTCTTTTATTGTGGAGTTGGTGGTGTTACTGTATTTCATTACTTTTCTTTTAATTTTTTGTTGTGAAGTTATCTATATCCTATGTTTTCTTGCGTATAGTTGTTTTCATTGGATTGGAGTTTTTCTTCTAGTATCTTCTGTAGGGCTGGTTTGCTATGAGGATATTGTTTCAGTTTAGTTTTATTGTGGAATGTTTTGTTTTCTCCATCTATGTTGATTGAAAGCATTGCTGGGTATAGTAGACTGGGTTGGCATCTTTGGTCCCTTAAAGTCTGCATGACATCTGCCAAGGTCCTTCTGGCTTTCATAGTTTCTGTTGAGAAGTCTGGTGTGATTCTGATAGGTCTACCTTTATATGTTACTTGGCCTTTTTTCCTTTGCTGCTTTTAATATTTTTTCTTTGTTCTGTAGATTTAGTGTTTTGACTATGATATAATGTGAGGAGTTCCTTTTCTGTTCTAATCTATTTGGTTTTCTGTAGCCTTCTTCTATGTTTATTGCAATCTCTTTACGTTGGGGAATTTTTTATATGGTTTTCTTGAAAATATTTCTAGACCACAGAACCTGGAATCTTCTTTTTCACCTCTTCATATTATTCTTAGACTTTGTCTTTTCATGGCCTCCTTGAATTCTTGGATGTTTTGTGCATGGAACTTTTCTGATTTTACTTTTTCTTTGAAAGAAGCATCATTTTCTGCAAGTGGATCTTTAGCACCAGAGATTCTCTCTTCCTTCTCTTCTATTCTATTGTTGATGCTTACTTTTGTGGTTCCTGATCTTTTCTCTAAGCTCTCCAGCTCCAGGGTTTTCTGTTTTTGTTTTCTTTATTGATTTTAATTCTGTCTTCATGCTTTACACCATTTCTTTCATCTCTTTGAATGTGGATTCCTGTCTTTGTATGATGGCTTCTATTTTTTTGTTGTTGTTGTTGTTCATTTCCTCTCTATTTGCCACTAATTGTGCTTCTACTTGTGCCTCTATTTGTTTGGCTATATTTTCCTGTATTTCTTTGAGAGTTTTTTTTTTCATTTTCTCTTTATTTCCTTCCATTTGTGTGAGTATTTTTTTAGGGAGATTTGTTCGTTTCCTCTTTATATTCCTCTAATAAATGGATAAGCATAGCTTTAAAATTATTTTCCTGTGTTTCTGAAGAATTGAAACATCTGTTGATTTTGTGTGTTGCTGTTGACACCATGATGTCCTGATTTTGGTTGGGTGTGCTCTTATGCCAACCTCTGTCCATCTACTTATCTGTAACCTTCACTGTTTGTTCCTGGAGTCTGTACT
This sequence comes from Pachyuromys duprasi, assembly GCA_028658305.1. Classification (NCBI taxonomy): domain Eukaryota; kingdom Metazoa; phylum Chordata; class Mammalia; order Rodentia; family Muridae; genus Pachyuromys; species Pachyuromys duprasi. The sequence continues at coordinate 18,807,164 of CM053742.1, read as the reverse complement.
TCAGACTCCAGACTGGGCCTGTCTTTCTCTGATGTCTGGAGTATTCTTCAGGAAATGAAAGAGGTCCACTGGTTTGAGAGTGTGCATTGGTATTTTAGCTGTAACTAAGAGAGGAAGGTCGTGTAGGCATAAGCAAGTGTGTCCATGTGAGTGTACGTGTGCCTCGAAGAAATAGGGTGCTGGAGAGTGTAGATACCTGGAATGTGAGACAGTGGGGGGAGGACCAGGCACTGTTCTCGGGCACAATGTGCATGCGCAGATTTCCTGGATATCTCAGTGGCCTACAGTCCTCTCATACTGTCCTTCTTAAATTCAGATCTGTCTGGGCTCCAGGAATTGTTTGCCTGGACTCCACTGGTAGACCTGTAGAACAGGGACTTCAATGTCAAGAACGCTGTCCCCAGAATCTCTATGTTGCCCACAGTGGGGGTTGTGGGTGTAAGGGATCCCATGTCTGGCTGCTAGTGTAGAGGAACCCTGGATCTGGGACTCTGAACACAGTCACTTGAAGGCGCATTCACTCTCTAGCAGGTCTAATCGGAAGGCACAGGGGTTTCTCCTGTTCTCAACTCTCAAATTTGGACCTGCTGGGGCAAATGCGAGTGCAGGAGATCCCTCAGCTCAGTGGTGCTACAGCTGCAGAACTTGCAGTCCAGCCACAGCAGCAGGACTAGGGAGTCATGGGCCTGGTTGGCACAGCATATCTGGGTGGCCTGGTGGATGTCGGTGGTCTGTACACTCAGCAGCCTGTCACTGAGGGACTAGGACACTCCCCTTCTCTGTCTCAGATAGTGAGCAGGGAGTTCTGTACTATGAACCTAGGGCACTGTGGGCCACCTCTGCCAAGGAGGAGGGAGACCCGACAAGGGTCAATACAGTTGGATTGAAAATTCGCTGCTCAAAGTTCCCAGAGAAGTCTTTGGGTGTCCAGAGTCCAAATGTTCTCAGGTCCCAGGTTGTCCCCTCTCTCCCAGGAAACCTCAATGTTGGTATTCTGGCTTCAGCTGCCCCTCCACTCACAAATTTCGGAGTTTCAGATCCTCTGCCCCTCAGATACGGTGAGTGCTGGTCGCTGCCACCTTAGAGTTTCTCTGTATCCATCTTTAAAGTGAAATAGAGTTATAATACCATTCAGAAGGTGAACTTCCTGAATCAATTTTACTTTTCCAAGTGATAATGACAAGGGCTTAAAAGACAGAATAGTTTGGTGAAGGGTTCAAACCCAAAGGAAATGAATAGCTATGGGTAGGGCATCCTTTCCAGTAGCTCACAACCTGCTAGGCACACTGGAGCCTTTGTGGAGCAGCCTCTCTAGCATCCCCTTCGCTTGCTGTTGAGGTTCTGTTTAACAACTCTAAGAGTTCAGTCAGAAAATGTAACTGAAATGCTGTGGCTGGGAACTGAACTGAAAATCACCAGCATTAGACATTTTACTTTTTTTTTCTTCATAGAAACTCAAAGTCATAACCAAACATTTGCCCAAAGTAGAAGAGCACAGCTGTGAGGCACAATCAGAGCAAAGGAATGATTAACCTGGAGACTCAATGAGATATCACTATCACAAGGTTAGTTGAGGGGACAACAGAACGCTATTGAAATTGTTCTTATTTATTTTTTTCTCCCTTGTTTTCAATGAGCTTGGTCTGCATGTTTCTTTGTTGGATGTAGGATTCAAAACATTTTCAAAAGATGAGCTGCTAAAGTACCCTCAAAGAACAGGTCCATTTCCACCCATCCACAAACTGTCAGACTGCATTAGATGTTTTGGAGTGAGAAATGTTATTTTGAAATCTGCTTATGAACAGCGAGGATGATAATGGAATGGAGCTATTGGCAGCCTTCCAGTCTCCTTACATACTCAAAGCTGGCTGCATTGGCCCTTGCTTGCTTTTCATCCCCCCTAAAGAACTGTGCTGAGTTATTTTTTAAAAATAGCCAAAAAAGAGACAGTCACAGAAGGTTTTATCCCCCATGGACCAGCCAACAAGCTTTGGTTAACTGCTGATAAGGCAGGTGCTGTGGCAAATTTTGCATGTGACTTTAAGGGCTTGCATCTGATGGGGGTTATTGCTTGTACTCTGCCATCCTACTTATGTGAAAAATTACTCTTTGTGTACTCTTCAATAAGAGTTTGTTTACTGATCTGGGATGGGGATTGCTTTCTTTTTCCTTTCATTAAATAGTTGGATGACATTATTACTAACTTCATCTTCTTACTGTGCCTTTCTTTGAAAAGTGAATTGTTCTTGCACGCTGAGATTGGAGGTCACAGTGACCTCTCTCTTCCTTTCCCTTCCTTTCTTCCTGCTTCCCTGTCTCTATCTGAGACCATGGGCAAAATAGAACACTATTTTTGAAGGTATAAGGCACTATATGGTTAATTTCTGCTGTAATGCTATCTATTTTGTACAGACCTATGAAAATTCTGCTTAATTTCTTTTGAATATTATTAGAACATTGACCTTTTCAAGCACCATTCCTCTCCTATGGAGTCTATAACCTGAAAAACAAGATGACATTTTTGAAAAAGCTGTGCAATATTTAGATGAACGAGAACTGTCATAGAAACACTAGAGATAAAAATGACCAATGCACCTTGGCATTCTCACATACAGGACAAAGTAAACATTGCTGAATGAAATAAATAAGCAATCCCCCTTTTCCCCCTAGAGTTTAGAGAGAGGATCTTGCTATATAGGCCAGGTTAGTCTGAAACTTGAGTTAGTTTTTCTGCCCAAGTCTTTTGAGTGCTAGGTTTATAGGTGTGTGCCATCACATCTGGCTCTGAAAGTATTTTTTCCCCACTTTAAACCTGTAGATATAGTTTAGTAACTTCACAGTGGATAACTTGTGACGTGTCTTTCTGTGTTCCTCTACCCTTCCCTGTACACAGCTCTCAACTTTATTAGTAAATTCTTTGATGGTAACTTGAGAATGTAAGATTACTTGAATTTGGGCTTATGCAATTCATTTAACAACATCAAATACTGAAACCATATAAAAAGCTATACCTAAGGAGAAGCTTAAAATTTTAGTTGTATTTACAATTATTATTGTGGGGAGTAGAGTATACATGTCCCACAGAGGAAGACTTTCAGGAATTATCCCTTTTCTTCCACCAAACAAATGGTCATCCGGTTTGTGCAGCCCATAATTACCCACTAAGTAATTTTTCTAGCACAAAGAGATATCTTAACTCCCCATCTCTATCATTTCTGTTCATGTCCTAACCACAGCCACTTTTGTTCATGTGTTGTGTGTACTTCCAAAGTTTTGGTAGATAGATGTATGTTATAAACAAATGTATATATATATATATATATATATATTTAATATACTGAGCAGGGATTTGAATATAATATACAAGCACAGGATACTTGTATACTAGTGCTCATTACAGAGTGATGTATAATAGTCCAAAGAATCTTTTTTTTAATCCTACAAGTCTTTCACTTCCTAAGTTACAGATACCTCAAGATACTTCTTATTATTTGAGACTATTGTGAAAGGTATTGTTTCTCTGAGGTTTTCTCAGACAATTTGTCATCTGTATACAGGAGTACTACTGACTTTTGTGTGTTGATTTTTGTATCCACCCTCTTTGTTCAAAGGGTTTATCAGCTGAAGGAGTTTTCTGGTAGAATTTTTAGGGTCACTTTTGTATACTGTCATATTATACAAATATAGATATTTGATTTCTTCCTTTCCAATTTGTATCCCCTTGATCTCCTTCAGTTGTCTTATTGCTTTGGCTAAAACTTCAAGTACTATATTGAATAGATATGGAGAGAGTGGAAATCCTTATCTGGTTCCTGATTTTAGTGGAATTGCTTTTACTGATGTTGGATATTTTTGAAGTGTTCTTAGATTTGGCTTGTACATATTTTATAGAAAAGTTTTGAATCTATGTTCATAAGGGAAATTGGTCAGTAGATGTTTTATTTCATTGTTGTTGGGTCTTTATGTATTTTGGCTATCAGGGTAACTGTGGTCTTGTAAAATGAATTGGGTAATGTCCTCTCTTCTTCTATTTTGTGAAATAATTTGAGGGGGATTGGCAGTAACTCTTTTAATGTATAGTAGAGTTCTTCAGTAAAACCATATGACCCTAGGCTAGCTTTGGTTTGGAGACTTTTAATGACGGCTTCTATTTCACTAGGGCTTATCTAAATTTTCTGATCTAGACTTAACTTTGGAAAATGGTACCTATGAAGAAAATTGTCCATTTCTTTTAGGTTTTCCAATTTGGTGGAGTACAGGTTTTTAAAGTATGACCTTATCTTCTCTGGATTTCTCCAGTGTCTCTTGCTTTGTCTCACTTTCATTTCTGATTTTGTTAATTTGGATTATCTCTCTCTGCATTTTATTTCATTTAAATAAGGGTTTGTCAATCTTACTGATATCCTCAATGAACTAAATCTTTGTTTCATTGATTCTTTGTATTATTAATTTTTGTTTCTATTTAATTGATTGTAGCCCTGAGTTTGATCGTTTCTTGTTATCTACCTCTCTTGGTTGTTCTTACTTCTTTTTGTTCTAGACCTTTCAGATTTGTTGTTAGGTTGCTAGTATAAGATCTCTCCATTTTTTTTTAAATGTAGGTACTTAGTGCTATGAACTTTTCTCTTAGCAGCACTTTCACGTGTCTGGTAAGTTTGAGTTTGTTGCATCTTCATTTTCATTGAAGTTTAGGAAGTCTTTAATTTCTTTATTTCTTCCCTGACTCAGTGGTCGTTAAATAGAGAGTTGTTAGCCAATTTCCATGAGTTTTTAAGCTTTCTGTTACTGTTGATATTCAGCTTTAATCCATGGTATTCTGATAGGGGGCACAGAGTTATTTCAATTATTTTATCTGTTGAGACTTGCTTTGTGACCTAGTATGTGGCCAATTTTGGAGAAAGTTTCAGAAGGTGCAGGGAAGAAGGTATATTCTTTTTATGTTTGGGTGAAATATTCTGTAAATATCTGTTAGGTCCATTTGATTTATAACATCTCTTACCTTCAGAATTTCCATTAAGTTTTGTGTGGATTATTTGTTCAGTGGTGAAAGTGGGCTATTGAAGTCTCCCACTCTTAGTGTGTGAGGGTGAATATATGATTTAAGATGTAGTAGTCTTTCTTTTACAAACGTGGATGCCTTTGTGTTTGGGGCATAGATGTTAAGAATTGGAATGTCCTGTTGATGGAGTTTTCCTTTAATGAGTATATAGTGTCTTTCCCTATGCATTTTGATTACTGTTGGTTTGAAGCTGTTTTGTTAGATGTTAAAATGATTTCACCAGCTTGCTTCTTAGGTCTTTTTGCTTGTAATATCTTCTTCCGAATCTTTTTACCCTGAGGTGATGTCTATCCTTGATGTTAAAGTATGTTTCTTGGCTGCAGCAAAAGGATGGATACTGTTTTCACACCCATATGTTTCAAAACATACTGTTTTGATGTTCTGTGTCTTTTTAATAGGGAATTGAGAACATTGATGTTGAGAAATATTAATGACCAGTGATTGTTAATTCCTGAATTTTTGATGTTATTGTTGTATATGCTTTCTCTCTTTTGATTTGCTGGTCTAGAGTTATTTATTCTTTGTGTTTTCTTGGATGTGGTTAATAATATTAGGTTGTAGTTTTCCTTCTCACACCTTCTGAAAGCTTGGATTTATACATAAATATTGTTTATATTTGGTAATATCTTATTTTCTCCATCTATTTTGATAAAAAATTTTGCTGGGTATAGTAGTATCTAAGTTATGGTTACAGTTGCTATAATGAAACACCATGAGCAAAGCAACATGGGAAGAAAAATGTTTATTTTTTGCTTATGCTTCCATATCACTGTTCATCATTGAAGGAAGTCGGGACAGAAACTCAAGCAGGGCAAGAACCTGGAAGCAGGAACTGATGGAGACACTGTGGAGCAGTGCTGCTTATTGGCCTGCTAATTATGGCTTTCTCAGCCTGCTTTCTTACTGAACCCAGGACCACCAAATAAAGGATGGCACCACCTACAATGGGCTGGCCACTTCCACATCAATCACTAATTAAGAAAATACCCTACAGCCAGATCTCATGGAGGCATTTTCTCCGTTGATTTTCTCTCCTTTCAGATAACTCTAACTTGTATCAAGTTGACATAAAACTAGCCAGCATAAGCAGTTTGAGCTGGTACCTGTGGTCTCTCTGAGTCTGTCGCACATCTATCCAGGCATTTCTGGCTTTAAGAATCTCCACTGAGGGAAAGAGTAAGATCCGGAGAGGACAGGAACTCCACAAGTACAGCAACAGAACCAAAAAAATCTGAGCACAGGGGTTTTTCCTGAGACTGATACTCCAACCAAGGACCATGCATGGAGATAACCTAGAACCCCTGCACAGATGTAGTCCATGTCAGTTCAGTGTCCGAGTGGGTTCCATAGTAATGGGAACAGCGACTGTCTCTGATATGAACTGATTGGCCTGCTCTTTGGTCACCTCTCCCTGAGGGAAGAACAGCCTTACCAGGCCACAAGGAAGACAAAGCCACTCCTGATGAGACCTGATAGACTAGGGTCAGAAGGAAGGAAAAGAAGACCTCCCCTATCAGTGGAGTTGGAGAGGGGCATGCGTGGAGATAAAAGACGAAGGGAGGGATTGGAAGGGGAGGAGGGAGGGAACTACAGGGGGGATACAAAGTGAATAAAGTGCAATTAATAAAAAATTAAAAATAATAATAAAGAGTACAGAAGGATGGAAAATATTAGCTTTAACATACTTGTTGTATTCTAAGTGTAAATAAATCAAAACTATGTAGCACACAAAAAAAAGCAAAGAATCTCCACTGAGAAGTCAAATATAATTCAAAAAAGTCTGTCTTTGGTCTTTTTCCCTTGCAGCTTTTAATATTCTTTGTTCTGTGTGTTTAGTGTTTGAATTCTTATGTGGCGAGGGCGACTTTCTTTTCTAATACAGTCTATTTGGTGTTCTGTGTGCTTCTTATGCCTTGATAGCCATCTCCTTCTTTAAATTAGGAAATTTTCTTCTACAATATTGTTGAAAATATTTTCTGTGCCTTTGAACTGGGATTCTTCTCTTTATTCCTGTTCCTTTAAGGGTTTTTTGTTTTGTTTTGTTTTGTTTGTTTGTTTGTTTGTTTTTTATTTTTTGTAGTGGCTCAGATTTCCTGGATGTTTTGTGCCAAGACTTTTTTACATTTAAAATTTGCTTTGACCAGTCAGTATTCAGTGCCTGAGATTTTTTTCTTCCATCTCCCATATTCTATAGATGAGGCTTGCTGCTGAGGTTCCTAATTAAGTTCCTAAATGTTTTATTTTCAAATTTTCCTCAGTTTGGGATTACTTTGTTGATCCGATTTCCATTTTCCTGTCTTGACCAGTTTTATCTATTTCTTTCCACTATTTTTGTAAATTTCCTTAAGGGAATTATTTATTTCTTCTTTAAGGAATTCTATCATATTCACAAATGCTATTGTTATGGTCTTTTCCTTGTGCTTCAGCTATGTTTGAATATTCAAGGTCTTCTGTGGTAGGGTTACTGGGCTCTAGTGGAGACATTGTAGTGTCTGTTTTGATTGTGTTTTCATTCTGGCATCTAAGCATCTGGAATTGGGAAGATTGTAATTATATGTGCTAGTATCTTTTCTTGTCATTTTTGTGTGGGTGTTTTGTTCTTTGTTTTCTGTTAACCCTCTCTGGTTCTTAGGAGAGTGGGGTGACTGTTGCCTGGTAGAAAAATGTTTTTTTCTGTCATCATTTGTATTTGATATTATTTTTACATATCTATAGGTTTTTATAGACCCTGCACGGTGTTTGTTTTTTAAACTAATTAATTTATATTAATAACAGTTTATTCACTTTGTATCCCAGCTGTAGCCCTCTCCTTCACCCCCTCCCAATTCCACCCTCCCTTCCTCATCTCCTCCTATGTCCCTCCCCAAGTCCACTGATAGGGGAGGTCCTCCTCTCCTTCCATCTTACCCTAGTCTATCGGGTTGCATCAGGATTGTCTACATTGTCTTCCTCTGCGGCCTGGTAAGGCTGCTCCCCCCTCAGGGGGAGGTGATCAAAGAGCCAACCACTGATTTCATGTCAGAGACAGTCCATGTTCCCATTACTAGGATTCTAATATGTGTGTCTATTGTGGGTTCCAGGTAAATTGTGTCTCTGGGTATTTGGAGCTGACATGCTGACACTTAGGAATGGGGATGTGTAAGTGGGAGCTAAGGAGGTCCACATGAGGGAAGACAGCATGGTGTTCCACCAGGATCTGCTTAGTCTACTGGCAATGGAGGCAGAGTCTGAGGTCACATCAGATGGTCTTTTATAAAGCTGGGGATGATATTAAGTGATTGGACTTTGATGAATGAAGGGAGAGGTGAAGGCTTCAGTCAGCGTACCTGTTTCCCTGGCCAGAGTAGTGTGGGTCCCAGGGAGTGCCTGCTGGAATTAGGGACTGGAATAAAACAATGAGTGAGGAAGGGAGGATAGGAGGGTAAAATCCATATGACTGACTGGAGATGGGGATAGTGGGGGCAGGGAGGCCTCAGCAGGTGGTCAACTGTAGAGATCCTAACGAGAAGGAGCAATTGGATTTGGAGGAACAGAGGAAAAGGTGAAGGTCTGAAGTTAGCCTACCTCCTTCTCTGGCATGAGTCTGTCATGACTTCTGTTTGAAAACTGCCTGAGATGGGCACAGAAGAGGGATTTGGGCCAGGTGCATATGAGGTAAGCACCCTAACACTAAGGTACATTCCCAGCCCATTTTTCACTTTTTATTTGAAAACCAGATCTGTCTTTGGTTTTTTTTGCTTGTTTGTTTTTTGGGTTTTTTTTGGAGGGGGGGTTCTGATGCTATTATGAAAATATGATGATAAAAGCAACTTAAGGAGGAAGTGTTTAATGGGTTTATTTGGCTTCCAATTCCAGGTTACAACCTACCACGTCAGGGAAGTTGTAGCAGCAGGAGCTTGAGAAAACTGTTCATATTACATCAACAACAGCCCAGTCAACAGCAGAGAGCAATACATAAATCCATGCTGGTGCTCAGCGTGCCCTCTCCATTGTTTATATCATTCAGGCTCCCCTGCCAAGGAAAGGTCCTGCCCATAATCAAGATGGGTCCTCCTACATCAGTCCCTATAAACCAAACAGGTGTGCCCACAGGCCTAGATCCAAGGTGTGAATTTGACAATTAACACTAACCATCATGGAGTTGAGAGACCAAAGAATTAAAAATTAGTTAGTTTTTTTTTTTTGGAGGGGGGTATTGTTTTAAAATTTAAAGCACAAGCTGAACAAAGGTCAGACAGATGGAGACATGTCTAGCCACCTGCAGGGAAGAGCCAGCCATACTGCATTTTTTTCCTGCCCGTTACAGACACAGTTGCTAAGAAACCGCCCCTCTCTCCTAGGACAGCCAAACAAGGGAATCCAGACCATAAATGGTTTGGAGGCCTTCCTATAGCCAATCAATTAAAAATGCAAGATCTCCTTTTGTGTTTCGGCCAATAGATGCTTGCCAGGCAGGAATCCCTCTGCTTTAGGTGTGCTGGGAGGGATCAGATTCTTTAAATCAACCACCCAACCTGAGCATGAGGCTCTGGGCTCTCAGCCGCTTTGGCAGTGAGGATGTGTGAACCCGAGCTATAGCTTGCAATAAAAAGATCCTCATGTGTTTTACAATGGACTCACTCCTGGTGGTCTTTTGCAGTCTCGCATATCTGACACTACATACTCTGAGTGTTGGGGGTGGGGAGGGTCTTGAACTTATTGTATAGCACAGTCTGGCCTTGAAGTTGTGATCATTTTGGCTGAAGTTACTCTGAGTAGCTGAGATTACAGGCCTGTACCATCAGTCCCAGGATGCCCCTGTCTCCAAATCTTACTTTTATTCTTAGTCTAATTGTCCTCTCCCATTGTTCTGTTGTGCCCGATTTACGAGAGCCGAAAAGACTACCAGGAGTCAAATCCGTTGCAACATACATGAGGATCTTTTTATTACAAGCTATAGCTTGGGCTAACACCCTCACTGATACAGTAAGAGTAGAGAGTAGAGAGCCTCCTCCTCAGGGTAGGTGGTTGATTTAAACATTCCAGTCCCTCCCAGCAAGCCCAAAGCAGGGGAATTCCTGCCTGGCAAGAAAAGTGATTGACTGTACGAAGGCTCCAAAACTGTTAATGGTCTGGCTTCCCTTGTTTGGCTGTCCTAGGGGGGAGGGGTTATTCTGGGCTGCTTTCCTAGCAACTGTATCTCTAGTGGGCAGGAAAAGAATTCAGTAAGGCTGGTTCCTCCCTTCAGGTGGGTGGACATGTCTCCACCTGCCTGGCCTTTGTTCAGGTTTGTGCTTTAAACTTTAATTCAATAACTCAAAAAACGAATATTTAATTCTCTGGTCTCTCAGTTCTATTGTTTTTCATTTTTACAGTTTAGCTACTAACGTTATTTATTTTTTTCTTTATTTATTTTTACTGTATGACAACCTCATAAACCAGTTAGTTTACCCTAACATGGAGAAAATGCTAAAGGGACAGAATGAACTCTGCAATGCTATCTGTCACAGTATCATTCTGTGGTGCACTGTAGGCAGAAATTGAGTAAGTAAGTTCTCAGAGCTGTATATAAGCTGTATTTATATTTCCATATACAAATTTTCACATAATCATTTCCCCAATTAATACAATCTTTTAAAAACATAGTGTTTCATGTTTTTTCAAGCTTTTCCTCTACTGTTGGACATTTTCTATTTCCTCCTATTGTTTTGGTTCTAGCCCTTTCCAGAATGGAAAAATGAAACAAAACAAATGCCAGTTCTGAAATGAAAATCTTTAAATGGATGAACTACTTATACAATCATTGATACTACTCATACAGTCATTTTAGTGAAGTTATTGAGGCAAGAGACACAGGCATCTTTATGTGGTGGTAGCACTCATTGTGTTAAAACCTGCTTTAGCTTTTAGCATAGCTGTAGCCGTTTTGTTTTTAGTTTCCATCTTGATCATAAAATGAAATTAAGTTAAAATTCTCAGGCTCTGCCTTCCAATGATTAATAAGCTGGCACTTTATAAGGTCAGAATAACCTCTTATATTGTTATGTTTCTATGTTTTCATTACTCAAACTTTGTATACTTTGTTGCGTGAACATTCTGTAGAGACCTCAACTGCTAGGCCGATCAAATTAAAGGTCAGTTAGAAATGCTTTGTTTAGCTAGTCAAAATGATGTAAGGCTACTCTCCCCTTGCTTCACACTCCTGGTTACGTGGTTATGGTTTTTCTTTATTTTCTATTGTTTTAAAAAACATTTTTCCTTTATTATTATTATTATTATTATTATTATTATTATTATTATTATTGTTATTATTTGTGGGGATCCTTCTGGCACCTTTCTGGCCCTCCGAATTCTTGACATCTGGCCTGACCTGGTTTAATGGCTTACTGCCTAGATACAACAGTGCATTCCTGGCTGCCCTGAGGCTTGCAATAAGATTACCTTCCTGAAATACCTTAAACCCTCCCCCCCTCGAAGTTTCCAAAGTAACTCTTCTGTGGAACTTTCCTAACAGCTATCATTAGCACACCTTGTGACTCCTCTGGTGAGTCTTCCTGACTCCTGGTCACTTAACAACCCTGCCTTCTCCCTATAAGTTATATGAAATATTCGAATAAATGGAGGCCTTGATCAGACACCCTGTCTTGGTCTCCATTTCTTACGTCTCTTGTCCCATCCCATTATCACCCCCTCTCTTAGGGTCTCATTCACTTTGTATCCTGGTTGTAGCTCCCTCCCTCATCTTCTCCTTGTACCACCCTTGCTCCTTCTCCCTCCCTATGTCCCTCCCCTAGTCCTCCTCCCCTACTATCTCACCCTCACCTATCAGGTCACATCAGGACTGTCTGGATCCTCTTTCTTTGTGGCCTAGTAAGGCCACCTTGTGAAGGGGGGGTGTGTGTGATCAAAGAGCAGGCAAAGGACTTCATGCTAGTGACTGCCCCTGCTCCGCTTACCATGGAACCCATGTGGATACTGAGCTGCCCATGGACTACATCTGAGCAGGGGGTCTAGGTCCTCTGCATGCATGGTCCTTGGTTGATTCATCAGTCTCTGCAGGGCCCCCTGAGCCCAGAGTTTTTTGGCTTTGTTGGTTTCCTAGTGGAGCTTTTCTATTCCCCCTTCTTCCATAAGACTCCCTGCCCTCTGCCCAAAATTTGCATGTGAGTCTCTGCATCTGCTTCAATCCCCTGCTGGGTGAAGTCTTTCTGAGGACATCTATGGTAGGCTGCCATCCTCTTGCCTTTCTTCCACTGATTCCCATGTCTGCCCTGTTCATCCTCCCTTAGGTTCTCCTTATTGTTTAGCTTCTTTGGGTCTGTAGATTGTAGTGTGGCATCTCTTATTATGGGGACTGCATTCTGATCATATCAGGACCACACTCTTATTTAACATTAGCTCCTTCTAGGCCAAATATGAGGACATGGTGAAAAAGTGGCTATCAATAGACTAGGGAAAGGTGCCTCACTAGAATCCCACCTTGATGATGCCACTTTGACTTTGGGCTTTCAACATTCAGAACTTTAAAAACAAATCTTTGTTGCTTAAGCCGCTAATCAAAGATATTTTATTAGAGCAGTTCAAATTGATTACTATATTCCCTCAGCTCTGTCCTACTCTCTATGTGTCTAGGGAATCTCAAAAACTTGCTAGAAATTCAAGGGAGAAAGATTCCATTCAAACGGTCTCTAGCTTAGACTCTAAATTCAAATGGAGACGGCTCAAGTTTTAAGGAGGGCTGAGAATGGTCACATACCATTAAACAGGAGGATGGGTCACAAACACAGAAAAAAAAAAACCCTGCAACTAAGATCATCATGAAAATCAAATTAATGGTATTTTCCAGTAGAGAAGTCACACTGTGTTATACTAACCAAACAGCAGCACAACTTCCCCTTTGGATGACTTCTCAAACTCTGGAATTAAGGCCCCGTCCCTTTTCTTCCAAGTTGATGTCAAATTTTACCCATTACTTTCATTTCTTTTAACCTTGCTGATAACTTCATATCAAGACTCTCATGGGGGTGGGGACTGGGGAGGTACTTCAGTGGGTAATGTTCTTCCTGTGCACATATAAGGAACATGATTTGGATCTTTCCAGCACCTACCTAATATCCAGCTAGATGGGTGCAGTGGCATCAAAAGGAGACAGAGGAGCCCTGGAGGAAAAAGCTGGAATAGCTAGACCACCTGAATCTGCTATCTCTTTGTTCAGGTGGGAGATAATGCCTCAATACATATGGAGAACACTTGAGAAAGACACATTAACCTCTAAGTTCCACGTATATACACAGATATACGCTCAGGCAACTACATGTATGTGCACATACACACACACACACATCATACCACATACCATATATACAAGGAAAAATGTGCAAAAAGGAAAAAAAAGACTCATATTGATTATTCAAGTTACTGGACCTGATCAGCATTATCCTCATTAAATAGGACAAATGTTCCTAAATCAAATCCACAGATGTTCTTTTGAAGGGGCAGTAGAGATTTGATTAACTTCCAGAAGTCACTTGGGCTCCTCTTTAAGTAAATCTGCTTTACCCCAGATCCTTGCAACTTTTACAGAGGAAGAAAACCTTTGTCAAACTTGTTTTTAATGCTCTTATTCTCTTAACTATAGCACAATGGTGTCCATTCACCTTGAATTAACATCACTTAAAAATGCCCTTAATGACCTTGAAAATGACAGAAACAAACAAGTGCTGTTAGCAAAATGTGGCAAAATAGATGCCACATATCCTTGCATGTTGGAATGTGAGCAGGTTATACATTTCAGCAAATAGAGCTGCACAGTGACCACATGGATTCTAGGTTCAGGTAGATGGAAGTTTATTGACCACTGGACAAAGACTGACCAGTAAGGGCACAGTCTGGATTCTGAAACCAAGACTATGATATGGGTCTGGTCCTAAGACAGGCTTTTTTATCACCCATCAGAATGGCTAAGATCAAAAAATTCAAGGGGCAACACATGCTGGAGAGAGGTAGTGGAGAAAGAGGAACCTTCCTCTTCCATTGCTAGTGGTAATGTAAACTGGTACAACCTCTTTGGAAATCAATCTGGTGCTTTCTCAGAAAACTGGGAATATTGTCACACTATATAGCTACCACAAGACCCAGCTATACCACTCCTGGGCATATATATGAAAGATGCTCCATCACACAACAAGGACATTTGCTCAACTGTTCTTAGCAGCTTTATTCACAATAGCCAGAATCTGGAAACAACCTAGATGTCCCTCAACCAAAGAATGGATACAGAAATTTAGGTACATTTACACAATGGAATACTACTCAGCAATTAAAAACAAGAAATCATGACATTTACAGGCAAATGGATGGAACTAGAAAAGATCATCCTGAGTGAGGTAACCCAGAAGCAGAAAGACACACATGGTATATACTCACTTATAAGTGGATATTAGCCATATAATATAGGATAAACAAACTAAAATCTATAATCCTAAAGAAGCTAAACAAGAAGGAGGACCCTAGGGAAGACACTTAATCCTCATTCAGAGGGGCAAATAAGATAGACATTGGAAGTAGGAGAAGACAGGGAAAATGACAGGAGGCTACCACATAGGGCCTCTGAAAGACTCTACCCAGCAGGTTATTGAAGTAGATCCTGAGACTCATAGCCAAACTTTGAGCAGAATGCACAGTCTTATGGAAGAAGGAGGAGACAGAAAGACCTGGAGAGGACAGGAGCTCCACAAGGATACCAACACAGCCAAAAAATCTGGGCCCATGGGGCCCTAAAGAGACTGATGAACCAACCAAAGACCATGCATGGAGAGGACCTAGACCCCTGTTCAGATGTAGTCCATGGGCAGCTCAGTCTCCATGTGGGTACCCTAGTAACAGAAGCAGAGGCAGTCTCTGACATGAATTCAGTTGCCTGCTCTTTAATCACTTTCCCCTGGTCGTACAACCCTGCCAGTCCATAGAAGAAGAGGATCCAGGCATTCCTGATGAGACTTGATAGGCTAGGGTCACATGGCAAGCGAGGAGAACTCCCCCTTTCAGTGGACTATGCGAAGCAGATAAGGGGATAAGCAGGAGGGATGAGGAGAAGATCAGGGAAGGAGATAGTGCTTAGGGCAACCACTGCCGCCTCCGCTGAACAGAGAGACCGGTGCCTGGGACAAGGGGAAGTGCAGGGGGGTTGAATATTCACCACTCTCAGTCTCCAGAGATGTCCATGGGTGACCTGGATCCAAGCTGTTCCAGCTCATGGGTTGTCCCCTCTCTCCCAGGAAGCCTCTATGTCAATGTTCTGTTTTTAGCTGCCCCTCCACTCATCAATTTTGTAGTTTCAGAACCTATGCCCCTCATATGGTGCGGGCTGGTCTTTGCCATCCTGAACTCCCCCAATTTTTTTAAATTAATAATTGATGTGAGAGTACCCAGCCCCCTATCAGTGGTGCCATCCATGCTTAGGTGGTCTTGGATAATATAAGAAAGGAAGAAAAACAAGCCATGAGAAGGATCCAGTTGTTAATCAGTTTTCCTTCCTGGTTTCTGCATCACTTCCTGCCTCTAGCTTCCTGCATTGCTTGAGTTCTTGCCTTGACTTCCATAAATAAATGACTGTGAGTGGGGTATGTAAGCCAAATAAATTCTCTTTACTTCTCATGTTGCTTTGGTCATAGTGTTTATCACAGAAACAGGGAACAAACCATCAAGATAGTATCTTAAGAGCAGTCTTTTGTTTTCAGTTGCTCTCATTTCTCCATATCCATTTAATTCAATGATATTTTCATGACAAGAAAGTAGCTTAAGTAGTGTATTTGCTAGAAATATGAAAAGTGTTATTCGGCCCAGCTACACTCCATTTTTCTTTTCTAGTTTATTATTTTTCTTCTCTACTCTTGCAGTGACACATCAGGCAATGTTTTCTGGTTTGTTAATACTCCATTGTGAATAGGTCAGTGTGTGATTAAAGTTTATATCAGCATAATGGCATACCCAAAACAGTTGCTCACCTCATGGCAGTTAGGAAACAAAATATAGGTGTAACAACAAAGTTCACAGCAAGAGAGAGTGCCCAAGAACATACCTCAGTGACATTTTTTCTAGGCCTCATTTCCCACAATTCTATCAACTCCCTATGAGGTATTTAAGTTTTGAGTACATCATTGAGTGAATCCAGTTAAGATGAGAGAGTCTTTGTGATAAAACTACTATCAAAAGCTCAGCATAGCTCAGTAGCTGAAAGTGCATACAGTGAAAGCCTGATAACTTGAGTTTAATCCCTAATACCCACGTCAGACAGAGGAGAACCAGCTCCCAAATGTTATCTTCTGACCTTCACATAAACACAATATTAATGATAGTAATAATAATAACAACAATAATAGCTATAATAATAATAACAAGCCCATCCTTTATATGTAATTCATCCCACAACTGACTTAAGAACCTTGAAGTTCCAGTGGTGGAATGGAAACGTAGGACAGTGGAAACTTCCTGAAATATACAAAGGTGATCCTAATGCAGTTTGCAAATAATGAGGGAGATAGACTCCCAATTGGCCATCTCTTGTCACAAAATGAAGCATTTAGTACAGGCTCTGGGTTACATCCAATTAAGTTGTTGATTAAAGAAGTCCCGTGAAAATTCCAAGCAATCCAGGCTTTCCCCAAGAGAATAGGTTGCTCTCCACAAACTGACAACAAGGTCTTATTGCTGAAGACAACACCTATACAACTCATTTGAACATGGGGAGGTGGAGCTGCTGTCCACATAGAACCTTCACCCCTACACTGCAGTGTCTTTGGTATGGGCAGATACTCTGCAGGATACCATAAAAGAAGTGTAAGCACCAACCTGTTGGTATAATGTTCTTTTGGAATGTATACAATTTACCCTTGTTTCTTCAAATGCTGATTTCTCTATTCCACTATCTGGTTTCAATCTGGACATTGCATTGTGATGCTTATATTGTGATGCTTATTCTAAGCACCACCTATCTCAAGTTTGTGTAAACATGCCACCATTTGTTCTCTGTATTGTCAATAAAACTACCAGCCACAATGCTGAGCAACAGAGAGAATAGGATGGGACATCATGGTCCAAAGGGGAAGAGAAGGAAGTGATGGGGAGGAATAGGAGAGCAAGGATCTGCAGGAGGGGACTTGGAACCATGAGGAGAGATGAACCGAATTTAAGATATGACTAAAGGCAAGTGTAATGGGTGAAATCTGCATGGTAGGAAACTATGAGGTCTTGGAGGTTTAGGATGGAGTAATTACTGCCCAGCATTGTGCTCTAGATTAATTTAATAAATCCTAGTCTCTTTGTGGTGATTTGCATATACTGCTTAACTAAACGATAAATCAATAATAAATATTAATAACCCACAACACCAACCCATTCAAAAATCCCTTGATCTACCATTTGTCTTGTCTGCAAAATATGTTAGGGCAGTGGTAGACCATAGCTTGTGGGAGTAATCAACCAATGTCTGATTTGACTTATAGCCCACTCCACAAAATGGAATCCATTCCTGACACTGCTTGGGTGACCAAGAACGAGAAACTAAGTAGCCCAGAGAACTAGGTAAAATGAAATAATGATCTAAAAAAATAAAAAGTAACGATAAAATAACCCCTAATGCTATTCTGCTGTACTCACAGACCAATACTTTATTTAGACATAATCAGTGAAGCTTCCTCCTGCAGCAGATGGGAATACAGAGGCTCACAGCCAGACATTACACACAGAGAGGGAGGCTTTGGAACACATAGCTCTTAAAGAAATGTCTCCTTCAAATCCCTCCCCTCAGAGCTCAGGGAACCTTGCAGAAGAGGAGGCAGAAAGTATGTAAGAGCCAGAGGAGATAGAGGAGATCAAGGAAACAAGGCCCTCTAAATCAACTGAGCAAAGCTCATATGACCTCACAGAGACTGAAGCAGCATGCACAGGGCACACATGGGTCTACACCTAGTCCTCTGTGAATATATTATAGCTTTCAGTTTAGTACTCTCATGGGACTCCAGAGTGTGTCTCTGATTCTTATGCCTTCTCTTGGGGCTTTCTTTCTTTTGTTGATTTGCCTTGCCCAACTTTGATATGATGGTCTTTGTTTTAACTTATTATATTTCGTCTTGTTGTATGTTGTTGTTACCTTTTAGGAGCCTTTGTTTTATAATGAGAGATAGAAGGGAAGTAGATCTGGAGGGGAGGGGAGGTGGAGAGGAGCTGGGAGAAGTAGAGGGAGGGGGAAATGTAATCAAGGTACATTGTATAAGAAAAGAATCTATTTTTAATAAAAGGGGTGAGGTAAACTTCTCAGATCCTCTCCTAAAGGTTATATCCCTTTGCAATAACAAGATCCTAAGAATCAACATGTGGACCTCTAGGGACAACACAACAGACAGCAGCCAACAGTAGACAACATACACTATGTAAAGTGAAGTCTTTGGGGAAAAGTATGTCAATGAAGTGATCTAAACTTAACTTAAATATCTTCCCAAAGTCTTTGTTTTTGAAAAATACTCTTACACAGAATAACTTTCTTTTGAGTTTTAAATGACCATTAACATATTAGGAAAATTGTGGTGAATGCAGAAAAAGTGAGAACTTATGTAGGACATTGACCATTGGGAAGAAACAAGGGCTAAAGGACTAATGAAGGATTAACAAAACCAAACAAAAACTGCTCCCCACTGTATCCCTTAAAAAGATTTTCAAAAGAAAATGTGTACATAAAATGGAAATATAAAGCATCTGGAGACTCTAGGCATACCAACAGTTGCTACCTGGATATGTGAACTTGTATTGATCTCAGATTTTTGGAAAACCCAGAACAATTGAACAGTTATAACATGCTTAGAGCTCTGGGTACACATCACGATATTTTCACAGTCATGTTTTATAGATGTTTGATTTTTCCTTTCTATTTATATATTATTTTAAAAATAAATGTTCTATTGATCATATAGACTTAGTTCTTTCCAATGATTAGTGGCATAGACATACTCTTAATTTTCCTGCCATCCTCCAGAATATGGATTTAGAACTATCTTAATCTGACATTTGAATTGCAATTCTTATGATCTCCAAATAAAATCCTTAATCACTTTTGAATTTTGTGAGTTTGGATTGATTGGCACTCTCCAGACAATTCTAGGACTGCACTTTTGCACGTCATTGTTACAGTTAAAAGGTGTGAAGTTCCCCAGATCAGATGCATCTAATTGGCTGTTGGACTTGATTCACAAATTCTTAGCTCATGACCTAAAATAACCAATTTCAAGGACATAATTTAATATCTTGAACAAGGAATCTCTTTTGGTTCCATTCTTAATTTAGGAAGAAATACAAGGGGATTGGAGAGATGGCTTAGTGGTTACGAGCATGTGCTGCTTTGGCAGAGGACCTGAGTTCAGTTCTCAGCATCCACATCAAGCAATTCATAACTGCCAGTAACCCCAACTCCAGAGGATTCAATGTCCTCTTTTGGTTTCCATTAACACACACACACACATATACATATACACACACACAAAGAGAGATGGAGAGAGGGAGAGAGAGAGGAGGAGGAGGGAGGGGGGAGACATATAGATAAATACTAAAATATTTTTTTAAAGTTTCATCCTTTTTTTTTTTTTATGGCATGAAGTTTCAAACCCAGGGCATTACAGATGCTAGGTGAGCAGACTACAACTGAGCTACAGTGGTAACCCTAAATGTTTATCTAGTCATTACATCTGGATGAAAATGCTTTTCTTTCCTTTCTGTAGGGGAATCAGTAGTGTGATAAAGTTAGTCATTTAAGAATAGACACATTATTTCAGCATTGATTAGACTATTTCATTTTATATCAATGTTTAAATTTTCAAATAGCCTCACCTTCTCTAAGGTACCTCACTCACTCTTGCCTAACATTCTTTATTGCCCCTATGCTTGGAGTGTTTATTTCAAAAGGGGAATGCCCCTTTTCCTTTATTCTCAATTCTGAAAACCCCATTCATGGATATGAAGTAAAGTAGTTGTTGCTATTGTCAACATGTCTTTATGTCCTGCTAGTTCTGTAGATAGTGGAATCCCATTAGACCATATTAGAGAAAATTTGGTTTTCTAAACAACCATAAAGGAAAGCAGAATTAAAGCTAACAGGCTAATAATTACTTGCGAAGATAAGACAAAAACTATGAAATACAAGTTACATAGTAGTTATTACAAATTAGTATTATAATATGAATGATAATGAAGGCAAGCAATTCAATTTGTAGAGAGAATACCTGCTTAGAGGTATTTTCTCCCCAATCAATAAATAACTGAAAGAATTTGAAGCTATTAAAAAAAAAGCAAGAATGGTTCTTAAACTAACAGGATTTGAAATATCAAGTGCAAGGCTGATATTCTTAAATAATGTATTTTATGCTTAGAATTGTCTTGACATTCCAGTAATATTAATACTGAGCAGACTGTTCAGTTTAATTATACAGCTAATTCAAGTAAAATGCATGTTTGAAATAAGTTTTGTGCTAATTTATGTGAACTTGAGTTAGCTGTTTGGAATCCAACATGTTTTTACACTGTACAGAATTCCATGGAACTTTGTGGTTAAAAAACAAAGACTTTATCCCTATGTCACATTTAAACAATACATTTCTTTTTTATTAAATTATTATTTGATATTAATTACAGTTTATTTACTTTGTATCCCAGCTGTGGCCTCTCCCTCATTCTCCCCTCCCTCAACTCCTCCCTGCCCCTCTCTCTATAATTCTTAAAATCACAGTTTGGTGGTGAATGTCTGTAAACACAACAATGGAGAGAGTGAGGCAGGAATCCATTGTTGGAACCCAGCCTGGGCTACATAGTGAGACAAGCCTTAATCCCAGTACTGAATAGACAGAGGGGGGTGGATCTGTGCGACTTCAAGGCCAGCTTGGTCCACACAAGGAGTTCCAAAGAATCCTGGGTTAGGTGAGATGTTGTCTAAAAATAACTAATCAAACAAACAAAAAATAAGCTAAAGAGTTCTGTCTGCTTGACTATCAAAGCAGTCCTATACTTTCCAGTAAGAAGGCACTAAAAAACAAAACAAAACAAACAAAAAAACCTTCCTTCTCTTGATATGTCTTTGGAAGTTTGAGAAAAATGTAGCTTGAAACAGGGAATCCGCATGTCTTTTGCTGGTATAGTGTTTAAAACATTTTTTACAAAACGCCTTTAAAAACTTGTCCTGATACTTGTTGAAATGGGTAATGAATCCATTCCAATTTGGAATGCAGAAAAAAGCTGGAGATTTATAGTGCATAATCTGAGAGGAGACATCAGGGCAGAGGAGTTTATTGCTAAGCTAATTTAATAGCGTTCTTACTGAAGAAAGGTCTGGGTTATTAGATAATCAAGAGAGGGAGTAGGGGTGGAGTTTTTATTCAAGTCAACAGGATCTTGCAACAACTGGAGGCCAAAGATAGGCTTCAGAGGGGAATCCTGACTAAACACTGGTTAAGGACAGTTTGTCGGCACCAAACTGGTTATCCTGTTGTATAAACCTGCGCTGTTCCTCCATTTATTCTAGCAATTTAAAAAATAAAATAAAAATATCCCGGAAACTGTAAAAAGGGCCTGCGGGGGATGGCTAGGGCACAGTGGAGAAGAGCAGAGGACTACATCTCCCATAAACCCTCATAGGGCAAGGCCCCAACTATCCCGCCCCTAATACCAAGCCTTGCAGCTGCGCAAAAAGCGCTGAAGGCCCTGTGACGGGAAAAGTGGGCGGTGACAAGCTTGTGTGGAGGAGGCTGAGGGAAACGAAAGACCATAGACTTCCATATCGGCCTAGAGCGCCCTTTAAATTGTTGGGGAGAGGAGGGCGGGCGGGGCCGTTCCCGAACTGGCCGCCGGCGGTATCATGGCGTCCCGGAACCCCCCTCCCCAAGGTGAGCAGCCAGGGCCCGAAGTAGTCTCTGGGACGCGGCCCACAGCTCTCGACCTTGTTCCTACGGTGCTGCTCCCTTCCCCTTCATTTTTTTTTTTTTTTTCTGGGGCAGGGTCGCTACACAGCCCTTTTGAGAAACCCCCTCCGAACCAGATGTCTCCCTTCCCTCTTTGTGGAACTTAGCGTGCTACCTCATACCTACCAAGGCCAGACCCTGCCTTGCCCCCACCTCGAACCCTTCTCCATCTTGCAACTGTAGGGAGTTTGGTGGGTTGATTGGTGGGTTGCATTTTAGCCCTTCTCTGATTTCCTGTCGCTGGGTCTCTGACTTGTCCTTTAATGGCAGGAACAGCCCCTCTCCCGTTTTGCAGTGGATGGAAATGCATTCTGCTCTGACCTTATTCTGATTGGGCGGGTGACCGCCCACTGCTTTGTAATTCAGCTGGCCCCTAGCTGGGTGTCCCTCTGCCTTTGAAAAGGAAATGGGGATGCTATTGCAAGGCCCTTTTCTTTTGAGGCCCTAGTGTCAGGGATTGAGTTAATCAAGCTCAGTCGTTTCCATCTGGACATTTTTAGCTGTAGGCCAGACATAACAGCAAGTTGTTACAGGTTTTACGAAAACAATTTTGCGAGCTGTATCTGACTGCAGATTGATTCAATTTATTTTTTTTTCCATTTTGTATTTTAAAGACTATGAAAGCGATGACGAGTCTTATGAAGTGCTGGATTTAACTGAGTATGCAAGAAGACACCACTGGTGGAATCGAGTATTTGGCCACAGTTCCGGACCTATGGTAGAAAAATATTCAGTAGCTACCCAGATTGTAATGGGTGGTGTGACTGGCTGGTGAGAACATCTTTTTCATTAAATTTCACTGGGAACCTGGCTATTGTCCTTTTGTAAGCGGGCCAGTCTCCATGCATCTTCAATGGCTCTCCACTTTTAATTCCAGCAGAGCACAACTTTGAAGTTTTTCCCTAATGAAATTGTTTATATCAACCATCAGACACTCCTTGTTGGATTTTGGTGATTTCCCTCTATCGAAGGTCCACCATTCTCCTCCCCTCCCCATCCTTCCCTTTCCTTTGATTCATTATCAATTTTCCAAATGTAGCAATTTAATTATAAGTAAATTGTTACGTGCCATTTAGTTCTAACTACTGGAAAAACCCATGAAAACCCCCTCTGCAGAATTGGCCTCTAGGATTCTATGCTTTATACATAGAAGCATTAATGCTCAGGAAAAGTTATTCATGGTGATACAGCAGGTTCAATTTTTTTGTGTGCTAGTTCAGATTGTGATAGTGCTTTAAAGATCTGAGAACATCGCTTATGTATTACAATTAGTGGACTGATGACTTATTCTGCAATAATACGGAGTACAATAAGGAATAGTTAATGACTGTTAACTAGACAACAACCCAGACCACGTGATTGTACACTGTTGTTACCATGTATTTTAATTCTGTTATTTTTGGATAAAATATTAACTATCTAACAAGTGGCAGAACCAGTTCAACATCTTTAAAGAGGTTGGTGACTGTATTTTTGAAGTGCTTAAGTTGTAAGTGCTGTTTTTTTTTCTTTACATTCTAAGGTAAACTCATCTTGTGTTAATGAGAATATTCACATATTTCCACTGGCATGGATAAATCATATCTTTTCATGTGTGTTTTACATGCACCTTGGAATAATGATACTCCCCTATGCCTTCTTGTAAACGTTCTTTTGTAATATAAAGCAGACAAAAACCAGCCATTGTGAAGATTGCATGGCACACAGTCACAGTTTTAATACTGCTTTGTTGAAAAACCATGCAGTTAGGAGAGAAATTTCAGATGATTCACTGTAGGGCAAATACACCTCTGTCCCTCTTAAGTCAATTCATAATTATGTGCCAGAGGTGATTGGTTAGTGAGAGTCATGGCCGAAAGCCCAATGCTAAAAGATATTTTAAATAATTGAGAAATAGAATTCTCAGATGAATTCACATTTTCTTCTTAATAGACCAAAGCTGGTAAGGAGGTCCGTAATTGCAAGGTTTTCTTGAAAAGCCTAAAGGCAGAACAAAAGTTGGTAGCTTTATCATAGTGACTGATGCCTGCTAGTCGCTGTACACAACTTGTGGAGCATCCAACCTGGGGTATTGTGGAGGCTTGACTACTTGCCTTTATTACTAACTGCTGTATGAGAAGCACAGTCTTGTTATTAAGAATACATACATTTGGATTATCAGTTTCAGCTAAGTATTCAACCCAGAGCTATGTAATAGTTTGTGGGTGGGTGTTTGTTTTTTACATTGATCTGTTTGTGTAAGAAACACAGATGTGTTCCAGTATATACATGAAGGTCAGAGGACAGCTTGTAGGAGTCAGAACTCTACCATGTGGGGTTTGTGGATCAAACTCGGGTCTTCAGGTTTGATGGCAAATGCCTTTACCTGCTCAGCCATCTCTATGACCTGAATTGTATAATAGGACACTTATATTTAGGTGGCTTACTTTTTTTTTTCCTCTGGAGGCAAATTCAGGGTCTTGTATTTGGCAAAAAAGCACTCTTATCTCTGAGTGATATTGCCAGCTACACAGGTGATCTGTTGTAATAATTTGGACTGTAGTGTAGGTTCAGTGTAGTACATTTCTGAAATCTTAAGATATAGCATTGATGTGATATTGTGGCATAAAAGAGGAACAGTTAATAGGCTTGAACCCAACTTAACACTTCAGACCAATTCAAGACATGAAGGATAGCCTAAAGAAGTCATATTTAGCTGTAGGTAGCTGTAGATTTTTTATCATAAGAAATGAAAACTAGTGTGAGAATAGGTGGTTGCTAGAGACCTAGAGGCCCTGAAGACTGTTTCTAGTTTGAGAGCATGATCTAGAAGCAAGGTTATGAAATCCCAACATTACAGTATGAAGTTAATGATGCTTTGAGAGTAGAAAGGGCTGGCAAGATTGCTCAGCAAGTAGGCTTGATACTAAGCTTGGTGACCTGAGTTCTATCCATAGGACCCACATGGTGGAGAGAACCACCTTGTGCACATTGTACATGGATGTGTGTGAATGTTGTTTCTCACATACACACACCAAAAAAAATTAACAAAAGAATAGAAAGCAAAAAACGATGATGGTTTAGACATGGGGTATAGAGACCTTTCAGCTGAAGATGAAGACAGATGTCTGAGATGAATGTGAAATGGCAAATAGAGAATAGTACCATCACTTCAGTAGGAGTTTCGTTGGCTGTGTTTGTGTCCCTGTGACATGACTCATAATGAATTAAAGGCCTAGTGTGTTCTAATATGACCTCATCTTACCTAATTACATTAACAATGACCATATTTTTAAGTAAAGTCTCATAAAGGAAACTAATTTGGTGGAGGTACCAATTTAGTGCACAAGGCTAGGGTTAGAAATCTGGGGTTCTTTTGTGCAATTTGGATCTAGACTAGTGAAGGAACTGTGAGTCAGCTCAAGAGGTATAGGCTGACACTCTAAAGTTAGATTAGACAAAACAAGCTTAATACAGCTAGGTGAAATGTGGGCAGTGTAATCATAAAAGTGGACTGACACAAAAGACAGGGAAGCTTTTCATAGGCAGAGCTGGACAAGAATCTGCAGAACTGGGGCTACTAAAAGCCCAAATCAAGATGAGGGTGCATTTGAAATTAACTGGATTGGATCTGGTTTGGGTAGAGTTAGTGTTGGCTAGATGTATGGAACACCTTGATTGCATTAAGCAAAACAAACAAATGACATACTGTGGGAAATTTCAGCTTACACAAATGTAGGTGTATAATGAACCCAAGTATGCATGATTGGTTTCAGTAGCTGCTCTTTTTCTTTTCCTTTTATGTCTTCCCATTCTATCCTTTCTTCACTTTGCTGCAAATCTCAGACAATGTAAAGTGTGCATTTTTAACTACCCTGTATAACTGAAGGAAAACACTTAATGTTTCTGACTAGGCAAAGGAAACTATCGAAAGAAATGGGAAGACGTTAAGCTTTATTAGGAGAGCAATAAAATGTAGATGAAATGTAGTGCATTACTTATTGTTCTCATCTTTTGTTATTTCTGTCATTGAAGGTGTGCAGGATTTTTATTCCAGAAGGTTGGAAAACTTGCAGCAACGGCAGTAGGTGGTGGTTTTCTTCTCTTACAGGTATGTTAAACTCTTATGTACTTCTGCTAATACAGGTAGCCCATGGGAATAGAGAATAGTAAATTTACCCATTTCATTTCTGTTTATTTCAATAGAAGGTAGAGTTTTTCCTTTAGGCATTAGTTTATGGAAAAACTGCAATGAGTTTTGAAAGCTTGCATCTGTCATGAAAGAAAACAAGTAAAGTATTTCTAGATTCTTGAATGTATGTGAATTGTGATGTGATACATAGTTAAAAAGATAACTATGAATCAGGTGTGGTTGCATACATCCATCATCCCAACTACTCGAGAGGCTGAGGCAGGAAGACCACAAGTCCAAAGCAAGACATAGTATTCCAAGCAAGCCAAATAGAGCTGGGGCAGTAGCTTATGGATTCTATATTTATAGTTATGGTTATGGATTTGTATAACCAAGTCTGGTTCATAGATCACACTGTGCATACATTATAGTTTTTCCATAAACTAATGCCTAGTTATATCAAAAGCTGAGTAACTATTAAAATTATGTGACTTTCTGTTTAAACTGAAGAAACAGAGGCAGGTAGGGTGGCATAGGCCTGAAATCCCAGCACTCAAAAGGTTAAGAGGTTAACACAGAAGGGTCTACCTACTTATATACTGAGACTTTAGAAGGAAACAAGAGAAAAGGAAGACAGAAAGGAAGAGGCAGAAAGTGGAAAATTAAAGTTTAAAAATATTCATAATCTTATCCACAATCCTATTTCTGAGACCGGTGGATTAAAATTTTAATTTTGTTCATTCCTTTTTAGGGATAAAAATGCTTTGCTATTAGAGAATGAGGGTATTATCTACCATTTATGTCTGTTTGGTATGTATTTTCCTCAAAATAGTGTTTTCTGAAGAATATCAAATATAGTAAATCTCAAAATTGAAAATCTCTGGGAATGAATATTAGCAACTGTTTTAAAGATACACAGAACTGTCACTCATACTAGATTGAAGAAAGGATTGCTCTTCAGAGTAACCAAATGTGACTTTAGTACCTAAGCCATTGATCCTGTGACCACCAATGTAGTCATCATAAGTGCAAAGAAATAGTATTTATATGAATTAGCACTGAATTAAGCACTGATATAAGTCATTTCCTTGCCAGCTGTTTTAAGGCTATATTTTCTATTAATAATAGTATTATGAATAATATTTCTTGTAGAAGAGGTAAAATAATGCAATTAATTTCTAAATTCGGTCCTTTGGATGTATGCTAGTATTTCTACAGGAGAGAATTAATCTACAGGAGAGAATTAATTCTCTACAGGAGAGAATTAATCTGAATTAATTAGTATAGAATCAAGGGCTTATTCAGTCTACCAGTATTTTGAAAACTGAATTTCATTTCTGGTCAGTGCAAGGGGTACTAGATTAAAGCAGAGTATACTAGAACTGTTCACAGAATTGAATTATGTGCCTGTTTTAATATAATTTTGTATGTTAGCCTCTCAGAAGTCTATTTCAGTCCATTCAGTATTCACTGTTGAAACCCACATTTTATCATTGTTACTTCCTACTGTTACAAGCTTGTTATTTTGAAGTCTCTAAGTCAGAAGGGCATAGGTCCTGTCTACATCAAACCACTTTCACCCGCAGATATAATTATTCTTGAAAACACAGTAGGAGAAGCCTGAAAGAAAAAACCAGAGAAAGAAATGGCGTTTAACATTTCTGAAGTTTCCTGAGTATTCTGCCAGTTCTTAGGCACAAAGCATGCATAAGTGTCAAGACCCCCTTGGCCAGTCAGTAGCTTGTGTTTGTGATACAATACCTAGGGAGCTGGCAT
Source organism: Pachyuromys duprasi (assembly GCA_028658305.1). Taxonomy (NCBI): domain Eukaryota; kingdom Metazoa; phylum Chordata; class Mammalia; order Rodentia; family Muridae; genus Pachyuromys; species Pachyuromys duprasi. Next base: position 18,779,242 of record CM053742.1, on the reverse strand, counting down.
AAGCAGTCAAGTTCTCTCATGCAGATGTATCCTGAGAGTGGGACGAATTTTTCTCAAAATGTCTACATTTGCAGTTACAGATATTTTTTTTCTATTTTGTGTAGTTTTGGTAATGGAGATGCTATATTTAAAACCATGATAATGTAAACAATATAACCTTAAAGTCATCACTACAAAGATTCACATATCTGTGTTATTTACTTTGAGATTATGAAAGAGACATCCACATCACACCAATAAAAGAGACTGCTATACAAGTAAAAAAAAAAAAAAAGAAATGGCGTTTAAGCTAATTCCATCTTTCATAACATTTGCTTGTAATTATAGGTAAGTATTAGTTTGGGTGGGGATGTAAACTTTGCTAGTAACAATATTAAATGTTTTTCAGTAGATAGTTATCATATTGCTCTCTTAAAATAGACCTTGGGGCTGGTCTGAATATAGTAGTATAGTAGTATTTACTACTAACAAAGCATAGCCTGTTACAGATTTTTCAACTACCCTTGCTTAACTTTAAAAAAGTAGACAATAATATATGAGTATTTCATCCTAAAAAAAGGTTATGTATGCCTGTAAATAAGGGACATATATTTGTTTTAATTTAATTTAATTAAAAAATTGTTCACTATATTCCCAATTGTAGTCCCCTCTCAGACCCACTCTTCCTCCATCTTCTCCCCTGTCCCCCTCACCTAGTACTCAGAAAGGGGGAGCCCTTCTCCACAGTCATCTAACCACAGTCTATCAAGTCTCATTAGGACTGCTTGCATCCTCTTCCTCTGTGGCCTGACAGCCCTCCCCCCACCACCACCACCAGGGGGAAGTGATCAAAGAGAGGGAATCAGAGTCCATGTCAGAGACAGCCCCTGTTCCCTTTACTAAGGGACCCACATGGTGACTGAGCTGCCTATTAGGTACATCTGAGCAGGGGGTCTAGGTCCTCTCCATGCATGGTCCTTGGTTGGTGCATCAGTCTCTGCAGGTCCCTGTGGCCCAGATTTGTTGGCTCTGTTGGTCTTTGTGGAACTCTGGGACAGATACTTGTATAGGGCTGTTTACACATTAATCCTCTGCCTCCTTTGACCCTGATTTTTCCCCTCCATTGAAGGAACCACTTTAACTTCTCACAGAACCTTTTTCCCGAGTTGACTGACGAGGTTTTGATATTTCTGCTGCAGGTGTTCACTATTGGCATCACATTATGGAATATTCACAGTTACTTTTTGAGTTGTCTTGTTCTATTCCCACCTCCCGCTGTATTATGTACCTGAATGCTTTCTGTCCGTTCCCCATATCCTCCAGCCCCATCTTGAATTTAATTCATGGTTGTGTAAGATTACCTATGGTTAAGTGAATTTCTTGAATATATTTTGATAATGGTTTCCCTTCTCTCATATTCTTCCAGATTATCTCTGCCTCCACACCCATCCAACTCCATACCTTCTTTCTCTCTTTTGAAAACCAATAGGCAAATAAAAAGCAAACAATCCAGAATAATAATAATAATAATAAAAATAATAATAAAAAGACACTTTATTTTTAAAGCAGAAAAAAGTACCAGAAACACTGGGAAGGTTTGGACCCTTATTTCCTGTAAGAAGTTTGGGATTTTTTTTTCTTTCGATGTACTCTTACTGTCTGAATCTTTTCTTATGGGAGTATGCATTAGCTAGGCTGTTTAGTGCTCTGGGGAGAGTTGTTCCAGGCTCTTCTGTCCTGCTTGTTTTCTCGGCCTTGAATGTGTTGATTATCAGGGGATTTCCCTTTCAGAACTATTTTGGATCTTCCCTTTGCTTTGTCTTGGGTTGTTTCCTGTATCTTACATTGTCTTGTTTTTTTATTTTCAAGAGACATACCTTACCAATATTGCATCTTCAAGTAACCTGTAGAGAAAATAAGCATGGGTGGTATAATATGTGAGATTTTGCATGTCTGAATATTTCATTTTCTTTCACATTTGAGTAATAATTTAGCTGGGTTTAGACGTTGCTGCATTGTCTTCCTCATTCAGTGTTGCTTTTAAAAGTCTAAAGCAGTTCTAATGCCTGATTTCCCTCTTCACACCTCCCAGGAAATGCTTAGAAGTTTTGTGTATGTTTGAGTGTGTGAGTGTGTTCTGATTTATAGTCTTTGCTGTGGGCTTGTTCTAACACACACTTTTAGTTTATAAATATTTTTGATATTAGCTACTAACAAGTTCCTGCTCTTTGTGTATTCTCATCACTCCTCCACCACTATAGTTCCTATGATATGGATCTCCTGGACCGGCTTTCTGATTTTCATAGCTTATCTTTATTATTTTGTAGGTCTGTCTTTTTGGGTTATTTTATAGTAGATATCTTCACCTTAATTTCCTAGCTGAGTTTTTCATTTCTATTTATTGGTGTCTTTTATTAATTTATTGGTACTGAGAATTCAACTCAGTCCTTATGCATACTAGGCAAGCATTCTACTGTGGAGCTACACGTAGCCCCAGCCATTTTACTTATATTTTTCATTCCTGTGAACTATTTATGATTATTTAAAGAGGTTCAGGAGGTAGACTGTATTTATATGACATTGACCCTCCTGAATCCCATTTTTGTTGTGGACTAGAACATTAGCATCTATGGAAACCATTTTAACTGCTTGTCTGTAGCCCATGAAAATAGGAAGAAGTTGTGTGGTCTGATACTTTCTCTAATTTGAATTGAAGACACAAGGTTCTTAAAAGTGGCAAGGGATGAAATTTTTTAAATTGCCAGATGCTTGTTTGAAGTAACTGCCTTTATAGGCTATAAATGAGTGTTAGTTCAAGTGGTCTGCCATGCATGAAGTTCTTAGCTTCTACACAATAGGTGTCTCTACCAGCTAATTTTTTTCGTTGTTACAGACAACACTGTAGTGATAGCTATCTATTTACAGTGCTAGAGACTGAACTTGGGGCCGCAAGTGTGCCAAGCAAATCCTATACCATTTAGCTACATCCCAGACTCTTAAATTAACCACTCATTTTCATCTTTTACATTCCTATGAGACAAAGCAAACATAATGAAGTCTTTTGATTACCAAGTGCTTCTAGTATGTGTTCGTCCATTGCATTTCCACTATTATGAAAATATTTACAATTTCCCTTCTTTTCATGCTATATTCTTTAGAAGGGAATCACTAGGGCTCACATTTGAGGGAGGAGTTACCTCCCTGAGAACAAGTATCTATATAGGTTATTTTAAAAAAAAATTCTAAACAGGGGTAGTGGTATAGTCTGTTTATTTCAGCTATTAGGGAGGCTGAGGCAAAAGGGTTACTTGAACCCAGGAGTTCAAGTCTAGTATAGGCAACATGGTGAGTGGTACCTTGTTGCAGAAAGAGAAAAAGAACTGAAGACTTGTCTGTTCTCCATTTATTAATTTTTATTAAATTCTACCAGTGTGGACTGTTTTTGTTTCATATTTTGGATTACAGTCTAAATACCATTTTCTTGCTCAAATTGATCCAGATTTAGCCATGGGAAACTTTTACACAACTGTAAAAGGTTCTGCTTACCACGGCACATGTTATTCATTTCTTTACTTACATATTTATTGTGTGTTGGCCATATGTCTGTGTGGCGTATGCATGTGTGTAGGCCCATTCGTTCATGTCTGTCTATATGGCACCTTATTTCCTGAGACAGGATTTCTCACTGAGTTTGGAGTTTGACATTTCTGCTAGACTGGCTTGCTATTAATCCCTAAGAACTCACCTGTCTCTACCCCTACTGCTTGCATTGCAAGTGTATATCACCACATCCTGCTTTCATGTCAGTACTAGGGATTACATTCAGGTTTTCATGCTTATATAGCAGATCCTTTGCCCACTTAGCCAATTCCCCAGCCTTCCTGCCTGCCTATTTTGATTCATTTTCTTCCCTGCCTTTCTTCCTCCATTCTGCTTTTTTATTTTTATTTTTATTTTTTTTATGGTATTAGGTGTGAAACACAGGACCTTGTACATCCTTGCTGAGGCAAACACTTCACCATTCACTGAGCTACATCTTCAGTTCTTCTTTTGTTTTAAAACCTCTTCCTAATATTTTAGCTTCCCTAATTTTTGTGTTTGGTTGGTGGTTTTGTTTTGCAGTGTTACAAATTAAATGTTCTAGACAAGTGGTTAACCACCTAAGTGTGCCCCTCCCCTTCCTTGTATATTTTGGTCTCCTGTTTTTATATTAAAAGCCTTCCTTTGTGCCTTTGTTTGATGCTTCATTGTTCAAATTTAAGAACTAGGCACCAAAATTTGATATAACATTAAATCCTTAATGGACCTTTTATTTTGGGAAATATAACTGGTTAAGAAAAAAATTTCTGAAGACCTGAAATTGGCAGCTGGGGAGTCTTTCAAGTGGAACAGCCAGTTGGATCATTTATGGTTAGGCTCACAAGCAGAAAGCCCCATCTCCCTCCTTACAGCTTTCGAGCAGAAACGAATCTTTGTTGAAAGCTTGGTGCTCTTTTGTTGTTGTTGTTTTGTTTTTTAATTCTTGTGGTTCTAGGGATCTAACCCATGGTGTCCTATATGCCAGATAAGCACTGTACCACTGAGCTATATCCTTAGCTCCTTATTATTTATTTATTTATTTTTATATCAATCACAGGTTAGGTACTTGGCATCCCAGGTGTAGCCCCCTCCCTCATTCCCTCCCACCCTCTCACTCCCTCCCTCATCTCCCTCCTCCCCGCCCCCTCCAAGTCCACCAACAGGGGAGGACCTCCTCCCCTTCCCTCCAACCCCAGCTCATCCTGTCTCCTCAGGGCTGGCTGCAATGTCCTCCCCTGGGATCTAGCCAGTCTGTCACTCCCCAGCATGTATGGGGGAGGGTCAAAGAGTCAGCCATCAAGTTCATCACTGAAACAGTCCCTGTTTCCCTCACTAGCCTCTTCAGTCTGACACCTAGCTATCATGGGCCCCATCTGAGCAGGGGTTCCAGGCCACATCCATATGTGGTCCTTGGTTGTAGAAACCATCTCATACAAGACCCCTGTGCCCTGCTCAGTTTGGTCTTTGTGTAGCTCTTGTTCTCCCCAAGTCTCACCAACCTCCCCCATTTCTATCATCACTTCTCGCCCTCTGCCAAAGGCTTGATCGCAAGTCTTAATATCTGCTCTGATACATTGCTACGTTGAACCCCCCCAGAGGTCCTCCTTGGCATGCTCCTGTCCTGTTGCTTGTTTTCTCCTCCACTCAATGACAGCTCCTTATTTTTAATGTAAATTCTCTTATTGTAATAAAGCCACTTTACTTAATTTCATTAAATATTGAAATACTGTAGGAAAGTCAAATATAGTTCAAAGATTGGAAGGCATTGTCCCACTTCCCCTACAGTCTGCTGGATTGCATTTCTTTCTTTTTTTTTATTAATTACATTTTATTCACATTGTATCCCCCTTGTAGCTCCCTCCTCCCTCCCCTCCCAATACCTCCCTTCCTCCCCCTTCTCCACTCATGCCCCTCCCCATGTCCACTAATAGGGGAGGTCTTCCTCTCCTTCCTTCTGATCCTAGTCTATTAGGTCTCATCAGCTGTTGCTGCATTGTCTTCCTCTGTGGCCTTGATCATTGCACTGCAGCATGTTGATCAGTTCAGGCTGGGATGTCTCTTCAGTGGTAGTGGGTCATATTCATATCAAGTGGAGACCATCTCACAACATGATAGGACCCTTTGGGATACTCTAGCCCAGTCACTTTGTTCAAGTGTTCTTTGAACCAGTTTGGTTAACAGTTTGGAGATTTAGTATTTATTCATGGTCTTTGTTATCATTTACCCAGTATTTCTCAGTAATCTTTTTACATGACATTTTCTGTTACTAGGGATACAGAGATTTAAAGTTGGGAGAGAGAGATATTGGGAAACAAATTTAGTCATGTGGTTGAGGCCAGACTGGATGGATGCCCATGGGTATGGTGACAGCTCAGGAAAAGGCTTGAATTGCTTAGAGGTGTTGAGAAGGAGAACCCAGGGAGATAATTGATGTCCCAAGTGTCTCAAGGCTTCTCATCCCATTGCAGCTGTGATACTCTACTTTCAAACACAGTGTCTACACAATCCTTTTCTCAAAAAAAGGTGGATTTACTGGCTTTGGTAGAAAATCCATTTTTTGTACTTATGATACAGAGAATTACATTTGTGAGCATATATTTTATCTGTCTGATAAGATGGCATCCATTTTTCAGTTAAGCAGTTGGAGAAGATAAGCAGTCACTCTGGGAGTAATTTTTTTTAATTTTTCTTAATTACAGTTTATTCACTTTGTATCCCAGCTGTAGCCCCTTCTCCCATCCCCTCCTAATCACACCTTCCCTCTCTCTTCTTCTCCTGTGCCCCTCCCCAAGTCCAATGATAGGGGAGGTCCTCCTCCCCTTCCATCTGACCCTATTCTCTCAGGTCTCATCAGGACTGGCTTCTTTGTCTTCCTCTGTGGACTGCTAAGGCTACCCCCCCTCAGGTGGAGATGATCAGAGAGCCAGCCCATGAGTTCATGTCAGAGATGGTCCCTGGTCCTATTATTGGGGAACCCTCTTGGGCACTGAGCTGCATTGGGCTACTTCTGTGCAGGGTACTAAGTTATCTCCATGCACGGTCCTTGTTTGGAGTATCAGTCTCAGAAAAGACCCCTGTGCCTAGATTTTTTGGTTCTGTTGCTTTTATTGTGGAGCTCCTTTTCCCTCCAGATCCTTCTATCAACCCCTTCTTTCATAAGATTCCCCACACTCTGCCCAAAATTTGGCTAGCCATCTCAGCATATGTTTTGATACCCTGCTGAGTAGAGTCTTCAGAGGCCCTCTCTGTTTCGTTCCTGTCCTGTTCCCTGTTTTCTCCCATTTCTGATGTCCATCTTGTTTGCCTTTCTAAATGAAGATTGGGCTTCTTCCCAGGGTCCTCCTTAGGTGTACAGGTTTTATTATGATTATCCTATATTATATGTCTAATATCCACATATAAGTGAATATATACCATGTCTCTCTTTCTGCTTCTCGGATACCTCACTTAGGGTGATCATTTCTAGATACCACCATTTTCCTGCAAATTTCATGATTTCTTTATTTTAAAGTGCTGAGTAGTATTCCATTGTATAAATGTACCACAGTTTCTGTATCCATTCCTCAACTGAGGGACATTTGGGTTGTTTCTAGCTTCTGGCTCTTAAAAATATAGCTGGTATGAACATGGTTGAGCAAATGTCCTTGCTGTATACTTGAGCATCTTTTGGATATATGCATAGGAGTAGTATAGCTGGATCTTGAGGTAGCACTATTCGTAATTGCTTGAGAAAGCACCAGATTCATTTCCAAAACGGTTGTACAAATTTACGTTCCCATCAGGAATGAAGTAGGGTTCCCCTTTCTCCACATCCCCACCAGTAGGTGTTGTCACTTCAGTTTTTGATCTTAGCTATTCTGATAGGTGTAAGGTAAAATCTCAGGGTCATTTTTATTTGCGTTTCCCTGATGACTAAGAAGGTTGAGCATTTCTTTAAGTGTTTCTCTGCCATTTGATGTTCCTCTATTGAGAATTCTCTGTTTAGCTCTGTACCCCATTTTTAAATTGGATTACTTGATTTGTTGCTGTTTAACTTCTTAACTTCTTAGCCCTCTGTCAGATATAGGGTTGATGAAGATCCTTTCCCAATCTGTAGGCAGTTGTTTTGTTCTGATGACAGTGTCCGTTGCTTTATAGAAGCTTTTTAGTTTCATGAGGTCCCTTTTATTTTTTAATTAAATTTTTATTTTTATATCAATTACAGTTTATATACTTTGTAGCCCACTCACTCATTCCCTCCCAATCCAACCCTCCCTCCCTTATCTCCTCCCTGCCCCTCTCCAAGTCCACTGATAGAGGAGGTCCTCCTCCCCTTCCATCTGACACTAGCTTATCAGGTCTCTACAGGACTGAATGCAATGTCCTCCTCTGTGGCCCATCATGGCTGTTCCTCCCTTGGTGGGTGTGAGGGAGGTCAAAGAGCCAACTACTGAGTTCATGTCAGAGATAGTCCCCTTACTAGGGAACCCACTTGGATACTTAGCTGGGAAGGGCTATGTCTGGGCAGGGTATACAGCCACTTTGGAAATCAATCTGAGGCTTTTTCAGACAATTAGGATTAGTGCTTCCTCAAGATCCAGTTACACCACTCCTAGGCATATTTACAAAATATGCTCTCAAGGTATTTGTTCAACCATGTTCATAGCAGCTGCATTTTTAATAGCCAGAACTTGGAAACAACTCAGATGATCCTCAACCGAGAAATGGATGCAGAAATTGTAGTATATTTAGAAAATGGAATACTACTCAGCAATTAAAAACAAGAAAATCATGAAATTTGCAGGCAAATAGTGGGTTCTAGAAAAGATCATCCTGAGTGAGGTATCCCAGACGCAGAAAGCCACACATGGTATATACTCATTTATAAGGGGATACTAGATCTAAAAGATAGGCTAAACATACTAAAATCTACACACCTAAAAAAGCTAAACAAGGAGGACCCTGGGTAAGATAATCAAGACTCAATTAGAAAGACAAATGAGATAGACATTGGAAGTAGGAGAAAATAAGAAACAGGAAAGGAGCCTACCATAGAGGGCCTCAGAAAGACTCTGCCCAGCAGTGTGTCAAAGCAGATGCTAAGAATCATAACCAAACCTTGGGCAGAGTGCAGGGAATCATATGAAAGAAAAGGGAGTTAGTAAGACCTGGAGAGGATATGAGCTCCCCAAGGACCAAATATATCTGGGCACAGGGGTCTTTTCTGAGACTGAGGTCCCATTTATAGATCGTTGATCTTAGAGCCTGTGCTGTTGGTATTCTGTTCAGGAAGTTGTCTCCTGTGCCAATGAGTTCAAGGCTCTTCCCTGCTTTTTCTTTTAACAGGTTTAGTGTGTCCATTTTTTTGTTGAGGTCTTGGATCCACTTGGATTTTAGCTTTGTACAGGGTGATAAATAAGGGTCTATTTGCATTTTTCTATAAGTAGACATCCAGTTAGACCACCACCATTTGTTGAAGATGCTCTCTTTTTTCCATTGTTTGGTTTTGGCACCTTAGTCAAAATTACATGTCCATAAGTGTGCGGGTTTATTTCTGGGTCTTCTGTTTGATTCCATTGATCCACCATTCTGTTTCTATGCCAGTACCATCCAGTTTTTACTGCTGTTGCTCCATAGTACAGTTCAAAATTAAGGATGGAGATACCTCCAGAAGATCTTTTATTGTAGAGGATTGTTTTAGTGATTCTGAGTTTGTTGTTACTCCATATAAAATTGAAATTTTTTTTCAAGGTCTGTAAAGAATTGTATTGGTAATTTAATGGGAATTGCATTGAATCTGTAGATTACTTTTGGTAAGATGGCCATTTTTACTATGTGAATCCTGCCAAGCCATGAGCATGATATCTTCTTCTAATTCTTTCTTCAGAGATTAGAAATTTTTTCATACAAGTCTTTGATTTGTTTGGTTAGAGTTACACCAAGGTACTTTATGTCTTTTGTAACTATTGTGAAGGGCATTGCTTCCCTAATTTCTTTTTCATCCCTTTGGTGTTTTGTATACAGGAGGGCGACTGATTTTTTTGAGTTGATTTTGTATCCAGATACTTGGCTGAAAGTGTTTATGGGCTGTAGGAGTTCCCTGGTAGAATTTTGGGGGTCACTCATGTATACTATCATATCATCTCCAAATAGTGATACTACGACTTATTCCTTTCTGATTTTTATCCTCCTTATCTCCATTAGTTGTCTTATTGCTCTAGCAAGGACATCAAGTACTATGTTAAAGTGGTATGCAGAGAGTGGGCAGCCTTGCCTTCTCCTTGATTTCAGTGGGATTGATTTAAGTTTCTCTCCGTTTAGGTTGATGTTGGCTATAGGCTTGCTGTATATTGCCTTTACTATGCTTAGGTATGTGCCTTCTATCCCTGATCTCTCCAAGACTTTAAACATGAATGGATTGTTGGATTTTGTCAAATGCTTTTTCAGCATCTAAGGAGATCATCATGTGATCTTTTTCTTTCAGCTTGTTAATATGGCAGATTACAATGATGGATTTCCGTATATTGAACCACGCCTGCATACCTATGATGACATCTACTTGGTCATAATGGATGATCTCTTTGATGTGTTCTTGGATTCGGTTCGCGAGTATTTTATTGAGTATTTTTGCATCAAAATTCATAAGAGAGATAGGTCTGAAATTCTCTTTTTTGTAGTGTCTTTGTGATGTTGAGGTATCACAGTCACTGTGTCTTCATACAATGAGGTTCGTAATGTTCCTTCTGTTTCTGTTTTTTCCATAGTACGAACAGTATTGGTGTTAGTTCTTCTTTGAAAATCTGGTAGAATTCTGTGCTGAAACCATCTGACTCTGCGCTTTTTTTGGATGGGAGACATTTCATGAGAGCTTCTATTTCCTTAGGGGATATAGTACTACTTAATTGATTTATCTGGTCTTGATTCAGTTTTGGCAAGTGGAATTGATCAAGAAAATTTTCCATTTCACTTGGATTTTCAGATTTTGTGCTGTATAGGCTTTTGAAGAAAGATCTAATGATTGTTTAGATTTCCTCAGAGTCTGTTGGTATGTCCCCCTTTTCATTTCTGATTTTGTCGATTTGGATGGTGTCTCTGCCTTTTAGTTAGTTTGGCTAAGGGTTTGTCTTTTTTATTTTCTCAAAGAACCAGCTCTTGCTTTCATTGATTCTTTGAATTGTTTTTTTTAAATTAATTTATTTATTTTTGTATCAATCACAGGTTAGGTACTTTGCATCCCAAGCATAGCCCCCTCCCTCATTCCCTCCCCCTCCCCCTCCCTCCCTCATCTCCTCCCCGCCCCCCCACCAAGTCCACCAAACGGGGAGGACCTCCTCCCCTTCCATCAGACCCCAGCTCATCCTGTCTCCTCAGGGCTGGCTGCAATGTCCTCCCCTGGGATCTAGCCAGTCTGTCACTCCCTGGCATGTATGGGGGAGGGTCAAAGAGTCAGCCATCAAGTTCATGACTGAAACAGTCCCTGTTTCCCTCACTAGTGTCTTTAGTCTGACACCAAGCTATCATGGGCCTCATCTAAGCAGGGGTTCCAGGCCACATCCACACGTGGTCCTTGGTTGTAGAAACCATCTCATACAAGACCCCTGTGCCCTGCTCAGTTTGGTCTTCGTGGAGCTCTTGTTCTCCCCAAGTCTCACCAACCTCCTCCATCCCACCAACCCCTCTGCCAAAGGCTTGATCGCAAGTCTTAATTTCTGCTCTGATTCATCGCTACTTTG
>CM053742.1:18743564-18767472 GCA_028658305.1 Pachyuromys duprasi | reverse complement strand
CATCCTTAATTTCTTGGATGTTTTGTGTTTGGGACTTTTCCAATTTTCTTTTTTCCTTGAGTGAGGAATCCATTTCAGCCAGCGTCTCCTCCGCTCCCGAGATTCTCTCTTCCATCTCTTGTATTCTATTGTTGATGCTTACCTTTGTGGTTCCTGATCTTTTCTCTAAGTTCTCCAGTTCCAGGTTCTTCTCCGTTTGTGTCTTCTTTATAGATTCTAATTCTGTTTTCATGCTTTGTACCGTTTCCTTCAACTGATTGACTTTGTCTCCTATTTTGGTTGTTTCCTCTCTGTTTACCTTTGATTGTTCCTCTATGTGGGTAGTTAATTTCTTCTCCATTTCTTTGAGGGCCTTGTTCATTTCCTTTTTTTGTCTCCCTTTTTATTCCTGCAATATCTGCATAATCAAAGCTTTAATATAATTTTCCTGTGCCTCCGCTGAATTAAAATTTCCCCTGCTTTTGGGTGTTTGTTGTGGGGCCATGGTGTCCTGATTTTTGTTGGGTGAGTTCTTTTGCCGATTTCTGGGCATTTGTTTATATATAATCAAGGAGCTGTTTGTGCTTTAAGGCTGAGCTTCAGTCTGGGACTGTCAATCTCTTGTGTCAGGAGTATTCTTCAAGAAGATCAGGGATTTCCAGTGGTTTGTTAGTGTTTGTTGTTGTCACATTTGAACTCTGTTGTGGGCTCTGTGTGCTCGGCTTCGTGCTCTGTGCTAGAAGCTGTGAGCACTGCAGGCTAGTCACCCTCTGGTTTGGAGGTTTAGCTCCTCAGTCTTTTGAGATGTCAGCTGGGGACATTGTGCTCCGTCCTGGGTTTGCTGCTAAGGGCTCTCCCCTGGACTGGAGACTTGGCGCCCCCTTTTTGGCCAGGGCTGTGAACCACGGTCTGAGATGATATTTGGGGCACACACAGTGGGTCTGGTTTGGTTGCAGGCATTGCTGAGAGGTGTGCACCTGCTGTATGTAGGCCTGTTTGAAGTGGTGCTCGAGGCCTTCTCTGGCCCGTGGACACACACACGGAACAAGGTGGTTGCTGGCGCCTGAGCATTATGCAACCGCAGCATGCAGTCTGGTCAAAACAGTTCCCCTCTCCCTCTCAGTCTGAGGTGGTTCCAGCGGCGATTGGAGTGCGCCTGCAGTACACCTGCTGGTTGAAGCAGGACCAGCGTCCTTTCCAGAGTGGCCCGCGGGCTCACACAGGGAGTGAGGTTTTTGCTGGTGGCCCCGAGCAGAGTGCGCCTATAGTGTGCAGTCTGGTAAAAATGGTCCCCCTTCCCTCTCAGTCTGAGGTGGTTTCAGCGGTGATCGGAGTGCACCTGCAGTACCCCCGCTGGGTGAAGCAGATCCCCGAACCTTCTCAGACTGGCCCGGGGACTCACACACTGACTGAGGTTTTTGTTGGTGGATTTGAGCAGCGTGTGCCCGCAGTGAGCAGGTCAGACAAAATGGTTTCCGGGTCGTCCTCAGTCTGCCCCAGAGACTATGTGGTCCAGTTTAGTATGATGGCTGCTGGCGCCCTGAGCAGCTATTCGCTCTGATCGGAGCTGTGCGCCGCCGGTCACCTGGAGATTTTTCCAAGGAATAACTGGGTGTCCCTAGGGTTTTCCCACTTGATTTTCTCACTGTAGGAGTTCCGCTCACCTGGCAATTACAAATGCTGGCGTTTTAGGTTCCAGAGTTCAGTCTCCTAGTCGCTGTGTTGTTTCCGCTGACCTAGTCCTCAGACACAGTGTCCTCTTGTGGCAGCCATCTTGGATCCCCCTCCTTTGAATTGTTTTATTTGTTTCTAATTTACTGATTTCAGTCCTGAGTTTAGTCATTTCTAGCAGTTTACTCCTTTTTTGTGTGACTCCTTTTTTTCCTAAGGCTTTCAGGTGAGCCTTTAAGTTGCTTGTTTGAGATGTTTCAATACTCTTCTTAAAGGCGCTTAGTGCTATGTACTTTCTTCTTAGCACTACTTTCATTGTGATCCATAAGTTTGGGTATGTTGTGCCTTCATTTTCATTGAAATCTAGGAAGTCTTTGATTTCTTTCTTTATTTCTCCCGTGAGTGAGCTATCATTAAGTAGCAAGTTGTTTAATTTATATGTGTGTGTAGTCTTTTTGCTATTTCTATTTTTGTTGAGGTCCTGCTTTAGTGCATGGTGGTCAGATAGGATACAAGGGATTATTTCAATCTTCTTGTATCTGTTGAGGCTTGCTTTGTGACCAACTATATGGTCTATTTAAGGTTCCATGAGGTTCTGATAAGAAGATAAATTCTATTGTGTTTGGGTGAAAGGTTCTGTAGATGTCTCTTAGGTCCATTTGATTCATGACCTCATTCAGAGTCATTGTTTCTTTGTTTAATTTCTGTTTTGTTGACCTGTCCTTTGTTTAGAGTGGGGTGTTTAAGTCTCCCACTATTAATGTGTGGGGATCTATGTGTGGTTTATGTTTTATTAATGTTTCATTTACAAATGTGGTTGTATTTCTATTTGGGGCATAGATGTTCAGAATTGTGATTTCTTCTCGGTAGAATTTTCCTTTGATGAGTATGATATGACCTTCCCCATGTCTTTTGATTAATTTTGGTTGAAAATCTATTTTATTAGATATTAGAATGTCTACTTCTGCTTGCTTCTTGGGTCCATTTGCTTGGAAAAGTGTGTTCCAGCACTTTGCTCTTAGGTAATGTTTATCTTTGTGACTTAGATTTATTTCTTCTGTGCAGCAGATTTTTGTTTATCTTGTTTACGTATCCATTTTGTCAGTCTTCTGTCTTTTTATTGGAGAGTTGAGTCCGTTGATGTTGAGGGAGGTTAATAACCAGTTGCTGTTAGATGCATTGATTTTCCTGTTGGTTGTGGTCGTGTGTTTGTGTGCTTGGCGTCTTTCAGTTTTGCTGTAGTGAGGTTATTTGTTTTCTGTGTTTTCCTGAATGTAGCTTTCCTGGGTTTCATTTTTCCTTCTAGTATCTTCTGTAACACTAGATTTGATGGTAGGTATTGTTGAAATTTGTTTTTGTTGTTGAATATCTTGTTTTCTCTAATCTATCATGACTGAGTGTTTTGCTGGATATAGTAGCCTGGGCTACTTCACTTAGGGCCTACTGTTCACTTAGGGTCTGCATGATATCTGTCCAGGCCCTTCTCTCTTTCACAGTCTCTGTTGAGAATTTAGGTATGATTCTGATGGGTTTGCCATTATATGTTACTTGGCCTTTTTCCCTTGCAGCTTTTAGTATTTTTTTCTTTGTTCTGTATACTTACTGTTTTGATTATTATGTGGCTGAATGATTCTCTTTTTTGGTCTAATTTATTAGGCTTTTTGTATTCTTATAGGCCTCTTCTTTAAGTTGGGGAAATTTTCTTCTATGATTTTGTTGAAAATATTTTCTGGGTCTTGGAGGAGGGAATCTTCTTTTTCCTCTATTCCTATTGTTCTTAGGTTTTGTCTTTTCGTATTATCTTGGATTTCTTGGACGGTCTGTGTCAGGAGTTTTCTAGATTTAACATTTTCTTTGATGGATACTTGGATTTCTTCCATTGTATCTTCCACACCTGAGATTCTTTCTCCTATCTCTTGTAGTCTTAGTTTTGCTAACCTCTGTACTTCCTGTTTTCTTTCCTAAGTTCTCCCTCTCCATAATTTCCTCCATTTGTGTTTTCTTTAATTTTTCCAATTCTATCTTCAGATCTTGAGCCGTTTTGTTTGTTTCCTTCACCTATCTCACTGTGTTTTCCTGTTTTTCCTTTAATTCCTTCAGGTGTTTGTTTGGACATTCCTCTGTTTCCTTTACTTTTTTTCAGTGATTTTATTATTTCCTCTCTAAAGGCCACAAACTGTTTTGCTGCATCTTTCCATATTTCTCCATGGGTGGCTATGATCTGTTTGTGTTTAAATCCCCTATTTCTTTATGGATGGCCATAAACTGTTTGAATTCATCTTCCTCTAATTCTTTATGCATTTTATTTGTTTCCTCTATTACCCTCTTCATAAGCATGGATGTAAGGTCATCTTCTTGAATTTCAATTATGCTGGGGTGTCCAGGGCTGTTTCCCCCTGGATAACTGGGTTCTGGAGATGCCATATTACTCTGTCTTTTGCTAGTTGAGCTTTTACACTGGCCTCTACCCATTGGGCTATCTTAGGTGTTAGCTGGTACTTCCTGGAATTGTGTGTTGGGGAGAATCCCCTTGGCAGGAAGATGATTTTTCCTGAAGGAGGCTTCCTCAGCTTTTTGGGTACGGTCTCTGAATGCCCGGTGTTTCTTAGTAATTGCCGCAGCCAACCTCAGGCTATTGACCAGAGTGGTGACTGTGGTCTTTGTTAGTCATGGGGCCTCTCCTCTAACCCGTAGAATTTCTGGAGACAAGTGCCCTGTTTCTGGGTTTCTTGCTCTGAATTTAGTGAGCTGTTGCTGTTGTTACACTATTTTCCAGGCACAGCCCTCTTGAAGTACCTGTGATCCGTGTGGTTTGGTCAGTTTAGTTAGGGATAACTGGTTGTCCCTTGGAGCAGTATCTGGGGGCTGATCTCAGGAATCCCAGGCTTCTGTAGGTCTGAGGTTGGAGCTCTGTGCCCCAGTACCCAAGTGGTAATCAGTGGCAGGTGAGCACAGCTCTCATGCATATAGCAGAAGCTAAAGCCTGGAGCCTGTGGAAACTCAGAAACTTTTCCAAAACTTGGTGTCCTGAGGTTGGACCAGATGTTTACCCCCACCATGGGTTTTCCTTCCAAGAGGGAGACCCTGTCTGGTGTTTTGGGTCCACTATTCCATCTAGAGTGGATAATAGTTGAGTGTTGGCTATAAGTTGATGCCTAAGCACCTGCAGGAACCTGGGAACTTTTTCCAATAACTTTTCTGAGTGTGTGGGGCGGTTGGCTGAAAGCTCTAAGCTAGGACCTGCTGATTCCCTAGTTGTGGGGTTTTCTCCCGATAGAGAAACTCAGTCTCTGGTGACCCTGGTCACACAGTTCTTTCTGGGACAGTGAGTTGGGCATGTAGCAGGTCTCTGGGATGGCAGCTTAGGGTCCTGCTCTGGGCCAGTGGCTGAGGATCCCGTGCTAGGATGGAGGCTGAGACTGGAGGCTCAGAACCCCCACACTGGTGGGGCTGCTGTGCGCTCACTGTGCCCTGGGACCTTTTTCAGGGGTTGACTGGGTGACCTGAGGTCACTCGCGATTGATTCCCATGGGGTTTCCTCTCACCTGGGAATCAAAATCGCTGCTGTTTTAAGGTCCATCATTCAGTCTCCTACTTGCTATGCTGACACTGCTGTTGTGCTTCTCAGACACACTGTCCTCCCGGCACCACTGTCTTTAATCTTCATCTCTGTGAGTGAATTTAAAGTTTGTTTTTTTTTTGGTTATTTTATCACCAAACATGACTCATAGTACAAAGGTTTGCTTTCTAAAATATTCATAACCTACAATGGTAAATGGTATTTTTCATGCCTAGTACTAGAGTTTTTGCTCAACATTTAGTTGCTCTTGGGAGTAGTATCGTCAGCCCAAGTGGCATAACTGTGTGTGAGTGTGTGTGTATACACATATATGTGTATATAAATAATAATGTGCATTATACATCATTTTAGGTAACTATTCCTTATGGCTTTTGCAAACATTCTTAGTGTTATTTTTCTCATCTCATACCACCTGTTCTGTATTAACTTCCCTCCCCACTCCCCAATTATCGTTTGTACCATACATACACCTTCCTATTTCTAACATACCCCACACCTTTATCCCCATTTTTCTTTCCTGATTTCTGTGGTTAGTCCATGTTAAATATTCACACCTGAAGATTTAGAGCTAGAAACTATAGATGAGAGAGAAAAATGTGGTGTTTGTCTCTCTGGATCTGGCTTACCTCATTTAGCACAATATTTTCTAGTTTTATCTATTTACGTGCAATTTATTTCATTTTCTTTAAAGCTGAATAGCTTTCCCAGAGTATATATGTACTACATTTTCATTACCCATTTCTTAGTTGTAGGACTTTTAGATTGTTTCCATTTCCTAGATCTTGCGAACAGAGAAGCAAGGAACTCCTCAGAATGGTTCAGGGTGTTTGAGCAAGTATCTGTGGAGTAAGATGTCAAGTTATTTGGGCATATGCCAAGGAGTGGTGTAGCTGCATCAATTGGTAGAGTTATTTTTAGTTATTTTTTTTTTTCTGAGAGTTCTCCATGCTGATGTTCAAAAGAGCTACATCAGTGTGCAATCCCACCAACAGTGAATAGAGATTCCCTTTTTTCCCCACATTGTCTTTTTAAGTTAAGTAGATTCAGAGCTAGTGAAGCACCTTTATCAGGCTATTTTAGATTTCTTTAATGGCCTGTCAACTGATTACCTTCTGACTGCCAGCTAGTTCACATCTATGTAACTAAAAGGTACTTTTTATTAGTCATATACTTTGGATAATCTGTCTTTTTAGCTGATTCCCTATTCTAAAAGTTAGGATAAAAGCAGTTATAATAGTTGTAATACAGCTTTTTGAATCTTTCCCAACATGTACTATGTTTTTCTTAACCCAGTGTTCATTACATCTAAGGAGTTAGTTACTATGTTAAATGTCTTTTTTCTAACTGGGCCAGGGGGAGTGGAGTCTTAGGTCTACTTTGTTCAGTGCCTCTTGAATGATTAAATTGGTGAGTCAATAACAGTTTCTTACTTAGAAGCTCCAGGAATTCCTGGAAATCTAAATGGCCTTCTACTTCTTGGATAATAGTCATTTTTATTGCATATTTGCAGGTTGCCAGTCACAGTGGCTATGTGCAGATTGACTGGAAGAGAGTTGAAAAGGATGTAAACAAAGCAAAAAGACAGATTAAGAAGCGAGCGAATAAAGCAGCGCCTGAAATCAACAATATAATTGAAGAAGTAAGACAATGAGCAATTTTGCCTTCTTTTTTTTTTTAATAATAAGTTTCAGTAGAAAATTTGACTTGTGATTGCACTGTTTTAATGATGTTTTAGTCAGGCATGGTAACTCATACTTATAATGTCAGTACTTGGAGAGACTGAGTCAGAAGGATTGTTGTGAATTATAGAACAGCCTACAAGCCAGAGCTACAAAATAAAACTGTATTTTAAGAAAGCAAAACAGACAACAAATAATCAAATAAAAAACAACAAATGAAAATAATCGGGAATGTTATTTATATTGAATTCAATAATTAAGAGGTATTTAAAATGTGTGCATTTTTATTGTTAAAATAAAGTTTACCATGCTTAAGTATACAATTCAGAGGCATTTTGTACATCCATGCTTCTGTACAATCTACTATTTACCATTTCCATTTGCATAACTTAGAAAATAATTTTATTACGTACTATTTCCTCAAATTTCCCCCCTCCTTAGCCTCCATTTTCCTTTGGGACTCTCAGAGTGTCCATAAGTAGAATTGTGCATTTGTCCTTTAGTTGTCTTATTTCATGCACTTTAATATTTCAAGTTTCATCTACTTTGTAGCATAATTAAGAGTGTTTTTATTGACACTTTGATTTTTCAGGCAACAGAATTTATCAAGCAGAACATTGTGATATCCAGTGGCTTTGTGGGAGGCTTTTTGCTAGGCCTTGCGTCCTAAGGACTTGACGGTCTTAGTGGATCCAACAGCGAGAAGAGAACTGGTGGCAGCAGGTTGTTCTCTCAGTGGCATATGCCACCAGAATCTCCAGAGTAAGGAACAACCAGCTGGACAATTGCAAATGCAAAAGCTTAGCATTTTGCTACCTGAAGCTTGGCAAGCTAGTATCTGCTGTAAGACAACCTATGTGGTGTGTAAACAATAGTATTCCTGAGCAATTCATGGCTTTTGCTATTTTTTATTTACATTTGTTTAGAAACTAGTCTATGATTGTCATCACTGGATACATTAGAGCTCGAAAAAGCTATTACATGTACTGTCCAATGAATTATTATCCTGTCTTATTTTAAAAGTTCTTTGTGCTTTACGGTATAGTGCTAGTAATTAAAAATGTCTTATAGCTTTAATACTGTGGCTGACTTTTTTTTTAAAGATGCGTTTGCAATAAACTGAAGAATTGTGTTACTCCTTTGTTGAAGGCAACAACAGAATTATTAAGATATTAAACTCTTCTGATGTATTCATCTTTAGTTTTTCCCTCCTGTTTATTTTGCTTATGTAGTAATCTTTACATTAAAGAAGGCTTTTGTAATGAAATACTACATGCCTAAAACCCTTTTTTCTTCTTTAATTTCTACAGTTTTTAAAATGTTTTCTTATATGTTCTAGATTGTTGAGTTTGTTTGATGTATTTATCTATCATTGCCTAGATAGAACTAATTTGAGAATATGTTTGGTCATGATACATTTTATTAAGTTTTAACTACATTTTTTTTTACATCTCCTTTTTATTCTGAAAATTTTTAATTATTATTTTGGCATCTTCACCAAAAGGTAAATTGCTTTGAAATTCTTAATAGTATAATATGAACTTACTGTCTGAAGAACTATGGTTTTTCTGTGCAGTCATAAAATTAGAGCTTAAATATGATTGTTTTCCTTTTTATTAATTACAATTTATTCACTTTGTACACCCCCTGTAGCTCCCTCCCTCCTCCCCTCCCAAACCCGCCCTCCTACCCCCTTCTCCATCCATGTCCCTCCCCAAGTCTACTGATAGGGGAGGTCCTCCTCTCTTTCCATCTGATCCTAGTCTATCAGTTCTCATCAGGACTGTCTTTCATAGTCTTCCTCTGTGGCCTGGTCAGGATGCTCTCCCTTCATGGGGAGGTTATCAAAGAGCCAGCCACTGAATTCATGTCAGAGGCAGTCCTTGTTCCCATTACTATGGAACCCACTTAGGCACTGAACTGCCATGGGCTACATCTGTGTAGGGGTTCTAGGTTATCTTCATGAATGGTCTTTGGTTGGAGTAACAGTCTCAGAAAAGACCCGTGGGCACAGATATTTTTGTTCTGTTGCTCTCATTTTGGAGTTGCTGTCCTTTCCAGATCTTACTATCTACCCTTTTGTTCATAAGATTCCCTGCACTCCGCCCAAAGTTTGGCTATAAGTCTCAGCATCTGCTCTGATACCCTGAAGGGTAGAGCCTTTCAGGGGCCCTCTGTGGTGGGCTCCTGACCTGTTTCCTGTTTTCTCCCTCCTCCGATGTCCTTTTTGCCTTTCTGAATGGGGATTGGGCATCATAGCCAGAGTCTTCCTGCCTGATTATTTTCCTTAGGTGTACAGATTTTAGTATGTTTATCCTATATTATATATCTAATATCCACTTATGAGTGAGTATATACCATGTGTGTCTTTCTGCCTCTGGGATACCTCACTTAGGATGATCTTTTGCAGTTCCCAAAATGTACCTGGAAATTTCATGATTTCCTTGTTTTTTATCGCTGAGTAATATTCCATTGTGTAGATGTACCACAATTTCTGTATCCATTCCTCAACTGAGGGGCATCTGGGATGTTTCCAGCTTCTGGCTATTACAAATAAAGCTGCTACAAACATGGTTGAACAAATATGCTTGTTGTATACTTGAGAGTGTTTGGACATATGCCTAGGAGTGGTATAGCTGAATCTTGAGGAAGTGCTATTCCTAATTATCTGAGAAAGCGCCAGATTGATTTCCAAAGTGGTTGTATATTTTAAATTCTGTCCAGCAGTGGAGGAGGGTTCCCCTATCTCCACACCCTCTCTAGCATGTGTTATCACTTGAGTTTTTTATCTTAGCCATTCTGATGGTTCTAAGGTGAAATCTCAGGGTCATTTTGATTTGCATTTCCCTGATGAATAAGGATGTTGAACATTTCATTAAGTGTTTCTCTGCCATTCGATATTCCTCTATTGAGAATTTTCTGTTTAGCTTTGTACTCCGTTTTTTAAATTGGATTAACTGATTTGTTGCTTTTTAACTTCTTGAGTTCTATATATATTCTGGATATTAGCCCTATGTCAGATACAGGGTTGGTGAAGATCCTTTCCCAGTCTGTAGACTGCCATTGTGTTTTGATGACAGTGTTCTTTGCTTTACAAAAACATTTCAGTTTCATGAGGTCCCATTTATTGATTGTTGCTCTTAGAGCCTATGCTGTTGGTGTTCTGTTCAGGAAGTTGTCTCCTGTCCCAATGAGGTCAAGGTTTTTCCCCACTTTTTCTTCTAACAGGTTTATTGTGTCTAGTTTTATGCTGAGGTCTTTGATCCACTTAGACTTTAGTTTTGTGAAGGGTGATAACTATGGATCTATTTGCATTTTTCTGCATGTAGACATCCAGTTAGACGACCACCATTTGTTGAAGAGGCTATCTTTCTTCCATTAAATGGTTTTGCCATCTTTGTCAAATATTAGCTGTCCATAAGTGTGTTGATTTATTTCCAGGTCTTCTATTAGATTCCATTCATCCACGAGTTGGTTTCTGTGCCAGTATCGTGCAGTTTTTAGTATTGTTGCTCTGTCGTACAGCTTGAGATCAGGGATGGAGATACCTCCAGAAGATCTTTTATTGTAGAGGGTTGTTTTAGTGATTCTGGATTCCTTGTTATTCTATATGAAGTTTAGAGTTTTTCTTTCAAGGTCTGTAAGATTGCTTTTGGTAAGATAGCCATTTTTACTAAATTAATCCTGCCAAGCCATGAGCATGGGAGACCTTTCCATCTTTTGATATCTTCTTTTAATTCTTTCTTCAGAGACTTGAAAATTTTTTCATACAAGTCTTTGACTTTTTTGGTTAGGGTCACTCCAAGATACTTTATGTCCTTTGTGGCTATTGTGAAGGGTGTTGTTTCCCTAATTTCTTTCTCAGCCCTTTGATGTTTTGTATATAAGAGGGCTACTGATGTTTTTGAGTTAATTTTGTATCCGGCCACTTTGCTGAAGGTGTTTATCAGCTGTAGGAGTTCCCTGGTTTAATTTTTGGGATCAGTAATGTATACTATCATATCATCTGCAAATAGTGATACTTTGGGAGACTTTTCATGACAGCTTTTATTTGCTTAGGGGATATAGCACTATTTAATTGATTTACCAGGTCTTAATTCAGCTTTGGCAAGTGGAATCGATCAAGAAAATTGTCCATTTCATTTAGATTTTCAAATTTTATGGTTTGTAGGCTCTTGAAGAAAGACCTAATGATTGTTTGGATTTCTTCAGTGTCTGTTTTTATGTCCCCTTTTTCATTTCTGATTTTGTTGATTTGGATAGTCTCTCTCTGCCTTTTAGTTAGTTTGGCTAAGGGTTTGTCTATCTTGTTAATTTTCTCAAAGAACCAGCTCTTTGTTTCATTGATTCTTTGAATTGTTTTATTTGTTTCTAATTTATTGATTTCAGACCTGAGTTTGATTATTTCCAGCTGTCTACTCCTTTTTGGTGTTTCTGCTTCCTTTTTTTTCCCCCCTAGGGTTTTTCGGTGAGGCATTAAGTTGCTTGAATGAGATGTTTCGAATTTCTTCTTGAAGGCACGTAGTGCTATGAACTTTTTTCTTAGCACTGCTTTCATTGTGTCCCATAAGTTTGGGTATGTTGTGCCTTCATTTTCATTGAAATCTAAGAAGTCTTTGATTTCTTTCTTTATGTCTCCCCTGTGTGAGCTGTCATCAAGTAGCAAGTTGTTTAGTTTCCATGTGTGTGTAGTCTTTTTGCTATTTCTGTTGTTGTTGAGGTCCTGCTTTAGTGCATGGTGGTCAGATAGGATACAAGGGATTATTTCAATCTTCTTGTATCTGTTGAGGCTTGCTTTGTGACCAACTATATGGTCTATTTTGGGGAAATTTCCATGAGGTACTGAGAAATGGTAAATTCTTTTGTGTTTGAGTGAAAGGTTCTGTAAATGTCCGTTAGGTCCATTTGATTCATGACCTCCTTAAGAGTCATTGTTTCTTTGTTTAATTTCTGTTTTGTTGACCTGTCCTTTGTTGAGAGTGGGGTGTTTAAGTCTCTCACTGTTAATGTATGGGGATTTATGTGTGGTTTAAGT
This sequence comes from Pachyuromys duprasi, assembly GCA_028658305.1. Taxonomy (NCBI): domain Eukaryota; kingdom Metazoa; phylum Chordata; class Mammalia; order Rodentia; family Muridae; genus Pachyuromys; species Pachyuromys duprasi. Next base: position 18,755,528 of record CM053742.1, on the reverse strand, counting down.
TTTATTAATGTTTTATTTACAAATGTGGGTGTATTTCTATTTGGAGCATAGATGTTCAGAACTGTGATGTCTTCTTGGTGGATTTTTCCTTTGATGAGTATGATATGACCTTCCCCATGTCTTTTATTTCATTCAGTGATTTTATTATTTCTTCTCTAAAGGCCGCAAACTGTTTTGCTGCATCTTCCCATATTTCTTCATGGATGGCTGTAATCTGTGTTTAAATCCTGTATTTCTTTGTGGATGGCCATAATCTGTTTGACTTTATCTTCCTCTAATTCTTTATGCATTTTATTTGTTTCCTCTGTTATCCTCTTCATACGCATAGATGTAAGGTCATCTTCTTGAATTTCAGTTATGCTGGGGTGTTGAGGGCTACTTACCCCTGGATAACTGGGTTCTGGAGATGCCATATTGCTCTGTCTTTTGTAAGTTGATTGAGCTTTTACACTGGCCTCTACCCATTGGGCTATCTTAGGTGTTGGCTGTTAGTTTCTTCTGCTTCCTGGCGTCTTGTGGTGGGGAGAATCCCCTTGGCAGGAAGATGATTTTTCCTGAAGGAGGCCTCGTCAGCTTTTTGTGTATGGTCACTGAATGCCCTGTGTTTTTCAGGAATTGCCACAGCTCACCTTGGGCTTATAGACCTGAGTGGTAATTGTGGTCTTTGTTAGTCATGGGGCCTCTCCTCTCACCTGGAGAAGTCCTGGAGACAGCTGCCCTGCTTCTGGGTTTCTTGCTGTTAATTTAGTGAGTTGCTGCATTAACCTGGGTCCCCAGTGGTTTGATCAGTTTAGTTAGGGATAACTGATTGCCCCTTGGAGCAGTATCTGGGGGCTGATCTGAGGATTTCCAGGCTTCTGTAGGTCTGAGGTTGAAGCTCCTTGCCCCAGTACCCAAGTGGTAATCAGTGGCAGGTGAGCACAACTCTCATGCGTGCAGCAGGAAGCTAGAGCCTGGAGACTGTGGGTACCCAGAATCTTTTCCGGAGCTGGGTGTCCTGATGTAGGGCCAGATGTTTTCCCCACAGTGTGGTTTCTTCCCAACAGGGAGACCCAGTCCGTAGTGTTTGGGGTGGCATGTAGAGCACGTAGGCGCTGGCGGGTTTTGGCTCCAAGCTGGAGACTGAGCAGGAACCTGGGAACTTTTCTAGAAAACTTTTCTGCCTGTGGTGGGGGAGTTGGCTGAGTGCTGTAGACTGGGACCTGCTGTTTCCCTTGCTGTGGAGTTTTCTTTTGACAGGGAATCTCAGTCTCTGGTGCTCTGTGGCGCACAATTCTGTCTGTGAAGGAGCGTCAGGCTTGCAACAGGACTCTGAGTTGGTGGCTTTGTGCCTGCTGGTCTGTGGGACCTTTTCCAGGGATAGACCTGAGGTCTATCCGACCTGAGGTCAGTTCTGTTTGCTCCCTTCCCTGTGCGTTATTCTCCTGACTGGGACTCCCATTCTCGATTGTTTTCTTGATTGTGTGGTGTAAGCCCTAGAGGTCTCTGGCAGTGGTAGCAGTATGTTACTTGGACACTAAGCTGGTTTACTTGTTTCTGAGGGCCAGCCTCACACTTATTCAGAGTGTCCTGCATCCAAGAAGAGCTTTTAGTATTGTTAGTCTTGTTCTTAAAGTTTTCTCTGTTGGCTCTGAGGAAAACAGCAGAACAGTTTTTTAACTGTTAAACTGTTAAACCATTTTAAACTGACTAAGCTTAATGCTATACAATTTAAAGGAGCAAATATCTTGATTGTGTTCAGGTAATGTTAGTAGAACCATGAGAACCATGGTCCTGCGTCTGAGCCATAGGTTCTCCTGTGCAGCAAGGTGGGCTATTTTAATGAACTCCAGTTTGGAATAATTCCTGTCTTAGGTTTTTTGTTTGTTTTTGTTTTTTTGTTTGTTTGGTTTGATTTGGTTTGTTTGCTTTTTACTGTTCCTATGACAAAATAAGGAGACAAAAGCAACTTAAGAAAAGAAAGGTTTATTTTGGCACTGCAGTCACATGTATAATCCAGTTGTTCTCAGCCTATAGTTTTAGATCTATTAAACTGACCACTGTCTGTACTCTGCACTGAAATCCTCATTGTAGAAAAAGCAGTTAACAAGTGCCTGTTAATAGCTGGAGTAGACTCATCTCCTTGAGCCATAGCAAAACCTTGGGAACCCAAAAATGATTCTGGGTTAAAGGTATTAACACTCTTTCCTCTTTCCAAAGGGCCAGAGATATCGAACAGAGATGTTTTCAGCACTATGAGAAGCACTTTTAAGTCTATACTTAGATTATAACCAAAGAAATAAAAAAATTTGAGACTGTATCTCTGTCAATAGTCTTTAGTACTTTACAAAGGCTAGATTAATAGCTTATCAGGATTGCACTGATTAATATGTTAAAACTGAACTTTTGAAGTCTTAATATCATGTATGTTAGTTTTTCATACCCTTATAACTTTCATTTACGTATCTAATTTCCTTAGACATTCATAATTTCAATTTACATAACTTTTTATCTAATAATTTACCATAAGTCACAAGTGGTTGTTTACTGAGAGCAGTCACTGAAAAGCAAATGTCTTAGAATTTCTATTGCTACAACAAAACACCATGACTAAACGAACAAGTTGGGGATAAAAGGATTACACTTCCATATTGCTGTTCATTATTGAAGGAAGTCAGGACAGGAACTCAAACAGGGTAGTATCCTGGAGACCTGAGCTGTTGCAGCAGCCGTAGAGGGTTGCTGCTCACTGGCTTGCTTCCCTGGCTTTCTCAGCCTGCTTTCTTACAGAACCCAGAACCCCAGCCAAAGGATGGCACCACCCATCATGGGCTAGGCCTTCCCCTATTGATTACTAATTGATCAATGATTGAGAATGATGCCTTAAAGCTGGATCTCATGAAAGCGTTTCCCTGAGGCTCCTTCCTCTATGGTGAATCTACTTGTGTCAAGTTGACACAAAACCAAGAATAATAAAAAGTTACATTTAAACCTGCTTTGTGAATTTATTTCTTTTAGTGATGAACCTGTTAGCAAGGTAAACTGTCTGGGTTTGCCTTTCTCAGAAGAAGGCCTAGTAGCTCTGGAAAAAGGCAAGGCCCAATTTTTATATATAAATTGTACTGACCAGGCTCCTGTAACCTCAGGGAATATCTGAGAAGGATAAATTTGAACAAGAAACATAATCCAAATGGACTCTGTATCATTTAAAAGGACAGAGACTTACCCACTACCTGGGTGGCTACCCTATGTTCCTCCATGGTAATCCTGATGTTTTTTGGGGGCACCAGCAGAGGTGATTTGTCTTTAGCTGTGAAACAGAACAACATTAAGTTCTCAAGTGCCATACAGGGCAACATTTGTCTTTGGCTGTCATACCCAGAAGATCTGAGAAATTTTCCCATGGATGATGAACTTGGGAAAAGTAGCCTAACTTGGTGAGGCAGAGTAACACAAAAATGTCCACAGTTTGGGAAGGGCCCTGGCAGTGGGCAGGGAATGGAGCAGTATGTTCTTTGTCTAGTGTTTTCTGTTACTACAGTCTTTGAAGGCAATGTTAGGATTGCTTTCAGGAGCTGGCATTTTTATCTATCACAAGAAGCTTTTTTTTTTAATTTAAAATTTTAAATGGTATATTCAGCAGATCTCTGAGTAGTTTGAGGACTGATATTTAATTTATTTTATATATATCTGATTTTAAACAAACTTTGCTTTTGGTTACTTATTTCAGGCTTAACCTTTAAATCATAGACAGGAGGCTAAATAAAACTTATCCCTGTAAATTAATTACATTTGTACTTAGCATGACTACAAACATAGTTTTGAGCATATTAAGGAATTCAATCATTTATAAGGTAACTGACCATTAACTTGCATGCCTTAATTATCTTTAACAATTGACAATGAGTTAGCAGGTTTTACACAATTAGGATTTTATAGCTTTATCCCTGTTATGGTTTATCCTTAAAAATTTGAATTGAAGAATTAATTAAAAATCATTTAGCAGCAAATTAAAACTTTAAACCATAAAAACAGTCCATACAGAAACTGGGAACCTAATGAAATCCTAAGTACAGTCGATCAAGAGGCGGGAACTTTACTTTCTTTATCCTTTATAGTATCCTTTTATACAATGTAATAGTTTCTTATATGACTCAGTTTATCCGAATAGCTAAAGCTTAACAAAGCTAGCAAAGACAAAGAGGCTAGACATATTTCAATTCAGTTCCTGTCTATCCTGAATGCTCTTAGGAACTTATAAACCTTGCTTATCAAAGATTCCTTATTTATCAAACATATGTTGTTCCTTTTTAAAAATTTTCTAGAAGCCTGATGTTGAATACAGAAAAGACTTAAGTAGTTAGACATATATCTCCAGATCAATTTCTGTTAACCAGAGTAGACTTTCTTAACCTTGGGAATTTATAAACCTTAATTAAATATACGCTATTAAACATATTTTTTAATCTAACTTTTTTACTCCTAGGACCAAAATAATCATACAGAAATCCATCCTAATGTAAAATATCTTGGAGAACTATTGTTACTTCCTTATTTTAAAAATGATAAGCAGAGGGCTTAGTAGGACTAAGTACTGTCATCAGTGCTGCCTTAGATAGTTTATGCTACGTGGTCACCTTAGTTAAGATGGCCAAATCACATGGAATCCTCACTTTAACCTTAGTAAAGATGGCTGCCAGCCACATGTTTGCTTCCATCCTGATGGGGTCATCAGCTGAGATGGTGGCAAGCACATGGTTGCTCTTTGCTCTAAGGTGAGCCCCTTAGGCACATATCTCTTTAAGATTACTTATGCATAGATTTTAACTTATTACTCTTTTGTTACAAGTTTCAAGCCAACTTATTGTTACAGATTTTACCGATTTTTTTTAAGCCATACTCAACAAACTTAGAAATCTTGAGTTATAGAAACTTTACAGAATAGTTTTGTAATTCTAGAGATGAAGTTTTAATTTAGCAAAAGTTTTAGACAGTTGAATAAAACTGAAAAATGAGATTTATAGACGTAATCCCTATTAGGAATAGTCTACTTTCTAGCTGTTTTAAAACAAATAGTGTGTTTTTCTGGGCTATATTGTTTTGTTCTCTATCTCTGTCATAGAGTTAGACTTAGGACTTCTGACATAGGACAGAAATTTTGGAGAGAAATTTTAAAAGCATGCTTGGGTTAGGAAAGTAAGCCCTAACTCAACTCCAGACAGCTTTTAAATAAACCCTAATCATAACAACCTAAACCTAACCAGCATAAAACAATTTTTCAATATTATCCATTCCCCAAAGATACCCAAATCCTTACACACCTGATCCAGAAAGAATAGCTGATTTTAACATGTTTTCTTGTTACAAATGCAATATACATGAAATGTACTCTTTATAGAAGACTAAATTAGGGACCCTCCCATTTTCCTTTCCTCCCTCCTTCCCCATCGCCCTCTCCCCAGTTCACCATGCCCTTCCCTCCTGGTATCAGAGGACCCTGTCCTAACCCAACCTGTTTTCAGCCTGTAGTCCATGAGAAGCCTTCTGTGCCACTCCCTTCTCAAGTGGTACCCCATGGGCTGCCCACACCAGTCTACCGGTTCCTGTTTCCTCTGGGCTTGCCCTTTGCTGAGGGTGGCTTTCTGAGACACCCACTCCACGTGCATCTCTCCTGCCTTTCCTGCTGCTCTGGGTCCCATTCCCTTTCCCAGAACTGGTGGGGCCAGGGGTGGGGGTGGAGATGCCCCACCACCACCACTGGGGCGGATAGTGCTGGGGTCATCTGGATGACAGCAGAAACAGTGTCTGCTGGGGCAGTACATGTTCGTGGCCTTCATCACCAAGCTCTGGAGCTTCTTCATTTACATTTTGCAAAGGCAGATCCTCATAGTAGTTTAGTATCAAACTTTTCTATATGATATCCTTCCCTTATCACTTTTGTTCCAGAATCGACTAGCTCAGGTGAGTAGGAAGATCTGATGCTGGATCTGGGTAAAACACTTACTCTCACCAAGGTGAGGGCCTGAGGCCTACAGTGAGGCCTGGAAAACCTGATTTCATCCTCAAGGTACCAATAGACAAATATCCTGTCCAGGTTTATATAAGAGACCCCCTGTAGATTTCTTCTTAGAAGTGTTAAGCTGATGGTATGAGTTTGTGGTGTTTACAGCAAATACGGAAATGTATGGCTCTGCTGTGGCAGAGAAACTGGATAATAGCAGAAACATTCTTCAGAGGAGATATTACAGACAGCACTGCGCTTTGCAGTTGGGCAGCTACATTAAAGACCTGTCTATGGCCCACAGTGTCCTTCCCAGAACTGTGATCCTGGATAATTCCCCCAGGGCTTATAGGAGCCACCCGGACAATTCCATCCCCATCAAATCCTGGTACAGTGATCCCAGTGACACAGCCCTTTTCAACCTTCTCCCAATGCTGGATGCCCTCAAGATCACTGCTGAAGTCTGTTCTGTGCAGAGCCCAAACATTCACCAACATAAGCTCTGGTGACAGCTGGGCCCCCCTCCATGTAAGTTGGAGTGTGAGGTGGAAATGGAAGAAAAACTTTTGGGATACACTCTATTGCCCAGCCCAATGTGAGGACTGCCTGGGGAGAGTCTATTCCTCCCATTTCTCTCTGCCCTGAGAGCCCTACACTCCTTTTATGGAGTCTGGATGGACACATGGGCCAGACTATGAAGCATGGTCACTCTTCCTGTTCACACTCCATGAAAATGCCAGACTGAGACAGGTAAAGGCTTTGGAGAGCTGAAACTGTCTGGCAGAGTGGCAGGATTGGCCAGAGTGACAGACATATCCCAGAGGCTCAAAAGAAGCAAAGTCAAGTAGATGTGTAGGGATAAAAACAGTAGAGATTGAGGGAAGGGCCAAACAGTGACTGACCCAACTTGCGAAAGAACCAACCTCTGATTAACAATTCTCTGCTATGTTTGCAGACAGGATCTTAGTGTAGCTGTCCTCTGTGAGGCTCCAGCCGCCAGCAGATCAAAATAGATGCAGAGACCCACAGCCAAACAGGTAGAGCTCAGGTAGTCTTGTGGAATATTTGGGGGAGATAGAGGGACCCACAGGGAATATGAACTCCACAAGAAAACCAACAGAGTCAAACTAACGGAGGACCATGGGAGCTGAAAGAGACTGAACCACCAACCAAAGAGTGTGCATGGACTATACCTAGGTCCCCTACACATATGTGGCTGATGGGCAGCTTGGTCTTCATGAAAGATGCCTAGCAATTAGAGTAGAGGCTGTCTTTGACATGGACTCTGTTGTCTACTTTTGGGTCAAATTTTCCTAGCTGGGCTGCCTTGTCAGGCCTCAGGTAAAAAGGATGTGCTTAGTCCTGGTGAAATTGAGGTGCTAGGGTGGGTAGGTGGGGTCCCCTCTCCTTTTCTGTGGAGAAGTCTGGGGGCTGGGTTGGAGGGTAGGACTGGGAGGAGAGGAGGGAAGGGACTGTAATAGGGATTTAAAGTGAATAAATAAATTGAAAAAATACCTTTGGCTCATGGAAGACAATACAGCTGGCAGGATATTGATGACAAAAGATTTCCATACCCAAAGTCTGTAAATGTTAGGTTAGATAGCAAGGAAGAATTAAGGTAGCTGGTGGGTTAAGAATGTTGATCCACAGACCTTAAGTAAAGAGCATCTTTTGGGTTGTTACCAGCAGGCCCTATGAAAACACAAAAGTTTTTAGGAAGAGGGCAGCTAAAGAGAAATTTCAAGATAAGGCTATATTACTGGCCTTAAATAAAAAGTTAATGGAACCACTTCTCAAGGAATGCTGGTGGCTTTCTGAAGCTGGAAAAAGCAAGAAAATATTTTCTTCCTATTGCTATTTAAACATATAGATTTTATCCTAGTAAGAACCATATCAGATATCCTACTCCTGACCTATAAGATAAAAAAGTTTTTTTTAAGCCACTAAAGTTCATAATAATTCATTACAGCTGCAACAGACAACTAATGCAGGCACTTCTGCGTTTTCTCCCTTTGTGGTGTGAGGGCTGATTTGTGTATTCCTGTGTCAGTCAGACTACAGTGAGCCCTCAGAGATTGGAATTTGTTAATCTTCCATTTTAGGAGGTCTTGACCTCAAGAGAACAAGCTCTAGAGCAGATGACTTAGCATTCAAATATATGAGCCTATGGGGAGCATTTTTATTCAAACCACCACACAGTCTAACCTAAATAAAAGTAGAAATGGAAAAGAAACAGAGAAAGTAGGGTAAGTAAAAATACATCACTAAAAATACATCAAAAAAATAGGTGCTGGAGAAAGGTGTCAGTGGTCAGGAGTGCATGATGCTCTTCCAGAGGACCCAAGTGAGTTTCCAGCACCAGTGTCTAATAGTTTATAATTATCTAACTTCAATTCCAAGAAATCCTGTATACTTTTCTGGTCTCCAAAGGTGCCCACACTACTGTACACAGATATGTGTACATACACATACATTTTTAAAAGTCATCAAAAGAAAACCAGTCATAGTGTAATGGAATAAAAGAAAAACTTGACACTGTGATTTCATATAAACATCATTCTTTGTGGAATTCAGTAATAGGGTTAGTGCCATAGAATAGAAAATGTTTATCAGATTATAATTAAAAACATTCATCATTCAATGACATATTCTTCACATATGTGTTCATACCTATTTATTTTATCTATTATTTTAGTTCTCAGACTAAAACTCAGGACCTCATGCATGATATATCCTATGTCTCTGATTTTTAAAATCTTGCCCCACTCCCAATCTGGAAATCTAATATGGGACAGACTTAACACTTACTGATTATTGTATCTATCATCTTTCTTGGGTTACTTATATTTTTAGTTAAACTATTTTCTTGAGAAATTTAGAGTGTGGGAGTTAGATTTGCATGTTATTATATGTCTTAAAATATCTTGTTCTTCTATGATTCAAGATCTACAATATTTTTCATTTTATACATTTTATAATTTTTCTAAAATTAACTTATAGGATACCAGGTTTCCTTAAGACATTTTCCAAAATACTTATTGTTAGCTGACTCCTCCCTACTACTTTCTGTCCTTTCACCCAACTCCCTGCACCTGCTCTTGCTTGTACCCTTCTGCCCCAGTATTTCCCCTTCTACTTCCTTATCAAACATGTTCTGTTTTTCTGTCTGCTCTCCTTAAAGCCTCTTTTTCCTCCTCTCTTGGGTCTCTTTGTAGTTTCCTGGCCTTCATATACACTTTAACATTAATATACATACATGAAAATTAGAAGTTAGGATCCTGTGCTGGGTAATTTTGTGCCAACTTGACACAGTGGGAGGAGGGAGCCTCATTTGAGAAAATGATTCCGTAAGAGGAGAGCTTGTAAGGCATTTCTTAATTAGTGATTGATGGGGGAGGGCATAGTTCATTATGGGTGGTGCCATCCCTGGGCTGGTGGTTCTGGGCTCTATAAGAAAGTAGGCCGAGCAAGCTGTGATGCACAAGACAGTAAGCAGCATATCTCCATGACCTCTGCATCAGTTCCTGCCTCCAGGTTCCAGCTGTTTGAGTTCCTGCCCTGGCTTCCCTCAATTGATGGTGATATATAAGTCAAGTAAACTCTCTACAAGTTACTTTGTCATGCTGTTTAATCACAGTAATTGTAATCCTAACAAGCACAGATCCTCATATGACGGAGTATGTGCTTGCTTTGTCTTTGTTATGCTGGGCTACTGCACTCAATATTTTCCTGAAATTTTTATAATTTACCTTTCCTTTACAGCTGAATAAAATTGCATCATGTGTAGGTATCACATCATAATTATCAGTTGATGGGCATCTATGTGGATTCCATAGAATTACCTATCATATGGACCACCTATACCACTACTAGGAATATACCCAGAGGACTATATCCTACCACATCCGTGTTTGTTGCATCTCTGTTCACAATAACAAGGAAATGGAAACTATCCACAGTGTTTTGTTTTGTTTTGTTTTTGTTGTTGTTGTTTTTGAGGAGTGTCATTGAAAGTGTATCAGGCAAGTACATTATATCGCCAGTCTTTTCCATTTATTCATTTATTTGTTACTTGTGTGCTTATATGCATGCATTGGCATATGTGTGAAGGTAGTGGTCTGACAATAACTTGAAAGAGTTTTCTTATTCCATCCTGTGGTTCCCTGGATCAAATACAGATTGTGCAACTTAGTGACAAGAACATTTGCCACCTGAGTTGTCTCACTAGCTCTCTTTTATAAAGACATTGCTTTGTTATATGCTACTGTCTTAGTAGCTGTTGGATCCCAATGTCAGTCTGTTTTTGAACTTCTCTGGGAAATCTTTTTCTTCAATGCTTTAGGTGTTTTAAGTTCTATTTTAGAGTTTGGAATATTGTAGGTTTAGTTCTGAGTTTTTAAAAAGAACTCATTAGAGAGCTTCTAAAGTACATATTGGTATCTGTTTGCCATGCATTCTTGTGATTACAAAAATATAGGTAAGCATACTTAATGTTTAAATGCCAAGGCCTGAACTTATCTCCTTAGTTCTGTGAGCTCAGGATTCCCTCAAATCTACTTTCAATAAACCTGGTAGAGAAGGATTCCCAATTACAGAAATAAAACAAATAATATCACTGGAGTGTTTTTCATCCATGACACCCAGGGTGCCTTAGGGTCTCATTCTGAAGGTTCATGCCTTGACTTCAAACAAATCAAACACAGAGAGAGACTGAGACAGAGACAGAGAGAGACAGAGGCAGAGAGAGAGAGAGAAAGACACAGAGACAGACAGACAGTTAGAGGCACAGAGACAGAAGACCCGGGCATAGTGTTTCATGTTTATAATAGCAGCAGCTTTTGGGAGGCTGGGGCTGGAAGATTGCCATGAGTTTCAGAATAACAGAGGCTACATAATTCCAGGCTAACATGAGCTACAGAGCAAGACTATTTTTGGGAAAAGAAAAAAAAAAAATACTAGTGGCATAATCTGAGCATTTAGGGAGTGAGACAGTAGAACTGAAAACTCAAGGCTTCCTTTGCTGATGGGAGTGCAAACTTATATAACCTCTCTGGAAATCAATCTGGTGCTCTCTCAGAAAATTTGGACTAGTTCTGCCTCAAGACCCAGTTATACCACTCCTGGGCAAATACCCACTCCTGGGCAAATACCCAAGAGATGCTCTACCATTACATTTATGCTCTAACATTTCTAAGCCCAATGACTTTAATGGTTGAATTCATCCAAGCATTTAAAGAAGAAATATTCTTATTTAAAAGTTATTCATATTTAAAAGTTTTCCAAAGATAGAAATGTTGCCAGACTTATTTTATAAAGCCATTATAATTTTAATAGAAAAACCTAACAAATTTGTTACCAGAAGAAAATTAAAGGCTATTGCATCTCATAAATGTAAATTTCAGAATTCTAGAAAAATATTACAAATGAAACCCAGCAAAATGTTTTAAAAAATTATATCACAACCAAGTGACATTCATGTAAGGAATGCTAGGTCCATTTAACATTTGAAACTCAATATATTCTACCACAGTATAACAGGCATTTAAAAGGCATTCTTCTTGTAGTAGGATTAACAATCTGCAGAAAATTTGCATTGGTGCTGTTTGACACAGAGCCTTGCAGAGCACAGTAGATCTCTCTCTCTCTTTCTCGCTGCAGTTTTCCAAGACAGGGTCTCTCTGTGTAGCCTTGAATACCCTGGAACTTGCTCTGTAGGCTAGGCTGGCCTCAAATTCAGAGATCTGCCTACCTGTGCCTTCTGAGCACTGGAATTAAAGGTTTGCATCACCAAGTCTGGCCATAGTAGGTATCTTTAATGACAAGCTTTGTGCTACTTACATTCTTTTATTTTTTATTTTTTATTTTTTATTTCTATCTCAATCACAGGTTAGGTACTTTGAATCCCAGGCATAGCCCCCTCCCCCATTCCCTCCTACCCTCCCACTCCCTCCCTCATTTCCTTCTTCCCCGCCCCCTCCAAGTCC
>CM053742.1:18674747-18743064 GCA_028658305.1 Pachyuromys duprasi | reverse complement strand
TGTGCATCGGCTGTATGCAGGGCTGTCAGAAATGGTGCCTGAGGCCTTCTCTGTCTGGCCCGTGGACAGACACCTGAACTGGGGATTTTGCTGGCGGATGCATGCAGCTTTCGCCCTCAGTGTGCTGTCTGGTCAAGATGGTCCCAGGATCCTCTCAGCCGTGGGTTGAGACAGAACTCGGGTTCTTCCCAGATCCGCTGGCGGACTCACACACTGACTGAGTTTTTGCTGGCAGAAGCGTTTGGCCCGCGCCCCTGCAGTGTGCGGACTGGTCAAAATGGTCCCCCAATCCACTCAGTCTGTGGTGGTTCCCACGATCTGTTCGCGCCCGCAGCACACCCGTGGGTTGATGCAGAACTCGGGATCCTCCCAGGTCCGTGGGCAGACTCACACACTGACTGAGATTTTGTTGGTGGAAGCGTTAGGCTCGCGCCCCGGCAATGTGCGGACTGGTCAAAATGTTCCCTCAATCCACTCAGTCTGGTGTGGTTCCGATGATCGGACAGAACCCGCAGCACACCTGTGGGTCGAAGCAGAACCCGGGTGCAGTGTGCGCTTGCAGGGTGCCCTTCAGTGAAAATGGCACCTGGTTCCTCCTGAGACTGCCCGGGAGTCTGTGCGATCCAGTCTATAATGGCGGCTGCGGGCGCCCAGCGCAGCTGCTCGTCCAGATCAGAGCTGTGCGCAGCTGGTCACCGGGAAATTTCTCCAGGTAATAACTGGGTGTCCCTAGGGTTTTCCCACTTGATTTTCTCACTGTAGGAGTTCCGCTCACCTGGCACTCACAATGCTGGTGTTTTAGGTCCCAGAGTTCAGTCTCCCGGTTGCTGCGTTGTTTCTGCTCTCCTACTCCTCAGAAACAGTGTTCTCTCGTGGCAGCCATCTTGGATCCTATTGCTTCTCACATTCTTGAAGAATCTACCTGTGGGAACACAGTTTTCCAAGTGGAGGAAAATATTGTAATAAATGATGTTATGAGGAAAAAAAAAAAAAGAAAAGAAAGTGCTTTTGCTGAAATGCCCACAGGACAACTAAAACAAGATGGGAACTGGCATCTTTCCCCAGCTTTACTTTGGTCACCTGATTACTGTTGCATGTTAATCACTCAAGTAGTGCCTTTTCCAACCTGTCTCATACCCCTTCGGGTCTGAAGACACAAGGGTTAGTTACTGTGCTACTCAAATTATTTGGGGAGCCAGCTCTGGGAGGAGCTAGAAACCTAGGACAATGGAAAACTCCCAAGATCCTACGAGGGTGACCCTAGCTATGACCTCTAGCAATAGGGGACATGGAGCCTGAACTGGATATCTCTTGTCACCAGAAAACACTCCCAGTGGAGGGACTGTGACACCAACCCAGCCACAAAGGCTTAGACCCACAATTTCTCCTGCCAACAAGATATGGAGGGGTAAAGATAGAGCAGTAACGAAAGGAATACAAAACCAATGACTGAAGTTTAGGTTTAAATAAAAGGAAAGAGAAATATGGTCCCTCCCATCATCATTGTCTTGGCTCCAGTCCTCTTGAAAGGTGGTCTGACAAGTTATGAAATGTTTTCCAAGGGCACAAGCTCCCCATCTGGATGATATCAGGGACCCTCCATTTTCCTTCTCTTAGCATGAGTCTCCTGTGGAAATTCTTGGGACCCATTGTTTTAGTAGTCTGTCAGCCAAAGGGAGAAGAACATGTGTCTCTTTAGAATATCTTCATCAGTGCTAGGATGCTTATAATTGTTCTCAACCCTGTATTCCCAGAACAGTGAAGCATTTGAGGAAGGCAATTATCCTTGAGAGGAAGGCCATACCTTGGAACAGGATTAATCATCCTAACTATAGGAATCACATTGATCCCTTCAAAAGAGGATGTTGGAGAATGAGAATTGAGACGTTGGTCAACCAGACCACAGTTGATAGAATGCCTTGGTCACAAAACTAGATTCCTATAAATGGTCTTTGGGTCAGTGGGTCCCAAAAAGGAATGTTTGCAGAGATAATCTGTCTTACTTGAAACGGACAATTCAAGGAAATGTGGATACAAACAGTACCCTCAGTAGTCTACTTTATCTGTTCCTTTTCATTGAATACATTTCAACTTTTCACTATTACCCATCTTTTAAATTGGCATATTGGATTTCTTGGCTGAGCCTATCCTTTTGAAGCTGTGGGAGGCAGGGAGGGCTCTAGTTCTAAAACTGCCATTACATTAACAGAATAACAGGGTGGTCCATATTAAACTGAGAGATACCAAAAAGAAACAATTAATAAAATGCAACAATTATATATAATTAAAAACTGAAATCAACAAACTCAGGAAAAAAGGCAACATTCACATTCTAATGAAGGGTTTGTACAAAAGGCCTGTAGCTAGATAACATCATTCATAATGATGAAATTCTGAGTGTGTTTGGAATGAGGCCACAAAGTCTATTTTAATGGTTCTATTCAACATTGCACTGGAGGCTCTAGTTTGTTATTTTTTTTTCTGTATTTGTGTTCAAGCTTATTCAAAATACTGACAAAAATGTCATTATCCTCTAGTCAGTATGTTATTAAACTTTGTTTTTTTCCAAATCTGATAGGTGAGAAATGGTATATTAGTATAACTTTAATTTGCATTTCTTTCGGTACCAGCAGCTTGAGCATCTTTCATATGCTCAGGGACTGTTTACATTTCTTTTTCTTGAAATGTGTGTTAATTTCTCTTTTCAATTTTTTTTTACGGAGTAGATGGCCTTTTCTACTTTTAAACAAATAATTAAAGGAATTAAACCTTTATCTGGGATACAAATTGTAATTGCTTTTTCCCAGTTGCCACTTAGTTATTTTTATTGGTGTTTCTAGGATTTCTTTTTAGCATGTGGTTTTTCTATTCAACTTCATATAATCAAATTTAGCAATATTTTCCTCTCTTTGTTTCTGATTTTTCAGCTCTAATTAGGCAGGCTTTGTGTAAATAACAATAGAAGAATTCATACATGATTTTTCTAGGACTTAAATTTTCCATTTGGAGTATCTGAGATCTCACTTTGTCTTTTTCTGTAGGGCTAACAAGTCAATACTGTTTATTTAAAAGCCCTTCTTTCCATATTGGAGCACACTTTTGTCATGCCCAATTTTCATAAGCAATCAGGCACATTTTCTAGAAATTCTGCTCATTATTGAAGCTTTAAACTAAAAAAATTATATTTTTAAAACAGAGATGTTAAATGGAGTTCTTATTTCAGTGTGGTGCTGAATGAAAAATGGGTATAGTAAAGAAATCAAAATAGCCACATGGTAGATGAAAAGGAGAAACTGCAAAGGCTGTCTCCCAAGAAAGCAGGGAGAAGCAACAAAGAAAAATTTCTGGTGTTATATGAGAACATCTCCTGAGCTGGGGTGGGGTTTGTGAGGAGGGACTAAGGGAGCCTAAAGGCTGGCATTGACCTTGACAAGTTTAATAGGCATCACAGTCATATGTTAGTGGAAAGTCCACATTAATTAATTAATTCGTCTTTCCAGAGATAAAGAGACTGACTCCCTCTCTCCTCCCCCCCTTTTTAAGCAAGTATGAACTTTTTTCAAGCCCCTGAGGGAATGCTGGTTTTGTCTAAATGCCTGACTTTGGGAAAAGTAACTGATCTTGGGATGGGGACAGTTATCTTTTAGAGCAGCAACAGAATGTAGTTGTGGTAGGCAAGCAGAATGTGGAGAAAAGAGGCATTAGGATTGACATATGAAAGAAACCAATAGCTGAGGAAGACTGGAAATCCCCCAACTAGGGAGTAACAAAACAGCTTGTTTGGGAAAATGCTGTGCTCTAGAAATGTGGGAAGAGGCAGATGCCATCTAAATAATCTGCAAAGAATCAAGACTCTTGTGGCCCAAGATTTTTTAAATTTTTATTAATTACAGTTTATTCACTCTGTATCCCCCCTGTAGCTCCCTCCGTCCTCCCCTCCCACTCCTACCCTCCCTCCCCTTTACCACCCAAGCCCCTCCCCAAGTCCACTGATAGGGGAGGTCTTCCTCTCCTTCCTTCTGATCCTAGTCTATCAGGTCTCATCAGGAGTGGCTGCATTGTCTTCCTCTGTGGCCCCAGGGGGAGGAGATCAAAGAGCAGGCCAATCAGTTCATGTCAGAGACAGTCCCTCTTCCCATTACTATGGAACCTACTTGGACACTGAACTGCCATGGGCTACATCTGTGCAGGAGTTCTAGGTTATCTCCATGAGCAGTTCTTGGCTGAAGTATCAGTCTCAGAAAAGACCCCTGTGCCCAGATTTTTTGGTTCTTTTGCTCTCCTTATGGAGCTCCTGTCCTTTCCAGGTCTTACTATCTCCCGCTTTTTTCATAAAATTCCCTGCACTCTGCCCAAAGTGAAGTATTCCAGAAGCAGAAAGACATACAGGGTATATACTCACTCATAAGTGGATATTAGATATATAATATAGGATAAACATACTAAAATCAATACACCTAAAGAAACTAATCAAGGAGGACTCTGGCTAAGATGCTCAATCCCCATTCACAAAGGCAAAGAGGATGGAAATCAGAAGAGGGAGAAAACAGGGAATAAGACAGGAGCCTCCCACAGAGGGCCTCGGAAAGGCTCTACCCTGCAGGATATCAAGGCAGATGCTGAGACTTATAGCCAAACTTTGGGCCCAAGATTTTTGAACCTCAGACTTTCAAGTTCTCTGGCTTACTTCTGTTCTTTGGAGTACCTTTTGTTACCAGAAATTAGGGTCTTCTTTCAGAGTTTCTTAGTCTGGTTAGCAAAATAATTTAAGAATGGACTCAGAAGTTGGAAGACATTCATTAATTAGTTTAAGAAAAACAACAGGGAAAGCAAGCTGTAAGACTGAATTGGGGTCCCTGCGATCCCCTACTCAGATTCTATTAATTTTCTAGAGCTGATCTCAAAAAGATACTGATGAACAGCTAGGTGGGACAGATGTACAGAACAAGGCATGAGGCCAAGGATGCAGTTTCCATGCCCTTTCCAGATGCATGACCCTCCTAAACTTCCACTATCCAGAACCTCTCTACAGCCCCATGTTTTTTTTTTTTTGTTTTGGTTTGGTTTGGTTTGGTTTTCTAGTGGAGGCAACATTGCATTGGAATGATTGAATATAAAACTGGCTATCAGCAATCAACTGGGCATTCAACTTTTCTTTTATAAAGGCTAAAATTCCCAAGCATCTAGCATTTTCCACCTTTTATTCATGCTGTAAGCATACAAATGACATTTTATCACTCTGTAGACTCAAACGATTTTAAAAACTGTACAGTAGAAAGCAGAAAGATGGAAACTGAATGTATACTGTATAATATCACACCTTTTCCCCCAGGCTTTGTTGGCTTCAATTCTGTTTTATGCCTGAATGGACTTGTCTATTTCAGGTTATCTCATAGAAATAGAACCATACAATATTTATAATTTTGTATTTGGCTTATTTCATTAAGCATAATGTTTTCAAGGTTCATCCAGTTGCAGTTTCAAAAAAATTTTCATTTCATGTTATTGCATAATAGTATCCCCTGTACAATTTTTCCTATAATTTATTTTAATTTAAAATAAACTAAATGTGTGTGTGTTTGTGTGCGTTGCACACATGCCATGATATTCATGTGCAGGCCAGAGGGCAATTTGTAGGAATCAGTTCTGTCCTACCACTGTGTGGGTCCTGCGGATCAAACTCAGGTCATCAGTCTTGACAGCAAGCTGAGTTGTGTCGCAGGCCCATATTTGGTATTCTTTTATTTGATTTAATAAATGTTCTAATTTTATCTCAATCCTTACATAAAGTTTTTTAAACATGTTTAAATATTGTTGATTCTTGATATGTCCTAGGACCAGTTTAGTGTTTTGATGTAAATTATTACTACAACAGAAAGCAAAAGAAATGAAAGGTTAAAGACAAGTTGTAACAAAACATTCTGTCCTTTGTAAGTGTAAGCAAATTTCTTCATTATAAGAAACGTGTATAGGGAAGTGAATTTTACTACTGATCACAACATATTAAAATCTTCACACTATAAAACAAAAGATAGAAATATAAAACAGTGTTTGATGATAGAAAGATATAAATGATACAAGCATTAGGGATCATTACAGAGTAACACGAATCTCTTGAATTTATTACTTGTCCCTAGAAATACTTTTGATTTGTTTAGGAAATAGCTAAATTCAGCTCACATTCAGGATTGGTTAGCCCTATTCAGTTAAAACTCTCTGGAAACGGCTTCTTGCACACACTCAGAGGTGTGTTTCCATGGTGATTCTAAATCCAGTCAAGATGATGATGACGATTAACCATCATGCTTGAAAGGTAAATTTAGAAGTGGAAAGAAGTATGATGAAAATATGTGTGTTTTCCTGAGGCTGGATAATCACTATTAAATTTTCTTGATACATAGGTAAGGTTATTGCAACAAAGTTTGGAAACAACCTAGTTAATCAGTGATTAATTAAATCCAGATATAATCACACGATAGAATTTATACATATACTATTTAGTTAGCAAATATGAAAATGCTTTATATTACTGATATTAAAACCCTGCAGGCTTTATTGTTACGTGAGAACAAAAAGGTAGAGAACAATGAATGCTGCCTTTCCCAAGGGAAATAGATGAAGTTATATTAAATGTGTTCATACTGGGTTGTATACTTTTACAGGGGAAGAAAAAGATATATAAGGAATAAATAAAAGTAAACACTTATGAGGTGGAGGAGGAATTGAGACACACAAGAACCACACCAAGATCAGGAGTCGTGAATCTGCATTTTGATTTGATTTTTGAATCATATGAATGTATGTCATATTTTTAAAGTTAAAAGAATGCAAACTTAAGTGTGAAGCTTACCTTCCCACTGACTGCAAATTTTGAGGAAAGGCTATAATTTCTGCAATCGTTTATTATAACCAACACCAGAAAATTTCAAGCACTCAGTTATTCTTATAATGAATGATTTTTTTTTCCTTTCCATGTCATTAGCTTTTAAAAGATCATGAAGTTTCTGGTATATAGTAATTCAGGCAATATTGTTGTTGCCTGTTTAATGATAGGAGAAGAAAGAATTTTATTTTCTGTAAAGCAAGAGTTTATTGGGAATTTAGATGAAACTGAGAAAGTATTCAGGAATAACTGATTTTGAAGAGAAACAGACCCAGTAAGAGTGAACAGGGTAAAGGTTAAGCTACAAGCCAAGGCACTTAGCCACTTGGAAGTCATAATCTAATATACAGTTTCCTACCTCCTCATCAGTGTTACTTGTGAACATTTTAATTGAGGATATTATGGAAATATTCAGGAAAATGACACTTGAGCAGCAAGCTTCCTAGACTATTGGAACAGCATCAGAAGAAGCAAGCATTTAAACTGTACAAAGAGAGGCTGAGAAGCCAAATGTGGTCGTGCATGTCTGTGATTGAAACACTTTTGAGGTACAGGCAGGAGAACACACTATTCAATGAGTCAGCTATACATACTGGGTTCAAGGGCAGCCTAGGCTATATAAAACCCTGTTTGAAAGAACAAGGAAAGAAGGAAGAAAGGAAGGAAAGAAGGAAGGAAGGAAAGCAGGAAGGAAGGGAAAAAGATTTAAATAAATAGGCTGATAATGTTTTTTAATGGTCCTGGATTCAACATCCAGCATCATTAGATGGAAAAAAAAGAAACCCTGCAGAAACAGAATCCTTATAGCTTAAGATTTAAAGTACAAATAGCAACACAACATACAAAAACCTGTCATGGCCATCCATATACTTACTGGGAAAAATGGCAAAAACCTAATGAAGCCATGCAATTAATTTGGGAAGAAAGGGAGGAAGAAGTCAGTCCTATAATGTCTTGCTGGAGAAATGCAGGTGAGTGGTATGGAAGAAGAGTGGGGCATCCTAAAGGCAGCCACTAAAAATGGGAGCCTGCAGAAGAAAAAACAGCATACAAAAGTCTGTATGTCAGTCTGTTTTGTACACAGGCCAGGCTGTAAGATGAAAATTGGCCTTTTGGAATGAAGAACATGACCCAAATGGATGAAAATTCCATTTCTTTCAGCATTCTGGGTTTAAGAAGGCAAAAAGAAAATGTCATATAATTTAGGGAGACATAATTTTTAATTTAAATTCTTATTATTTGAATTATTATCTGAGAGCCAAGAGTGTAGTTCAGTTGTAGAACACAAACCTAGCATGAGCAAGACCTTGGGTTTGATCCCCAGCGCTGAAAAACGTTTTTTATTTACCCATAATAACTGTACATATTCACGGATGCATTACAATCATTTGATACTCATAAATAATGTATAATGATCAAATAAGAATAATTAGCATTTGAATCCCCTTCAGCCATTACTGTTTCTTTTTGTTGAAAAAAAATTGAACCTCTCTCTTTTAGTTCTTTATAAATCCATAGTAAACCTTTGTCACCTTACTGGAACATAATCCTCTCTGATTGTATTTTGGTACCTGATACTTGACTTTATAGAGAAATCCACCTTCCTTCCTTCCTTCCTTCCTTCCTTCCTTCCTTCCTTCCTTCCTTCCTTCCTTCCTTCCTTTCTTCTTTGCTTCCTTCTTTCTTCTTTCCATCCTTCCTTTCTCTCTTCTTATCATGTTTATTCCATACTTGCTCTTTAAACATGTATGTATTATGTATGAGGGCACATGTGCAATAGCATATGTGTAGAGGACAAAAGATGACTTTCTGGAGTTGGTTCTCTCCTTCCACCTTATTTGGGTTCTAGGGATTGAATTTAGGTTATCCTGCTTGTGCATCAAGTATCCCTGCTGAGCCATCTCACTGGCTGGCCCCTTACAGATCTATCTTAAAAGGGTTAGGGAGTTGTGGTAAGTGATTACAAAACTGCCTTACACTGTGTGCTGGAGTTACTGGGATGTGCCCCATAAATCTCAGGCATTTGAATATTTCAGTCTCCAGTTGGTGGCTATTTAGATTTGGAAGTGTGACCTTGTTGGAGGAAGTCTGTCACTGGGGTCAACTTGGAGGTTTCAAAAGATTTGTGCCATTCCCTGTATGCTCTCTGCCTCGTGCTTGTGGTTTGAAATGTGAGTTCTCAGCTGTTCTTGTACTATACGTTCAATTTACCATCATGGTCTCTTAGCCTCTGGAACCATAAGCCCAATTGGTATAATTTGCCTTGGTCATGGTGTTTTCTCACAACAAGAGAAACGTGACTAAGATACAATTGTAGGACCAATTCTTTAGTCACAGTACTTGTGGAGGAACCTCTTAAATCATAAGTTAATAGTAAAATGAGATCACTTCTGCTACATCAGTGAGAAAATATATCACATAAACCAAGTACCTATACGGGACTGGTCACTTAGTGAGTACTGGAGAAACCTGGTAGAGCTGAAAGTGTAGATTCCCTCTACCTTGAGTAAATTTGAGATAATCAATATCATCTACATTAATCCCTTCTTTTTGTTTGCTGGTATTGTCTTGCAAAAATATACTGTTCATATATTGGCCTTTTAATTGATAAGGAATATTTCTGTCTGTTTTTTGCTCTACTAAAGTTGCTATGAGCGACTGTGTATAGTGCTTTGAATGGGTGTTTATTGTCATTTATTATGGATAAGAATATAGTAGCCAGGATCTCTAGGTTATAGCCATGATTTTACCTCCAGGAGCAGCTGTCAAGTTGGTTTCCAACATGACTGCCTTATTTTGTCCTCGTGAGCATGGCATGGGAACACCATTTGTGTTGCAACCTTGCCAACTTGAATGATCAGATGTTCACATTTAAAACATTCTACTAGAAGTACAGTAGAATCAAATTGTAGTTTGAATTTGCATTTCTGTGATGACAAATGGTTTTGAGTCTTATTCCATACCTTTAAACATTTGCAAGATACTAAACTCAAAATATTAGCCTGTAAGTCATGGAGTTATCTGGTTGTACAAATATAATGATGAAAATAAAATTGTCACTATTTCATATTGGTATAAATGTCTCAAATTTCCAATGCCCTTAGAATGAGTACCGTACACACAGTTTCTAACATTCAAAAGTTTCAGTAAACATTGGCCAACTATGACCAAATGAAATGCTTCACTATAACAGTCACTATAATGAAAGGTCAGAAGGGTTTCAAAGGAGGTGATGAATGTAATTTAACTTGAGTATTTGAAAATTTCTGGCTTCACTAGCTGAGCTTCACTGAAACGCCTATGGGGAAATAGTTTTTAATGGTTACTTTTAATTAATCAAATATCAAGATAATGATAGAATACCTGAAATTGGAAAACAGAAAAAGATTACTGTGCAAAGCAGTTCTCTGAAAATATAGGGCATGATCTCTCCAGGACTTAGCTTCTCTAGTCCTGGACAATTAATGAGTCTGAATCCTCTTTTAACTCTGGCCCATCTTCACTATTTTGAATTGCTCTGTGACGATTAGGTAGCTTTTTTTCATGTGATTAGATTAATTAGATGTAATGGCACAATTTTGGAGGAAAAAGAATATCCCTGTCAGGACTGACAAGTTCCTTTCGTGCAGACTTTTTTTTTCTCTAAGATAATTAAATGAATTGAATCTCTTGATTTCCTAGCTGTGATACTTAAATATGCATGAATTCTTTTTTTCCTGTAATTTTACTATGAACATTTTCAAACACACAGGAAAGTTGAAATAATGTTGCCATGAACACTCAAAAACTCAGACACCTAGATTCTACAATTAACTTTTTGCTCTACTTAATTTGCTAAAACTGTATACCATCCATGTATTTGTCTTTAAAATAATATATAAAAACACAATTCAAACTAAATGACTGACCTCAGTACATATTTTTCTGTTTGTTCCTTGTAATTTAGGATGGACATTGAATATGTTGATGCACTGGGGCATACAAGTGTTCTTTTCTAGAAATAAGAGGTGGCTAGTGTTGCTTCTAGAATAAATATTTGTTATAACATCCTTTAGGACAATGGCTATCAACTAGGGACAATTTTGTCCCACTCACTGACTCAGGGACTATTTGGCAGTGTCTGGGATAGCTCTGATTATCATGACTTGGGTATGTCAATGGCATCTAGCAGAGAGGAGAGAGATACTGCTCAGTGTCTTAGGATGCACAGGAGACCACTCACAACAAGGAATTACCTACCCATACCTAAAGACTATTAGTGCTGGGAGTGCCCAATCTTATTTTAAGAAATGGTAGACCAGAGAAATGGCTTATCAAGTAAAGATACTCGCTGTAAAGACTACTGACCTGAATATGATTCCTGGGAACCACATGGTGGAAGGAGAAAAAATATCTCCTGCAAATTGTCCTCTGACACCCACATGTGTGAACTATGGCACGTGCGAACTGTGGCAGGTGCATGCTCCCCCAATATAATAAATAAAATGCAATTACAACTTTCAAAAGAAATGGTAGATTCATCTCTAGTACTGTTTAGAAACAGATAGTGTGTGAAGCTGTGCTGACATACTCCAGGGACTTCAGCATAGCTAAAAAGAAACAAATGCTTGAAAAGTGTTGCTTCTTTTGACTTTCTTGTTCTATTTGTGAAATTATTTCACTGAGGTACCTTGTGCTTATCGTTTAATTTTCCCCATTCTTCCTATTTCTCATTTAGATCTGAAATACTTGCACATTTTCTGGGAAAATGATATGAAATGTTCAAACAATAGAAGATGACCCATCTTTTTCAGGATGACAACTGTTACTCCCACCCCCACAACACACACATACATACCAAAGAGTGAATGCATTCATTGCTGTGTGTGCAGCTCATTTATAGAGCATTTACCTAGCATGTGCGAGGTCCCAGGATTGATTCCCCAGCACCACCAAACAACCAAATAAATAAACAAACAAGAAAAGGATAAACAATAGGAGGGGCAAGTAACATAGAAACAAGGATCTAAAAGAAGCCCAAGAGATTCATTTATTTTTCTAGCTTTCACTTGTGTTTCCTTCACTTTCAGTTTAGTTTATCTAAAAGCTTTCTCTGCTTTGTCTGTATGTCTGTGATGTGCACAGGTCAGGAAGTAAAATCAAGGAAAGCCAAGGGTTGAAAATAAAAACAGAAATATAAGAGCCAACCTGTAACAACTGTTCATTCATGCTAATTGTCAATGTATACTTGCTTCCAGATATGTTAGATGTTTCAGGTGCAGGTACCCATTAGCCTGACCCTTATGCCCCATCAATAGCTGTATGTAATGCTGACTAGCATGGAAATAAAGAGAGCAAATCTTTGTATTTGCTCCAGATAGTGTCCCTAAAAGTCCTGACCCTCTTAACATGCACTGTCTCAGGTGTGGTCCCAGTGCAGCCTGATGAGGACATTCATGGGAATTAGGGTTTTGTGCTTTAAAAATATACCTACATATATAGATATATAGATGTATAGATAGATAGACCGACAGGCAGGCAGGCAGACAGACAGACAGACATACAGACAGATAGATAATTTACTTACTTATGTATGTCATAGTTCACATGTGGAGGTCAGAAGACAACTTGTGGGAGTGGGTTCTTCCTACCAACAGGGTTCTAGGAATCAAATTCAATGTCTCTAGGCTTAGCCACAAGTGACTTTGGTGGCTAAGCTACTTGCTAGTCTGATTTTGTGTTTCATTTTACTTGAAATTAGTTATTCACTAGAATTATAAATGGTTAAATTAATCACTTGGTGAAATTTCATTAGTGCACCCTACCAGCAAATGTCACCAGCTTTCCACACACCCAGACCCATCTGATGTCTGTCTATCCAGGTGCTCAGAGTTCAAGCTCCTTTTTATACACATAGGAATTTTCTGTACATGCTTTATCATACTCTAAAAGCCTGAAGTACAGGGTACATAAAGAAAAGGGCATGGGTCTCATGTATACAACCCAGTGAATTTTGATCTATGTGTGCACCTGTGAAACCATCTGTCGAAACACAATGAGAATGTTATCAGCTTCCCAGAGGTTTCATGATATCTGGAGCAGCCAAGACTCATTAGAGGAAATCTACTTCTTTGAAGCTTTGGAGTGGCTACAATCTTATTTTCTTTTAAGTATATAAATGCAGGTTTACCAGGAACAGCTCTCAGCAGTTTCACTGGTCCCAAAGAAAGGGCCTAGAGAAGTCACCATGCAGGGGGAGACAGAAAAGTGTGCATGCAGAGAGAGAGAGGGAGAGAGAGGAAACATAAAGAAGAAGAAGAGAGTGGGGAAACCTAAAATATCTAGATTATATGGTGAAGATCCTCTGGGGGAGAGGAAGATGTCCCCCTGCTCCTGGGCTGGAGAGTTCAGGGTAGAGTGCCGGGCATGCCAGCCACTCCCTGAAGCAGGTGGGGACTGAGGGATATTGAGATAACCATGAGGTCAGGTCCGCCTTGGTTCAAAAGTCACTTCAGCTTCTTATCCTGGGTCTGAAGCCCAACAGTTGTTACAAAAGACAAAGTTTCCTTCCTTTTAAAGACCAAATAATGTTCAGGGGGTTGCACATACCATCTTTGTTTTTCATCCATGAATTCACTGATGGATACTTAGATTGCATCTTTATTTTGCCTATTGTGATTATTTCTGCAGTGTATATAGGAATATATATCCCTCCAATAATCATTTGAGTTCCTTTCGGTATGTCCCCCTGGGGGACGGGGATTCTGAATCAACACATTGCCAGTCTCTTTTTCAGTGTTCATTGTTGTTACTGGCAGAGCTTCATCTTGTTTTCTATGACTGTACTAATTTACACTGACAACTAAAATATTGAAGAGTTTTCTTTTCTCCACTCCCTTGTTAAGTAAGCCACTATCCTTCTCTTTTTTATAAAAGCTATTCTAGCTTCCCTTTCTGCTCTGACAAAGTGCCCTGATGAGCAGCTTAGGGAAGAAAGTGTTTGCAGTCCATCATACTGGGAAAACACTGCAGCAAGAGCTCTAGGGAGCTGGTCACATCACATTGGGTCCAGAGCAGAGGAGCCAAATGCACATCCTGTGCTCAGCTTGAGCTCTCCTTTTCACCATCCAGGATCCAGCCCATGAAATGGTGCCAGGCCCATTCAGGGAAGGTCTTCTTATCTCACGTATCACAATTAAGAAAATTCTTTCCAAGCATTCCCATAAGGCTCCACCTGCCACCCCTGCCCCCCACCCCCCACCCCCCACCCAATTTGGACAGTTCTTCACTGAGACTCCTTGACAGCAAAAACTAACCATCTTGATGTCCTTTTACCTGATGTTTTTGGTGTTCATAATTCACTCTTCCACTCATCACAGCCTAGAAAAAGCCACAAAGACAATCTTTATTATTATGAGGGACTATGTGCATCTCAAAATTTAATGGAGCACCTCACTCACATTTATCCGGTTTGTTATCCGTATCTGTCTTGGCACTCTGCTCCTTCATGTTCATGGTGCCGTCATCACCTCTCACAATCATTCTAGCTTTGCCTTCTCTGCAGCTGTGCCTTCCTTTGCCCATCCTGAGGTGGATGCTGCTGGTCTCTGAGTTCCTTCCAGAGATACTGCTCACATTACTGCACTTTCACTAGTCTGTTTTCTCTATCCCTTGGCAATCTCCATCTTCTTGACAAAATTATGTTTATAAGACACAATGTGGAGCTTATTTCTTGCTCAATCTAGTCACTGCTAAATACAGGGATTGTTGAAATCTCTTTTTTTTAATATAATTTTTTATTTATTCATTTTGTATCCCAGCTGTATCCCCACCCTTGTTCCCTATCAATTTTCCCTCCCTCCTCCCTCATCTCCTCCTATGCTCTTTCCCCAGTCCATCTGACCCTAGCCTATCAGGTCTCATCAGGACTGTCTTTCATAGTCTTCCTCTGTGGCCTGGTCAGGATGCTCCCCCCTCATGTGGGAGGTGATCAAAGAGCCAGCCACTGCATGTCAGAGGTAGCCCCTGCTCCCCTTACTAGGGAGCCCATTTGGAGACTGAGCTGCCATGGGCTACCTCTGTGCAAGGGGTCAGGGTTATCTCCATGAAGGGTCCTTGGTTGGAGTATCAGTTTCAGAAAAGACCCCTAGGCCCAGATTTGGCTACAATCTTTTTTGGTAAGTATGCTTTTATAAGCAATAACAGTCCAGCCATTCCTTTGCCCCTTTGCCCCTTTGCCCTTTTGCCAGCTCAGTCACAGGTGAATTTCTGGGTATCTTCCACCCATCACAAACAGAACTGATGTGTTAAGTATAAATCATAGGGCTAGAATCCTGCTATTTAGTATGGATTCAAATCTGGAAATTGCTGTTTGTTTTCACAAATATAGAGTGGCTGGCAAAGCATCATTCTAATTTTGGCTCTGCCACTTAGTGGCTTTGTCAATATGGACAAGTCATTTGACCTTTGCAACACTCTGTTTATTTTGTGTACAAGAAATAACAATCCTTACTTAGAAACATAGTTGTGTGACCTGCAAATAGTTATTTAGTGTTTGTGGAGTGGTAACAGGGATCAGAAGGAGGGTTGAGAATTGGAATGAATGTTGGAAAGTTTTCAGAACTAAAGAGGAGATTTTCCTCCACTAATAACACAGTCAATAATTTACCTTCCTAGAGCTAGAGTAGTCGATAGAATGCTCATCTCCTTTTCATGAAACCCTGGGCTTAATCCCTGGCACTGCAAAAAACAAGCATGGTGGCTCAACTGAAAGCCCAGCACTGGAGAGATGGAGACTGGAGGACTGAGAATTCAAAGTCATCCTCAGATGCATAGTGAGTTTTGTCAGTCATGATTTGGTAGAGGCCTGTATCTCTGGGGTCCTGGAACTCCGCTTCTAGACAGAGAATGGGTGTTCCATTTCTCTCAGGGGAAGCTAGAGCACTTTCTAGTCAAGCCCAAGTCCACTAAGCTGGGTTGTGGAAAGGTTTTCCAAGTGTTACAGTTTGACTCTTTTAGTATGAGGTCACCAGTGACAATGGAAGCTCAGGTATTCCAAAGCCTATGGCAGATACCAAAGTGTTACAGCTCTTGGTCAAGCTGCTATGTTAAGCATGGCAGAGGTGCAGGCCCATGCTTTGCCAGTTTGCAGCCAAGACACAGGTCCAGGGAGGCCCAGGCCCAGCGAGGCCCAGGCTCAGTGGACCAGAGGGCAGACCCCATGAGATGCGACCCGGTGGAGGACAAATTATGAATCTCAAACTATCTTGAAGTGAGAAAGGAAGAACCTGCAAACCTTTATTCATGTAAAATCAAGGGCAATATAAACCCCGGGCAGAGGGTGGGATTTCAGGGGTGAATGTGTTTGATTCACTGGGGTCAAGGAGTCAGGATGAAAAAACCAGGCATGACCCTCTCCCCAAAGTCACCAGGAACTAGGTGATAAGGCACCAATTACAGGAAGAAGATAATAAAATTCCCTACCCAATGAATAGTCTGAAGGTAACCACAAGAATGAGAAGGTATCTTATCTCAGGGTATTTTATCTGTGCCGGGCAGCCCACGTACCTGGCAGTAGAACTTTCACGGCATGGAAACACCTAACATTCCTGAGGTCTATAGATAGTTTTCCCAATGTTAGTTAGTCACAATCACCTTATAACAAGCCTGCCCTTGCTAAATGTCACCAAATTGTGTAACTGCTAAGCTGTAATTTCCCAAGCCTCGCTGTAAACCAATAAAAACCTTCCTGCCCCTGAGCTCGGGGCTCTATACTCTACATAACTGCATTGGTGACAGTGTGGGCCTGAGTTCAAGCCTGTAATAAAAGGCCTTACTGTATTTATATTGGAATAGGCTCCTTGGAGGTCTTTGGGGTCCATGAAACTTGGGCATAACAAGTGATACTTAAATGGTCCTATTACAAAAAAGAAAATTCAGTACTTAATTATCCCGGGAGGGGGAGGAATATCCAAGTACTATTGAAGGTCACTGATGGACTAAACTCCATAACATGGTGGGCTCTTTCTAGGAATTCCTAGAAATTGCTAGAGCAGTTTCCTTATTAGGGGAAGGGTCTGGTCTGTAATCTGCTCTGTGGGCCATGTGACCTCCTTATAAGACCTAGAATCACCCAGATCAGGGGAAACTTCATAACCCTGCTGAGAAAAAAAAAGTCTATCATTGTAGACCCAGCACAAATTATTGGCTATCTGGAGATGACTGACCTCAACCTGAGTTCCACAGAGTTTGCTACCAGGCTGGGTGATGTGGGTCTCAAAACAAAAAGTATATTTTCTTGCCCAGAATTTGTTAGGGTTCTCATCAAATAAAGTATAACTCTACTTGAGCAATGTATTGAGCTCTTGGTTGGGGAACATCTCTGTAACACTCTGACTCTAAATACAGACCCATAGCATTTAGAGAAAGTGTCATTCTGTCATTGCTTGCATATCATCTTTTCCTGAAAATACCATACTTAGGAAGTAGAGGTATCAACAGCAAAGCTTATTCTAGTCAGATCCAGCTGCCCAGGTTTTCTTCAGCCTTGCAGGTCAGTTCTGAGCTTTTTTTGATTGCTACCATAGGCTGTGTGCTCTGAGGAATATGGCCTGTGTTAATAAAAGATATAATGCAAACTTACCAAAATTTCACTTTAAGGGACATTCTGATTCAAAAAGCAGAAAGCCAATCACTGTCTTCTAGATGAGGTAATTGGGGAACATGGCATTGTTATGAAATTGGGGAGGGTAGAACCAAGGGGCATGGCAAATAAACTACTGGATGGCTTATTTATCCTGGCTGGAAATGTTTCATCTCTGACACCACTGAGAAAACATGCCCCACCTCCTCAGATTCTGTTTTTTTCTTCCCCTGATCTGAGTGGATACAACTTAATTGATTTATTTCCAGCTATTACTTATAGCCACATTTGGTCATTTTTCTTTCTGGGGTGATAACCAGGGTGTAGGCTTGATGTGTGTGTGTGCACATGCAAAGGTTCTCACTGGATAAAATAGATTTGGATATGAGTTTATTGAGAATAAACAAAATTTCAAAGGATATGTATTTATAAATGTCTGTTACATATCTACCCTTACCCTACAGGGGGGAAATATAATGGAGAGTTCTGTGGGGTGGAAAAGAACTTGGGATGTATAGCTTGGTGGCAGAATTGTTGCTGTACAGGGGTTGGTCAGGGTCTGGCTTCCATTCCTAGCCCTGCAACACAAATGTGACAGTGAAATGAGACAATGCTTGCCATGCCTGGTGTTACACACCTTAATTCAGCACTCAGGAAGCAGAGGCAGGTGGATCTCTGTGAGATTGTGTCCAGACTGGTCTACACAAGGAGGTCCAAGGCTAAAAACCAAACAAAGCAAGAAAGACAAAAGGAAGAATGACAGAGGTCTAAAGTGAGTAGTGCCTTTTGTGGACTTTTGAGAAATATTTGGCTACATAAACTTACAGTTAGGACTTCTTTCAGGACCTAGATAGTGAGGGCTTCGCAGAAAAGCTTCACAGTAAACCCACTTCTGCTATCTGTGACACACTGTGAGATGCTGCCCACAAGTCACCTCTTATGCTTACTTCTGGACTTTGCTCCCCACATGAGTTTACAGAAAAAGTTAGTTAATATTTTTTAAAGTCACATTTTACCCACTGCCTTGATATTGAATCTTTCCCCTTTCCCCACATTTTCTTTTTCTCTTCTTCTCTCTCTCTGTCTTTCTGTGTGTGTCTTTCTCTCTTTTGAGACAGGATCTCATGTAGTCCAAGCTGATGTTCAATTTTCTCTGTGTCTGAAGATAACTTTGAACTTCTGATCCTTTTGCCTCCACAGGCTGAACTACCATGGTAGGTTTTCCTGAGTGCTGGGGATGCACTCTATTCGCTGAGATATATCCACAGCTCTGTGTATTTTAATACTGTACCTATGTGGAGTGTTGCATGGAGGGAAAGGAATGGGGATAAAGCTGCTTAAGAGCTGCACCATGGATTACAGATGATATGGTGAGACATTACTTCTTTTAGGAAAATGCTTGTGGCTCTAAGGGGCTGCCCAAAGGGATGGCTTACTATATCCATTGAAGTTTTGGTTATCCCAAGCCAGCTTTATAAATGAATTTTCGTCCTGAAGAGAGTAACATTGAAGAAGTGACAAAATGAATGTTTACTCTTTCTGAAGAAGATAGGCCAAGAAAAAATTGGTCTGAATAACAGCAACAGATTGAGGTTAGATATAAAGAAAAACAATTTTATTTTGAGGGCAGCATGGGCTGTTAAGGCAATTTTAGAGCAATCTTCCTTGTAGCTTTTAGTGGATCATCAAATTCTCATCATTCTGAGGCAATTTAGACACAGGTTTATTTCATGTTAGGAAACTAAATAAAATCACTGATCAGGAATACTTCCAGTTACAATGGCATTCTGTGAATGTTTGCCTAGTGTGTGACAAATTCAATAACCTGCTTACAAAAAAGGATGAGATTGGAGGAAGTAAGTACAAGTAGAATATGGGATATATATTATGAAAGATCCCTATTTCCTGTCAAGAGTGTGTGTGGCTGAGACATTGTCATATTATGTTAGTCCAGGCTGGCCTAAACACAGTCTTTCTGCTTCAGCCTCTGAGTGCTGGGATTACAGCTGTATATCACCATGGCCTGCATGAAATGACTTTTCTATTTTGAGGGATTTTATTGTTGTTTGGTTTGCTTGTTCATTTATTTATTTATTTATTTAGAGATGATATCTCATTAAGTAGCTGAGACTCTTATTCAGAACACTCAAAATTGATATACTTCTGCCTTTGTCTCCTGGGTGCTAGAGTCATAGACACCTGTCACCACGCCTGGCATGAGAGGACTTCTTAATATAGTAAAGAACTCCCTACATGTTTAGTTTATTCAACATGGTATCTTCTAGTATGTTTAGATGAGGAGTTTTAAACTATATCTCATGGGCCAAATTCATCCTGATGTCTATTTCTGCAATAATTTTTTTGGAACCATGCCATACTGCCCATGTCTATGTCTCTCGCTGCTTTGGAGGAGCAGCAGAGCTAAAGTTTGCAACCATTTCCATATATACTGTACAGCCTGAAACATTTGCTCTCTGGACCTTCCAGAACAGTAGTTCTCAAACTTCTGTTTTACTTGAAGTTTCTATTGTTGTGGAGAGACACCATGACCATGGCAACTCTTACAAAGAAGAAAGTTAATTGGAGCTGGTTTACATTTCAGAGGTTAGTCCATTATCATGGCAGGAGCATAGTGACATACAGGCAGATGAGGTGCTGTAGACATAGGTTGAGAGTTCTACATCGTCATCTGCAGGCAGAGGAAAAGACTGAGACACACTCTCTCCAACAAGGCGACATCTCCTAATAATGCTACTCCTTATGAGCCTAGGGGGGCCACTTTCTTTCAAACTACCACATCTTCCTAATGCTATGATTTTTAAAAAACAGTTCTGCATGTTGTAGTGACCACCAAACCATAAAACTGTGTTTGTTACTATTTCACAACTGTAATTTTGCTACTGCTATGAATCATAATATAAATATTTTTGAAGACAGAAGCTTGGCAAAAGGATCAGGCCAGCAGGTTAAGAACCACTGATTAGAGTATGATTAAATTTACTAAAATTCAACTATTTGCTTAGGGTCTATGATGTACCTCTGTAGTCCTGGCAGAAGGTGAAGGCTGTATGTACTAGTTTGCTTTCCATTGCTTTGTTAAAACACCATGACCGAAATCAACATGGAGAAGAAGCAGTTTGTTTCCATCTCCCAAGAAAGTTCATTAAGAAAGAAGGTGAACAGCTCGAAATAACATTGGAAGTCTCTAAAACTGACCAGATTCACTAGGAATCTCCTTTCCTATGACTATATAAACAGTAAAGACAGCTGAGAGTCACTCTCAGACAAGCCAATCTGCAAAGAAGCCTCCAAGACCAGACCAGCTGACTGGAAGAGGTTGACACCAACTTAGTTCCCTGGAAAGGACACTCACTAAACTGTTGGGTGTTCCCAGGACCCCAGCTTTTGTGAGCTGTCACCTTGATGCCATGAGCTTTGGTGATGCAGCTGTCTTTGAGTCATTTCTGTTCATATAAATAACCCCTTCCCCATATTCCTTTAAGCAAATCCAAAATAATTTATTGGCTCACCAAGTTGGAACTTGGTGGTATTTGTGTTTTAGTCAGTCATGTGCTCCCTATCTGGAGTGAGTAGATGTATGTTGTGACTTCCTAGGAATAGTCTTATCACATAACAAGAGGTCATGGAGGAATACTCTTTACTGGCTTGCTCGCCCCAGCTTACTCATCCATCTTTCTGACACAGCCCAGGTGGTACCATCTATAGTGTGCTAGGTCTTCCCATATCAATCATTAATCAAGATAATGCCTCCTTAAATTTGCCTATAGACATCTGACTGAGGTACTTTTCAATTTAGGTTTTCTCTTTTCTGTGACTGACTTGTGTCAGGTTGATAAAACAAACAAACCAACAAACAAAAAAACAAAAACAAAAACAAACAAACCTATTCAGCATACCCTACTCACTTCAGAATGAGAGTTCAGTTCCAAAGCTTAGCTTCAGTGTTGTCACTTGCAGCCACCAATAGACCTTTTCTTTCTGACTCAGTCAGTATTATTTTTGACACAGATTTTTATAGTCCACCCTGGATTTGAATATACAATCCTCCTGTCTTCATCTGCAAAGTGCTAAGATTACCGGTTTGCCACCATGCCTCTAAACAGTCACTGTCTTAACCTAGACCAAATGTAACTCACTTTAACTACTCTGTCTATAGGAAAGTTTCTCCTATTTCCAATTGGCTCTAGCCATCCCCAGAATGGCAAACATGGCTCTGACATGCCTTGCTCTTCTCTCCCATTCTCCCTGCCTTGCTGAAAAGCATTAGATTACATTCCTAAAGCTAGTCACCAAGGTCCATTTTCTTTTTTTGGCCACTTCCTCCTCCTGAGGCTGACTACCAAAATCTATCTATCAAAGTTTTGAAGTCCAGCATCCTTTGGCTCACCTAATTAATATGCCCAATTAAAATTAAACACCTCATCCTAACATGGGTTTCTACTTGTACATTTATAAACTGCCCTTTTCCTATGTTCCACTTCTTCCTCCTCTATCCAGAGGCAGTTCTTTGTCCTCTGGAACAAATACCCTTCCCCCTCTCACTTGTTCCCTACCCCTTCTCCTTCTTTCTCTGTCTCCTGTCTTTGTCTCTTATTCCCTGCTGTTTTTCCCGCTGGGGCAAATACATCTCCTTTGTGCTGAGAACTTTGTCTTGGTGGTCCTGAGTCAATACCAATCACTTACATATAGTGATATCTTGCCTGCTTTAGTGAAAAAAGTAAAATTTGGACTTCTGATTTGCTGTTCTCTACTTGATTAGCCTGAAACAAGTGAGGTATAGAAATGAGCGTGTAAAGGCTAGAACTTAGTGATATGGATAAGGCCCTGGGTTTTGTCTCTAATACAACCAAACTAAAACTAACTAAACAAACACCTGTACCTATGGAGACATGGTTTCCTTATGAAAGTGGTTCCATGTTTGCAGAGAACCTATGTTCTTCCTCTTATATGTTTTTAATCACTACCAAATTACTTGTAATAATGAATACAATGTAACTTCTATGTAAATAGTTATACTGTATTATTTAGGGAATAATGACAGGAAGAGGAAACTGTATATGTTCAGAACAAATG
Source organism: Pachyuromys duprasi (assembly GCA_028658305.1). NCBI lineage: Eukaryota > Metazoa > Chordata > Mammalia > Rodentia > Muridae > Pachyuromys > Pachyuromys duprasi. Next base: position 18,720,466 of record CM053742.1, on the reverse strand, counting down.
TATGTTTTTTTAAAAAATAATTTCATTCCATGTGTCTTTCTATTCTGTTGCTTTGATAAAATAGTCTGACAAAATCACTACAGGGGAATGAGTTTAATTGGGGTTCACAGTTCAAAGATACTGAATGGGTTAGTTACTCTTCTTTTGCTGAGAAAATACCACATAAAAGGCAACTTATAGCTGGATCTTGAGGTAGCACAATTCTTAATTTTCCGAGAAAGCTATAAGTTGCCTTTTACGTGGTATGTATTCACTGCTGGGCATATATCCTAAAGATGCTCAATCATACAACAAGGACATTGCTCAACTATGCTCATAGCAGCTTTTTTCGTAATAGCCAGAATCCAGAAACAACCCAGGTGTCTCTCAACTGAAAAATAGGTACAGAAATTGTACATTTACACAATGGAATATTACTCAGCAATTAAAAACAAGGAAATCAGGAAATTCACAAGCAGATGGATGGAACTAGAAAAAAAACCATCCTGCGTGAGGTAACCCAGAAGCAGAAAGACACACATGGTATATACTCACTTATAATTGGATATTAAACAGATAATATAGGGTAAACATACTAAAATCTATACTCCTAAAGAAGCTAAACAACAAAGAGGACCCTAGGGAAGAGGCTTAATCCTCATTCAGAAGGGCAAACAGGATTGAAAACTGAAATAGAAGAAGACAGTGAACAGGATAGGAGCCTTCCACAGAGGACCTCTGAAAGACTCTAACCAACAGGGTATTGAAGCAGATGCTGAGCCTCATAGCCAAACTTTAGGAAGCGTTCAGGGTATCTTATGGAAGAAGGGGGAGACAAAAAAGAACTGGAGAAGACAGAAGCTCCACAAGGACACCAACACAACAAAAAAATTGAGCCCAGGGGGTCTTGCAGAGACTAATGAATTAACCAACGACCATGCACGGAGAAGAACTAGACACACTGCTCAGATGTAACCCATGGGCAGCTCAGTCTCCATGCGGGTTCCATATTAAGGGGGGCAGGGGCAGTTTCTGTCATGAGCTTAGTTGCCTGCTCTTTAATTACCTCCCCCTGGCAAGGTGGCCTTACAAGGCCACAGAGAAAGAGGATCCAGACACTCCTGATGAGACCTGATAGGCTAGGGTCAGATAGTAGGGGAGGAGGACTTCCCCTATCTGTGGACAAGGTGAGGGACATGGGGTGGGGGAAGACGGAGGGAGGGTGGGACTTGGAGCAGATGAGGGAGGGAGCTACAGCCAAGATACAAAGTGAATAAACTGTAATTAATAATAATAATAACAAAGACAGAAGAAAAAAGCAACTTTTAAAAGAAATGAGGGCTTACAGTTTCGGAGAGTGAGTTCATGACCATCATGGTAGGGAGTAGAGTAGCAGGTAGGCAGGCATGGAACTTGCCAGAGTGGTAGCTGAGAATTTTTATCTGATCCACAAGCACAAGGCAAAGGGAGAGATTGGTGGGGGGGTAGAGCATACACTTGGAAAAGCCTATGCTTCTTGATAGTTTCTGATAAAGACTGTTCTGGAACCCATCTGTGCCCTCCATACTACTCAGGGGTACAGAAAACATCCTTTGTTTCCATCTTCCCAGGATCTGTTGTTGAACACAGTAAATGTTTTATAGTCATTTCTCTGGGCACCAGGGAAACAGCCCAGGCTTTCAACTCACCCAGACCTAACCTCCTAAAATAAAAGTTGGAATTCTAGACACACAAGCTCTGGGGCCTCATTTTTCTTATTTGAAAAAAAATGGTGAAAACAATGACTACTGCTACTAATATGGGACAACAGTATTTGGATACAGTTCTCTGTAGTGCCTTGGCGTAGCTGCATGCTACGTAAGCAGAGATACTAAAACAGAGAGGTTTTGGTCTAGAGGGTCTTTTCAAGAATATTTGTACACAAAGAGCCTCTGGAAGTACTGATCTTGTTTCCATGGAGAGCTGAGGATACACTGACTTGCCATCTAATTTAATGTTTCGTTTTGAACAAAGCTCAGGTAGTAGGTCTGTTCTATCCATTATAAAAGACATGGAATCTGTAAATTTGAAGGTCCTTTCCTATAATTAAACTCACAGTGTGGAGAGGCTTCAGTTGGCTTTCATTGCATCTCCTTTTGGGAATTGGAGTTTGGGAAACTGAGACAAATGAGGTTTTTGCCATTGCTATAGTGAATAATGAGTTGTCTTTTGCCTCTAACTTAGTGGATTTTTTGCTTTTTTGAGAGTGATGGAATATGGCTCTTGGTTCAAATAAGCTTAGCCTAGAGAACTAGGGTCATGAAAACTCAATGGCCTCTCAATCCATTCCAAGTCAGTAACTCTCAGGTTTGTTATGTAACAAAAATGAAGAATGATGAGTGAGAATAATAGAAGATAGGCAACCAGTATTTGCTTGAGGTAAAGAAACAGCTCCCTGTAGCAAGGGAAAGGAATCAAAGCTGAGTTGCCAGCCCTGTCTTCTTGGCTGGTCCTTTTATGCCCAGTACCTGAGCCTGATTGGCTTAGGACTGTATGCAAACTAGGGATTGAGTTTCAAGGCATCTGTTTGGCTGAACTGAGTAAGTGTAGAGGACTGTGGTTGGGTGGAAGATATAAAAGTGCGCAGATAGCAGGACATGATAGCATATGCCTTCAATCTCAGCACTCAAGGAGACAGAGGCTGGCTGATTTCTGTGTGTTTTGAAGCCTGGTGGTGTACAAAGTGAGTCCCAGACAGCCAGGGCTACACAGAGAAACCCTATCCTGAAAAACCCTGTCTTGCGTTGGGGGAAAAGGCACAGGTTCAGGAAATACCCACCATCTGTGAAGAAAGACCTACCTAAAGTTTCAAGGGGAGTAGAAAGAACCAAGAAGTGAGGAGAGAAAGAGACTGTGGTCTGCCATTATCAGAACAAAGGTCAACTATTCTTTCTTTTCCTACTCTCTCTCTTTCTATCTTTCTATCTTTCTTTCTTTTTTTCTTTTGTGATACATGGTTGTTCTATATAGCCTTGACTTTTGAGCACTCACTTTATAGACCAGGGTCACTTCAAACTCAAAAAGATCCTATCACCTCTGCTTCTCTGAGTGCTGGGATTACAGACATTTGCCACTGTGCATGGATGGTCAACTGTTATATTGGTGAGACAAGGCCTTTAAAAATTCTCAGCTTCTAAACTAAATCTACAGCTTTTGAACCTAGTTTCTATATTAACTGTCTATATGGAATCCACTAAGAGGCTGGTTCTCCTTGTTTGAACATGTTTTATCTTCTGAGATAAACTCGGAGTTTCTTTGACTGTATAGACCTCATTGAGAAACAGTTCTGCCAGGGTCATCTCTTTACTATGTAGCTATGTAACTAAGGACCTTCCCTACTCCTCAACCTTATCATCAGGAATCTGTATCTTCTACCAGCATCCATGATGCTGTGAGGTTAACCTGTTCTCTTGCCAAGTAAGGCAAAAAATTAACCTTTCACAAATTTTGAAAAACATATACTTAATACACACACTTGGTCTCATTCTTAATACCTGCATGGCAGGTTATCAACAAATAAATACTTAATGTATAATTGTGGTTTTTACAGCTTATATATGAAGCATTGCCCTACCCTCAACGGATTATGTGTTAAAAGCTTGGTTCCACATTTTGCAATGGTCAGAGATGGGGCTTTGGGGAAGTAAGGGGCAACTTCATTAATGAATTTATCTACTTATGGAGTCATAGTGTAATGCCATTTTTAAGAGGTTATGGAGACATCTAGAGATAGAGCCTAGTTGAAGATAGTAAATGATTGAAGGCATCAAATCTTGTCCCTGTCACCTGCTTCTCTCTACTTCTTGGCTGACAGGAGTTGAACAGCTCTTCCCCACCATGCCCTTCCACCATAATATGCAAACTTGCCACATACTCTTATCAATGGAGCCTAGACAAAAATCTATGAAATCCTTGACCAAAATAGATTTTCCCTCCTTTAAATAATTCCTCTTATGTATTTGATATAGCAGTGAAAAGTCTGAGTAATACAGTGATAAATGGCAAAACAAAAACAATGACATCTAAAATAATCTTTCTACTTTATCTCTCTAAACCGTGAAACATGAGAAGTTTAAGGGTGCATGGTAGAGAGAAAAACAGAGACAGTCATGTCAAGGAGCCCCCGACCACTGAGACTAGCGGGCAATTTTACTTTAGAAGCTCATTTCTTCAGGCCTTGGGTACCTGTTTTCCCTCCAATTCAGTTTGCTTTCTAATTTTCAAGATTTGGGAAAAAGTAAGGGAGCAAGTGGTAGAAAGAAGCTTTGGTGCAAGTGACACCAGGTGACAGGATCTTATTACATGAAATAGTGAGATCAAGCATCGGGCTAGCCTCCTTTATTGGGACTTCAACTCATGAGCAAAAGGGAGCTCATCCTGATCAAAGAGGGTAGCAGGCTGGTTTCTCACCAAAGGCAGCAGCAAGCTTTGATTGTGTTTCTCTGGAGCAGTAACATTTTATAGCTATTCATTGCCCATGGGTACAATTTCAAAAGAGTGTTTTCCTGCTTATGCATAAGCATTCTGGCCTTAAGCTAAATGCCCATGGGCTAGCACCATAACCAGGAACTCCTGAATTTCTCTTCTAGATGGTTCCATACATTTCATAAATTCTGGCACTCATAGTTTGGTATGAACTGACAAAATTTCCATGCTTGAGCTGCTGAGACAGCACAAAGGTAGAAAAAAAAGTGTATTTACAAAAATGAGAAATAGAGTAAGTTAACCCTGTATTACAGTCATGGACAGAATATTAAAAATTTGTGGGCAGAGTAATGTATGACTTGCAAGTTAAGAAAGTAAAAAGGAAGATGGAATATGAAAACAGAGATGCCAAGGCTATTTAACCATTTTAGTCAGATATAAGCTAGCTATAAGCTGCAGTGAAGGGTCAGGGTTTAAAGTAAAAACAGCCTTCATGTTTCTTTTCTAGAAATTACACACACACACACACACACACACACACACACACACACACACAGGTTAGAAGAAAATTGGGGGAGTTAGTTCTCTTTGTCATGTGGGTCCTGGAGATAGAACTCATGCCAGGCTTGGGAGTAGGTGCCTTTACTCCCTGAGCCATTTCATGTTTCTACTCGATAAGCTAGGCAACTGGTATAATAGCGACATATCAGAGATGTTATGTTACAGCAAAGCTAGTGGGGTGTGAACAAGGTACTTCTAAGCTGTGCAGCATCTGAAATCGATGATCTTTTTTAAAGTTAAACAAAGCAAAACAAAACAATCAACAGCATTTATCTAGGTTTTTCTTTGGTAAGAATTGCCACCTATCTTTGTCATTGTGTGGCCAGCCCTTTCAAACTGAAGTAGAACTTATCTTTCATAAGGAGTTCTAAGCATGTAAACAGTCTCTTGCAATGGCCTGATGTGTTTTATAACAAAGTTTGAGAGATTACAAGAATGGTGGTGACAGTGAGTTAGCTGGAGAAGAAACCACATGTGGCTGGGAGGAGAGACTCCAATAATGATGTAAAAAGGCCCAGATGAAGAATGAAAGTGGACTAGGGAGGAGACTTTGAACCTTTCAACATTCTTCGTTTTAGCCAGAAGTTTGTGAACTGTGTCACTAACCCAAAAGATGTCATTTACTTTTTTAGGCAAAGGGAACAAAAGGAAAGGATAAGAGAAGAGATCAGTTTTGGGAAGCTCATTCCCAGACCTGCTTCAGAAGGAATGACACTCAGAGTAGACCTTGTAAAGCAGTATTTCCAGACGGCAGAGAAGAATGTTCAGCTCTCACTGCTGACAGAAAGAGAGATGGGTGAAGCTATTCAAGAATTTGTGGCCAAGGAAGAGAAAGATGCCATCAAGGAATTAGTGAAATGCCAGCTGGAGAAAACACAGAGGTTTTTTTCAGGAGCACCATATCCCTGGAGGACAAAGTTGATGAAGAGGTCCTACATTTCAGAGAAAGCAGACAGAGAAATACCAATGAAGAAGATGATGAAATTCTAGAGGCCATGAGCAGGGCCCTGGCACTCACATTGCAGTCAGAGAGCTCCACTTCAGCCTTTAGTCCTGATGACCCGAGTTTTGACTTAATGGAACAGACAGCCTGTCTGCCGTGCCTAGCAGAGGCCGAGCCCGAGGCTGAGGATGAGGGCAAAGAGGAGGCAAAGGGCAGAGCACAGCACCCAGAGGAGGTTCCCAGAGGAGCTTTCCAAAGAGGCTGAGACGCTGGATTGGAGATTGCTACTCGAGGCAGAAGTTAAAAAACTACTGCATCAGCATCTAGAAATATGTCCATTCTAGATTTCAGATTTACCTGTCAGCAGTTTTTCAGAAATGTTGCCACTAAGAATTACTCAGAGACTATTGAGGTGGATGAATCTGATGAAGATGACATTTTTCCTACCAGTTCCAAGGCTGATCAAAGGTGGTCAGGCACAACATCTAGTAAACGGATGTCCCAGAGCTAGACAGCCAAAGGGCTGTACTTTGAATCAGATGAGGATGATGACGACAACCCTCTATTGAGCAGCAGTTCTCTAAGAAGAAACCAAAGATAATGTTTTTAATGGAACTTAGAAATTTGCACAATACAAGAAGAAATCTAAGCAGGTGTCCATAAGTGTGTCGGTTTATTTCTGGGTCTTCTATTCATTTCCATTGATCCACCATTCTGTTTTTCTTGGGGCGGGGGTGTTTTTGTTTTTTGTTTTTTTGTATGCAGAGACTTAACTAGGAAGTTGACATGAAATTTTATTGTTAGCAGCTTTAAAAGAAAAAAGAAAATTTTAGGACTGATGATATAGCTTATAGTAGAGTTCTTGCCTATTGTGGGTGAGGTTCTGAGTTTGAAAAAAATTAAAGAATGAGTTCTTTTCTTCCTTTCATTTTGTTGAGTCATTTCATTCTAACTGATGTAGAAAAATGTCACACAGGTTACTTAAGGAAGGCATGAAACTACTTACAAAGGTCGAAACTCTGTATCTCTCAGTGAATTTCTGTGAGGATAGAATGAATCAGTTGATGGCGCTTTATTTATAATTTTATACTTCCAATACAAATATCATCTTTTATTAATTGGTTTTATGGTTATTGCTACTTTAATACCCAGAAAGTTTTCTTGACTGACCATCAATAAAAAAACGAAAAAAAGAAAACTGAGTTAAAACTAGAAAAAAATTGTGAGTTCTTAAGTTCAAAGGCAAATAATTACAGATGCAAACTAAAAAGAATGAAGAGGAACAGAAAACAAAATATGTAGGTTAAAAATTAAAGTGGAGTAATACTGGGAACAGGGAATTATCCGTGGAGAATTAAAATGCATAACATGGTGGTATGCACATTTAATCTTAGTACTAAGGAGGCAGAGGAAGGTAGATCTCTATGAGTTTGAGACTATCCTTGACTACCTAGGACAGCTAGGCCCAGCTAGAGAGACACTATCTCAAATAAACAAAAAACTATGACAATGAAAACACAGAAGTCAAAAGAATAAAACCAAGGTTAATGTTCAAAGATATCATTAGCATTTGGGGAAAGTGATAAAATTGGTATTTGTATTAGAGTATAAAAAGTAGTCATGATTTAATCATTAACACAACTATATAGATTATAAAAGTTTATAGAGAGAAAAGTGGAGCAACAAATTATTTAATTCAAAGCCAGTCAAGTAATGAGACTAAAGGAATACTGAGAAATTAAATCAAACGGTATGGGAAGAATATAATGTTTGACATAATCTCAGATTAACTATTAATTACATGAAATGTTAATGCATGAAATACTATTTTTTTAATGGTTGTGTCCTGTACTCCATAAGGTTGTTGGTAAGTGCTTTGGATATTTTATTGATGAATAGTCAATGTTCCCTATTTTCTATAATAGCTAATATTGTATGAAAATTTATGTATATAGAAACTTTCATTTCTATTTTTATACAATATTTAAATAGGTTGGAATATTGAGAGAAAATGGAAACACATTTAAAATTAATGACAGGTTGTTGAGGTGATGGACATGTTAATTAGCTAATTAAATTTCTATAATACGGTCGATTGAAATCTTAAATTTCCACTAAAATAAAATGCTGACATGAACTGCAAACATTTTCCTCTCTTGACAGAACTATATGAAAATTTTTCATTTACCAACAGTATCAAACTGTCAATCATTCCACATTTTAATTTATGTACAAATATTAAACATTCCTCAGATTCTATAGATAGAGACAAAACTGACTCCATTTGAGTATCCACTAAATAGGCTGCCCATTAGTTGGATCACCCATGAATATACTGCTTAGGTCAACCACTATTAGATTAGATATTATAAGATTAGAATCTGAATATGGTGGATCAAATTTCTTCCTGAGTTAGCTGTTGTTGGACCAACTCAAGATTTGTTACAAGGCATATGACACTGATTTTTTTTTTTAAAGAGAGCTCTCATCTCATGTATTCTAGGCTTGCCTTGTACTTAACTTATAATCTTTAACTCCCAGTCCTCTCATCTACCTCTACCTCCCTATTGTCAGGATCACAGGCATGAGTCACCAATCTTGATTAATGTAGTATTAGGTATTGAACTCAGGGACTTGTGCATGGTAGGCAAGAACTCTACCAACTTAGCTACAGCTCAAGCTCCTTACATTGACCCTTGATTGAATCTATCCTTTGTAGATCAATTCCTGATTCCATCAGCCACAGGTAGTGTCCTACTTTTCTTTCTATTGATGTGATTAGAGACTATGATCAAAAGTAACTTGGAAGGAAAGGTTTTATTTGGTTTTCATGTTCTCATCATACATAGTCCATCATTAAGAGAAGCCATGGATGAGGGACTGGAGAGATAGCTCAGATGTTAAGAGCACTAGCTGCTCTTCCAAAAGTCTCAAGTTCCATTCCCAGCAACTGCATGATGGCTCATAACCATCTGTAATGAGATCTTGTGCCCTCCTCTGGCCTATAGTTATACATGCAGACAGAACATTTTATACATAATAAATAAATCTTAGACTTGGAGGGGGCGGGGAGGAGATGAGGGAGGGTTGGGGAGAGTGGGAGGGAATGAGGGAGGGGGCTATGTCTGGGATGCAAAGTACCTAACCTGTGATTGATATAAAAATAAATAAATAACATTTAAAAAATATATATTTATATATATTACCTATATTTAAATACAAACATATATAGTAAAAGCATATTTATGTGTGTAGATTCATAATCACTTATATTTTTATAAATAGATGCTTGCACAATTTTAGTTAACATACTGAGTCTGTCTTTTGCCTACAATAATTTGGTCTGAAACAATACAACACATTTATAAGAAAAAAAAAAGAAAAAACAAGAAAAGAGAAGCCATGGAGAGATCTCAAGCAGGGCAAGAACCAAAGCAGGGATCATGGTAGAACGCTGCTCACTGGCTTGCTCTCCATGGCTTTCTCAACCTGTTTTTGTTTCTACCCAGTACCACCTTCCCAGGGTAGGTATTGCCCACACTGGGATGAGCTCTTCCACATCAATCATTAATATAGGCAATCTGATGGAAGCATTTCCTCAACTGAAATTTCTGCTTCCCAGATGACTCTAGCTTGTGTCATGTTGACCCAAAATTAATCAACACAGATAGATAGCTCATTAGGTTAGCTGCTGAGACACTGAAACTCCTGGTTATATTAGCCAGCATTTGAATTTGTCATTGAATGTTCCAAACACTGATTGAATCAAGTCCTAAGTTGAGTGCCTATTTGGACCAAGCACAGAATAAAATGGATCAACTCTTGGCTGAATAATCAGTCTTCACTTGGATCAAATTGGATATTCCCCAAATGTTCAGATGAGACTACTCCTTGATGGGTTTTAGACCTGACTGGTTAATCCCTTTGGTTGCCTTAGGACCAATCTGGATTAAGTCTTTCATGATTACATCAAATACTCATTGGATTGGCCTCGGGTTGGGTTGCATACACTTACTAGATCAGTGATTGGGATGGGAAGTGTGAGATTGTGGATTATATCCAATCTTCTCAACCTTGCCTCTTCTCACTTTGACAAGAAGGCTCCTGAACTTTCATGTCAATCATCTCTGGACTACTACTGCTTACCTCTAGGTCCATCCATGTCAACAGCTTGTCACCCCAAACTTCTTATCTATTCTATTTCATCATTGATAGTGCTTTGTTTGACCAGGCTCTTCTCAGAACTCCCTCCATAGAGCAGCTTTCTATAGCTAACCACAGACCTGCTCTAACTCCTGTCATCACTTGTGAGCTCTTGAGGCCTCACTAATGCCATGATAATGTGTGCATGGTGCAGAATATTTCCCTCCAGACCTGGCAGCAGAGAGATGACAGTCAGTATGTAAAAGTTCCCTGGAGAATATCTTGTCTGTATAGAAACCCTCAATTGACCTACCTTACTGAGAAACCTCTCTTGCTTATGGGCATGGCAATAATATTGTTGTCTGAGCTGTCCTTTCTGACTTCTTTTGAATTTCTCCCAGGGAGCTCTTACAAAATTCTCCATTAGGCCTTGCAGATATGGCTGTAACAGAGGGACTACCAACTCAGATCTAAAGGGGTCACAACAGTAGATAAAGAATCTCATCCTAGACCTTCACCCCTTCATGACTTTGGCCATAACAACAAATAACTGTCATTAATAATTTTTAAGCCAGGTATTACTAAGCCTGGGTGACATGCCTCCATATGTCCTCCATGCCTCCTTTGGGGGTCATTTGCCCTAGCTACCTACCCCTTATTGTTTTCCTTGCCTAGGTTGCTCAAATGGCTCGTTATTTGTGACAGGTTTACCAAGCCAAGCTACTCCCTGTACCCCCTGCCCTCTCTTCAGCTCCTCAATTGCCTGGGCACTAGGAAGTAAACAGCTTGTGCCTTATCAGATCAAACCTACATCTTTCAAGAATACACTATGTGATACTAGAACATAGTTGCCCACCCAGGAGGTACACAGGCTTCTCCCATGCCTCAGAGAGGAGAATCCAGGGCCCCAATAAGTGACTATCTGGGAGCTGTCATTGAAATACTGGAAGGAAAGAATTCTAGAGCCCAAATAAACACTGAATTTGGCTCTTCCATTTATCTTATCTGACAGCACCCAGCTGCTCATCTTGATCCCCTTCTCGTATTATAGATGTTCCTTCCACTCTAAGCTTCTATCATTTACTTCTGCTTCGCACTTGATAGGTCCCTTATTGTCTTCCATTACTTTCTCCTACCCCTGTCCTTAATGGCTGTCTGGGGGGCGGAGTTACTTATGTTGCAGGTGTGGAACTGACAGCAGCTGGGAATGTATCAGTGTTTGGGGACAGAGACAGGTACTTAGGGTGGGCCCTTGACCCAGAGCTACATACAGGGTAAGGGACTTGCCACATCCCACATATTTCCTAAGTACCTACTCACCTTCTCAGGAAAACAATTCTAGTTACTCCTTTTTATTACTGAGAAGAGATACCATGGCCAAGGCTACTTATAGAAAAGTATGTCAGGGATACCAGAGGGTTAGAGTCCATGACCATCCTGATAGGTACTGCGGCAACAGGAGGGGAGGAATAGCAATAGAGCACAAGTAGGAAGCAGAGAGAGAGAACAGAGATAACTGGGAATGATTCAGGCTTTTGAAACCTCAAGGCCCACCCCCAGTGACATACCTCCACCAACAAGGCCATACTTTCAAATCCTTCTCAAATAGTTCCAACAACTGGGGGCCAAGCATTTATATATGTGACACTTATATTCATAGATAAGTGCATCATCAGAGATGCTTCCTCATACAGTTGATGGGTGCTAACACAGAGACCTATAACTGGACAATGTGCAGAGAGTGAAATATTGTGGAGCACTAAGTTCTGGATGGGATGTCTTCATCAAGACTCTCCACTCAGGGAACTATGTAGAAGAGGAGGTGGAAAGATTGTAAGAGCTAGAAGAGATGAATGACTTCAAGGAAACAGCATCTTCCATATACAACAGGACTGATGCATATACAAACCCAGAGACTGAAGCATGCAAGGGCCTGTACCCATTTAAGCCATACAGGGATCCCCTTCTTGTTATCCCTGTGGGGATAACTTGTGTAGTGTGGCATACTTTTTGTTAGTAAATTGTCACATGTTGTTTAGTCTCACTGAAATGTTAGCACAGGAGGCAGTGTTAACCCCTTCTTTAAATGTAAACATGTTTATTTTACAGTGTCTTCCAAAACCCCTTGTCCAAGGATAGGCTAGACCTAAGAGAAATGAAAAGAAGAATAATGAAAGAGCTCAAGAGTGAAGATACTGTGTCCTTGAGCATAAAAGGAGAGTAAGTTGTCAGAGCAGGGAGGTAAAACATGCCCAGGCACCTTCCAAAGCAAAAGACTAGTTTAGCTCATAATATAAAGATGTCTGTTCTGGGAATGTCTAATCAAAAGTGTCACCCAGGAAAGAACCTTCTGTCTGGGACAGGTCTCTATAGGTGAAAAGGTGTTTTGTTCCCAGGGATTCAGTTGGTTTCTGCTTGATGGTGTGAGCTGATGTGCATGATGGGTTTTTTTTTTCCTAGAAAATATTTTTATAAGTAAAATTGCTAGAGAAGAGGGTATGCACAATTGCAATTTTACTTGATATTACATATTATTTTCCAAAGTGCCTGGACCAGTTTCTGCTCTCATCAGTAGGACAAGAACAGTTCTTCTCCTGTACAGGTTCACCCAACTCTGTAGTGTCTGAATTCTTAGTTTTTGTCTTTTGATGGGGGTACAGTTAACATTTGATTAGTGTTGTTCCCAGTAATGGATATTAACTTCGGATATCTTCCTTTTCTTTGAATTACAAATTTGAATTCTGTTTGGTGAGTTTTTATTTTCCCTGTGGCTTTGTATGAGCTTATTGTGTAAGTGTGTGTTTTTGTGTATGTGAGTGTGTTTCTGTGTATGTGTTTGTGTGTGTATATGTGTGTAAGTGTGTGTGTGGTTTTCGTGTGTTTCTCTCTCTGTCACACACAGAGAGAGAATGAGACTATATACTGACATAAGAACAATAGTCACTCACACCCTTAGTTTTTCTGTGATTCCCAATGGACACTTAAAGTACCAACATGCTTTTGCTAACTTCTAAGGTTAATTTGCTACAAACTTAAGGCACAAATTAATTTGTAGATATTTCTGTATATGCCTTCAAAGATGTATTCCCTTTTCATTTTCCTTCTACTTTTTCTTTTCTCTCCTTTCCTTTTTTCCTACTTGAAATTATTTATGAGGTTAAGAGAAAAATCATTAAAAAATATATTAAACAGGAAAAAAAGAGAAAAATCATCCAGACTGACAAATCTGATTAAGATTTCTGACACCAATCACGAGTTCAAGGATGTTCCCCAAGCTCCCCTTGGTTTTGACAGTCTGCTAGAAAGCTACAAATTCACTAAACTCTAACATTTTCATACCCTTGTATACTATGGGCAAAGATTCAAATTGCCAAACATACATGAAACAGAATCTTGAACTTGGATGCTATTAAATGTGAAGCTTCAGTGTCTTTAGAGGGAGCAGAGGGTAGAGGTGTCAGATCAGGAAGAAATGGGTTCAGGGTTTGCTGACTAAGAGACACTATGTTTTCCTAGATTTCTAGCTGATGTAGGGTTTTAAAAAGACCCAAGAACACTACTGGAGGAAGGACATCTGGAAGAATAAATAATGTAGTTAGTATGCAATGTGACAGTGATCACTTGTTCTATCTATAGCCTTTCTCCATTCATGGCTTTGGTATCTGGAACAGTCTGTTCTTCCAGGTAGTGATCTGGTGGAAACAGGTTCCCTACCTGTGTGATCTGACATCTACAGAACTGTATCTTAACAAAGCTATGCACATTTACTTGGTTATTTTGCACCTAAACGTTCTTTAAGTTTATCATTTCCTCTCCCTTCTTACAATTTATTTGTGGAAGAAAATGAATAATTTGTTCTATAGAGTCTACCACATTTTGGATTTTGCATAAATTACATGACTATAAAATTCACCCAGATATTCTTTATATTTAACATATTCTAATTAGCTAGAACAGACAGTTCAAATATATCTGGTAGTAGAAATTGCAGAAATACAGGTTTAAAATATTATAGATGGCTAATTAGGAATTAGTATGCTTGCAGGTCATCAAGGATGGATTCCTGTCCTCATAATGAGCTTCAATTCCCACTTCTTGTGATACTCTAATTTTAAGAAATAGTGAAGTATCACAATTTCCCTTCCTTAGAATTTAAAAATACCACGTGAAAAGAGCTAGAAAGCACCACAATTACCCTTACTTAAGCTGAAAAAATATTTTTAAAGTGTCTGTTTATGTTTATATATAGGATACGCACGCCCTTGCATGTGCATGAGAGGCTAGAGGTCAATACCGCTGTCTTTATCACTCTCTACTTTACTTATATGTTTATTTTTTGATTCATGGTCTCTCATGAACCTGGAACTTGTTGTTTGTGCTGGTTGGCTGGCCTCTGGGGATCCACCTGTCTTCCCTCCTTCAGCATTATGGTTACAGAGATGCACTACTATGTCCAGATTTTATGTGGGAACAAGGTTAGAACTCCAGTCCTCCTGCCTGATCAGAGACATTTTACCTATTGAGCCATCTCCTTAACCCCAAGAGTTAAAATATATGAACAGATGGAGATAATAGGACTTCTTTGAGACCCATATGACTATTTTATAGATTTACTTTTTTTAAGTTTTTTTTTTCCTGTTATTTTCCATTTGTTCTGTTGCATTGTTTTTGCTTCAGAGAATGAGGTGTGAGTTATAGCTCTAACCCTGGATGGAGACATGAAATGTTGAGCTACCAGAAAGATTATAAGGTCTATCTAGCAGGGGGATTTCTTATAAAGGACACAGACACATTATTGTCCCCTCCCTTAAGAGTTAATCTAAATGTGGCTGTCAGTTGCCTACACAGAAACTGCCCTGCAGGAAAGGTGTCTGTTGCAGATATTTTAGTTTAAAGTAAACAGTTTAAAGCCTATCTAAACATGTAGGTTCGCACAATGGTTTCTCTGATCATTGTCCATTGTCATACCATGATAATGCTTTTCTCCATAGTGGCTCCTTTCATCACTGACCACTGTCAACTTTGTGAGTCCCTCATATTATTTCATAACTAACTCTGTCTGGATTCTACACTGTACTCTGTCTTGTAGTATTCATTTTATATAAATCATATGAAGAAGGGAGCCAGCAGGAGGCCATGGTGAGGCCCTGGAAAATTGTGAAGCATTCAGTGAGCAGCTTGGTGATGTACAAACTCTAGAATTTCTTTCTGATCTCATATGTCTTTGATCTAGTTTGAAATCTGACTGCGTATATGTTTCCCTAAGCTGATGTAGATTCCACTGTGTGAGGTCCCAGGACTTCAAAGCCCATATCTCTGGGATAGATTCTTTTGGAGGCCTAGTATTACAGTGTTACTTAAGGGAATTTCCAGGAGCAGTCTGTGACATGCAGCTGTCCAAACCTTTGCTAGTAATGGACCTTTGGATCTCTGGGGTCCACTGTTAGTAACTCTAGAACATCAAAAGTGAAATTCCGGTCAGATCGGAAGTCTGGTTTTCTAATTGCACATAATTTTCAAGTTAGGAGACCACATTTTGTATATGTAAAAAACAAAACAAAACAATTAAACCAGGCAAGATGGTTTATGCCTGCAACTCATCACTCAAGAAGCTGAAGTGGGAGGATCCAAAGTTCAAAGCTAACCTGGGCTACGTAACATGACCACATCTCAAAAAATTGGCTCTGTCCCATAAAATAGGCATGTTGTTCAAATACTAAAATGGATATGAATGATGTGATTCTGCTCCAGCATAAATGCACTAAAATTATAAGACAGGCAGTGAGAAACCCCATCCTATTTTGTGTATTTGCAGGTCCTGGTGAAAACCCAGCCTGAAATGAGTGTCTTTAAAATTCCCTTCAAAACTGTCTGACTTGATGAATCTATGAAAACCTTTGCTGGAAAAGAATTTCATTGACCTGTTCATGGAAGACTGTAGTTGTCAAATGAGCAGGTAATGGGTATTCTTAACAGATTTTCAAAGACACAAGGCTAGGTTTCTCTCTCCATTATGCCTTTAGTCTAAATGTTTATCCTTGTTGAACTTATACTCTGAGCGACAAGTTCATGAATCTCTCTGTGTCCAGAAGGGCCTCTTGACCAGTGGAAGTCTATGAGGCACTATGAACAAGTGCTAAGCCATTTGTCAGAAGCTTATAATCCTAGAACTCAGGCTGAGGAATGTAGATTTGAGACCTGCCTGGGATATTTAGTGAGTTATAGGCCAGTGTGGGCTACAGAGTGAAAAACTGTCACTTAAAAAAGGCCCTGCAGACCAGCATGGTGGTGAACTACTGTAATTCCAGAACTCAGGGAGGCAGAGACAGGTAGATCACTGTGAGTTCAAGGCTAGTCTGGTCTACAGAGCAAGATCCAGGACATCCAAGGCTACACAGAGAAACCCTGTCTCAAAAAATAAAAATAAGCAATCAAACAAAAAGGTCCCCCCCCCCACAAAAATGCCTGGCCTGGCCTGGTGGAGCAAACCTGTAATTCCAGCTACTTCTTAGCTTCCAGAACCAAGAGTTAAAGAAATGTCTTCTCGAGCCTAGTACAGAGGGCCTCTGAAAGACTCTACCTAGGAGGGTATCAAAATATATGCTAAGATTCATAGCCAAACTTTTTGCAGAATGCAGGAAATCTTATGAAAGAAGGGGGAAATAGAAAGACCTGGAGGGAACAGGAGCTCCACAAGAAGAACAACAGAATGAAAAAATCTGGGCCCCCCCAGGGGTCTTTTCTGAGACTGACACTCCACACAAGGATCATGCATGGAGATAACTTACAACCCCTGCAGAGAAGTAGCCCCTGGCAGCTCTGTGTCCACGAGAGTTCCCCAATAATAGGAACAGGGACGTCTCTGACATGAACTCATGGGATGGCTCTTTGATCACCTCCACCTGAGGGGGGGAGCAGCCCTAACAGTCCACAGAGGAAGACAAATAAGCCAGTCCTGATAAGACCTGGTAGACTATGGTCAGATGGAAGGGGAGGAGGACCTCCCCTATCATTGGACTGGGGGAGGGGCATAGGAGAAGGAGGGAGGATGGGATTGGGAGGAGATTTGGGAAGGGGCTACAGGTGGGATACAGAGTGAATAAATAAATTAATAAAAATAAAAAAATAAAAAAGAAATGTCTTCTCTTAACAAATTACCTAGTGTGTTGGTTAGGTTTTTGTTAACTTGACATAAGCTCAGGTTATCTGGGGAGAACCTCAGTTGAGAAAAATGCTTCCATCAGATTGGTTTGTGGACATGTCTGTGAGACATTTTCTTAGTTAATAATTTTTATGGGATGGTGTAGCTCACTATGAGTGGTGCCAGTCTGGACAAGTGGTCCTGCGTGGTCTGAGAAAGCAGGCTGAGCAAACTTTAAGGAGCAAGCCAATAATAACATTCCTTCCGTGGTCTCTGTTTCAGTTCATGCCTCTAAGATCATGCCTCCAGGTTCCTGCCTTGAGTCCCTGCCTTTGCTTCCCATAGTAATGTATTATGATATGGATTTATAAGCCACATAAGCTCTCTCCTTCTTATGTTCCTTTAGTGACTGTTGTATTACAGTAATAGAGAAGTGAAGTAGGACACCAACTCTCTGGTATTTTGTCACATCTGAAAATGGCTTAAGATAGCCATGTGGAATTTGCTGACCATTTTGTTTTCTCACAAGGCTTGCAGAAATGGAGGGTGAAGATAGACTCTTATGAAAACTGGCTACTAAGGGCTGAACTGCCTCTCAACGCACCCATGGAGAAATAGAGAGATTTCTAGGAGGAAGATTATGTTCTGGGATGTCAATACCAAATGGAACCAAGTGGGATGCCAGAGTGAAGCCTTCATACTGTTGATAACATGCATAAAAGACTGAGTTGGGTCCAGACTCTTAGGCCCCATGAATTGCTTATGGCAAATTTCCGGTTTGCTTGTTTGTTTCTTCTTCGTCCTCCTCCTTCTTCTCCTCTTCTATTTGGTTTTTCCAGACAGGGTTTCTCTGTGTAGCCTTGGCTGTCCTGGATTTGTTTTGTAGGCCAGTCTGGCCTCAAACTCACAGACATCTGCCTGCCTCTGCCTCCCTGAGTGCTGGGATTACAAGTGTGCACCACAACTGTGATTCTAAAATTGAGACTTGTTTTTCTGGAAGCTTTTTCTTCATGGTATCCAAGCAAGATATCTCTTTGTAGTCAGAATTCCTAGAGGTCCTAAAGTACAGATATTTTCTCTGATAGTTCAAAGACAACGAAATGAGGCTATCAATTTGGGTTGATCAGATAAGAACATTACTAGCTATACCCTATGATCTTACTTTGACTTTGGAAGAGACACTATTTTCTTTCTGGTCACTACAAACACTGGGTGTAAACCTGACTAATTGAAAGATACCTAGATTGTGCCAAGCCTGTAGGCACAGGCCTTTAACCTTAGCTAATAGGGAAAAAGACACAGTAATTGCCACTTGTGTTGGAAAAATCCAAGTGACTTTCCTGTTCTAGTGTACTAGCCAGCTCAGTTTGTGTCTTAGAGCACCCATGTTGAGGAAAAAAACAAAGACCTTGCAGAGCTACTTAGAATGTTTGCTTTGTTCATTTGTTTCTTTGTGCAACAGCAAAATCTTTGTTTCTAACACTAGTCTTCTTGTCTGTGGACATCAGAACTCTAGATTCTTCAGTCTTCAACTGTGAAGTTTGCACTAGTAGTTTCTTGAGGTTTATCAGGATTTTGGCCTCATATAGGGGTTGTTTCCCTGGTCCTGAGGTTTTCAGAAATGGACTAAGCCATGCTATCAGCTTCTATGGATCTCCAGTTTGCAGATGGCTTCTCTCAGGGCCTGTCAGCCAATTTGGTCACATGGCCCATTACCCTAATTCATCTCCTCACAGATATTGCAGTACTTAGTTTTCTCATTGCTATGACAAAAGTTTTGAAAATATCAATTTAAGGATGGGTTTATTTGGAGCCTACAATATAGGGGTATTGTCCATCATGACAGTAAAGGCATGGTGGCAGATGTATGTATGAGGTGGTCTGTGACGCTGCATCAGAATCCAGGAAACAGAAAGAGATAATTCCTGGCACTCAGCGTGCTTTCTAGTTTATTCAGTCTGTGACAGAAGCCCATGGAGTAGTGCCAAATGAATTAGGTTGAGTCTTCCCACCCCAGTTAAACTTTTTTGAAAATGCTTTCAGAGACATGTCCAGAACTGCTTCTCCTGAGTATTTCTAAGTCCAGTCACATTGACATTACAGATTAACTTTCATGAATTTTTTTGTTGTTGTTCTGTCTCTCGGGGAAATCTGCTTAGTACAGTCAAGGTGATGTCAGGAACCATGGCATGGGCTGCTTCCCCAATATAGAAGTCTGGTTTATACTCAGCCTAGAAGCTTAGAGTTTGCATTTTGGCCAGCCTTCTCATAGTCCTCCCCCACTGGACCTTGTTTCCTTCTAAAACACAGCCTTCCACATTCATCTGCACCACCAAATGGAGAAACTTCACTTCATGATTCCAGCAGAATATAATAGCTCTGTTTCCCTTCTCTTCTTACCAGGGCAAACCTGTCTACTCTGCTCCCTGTCCACTATTCTTGCAGGATATTTTCCTGTGATTATGCATGAAAATTTTTCCTGGTAATTGGCCATTTTCTCTGGTATTGAGTTTCTACTGAAGCTCCTTCAGACACATCCCTCATCTCTGGAGGAGAAGTGTGAAATCAAGTAGGACTAAATGTACCTACAACAGAACAGTCATAAAGCAAGATGCCATGCACATGAAAGCACACCTTGATGTTCACCTTTCAAACCTACACCTTCTAGATTGTTAATGTGCTGTTAATATTCTGGGTGAATAGCCTGAACAGGCTCCTTAACATACTTCTCTAGGGGCACTGGCATACCTTTAGGAGCTAAGGGAAAATTTTCAGCTCCTGTGCCAATCCTATTCCATCTTGTCCTGGAAGGGATATCTTTCTGGAGACTGACTGAGCAGCTGCTTCCAATTCAAATCAAAACACTCAAGGAATTGGCTCCCTGAAGCAAAGTATTGCTTTAGCAGAACACACTGTATACTGAGGCCAACCTGGGTTACTTTGTGAATTTCAGGCCAGTCTGACCTTAGCTCAAATAAAAACTAAACAAGCAAAAACCCTCTCGAACCCAACAAAAACAACAAAGCAGAAGGCTGAAAGCAAAAGGTGAAAGAAGTACCCCAGTTCCTCCCAGACTCATGTTTCTTTATGTTGACAGATTTTTCTTTCTAAAGATTTTCATATCTTCACATGTCTTTATAACTCAACTACCAAGAGCATTTGTCACTTGTCAGCTTTGCAGCACTGGATGAAGGCAGCTCTGGGAAAACCTATTCTTTGTTCATTTTTGTTTCTTGCTTAATCGGTCATCTCTTCCCTACTTCCTCTTATCATCACCTTTCTTAACTTCTTTGGTGATTATCTTTCTTTTTGAAAATTGCATTTTATTTTCTTCATTTTTATATAAAGTTTTGCATATATACCATATATAACAAGATGATTTAATATATAATTATATTATGAGATGATTAGGACCAACCAATTAATATATGCATCACAACAAATAATTACTTTTTTTGAGGGGACAACAGTTTGCAACCACTCTCCTAGCATTCCCCACCCCCAACTTGTGATCATCTTGCTTGTGCCTCTGAAGAATGGAGTTTATAGGAGTATGTCACCATACTGTTCTTAGTTCTTCCTGTTCCTCTGGTAATGAACATGGAACCCGGGACATACTAGCAAAACCTTCTACCATTAAGCTACATGTTCAACTAAGTGTTTTAAATAGCTAAAATCTTCTTCCAATGTCTATCCCATTTGCCTTTCTGAATGAAGATTGAGCAACTTACCCAGAGTCCTTCCTTCTTAAGAAACAAGACAGGAGCCTACCACAGAGGGTTTCTGAAAGATTCTACCCAGCAGGGTATTAAAGCAGATGCTGAGACTCATAGCCAAACTTTGGGCGGAGTGTAGGGAATCTTATGAAAGAAGGAGGAGTTAGATAGACATGGAAGGGTCTGGAGCAACACAAGGAGAAAAACAGAACCAAAGAATCTGGGCCTAGGGGTCTTTTCTGAGACTGATACTCCAACCAAGGACCGTTCATGGAAATAAACTGGACCCCCTGCACAGAGGTAGCCTGTGGCAGCTCAGTCTCCAAATGGGCTCCCTAATAAGTGGAGCAAGGACTGTCTCTTACATGAACTCAGTGGCTGGCTCTTTGATAACCTCCCCCTGAGTGGGGAGCATCCTGACCAAGCCACAGAGGAAGACTATGAAAGACAGTCCTGATGAGACCTGATAGGCTAGGGTCAGATGGAAGGGGAGGAGGTCCTTTACTATCAGTGGACTGGGGAAAGGGCATGGGAGGAGATGAGAGAGGAGGGAGGGCAGGATTGGGAGGAAACGAGGGTGGGCTACATCTGGGAAACAGTGAATACATTGTAATAAAGAAAAAATTATATTAAAAAATTAATACCAGTAAATGAGAAAAAGGAAAAAAATTCATGGCTCTTTGGAGTTAAGTGAACTACTTGTTAAATAAAGATTTATTTTTATCATTTGCAAAAATCAAAAACCAAACAAACAAAAAATAAATAAAACAACTAAAATCATGTTAGTCAGTCTTCTGTCACTGTGAAAACATAACGGATAAAGTTACCTTAAAGGAGAAAGAGACCTATTCTGGCTCATAGTTCCAGACCATGGTCACTTGGTTCTGATGATTTGGGTCTAAAGTGAGGCAACATCATAGTGAAAGCTCACACCATAGAATCCAGGAAACAAAAGAGAAAGACAAAAAGAAGCTGGAATCTCACAGTCCCCTTCAAAGGTACACCTTCAGAGATCTAAGTTCCTTCTTGTAGGTCCTACCTCCTATAATTTCTACCACTTCCGAACAGTACCAGGATAGAGACCAGGCCTTAAATATGTGAACATTAGTGGAACACTTTGATTCAAAGAGTAGCAACAGTATGTGACTGGAGTCATCATATTTCAAAATAGATCTCTTGAAGACTTTCCTATTTAACCAAAATCTTGAAGCTCTTCATCAACATCTTACCAGCTACAACCACCTTCCAGTGCCCAGTGCCCCCAGCCCCTGGTAACTAGATTAGTTACTTTTCTCATCCTTATGAAAAAAATACCCCACAGAAGCAACTTAGTGAAAAGAGGATTTACTTTGGCTTATACATTAAGAGGTATTTCATTATGGTGGAGAAGGCATTGCAGCGTGACTCCATGTGCAGAGAGACCTTGGGCTAGGAAGCAGAAACAGAACATGGACACAGGAGTGAAGATACTTACATACATACCTATATACATAAGTGTACTTACTTAGTTTTGTGTGTATATCAAATGCTTATAAAGATTTGGAGCAACAATACAATTAATGCACTCTCATTCATTTCTAGTGAAAATGCAAAACTACATTCTTTTGCAACAGTTAGAGGATTTGAACAATTTGGGAAGCTGTAGCATGTGCCCACAATGACTACCAAGTAGGAAATTTTGGACAATTCAAGGAGCTTGGGCCTGGCAGACAGATGGGAGAAGGGATTTTTTCAGAGGAGTCCATAGAGGTTGGGCCTTACAGGCACATACATTCTTGTAATCCTAGCATAGAGTGGAAACTGAGGCAGAAATATCACTTGGTTGAAACTAGTACAGGCTGCATACTTAGTTCAGGGCCAGCCAGAGCAACTCAGTGAGACTCTGTCTTAAAATAAAAAGTGAATGAGTGGGCTAGAAATCCAGTTATAGTGTTCCGTGGTGGAGAATCTACATGCATGAGGTTTTAAGTTTGATCTGAGTGCTACAGAAAAAGAAAAAAGGTGGGAGCTGAGCAGAAAGTCAGTATAAGCGTGCAATATTGGTAATTGACAATTAAAAACTGAGACCTCTGAAGACATGAGAGCCCCAGGGGTTCACCCAGAACACAAACAACAAAACCAAATGAATATTGTCTTAGTTATGGTTATTATTGCTGAGACTGAACACCATGTCCTAAATCAACTTGAAGAGAAAAAGGTTTAGTTGGCTTACATTTCCATATCACGCTGTTCATCATCAACTGTAGTCAGGGCAGGAATTCAAAAACAGTAGGAGCCTGGAGGCAGGAGCTGAGATCATGGAGTGATGCTACTTACTGACTTGCTACACATGCTTGCTCAGACTGCTTTCTCTTTTTATTTTTTAAAATTACTTACAGCTTATTTACTTAGAATCCCAGCTGTTGCTCCCTCCCTAATTCCCTCCCAATTCCACCCTCCTTCCCTCATGTCCACCCATGCCCCTCCCAAAGTCCACTGATAGGGGAGGCCCTCCTCCCCTTCCCTCTGACCCTAGTCTATTAGGTCTCATCAAAACTGGTTACATTGTCTTCCTCTGTGGCCTGGTAAGGCTGCTTCCCCCTCAGGGGGAAGTGATCAAAGAGCCAGACTCTGAGATCATGTCAGAGAAAGTCCCTGCTCTCCTTACTAGGGAACCTGCTTGGACACTGAGCTGCCATAGCCTGCATCCGTGCAGGGGTTCTCCATGCACAGATTATCTCCATACAAGGGTCATCTCTATGCATGGTTCTTGGTTAGAGTATCAGTCTCATAAAAGACCCCTGTGCCCAGATATTTTGGTTCTGTTGCTCTCCTTGTGGAGCTCTTGTCCCCTGCAGGTGTTTCTATCTCCCCATTTTTTCATAAGATTCCCTGCACTATGCTCAAAGTTTAACTATGAGTTTCAGCACCTGCTTTGATACCTTGCTGGGTAGTGTTTCAAAGGCCCTCTGTTGGTAGGCTCCTGTCCTGCTTTTTCCTCTTCTGATGTCCATTCCGTTTACCCTTCTGAGTGAGGATTGATTATCTTACCGAGGGTCTTCCTTCTTGCCTATCTATCTTACCGAGGGTCTTCCTTCTTGCCTATCTTCCTTAGGTGTACAGATTTTAGTATGTTTATCCTATCTAATATCCAATTTCAAGTGATTATAAACCATGTGTGTCTTTCTGCTTCTGGGATACCTCACTCAGGGTGATCATTTCTAGGTCCCACCATTTGCCTGAAAATTTCACCATTTCCTTGTTTTTAATTGCTGAGTAGTATTCCATTTTGAAAATATACCACAATTTCTGTATCCATTCCTCCATTGAAGGACATCTGGGTTGTTTCCAGATTCTGGCTATTACAAAAAGAGCTGCTACAAACATGGTTGAGCAAATGTCCTTGTTGTGTACTTGAGCATTTTTTGGATATATGACTAGGAGTGGTATAGCTGGATCTTGAGAAGGCAGTATTCCTAATTGTCTGAGAAAGCACCAGTTTGATTTCCAAAGTGGTTGTACAAGTTTACATTCCCACTGGCAATGGAGGAGGGTTCCACGTTTACCACATCCTATCTAGCATGTATTGTCACTTGAATTTTTGATCTTAGCCATTCTGATGGGTTTAAGGTGAAATCTCAGGGTGGTTTTGATTTACATTACTCTGATGACTAAGGATGTTGAGCATTTCTTTAAGAGTTTCTCTGCTATTCGATATTCCTCAATTCAGAATACTCTGTTTAGCTTTGTACCCCATTTCTTGATTGGATTACTTGATTTGCTGCTTTCTAACTTCTTGAGTTCTATATATACTCTGGATATTAGCCCTTTGTCAGATATAGTGTTTGTTAAACTCCTTTCCAGTCTATAGGCTGTCATTTTGTTCTGATGACAGTGTCCTTTTCTTTACAGAAGCTTTTCAGTTTCATTAGGTCCCACCTATTGATTGATGATCTTAGAGCCTGCTCTGTTGGTGTTCTGTTCAGGAAGTTGTATCCTGTGCCAATGAGTTCGAGGCTCTTCCCCTCCCCCCCTTTTTTCCAACAGGTGTAAGGTTTCTTGTTTTATGTTGAGGCCTTTGCTTCACTTGGACTTTAGTTTTGTGCAGGATGATAAATATGGATCTATTTTCATTTTTCTACATGTAGACATCAGTTAGTCCAGTACTATTTGTTGAAGATGCTATTTTTTCCATTATATGGTTTTGGATTCTTTATAAAAAATCAAGTATCCGAAGGTGTGTGGGTTTATTTTTGGGTCTTCTATTTGATTCTATTCATCCATCATTCTGTTTCTATGCCAGTACCATGCAGGTTTTTTAAATTAAATTTTAATTTTTTATATTAATTACAGTTCATTCACTTTGTATGGCAGCTGTAACCCCCTCCCTCTTTTCCTCCCAATTTCACTCTCCCTCCCTCATCTCCTCCCATGCCCCTCTCCAAATTCACTGCTAGGGGAGGTCCTCCTCTCCATCCATCTGAGCCTAGCTTATCAGGTCTCATCAGGACTGGCTGCAGTATCCTCCTTTGTGGTGTGGCATAGCTGCTAACCCCCCCTCAATAAGAGGTAAGGTAAAAGAGCCTGCCACTAAGTTCATGTCAGAGACAGTCCCTGTTCCACATGCACTTTTTATTACTCTTGCTCTGTAGTACAGCTTGAGATCAGGGATGGAGATACAATCAGATGATCTGTTGTACAGGATTGCTTTAGCAATTCTGTTTTTTTGTTTTTGTTTTTGTTTTTGTTTTTCTATATAAAGATGAGAATTGTTCTTTCAAAGTCTGTAAAAATTGTGTTGGTATTTTGATGGGAACTGCACTGAATCTGTAAATTGTTTTTGGCAGAATGGCCTTTTTCACTATGTTAATCCTACCAACCCATGAGCATGGGAGGTCTTTCCATCTTCTGATATCTTTTTCAGTTTTTTTCTTCAGAGACTTGATGCTTTTTCAAACAGGTCTTTCACTTGATAGGTTAGAGTCACCTCAAGGTATTATATGTTATTAATGGCTATTGTGAAGGCTGTTGTTTCCCTAATTGTGTTCTCAGCCCTTTTCTCTTTTTTTTAAATAATATTTTTTTATTTTATTTTTTTTGTTATCAATTACAGGTTAGGTACTTTGCATCCCATGCGCAGACCCCCCCCCTCACTCACTCCCACCCTCCCAAACCCTCCCTCATCTCCTCCCCGCCCCCTCCAAGTCCACCAATGGGGGAGGACCTCCTCCCCTTCCATCCAACCCCAGCTCATCCTGTCTCCTCAGGGCTGGCTGCAATGTCCTCCCCTGGGATCTGTCTATATGACTCTACTTTTGCCTCTCCCTGTGCCTCTATTGGTTTGACTGTATTTGCCTGTATTTTTGAGAGCTTTGTTCATTTCTTCTTTATGTGCCTCTAATAACTGGATAAGCCTGGAATTAAGATTATTTTTCCATGTTTCTGATGAATTAGCATGTCCATTGACATTTGGTGTTTCTGGTGAAACCGTGATGTACTGACTTTTATTTGATGTGTTCATACACTGACCTGTAGCTATCTGCTTATCTGTTACCTTGGCTGTTTGTTCCTGGAATCTGTACTTCAGACTGGATCCATCTGTCTCTAGTGTCTGGAGTATTCTAGAGGAAGATGAGAGCGGTCCCCTAGCTTAAGAGTGGATGTTGGTGTTCCAGATGTAGCTAATGGTGTAAGGTCGCAGGTGCATGTGTGGAAGGGCAGGCCTCTTGGTGGCAGTGTGCCTTGAGGCAGAGGGTGCTGGAGTGTGTAGATGCCTTGAAGGGTGGAGCTTAAGTGCCAGAGGGTATGTGGGTGCTGGTTCTGTTCATGGGTGCATTGTGTATGTGCAGGTGCCCTGAAGACTTCATTGGCTTACAAACCTGTTGTACTGCCCTGGTGGTATTTAGATCTGTCTGGATTCCAGGAATATTTTTGCCTGGACTCGAATGGTAGATCCACAGAACAGGGGCTTCAATTTTGAGAATGCTGTCCCAAGAATCCCTATGTTGCCCACATTGGGGATGTGGTTGGGAGGGATCCGATGTCTGGCTTCTAGCTTAGAAAGACCCTGGATCTGGGACTCTGCATGCACTCACTTGATGGTGCACTCCTTCTCTCACAGGCCTAATGAGAAAGCATAGGGTTTCCCCTGTTCTCTACTCTCAGATTTGGGCTGACAAGGACAAATGAGAGTATAGGTGATCCGTCAGGGAAACATACTTGAATTAGTCACCTCTGCTGTCTCAGTCACCAAGCATGGAGTGTCCTGCTTGGGCTAACTACCACCATGCCACAGTGGCAGACCTGGGAGACTCATATAGCTGTCCACTGGGAGGCCTGTATAGCCACTGCCACAGACTGGGATGCTCGCCTCTGCTGTCTCAGTCATGGAGCAGGAAGGCTCCTGCTAGAGGCAATCACTGCTGCCTCAGCCCAGCAGAGAGACCCATGCCTGGGGTAAGGGGAAGTGCAGGGGTGTTGAATATTTGACACTCTCAGTCCCCAGAGATGTCCACAGGTGACCTGAATCCAAACTGTCCCAGCTCATGTGTTGTCCTTCTTTGCTCTGAAAACCTCAATGTGGATGTTCTGCTTTCAGCTGTTCCTCCACTTAACCAACTTTGGAGTTTCAGATCCTGTGTCCCTCAGATAGATAAGGTACACACTGCTTGCTGCCATCTTGGGCTCCCTGATAAGCCTGCATTCTAACAGAACCTAAGACCATTATCCCAAGGACTGCACTGCCCACAATGGGCTGGGCCCTCCCCATTCAATCATTAATTAAGAAAATGCCCTACAGGATTGGCTACAGCCTGATCTTTTTGAGGCATTTTGTCAAGTTAGATTTGGTCTTCTTGGAGGAATAGAAAGACCTGGAGGGGACAGGCGATCTTCAAGGAGACCAACAGAACCAAAATATCTGGGCACAGGCATCTTTTCTGAGACTGATACTCCAACCAAAGACCATGCATGGAGATTACTTAGAATCCCCGCACGGATGTAGCCCATAGTAGCTCATTTTCTAAAGGGGTTCCTAGTAATGGGAACAGAGACTGTCTCGGACATGAACTCTGTGGCTGGCTCTTTGATCACTAACCCCTGATGAGGGAGAAGCCTTACCAGGCCATGCAGGAATACAACGCAGCCATTCCTGGTGAGACCTAATAGGCTAGGGCCCGATGGAAGAGGAGAAGGACCTTCCCTATTAGCGGACTTGGGGAGGCGCATGGGAGGAGATGAGGGAAGGAGGATGTGATTGTGAGGGAATGAGGGAAGTGACTACAGCTGTGATACAAAGTGAATACTCTGAATTTATAAAATAAATAATAATTAAATAAAAGCTTTCCTCTTCTCTTCACGTTTTAAAATGTGCTGAATATTTCATGGGATTCAGAATACTACCAGCATAGCCTCTTCAGAATTCAAGAAAACATGAGAAATTATAAATCTGGTAAAGTGACAAGATCCCTTTGCCCTCTGGTCTTCATTTGAATGTGACCTGTCCTTTGGCATAATTTGCCCTATAATGTTGCCTCTCCTTAACTAACCAGTCTTCCTTCAAATTCTCCTATTGATTCTGTCCCCTGAGTTTTTTGCTATGATTAACCATTGAGGATGTCCTTTTCCTTCTCCAATTTATCTGCTTAATACTGGGCCCTAAATGGCAGCTTTATTCCTAATTTGGCTGGAGAAGACAGAAACATGTTACCTCCTCTTTGTCTCTAGTCTATTGTTATATATGCAGGATCCGGTGACAAGGATTTGTGTCTTCCACTCTCTTGAAAAAATATTAAATTATTTTGAGACTTTTTCTTTTGTCATTGTTTGGTTTGGATTGTTTTGCTATTTAGTTGCTTTATTTTTTATACAGAGTCTGGATCATGTATTCACAGGATACTGTTTTAGGCTCTTGTATCTGGAGATAGCAAGAATGAACTGAAACACCTAGCATTAGACCTTTTCTTAAGCTATCCTACTTTGTTCTCCTTTCTTCACTGGCCATGTAAAGTCGTTATTGTGTGTTATAAGCTTGTTCTATAGACAAAGTTTTCAAGATCTGGTAAGTGTGCTTTCCTCACATACTCTGAGTTTTGGCTGCTAATGCTATTCTACTGGGCTAGAGAAAAGATATCTGTGGTTATGTAATCCTCAGACTTGTTGATGTCTAATTTTATCATTATTGTATGCTTGTGTGAGGGTTCTCAGTTTTGATTTATTGTCCTGATGAAGTAAAATCTCTTTGGTGCTTTTTTCTTTTAGTCAGATGGTAAAGGAAGTCAGCATTTTATTTTATTTAATGTTTAATTTTATAGCCAAGTACAAATATCATCAAAATATTGAGATGTTACTATAGACCAACAGAGGACTCAAGGGTGGCATACCCCTGTAGTCCTTGCACATATGAAGTTACACAGGAAGATAACAAATTCTTGGCCAGCTTGGGCTATAGGGAGAGATGCTATCCCACAAAACTGTATGCACAGCTCACTCCTTCTAGGCATGAGGACATTAATTAATGAGTAACGCTGCAGTTCCTTTATAGTTGCAAATGGTTATGACTATCAAATATATTTTTAGAGAACACTTGACAGCTCTTTCTTTCTTAGACATGTAATTAATCTTGAAACCAACTTTGTCAATTTCAAAAGTAAGTCACTGGAGTATATAGTTAACACATGGTACCAATCTGATACAACCATGATTCCTGGTCTAGAGCAGGTATATACAGAAGGTAGCTTTGCCTTTAAACTACACTATGTGTTTATATAGCTTCTTCCAAGTCCTTAAGGAAAGCTTGTACCTGATGCTGAAATGCATAGAGTCTATGCCATTGACAGTCACCTTTTGCTATGCACTTCCTGGCAATACTAAAATCTGAAGAAGCTCAAGTCCCTTATATAAAATTGGATAGTGTGTGCATCCTCCTGTGGACATTACACCATCTCTACATATCTGATACAAAGAGCCTAAGAAACTGCTCAATGGCTAACAACTCTAATTGCTCTTTTAGAAGATTGCAGTTTAGTTCCTAGCACTCTTCTTCTGATGTCCTCTTCTGGCTTATATGTACATCTGCACACACATAGTACACATAAACTCATGCAGACATGAGTATTGTTTTTGGTGTGAACAATGATTTATTTTAAGAAGAGAATTTAAGAGTCAAGGACACTAAAAGAAAGCCTACAAAATCAACCAACCTGGTCTTATAGGATTTCACAGAGACTGAACCAACTACCAGGGAGTCTAAATGGGCCTGGCCTAGGCCCTCTGCATAAAGTGTTGCAGTTGTGTAGCTTGGTCTTCTTGTGAAACTCTTAGCAAGGAGAGCAGGGAATGTTTCTGACTCTTTCACCTGCTTTAGAGACCCCTTCCTTCTACTGGGCTGCCTCTTCCAGCCTCAATAGGAGAAGATGCACCTAGTCTTATTGCAACATTTTTGATTGATATGCCATGGTTGATTGATATCCATAAGAGCCCTGCTCTTTTCTCAAGAGAAATGGAGGAGTGGATGGGAGTTTCAGAGAGGAGGTGGAAGAAGGAACTGAAAGGA
Source organism: Pachyuromys duprasi (assembly GCA_028658305.1). Classification (NCBI taxonomy): domain Eukaryota; kingdom Metazoa; phylum Chordata; class Mammalia; order Rodentia; family Muridae; genus Pachyuromys; species Pachyuromys duprasi. The sequence goes on along the minus strand of CM053742.1, from coordinate 18,689,987 downwards.
GAGGAGGGAAGGGAGACTTTGGTCAGGAAGTAAAAGGAAAGAAAGAAAAAAATATGTAGTTTTGAAATTATAACTCCAAAAATAATAAAAGTATGCATCATTTCTCTGGAAAAAAAGGAGAATCTGATATAATGGAAATAATTGCTATAATTAACAGGAAACTGAAAAAAAAATCCTACATGTTCAGCCCAAACACAACTTGTATAGGCTTAACTACATAGTTAATTTAAGTCTAACTATTTTGGATCCATGGTTAGTCAAATCTGTAGCTGAAGAACCTGTAGAAACACATGGCCAACTGTAAGGCAATTATCCTGTCTTTCTATCCGCATAGAACCAGTTGGTTTTGAATTTCATTTGTAAGTAGGTAGCAGCAGGAATTATGTCATTACTAGGGCACTATCAAGAAGTATAATGAATGTTCTAGCAGAGCAGAAGTAAGTTTGGGAAACCTGATAGGTGGATATCTGGTTTTCAAGTGCTAATAGATTTCTCTTCTCCCACTTCTTTACATCAATCTGTTCCAATCCTCCTATAGTAACAAAGAGCCATGTGTCACAGGCAATTGCCCTATTCATCTAATGGCTTGTCTAGGCAACCAGCACAAGGGAGCCAGGACATGTAGAAGCTGGATGCTCTCTTCTAGCAAATATTTGGGAAAACAAAGGATCTGCATGGAGAACAAGCACTAGCTCCTAACATGGAGAGATGCATTGCCATTTTCTCTAGGGACAGCATGAAAGAAAACAACAGCTGGGGCAGAAGGCAGTAGGAGAGCCTTCAGCAAGCTCTTTTCAGATCCTCTGTGCTCGAAGATCCCAGACTGTGAACACATTGCGTCTGGTTATTTGATTGTAGTCCAGCTTTTTAATTCCACATGGGTTTTATATTGTTTAAGTCACCCAAAAGAGTTTCACACATAATACAAAACACACACATGAAAAGCAAAGCCAAGGTTTACATTTTTCCAAAACCTTTCATTCTGCCTAACATCTTTTGAGGGAGGTTCAAATTATCTCTGGCATTATATTCTCGACTCCTGGCCTTTTCACAAACAATGCTGTTGTATAATAAGTATGACAGTGGAGCCCACTTATAGGCTTATTTGTTTGGGTTGTGCAAGTGCAATCTTTTGAGAAAAGACAATTGGATTATTTGTTTAAGAAATCTTTATATTGAATATTTTCACTGTTTGAGGAAAATAAGAAATAAGGTCTGTTTTGAGCCTTTCATGTTATACAATAGTTTGAGAGCATGTCTCTGCATCTTGCAAAATAATCTATGCATGAATTATTTATCCTTTTCCCCCCTTAAGAATAAAGAACCTCTTGGCATCTAAATTTTACAGAACTTACAAACTATAAACACAGATTGGAAATAAGTATGCATGTAGGTCTCTCTTCTGCCCCCTCTCTCTCTTCCTCCTTTTCTATCTCTTCTTCCCTCCCTCCTTCTACCTCTCTGTAGGGAAGAAATCTATGGTCAGTACTGCCAAGTCAAATGCTCTAGACTTGTGTCTATGAATAGAAATTAAAGGAGTCTTATGAATTGCTTTCAATTATTTATGTGATAAATCATTGTGTAGAAAACTGAGAATGAAGTTGTTATTGTCTAAGGAATTTTAATGTATGTTCACCATTATAATGTGAGTACCTACTACTGATAGACTTATAGAAGGATTATTGCTGAAGCCTCAAAGTAAGTGCGTGCTTTACCTATCTCCAGTTGACAACTGCTTTCAATGAACGTGTTAGTTTTCTCCAATGGAGTCACACTGGTTGGGAAAACCACACTTAAGTGCAGTCCTCATGCCTAGCAATAGATGACCAACTTGAAACATATTTGTGTAGATTTTAGGACTCATGTTGTTTTATTTGGGAATTTTTTTATCTTATTGGTATTTTGCTTGTATATTATGTTTTCTGATTTTGTGTTTTTATGTTTGTGTGTATGTGTTTCTTGGCCTTTCTCTTTTTCTTTTTTGTTCAGTTTTGTTTTGTTTATTTGCCTGTTTGTTTTCATGGAGTTGTGTGAGGGGAGAAATGGGGAGGATCTGAGAGAAGCTGAGGGAGGGAAAATTGTGATCAGAATATATTGTATGAAAAAATGCTTTCAACTGAAAAAAAAACAAAGTATTGCTTATCTTAATTTGGGTTTCTGTTGCTGTAAGCAATTTAGAGAGGAAAAGTTTATTCATCTTACACTTCCAGATCATACTCCATCATTGGAGGAAGTCAGGACAGGAACTTAAGCAGAGCAGAAACCTGGAGGCAGCAGCTGATGCAGAGGCCATGGTGCAACACTGCATACTGACTTGCTCCCACAGATTGCTCAGTTTGATTTTTTTATAGAACCCAGTACCACAAGCCCAGGGAGTGGCACTACCCATCAATGACTAATTAAGAGTCATTGAGCTGGGCCCTCCCAATCAATCACTAATTTGGAAATGCCCTAAAGGCTTGTGTTAATGTTATTTTCACAAAACTGTGCTTGTTTCTCAGTTTCTCTCCTAACCCAGCTATCACACAAATAACCGAGACTCATATTTGTTTAACAATAAGCATATTAAAACAACAACTGAGCAGTTATTACCCTCGAATCTAATCCTCTAGATTAGATTAACCTTCTAATCTAATCTGGTTTCCTTCCAGCGTACATCTCAGAAATACTTTCACTTTGTAGCTTTCCTTGCTGAGCTCTCTCTCTTGGTCCCTCTGGGACATCTGCCTGTGACTGAATCTGCTATTTCCTCTTCTCTACTCCTCACTTGGCTAGCAGGAAGTCCATCCCTATTCTTTCTCCTATTTGTCAGTTGGCTGTAACCTGCTTTGTTGGCATATCTGGGGACAACTGGGGAGCAGTGTTTATACAGCACTGAGGCAGGAGATTCTCAGAACAGAGATTGCAACCAGATAACGGAGAGTGTAATTTAGATAAGCATTTAAATTTAAATAAGCATTTAAATCACACAATAACGTTATGCCTACAGGCTGGCCTACAACTTGATCTTTGGAAGCATTTGTTCAGTTGAGGTTCCCTTCTCTCTGATCACTCTAGCTTATGTCAAATTGACATAAAACTATACAGCATAGTGCTTTGCAAAATTATTACATTCTTTGTTTAAAGCAACTGTAAGAAGTTGGGTAGTATTCACTGATTTTTGTATCAAAGACAACTGAAGTTCTGACATGCAAGTGTATATTGCTTATGTTCATACTAAGTAGTAAAGCTGGCAAAATTAATTTTTCTTGTTAAATGTTTAGATTATCATATATTAATTATACATAATCATGACATTTTCATACTTATACATGATATATTTCAATCATATTCTCCCCTGCTGCATTCTTTTATCCCTCTTCCCAACTAGTCCCACTTCTGCTTTCATGGCTAGTGTTTGTGACCCAATGAATTTCACTGGGTTTGCTACACAAGGGGAATTGTTTACAGGAGCACATGCACCTTATAAGAAGTTATATCAGGGCTGGAGAGATGGCTCAGCAGTTAAGAGCCCTGACTGTTCTTCCAAAGGACCCAGGTTCTTCCCAGCACCCATGTGGCAGCTCAGATCTGCTAACATTACAGAGACATACATGCAGTCAAAAGACCAATGTACATTAAAAATAAATAAATAAAATTTAAAAAGAGGCAATATTACCAATAAGAATGTCTCTCCCCTCCCCTATCAGTTGTCTGAGTACAAATCTTCAGGGAAGAGGGAGCTGCAGTTAAGAAAATGCCTCCATAAGATTGGGCTGTAGGCAAGCTTGTAGGGCATTTTATAGATTAGTGATTAATTGGGGAGGGTCCAGCCCATTGTGGGTGGTGTCATCCCTGGACTAGTGGTCCTGAATTCTATAAGAAAAGCTGAGCAAGGCATGAGAAGAGGGGCAAGCTAGTAAGCAGCACCCTCCATGGCCTCTGTATCAGCTCCTGCTTCCAGGTTCCTGCCCTGTTTATGAGTTCCTGCCCTTACTTCCTTCAGTGATAATCAGCATTGCAGAAACCTAAGCCAAATAAACCCTTTCCTCCCCAAGTTGCTTTGACCATGTTGTTCCATCACAGCAATTGTAACCCTAACTAAGACAAATTGGTACCAGGATTATGGGGTATTGCTGTGAGAGACCTGAGCCTGTTTTAGGAACAATTGTGGAAAGACTTTGGAGTTTTGAGTGAGAAAAGCCACTGAATGTTCAAAGCTTGGTAAAGAATTCTTTGCGAGCTTGAAAGATAAGAATGTTGAGAGCATTTAAGATGATGGAAGCCTGGCTAGTGTAGTTTCAGAGGGAAGTTTAAAGACTGTCCGGACCATTTGCTGAGTTGAGAATCTGTGGCTCTGGTCAGCTGGAGTTAAAGAGACCAGAAACAATTAAACCTTTGTTATTGAATCAGCTGGTACAAGTCAGCTAAAGATGAGAAATTAGCAGTGATCAAGAACAGCATCACTGAGGTGAAATCTTCTAGGAAGTATTTCCTCTACATCCTTACATAGATAAACTGTTCCAGATTCAGCCAAGGTTGTTCCTCGTGTTGGCAGGTGAACTTGGTAGTATGCAAAGAGTTACCCAGGTGGTAACTGGTTTTGGGTCATGGAGAGAAGCTGAGGCTTGGCACTGTGAGAGGCCAGGAGAGGCCATCGCTGAAGGTGCAGCCTCAGCAGCAAACAAAGGCCCAGGATTGAAAAGGTCATGTAGAGAAGTTGAGGCTTGGCACCATGAAGAGAGCCTATAAGAGGCTATTCGTGAAAGTGCAGCCAAGTTGCAGCAGAAGATCCAACTGTTTTGGAGATGCCAATATCATGGTACTACTACCAAAACAGCAGCATTGGAGAAGTGGAACCAGCTGGAACCTAGAAGACAAGCTGTATGTGCTACAGAGGGCAGCGTGGGAGAAGTGACCCAAGCCTCTTGGCGGAGCCCAGGAAATCGTGAGTGGATTCCACATAATTGGACATTGAGTTATTTGCACTGTTGGAGTTGCATATTGTTTTGTTCACATTGTTGCTGTGTTCTGGTTCTTCATCTTTGAAGTAAGAAAGTCTTTAACTTAAATTTGATTTTGTAGGGGTCCACAGTTGTAACATTTTAGACTTTTAAATAAAAACGGATTTTTAAAAAAGAGAATGGATATTTTATAGAGCCTGGACTATTTTTTAATATTGAAAGTGGATTCTTCTCTCATACATTACAGCCTAACCTCAGTTTCCCCTCCCTCAACTCATTACAGCTCTACTGTCTTCCTCCAGAAAAGATCAGGCCTTCAAGAGACAACAACCAAACCAAACCAAACAAAATACAGTAAGACAAGGCAAATGCCTTCATATAGAGGCTAGGACAAGGGAACCCATCAGGAGAAAGAGTCCCAAGAGTAGGCAAAAGTGTCAGAAACACAGCCACTCCCACAGTTAGGAGTCCCACAATGACACTAAGCTTATATCTGTAACATATGCAAAGGAACAGGTACATATCCCTGCAGGTCCCATGTTGGTTGCTTCAGTTTCTGTGAGCTCATATATACCCTGCTTAATTGTCCATGTTCTCCTAGGGTCCTCCATGCCCTCTGACTTCTACAATCTCATGACGAATGGATAAGGCAGAAATCTATGAGTATAGCAAAATATCATTAGCACTCATTTCATTGACACTTTTTTTTTTTCGTTTTTTTGAGACAGGGTTTTTCTGTACTGCAGCCTTGGCTGTTCTGGACTCCCTCTGTAGACCAGGCTGGCCTCAAACTCACAGAGATCCACCTGCCTCTGCCTCCTTGAGTCATTGATACATATTTTTAGACCAGACCTGTTTGGTTCTGTTTGGTTCTGATGGTCTCTGGGCCATCCAGTCTTTTTGGTCTTAGCCATTCAAGCATTGTCAGACATCAGCTCCCTCCTTTGGAGTGGGCCTCAAATTACATCAGACATTGGTTGGCCACACCCACAAGTTCTGAGCCAGACAGCAGAACAGATTGTAAGTCAAAGGATTTGTGGCTGTGTTGGTGTCTCTTTCAGTAGTTTGAAGAGTACTTTCCTGTGCCAAAGAGTCTAGAATGTAGGGGTAAAGGCTCCCTGCAGGCATCAGGTGGACCACTCTATATTGAGTGAGCTGTGTGGATGTTGACTGTGGCAGAATGGGTCCAGCTGTCAGTTTGTGGACAACCACCCTCTGTCCTAGTCTCAGCCTGGGTTGTTTGGGGATTGCCACAGGACCTTCTGGCCCACAACTCAATTAAATGCAAACCAGTTCTGGAACTCGGAGCCTAGCCTGACTACAAGAGATGGCCAGTTCAGGCTCCATATATGCCATTACTACTGGTCCTCATTAGGATCACCCTCAAAGATTCTAGGAAGTTCCCACTGCACTGGGTTTCCACACAAGCCCCCAAAGACACCCCCTCCACAGTGTCAGCTGTCATTCCCTGTACTTCCTCTGTCCCTCCCTCCCTCACCTTATCTCTCCTGTTCCTGTAATGCCAGGTTCATGGGACACTCAGAGATCACCAGAAGACGACTCCATGCAATAGCAAGAGAGCTTTATTACTAGAGTGATCGAACTCAGGGTCCAAGTCTCACTGATGCAGCAGTAGAGAAGTGAGACCCCGAGCTCTGAGTGAGCAGGGTTTTTAAAGGGAAAGTGTGTGAGCAGGGTCTTTTCACGACAGCAAGCGGTGGGTGGGGGGCACATGTTTCCATGACAGCAAATGGCGGGGGCAGATGCTTTGATGTTACAGGGTTAGGTAAAATTTAGAGGGTCGGGTGACCTTATCTGAGGCACATAATCACAATTGCCTAAGGCATATGATCACAATTGCTATTCTTCTAAACTATGTCTGAAACATTGGGGAGAATTTTCCCAGCAGATTCCCAACCGATTCTCATTGATTATTGCCAGGGAGATTGTCTCTATTTTCTATGAAGTATTTATTCTGTGATATTTCCTGGAGGCTGTTGCTAGGAGAGTTAACTTTGTTGTCTGTGAAGTGTACATTCTGTGATGTTTCCTGGTACCAGAGGTCAGCTCCCAGTCAAGATGACTATTTCAAAATGGAGTTCTACCTAGGCTAACTTAAACTCTTCATTCCTATCCTCATCCACCCCTAGTACACCTGAAAAATCGATTATATTTTCCTTTCCCAAGGAGATCCATGCATTCCTCTTAAAGCCCTCCAATTTACCAAACTTCTCTAGGTCTGTGGATTGTAGTATGATTGTCATTTACTTAATAGGTAATACCACTTAGAAGCTTAGAAGTGAGTACATACCACATTTGTCTTTCCGGGTCTGGGTTGCCTAGCTCTGGTTAATTTTTTTCCTAGTTCCATCCATTTGCCTGAAATTTTTCATGATGTCTTTTTTATTTTTAATTTTTATTTTAATTTTTTTTGAGATATGGTTTTCTTATGTAGCCTTGGCTGTCATGGACTCGCTTGTAGACCAGGCTGGCCTCAAACTCACAGTGATCTTCCTGCCTCTGCCTCCCAGGTTAAAGGCATGCACCACCACTTGTCTTGTTCCTGATTTTACTGGAAGTGCTTTGCTTTTTCTCTGCATTTAATTTGATGCTGGCAGTCAGCTTGCTGTAAGCTGTCTTTATTATGTTTAGCTATGACCCTTGTATCACAAATGTCTCTTAGTACTTTTACCATGAAGGGTGTTGGGTTTTTGTTTGTTTGTTTGTTTTTTCTGTCTATGCATTTATTCTTTGTAATGCCAAGCCTTTACAGGACTTTTCAACTCTTCCACAAACCCCAAGGAAACATTGTTCTCACACATGTGGCCTAAAAGAAAGCATATATTTCATTGTCCACTTGTCCCTCAGGTGTTTTGATAGATCATTAAGTGAGGCAGAATCTCTATATATGTATTTTTGAATAACAATTAACCTTACAAAGTCATTTGAAAACCTCCCTCTTATGGGTCATTTTCTGTTTAGCAGTTGCACTTGTCTAAGACCTTTTCAGCACTGAATGAAATAATCATGTGGGATTTTTTTCTTCAGTTTGTTTATATGGTGGATTACATTTACTGCTTTTCTTATATTGAACGATCCCTGCATCTCTGGAATGAAGCCTACTTGTTCACAGTGAATGATCTTTTTGATGTATTCTTGGATTTGGTTTAGCAGTATTTAATTGACTAATTTTTCATCAATGTTCATGAAGGAAATTGGTCTGTAAATTTTCTTTTTTGAGTCTTTATGTGGTTTGGTTATCAGGGTGACTGTGGCCTCATAAAATGAATTTGGCAATGTTTCTCCAGTTTCTATTTTGTGGAATAATTGAGGAGTATTGGCAATAACTCTTCTTTAAAAGTCTTGTAGAATTCTGCATAAAACTATCTGGCTTTGCCCCTGCCCCCTACCCCCCACCGCTGGGAGACATTTATTGACTCCTTCTATTCCACTAGAGGGTATAGGTTTGTTTAAATTGTTTATCTGCTCTTGATTTAACTTTGGTAAATGGTACCTATCTTTCAAATTTTCCAATTTCGCAGAGAACAGGTTTTTGAAATATGTCATTATGATTCTTGGTATTTTTTTGGTGTCTGTTCTGATGTCTGCCTTTCTTTTCTGATTTTGTTAATTTGTATATTCTTTCTCTGCCTCTTAGTTTAGGTCAGGATTTGCCTATTTTGGATAAAGGTTCATCTATATTCTGGATTTTCTCAGAGCTCCAACCCTTTCTTTCATTGATTATTTGTATTCTCCTCTTTGTTTCTATTTTATTGATTTCAGCCCACAGTTTGATTATTGCTTGTCATCTACTGCTCTTTGGGGATGTTTGCTTCTTTTTGTTCTAGAGCTTTCAGGTGTACTGTTTATTTTCTAGTATAAGATCTCTCCTTTTAAAAATGTAAACACTTAGTGCTATGAATACTTGTGTCCCATAAGTTTGGATATGCGGTATATTCATTTTCATTGAATTTCAGAAAGTTTTAAATTTATTTCTTTATTTTTGTCTTGAGCCATTTTTCATTGAGTAGAGAGTTGTTCAGTTTCTATGACTTTGTAAGCTTTCTGTTATTGATATACAGCTTTAATCCATGATAATCTGATAGGATGCACAGAGTCAATTGTCTTCTATCGGTTGAGACTTGCTTTTTGAGTGAGTATGTGGTCAGTTTTGGAGAAAATTCTATTAGGTGCTGAGAAGGTATATTCTTTTGTATTTGGGTGAGATGGTCTATAAATATCTATGAGGTTCATTGGCTTATACTGTCTATTAGTTCTAGTATTTCTCTATTTAGTTTTTGTCTGACTGGTCTGTCCATTGGTGAGAGCGGGGAATTAAAATCTCACACTATCAGGGTGTGAGGGTCAATATGTGGTTTAAACTGTACTAGTGGTTTCTTTTACAAACTGCATGCCTCTGTGTTTGGGTCATAGATGTTAAGAATTGTAATGTCCTCTTGGTAGATTTTTCCTTTGATGAGTATGAAGTGTTCTTCTCCAACTCTTTTGATTACTTTTAGTTTGAAGTAATTTTATTAGATATTAAAATGGCAACACCAGCTTGCTTCTTAGGTACATTTGCTTGGAATATTTTTTTCCAACCTTTTACCCTGAGCTAAAATCTATACTTGAAGTTGAGCTGTATTTCTTGCATGCAGCAGAAAGATCTTATTTGCACATCCATTCTGTTAGTTTGTGTCTTTTTATTGGTAATTGAGACCATCTATATTGAGAGATGACCAAACGTTGTTGATGCCTGTTATTTTGTTCTTGTTGTTCTTGTTGTTGTTGTTGGTGGTGGTGGTAGTAGTTGTATGTGTGTATTCCTTTTCTTCTTTTTTTATTTTGTGTGTGTGAAATTATTGTCTGTGTTTTCAAAAGTGTAGTTAACCTCCTTAGGTTGAAGTTTTCCTTTCAGCACCTTCTGTATGACTGGATTTTTACATTTTATAAATTTCAAAATTTATAAATTTTTAAAATATTGTTTAAATTTTATTTTATCATAGAATATCTAATTTTCTCCATCTTTGTTGATTGAAAGTTTTGCTGAGTATAGTAGGATGTGCTGTCATTTGTGGTCTCTTAGAGTCTGCAACACATCTGCTTAGGCCTTTCTGGCTTTTAGGGTCTCCACTGAGAAGCTCCATTGAGAAGTCAGGTGTAATTCTAATAGGTCTGCTTTTATATACTACTTGTTCTTCCTTAGATTTAACATTTTCTTTGACTGATGTATCCATTTCCTGTGTCATGTCTATAGTGTCTGAGATTTTCTCTTACATCGCTTGTATTCTGTTGGTGAAGCTTGCCTCTATAGTTGCTTTTAAAATTCCTAAATTTTTCATTTCCACAATTTTCTCAGTTTTTGTTTTCTTTATTGAGTCTATTCATATTTTCAGGTCTTGAACAATTTTATTCATTTTCTTGTTTTTGTTTTCCTGGATTGCTTTTAGGGATTTATTCATTTCCCCCAGTTTGTTTGTGTTTTCCTGAATTTCCTTAAGAGATTCATTATTTCCTCTTTAAGGACCTCTGTCATATTCATTTAGGTGGCTTGTGGTCTTTTGTGTGTGTGTGCTTCAGCAGTTTTGGAATATTCAGAGCCTGCTCTGGTGAGATAGCTAGGCTCCAGTAGAGGCATATTGTCCTGGCTCTTATGTTTTTAAACTGGTATCTAGGCATCTGGGTTTGAGATTTAGCTGCGGATTTCTGGGAGGTCAGGAAGGGATGGTGTGTGAGATCCACAGCAAACATGGACAGAGGGAAAAGGAGGCTACAAATTGGAGGATCCTGAGTGACTGGGTAGCCAGAGAGAACAGAGAGAGCTGAGAAGGACTATGGGTAGGTTATCCAGTCTTAGGGCAGGCATGGCCTGTGGTTGAGCAGAGTGATATCTGCCTGAGCTGGAGTCTTGGACATAGGGATGACAGTCAGGAAGGAGGTCAGGGGATGGTCTGTGGGATCCGTAGGAGGTGTGGAGAGTTGTGATGGGAGGCTACAGCTGGTGTTCTATTTTGATACTAGGGACTAGCTTGAGGGCCTGAGCCTGCTGGGGAAACAGAAGGAGACTGAACTTTTAATGTGTTTTAATAAAAGACTGCTATTTATGTTTTATATTTTGATGTTAATATTAATATGTCATCTTGGGGATAATTTAGGAAGGAATAGCTCTAATTGAAAAGTGATGTGTTGGTGTGTCAACTTGATAAAGGATCAGTTGTGTTGGCTAGTTTTAAGTCAACCTGACATAAGCTAGAGTAATCAGAGAGAAGGGAAACTCGGCTGAAAAAAATTGCCTTCACAAGATTGGGCTGTAGGCAAGCCTGTAGGCCATTATCTTAAATATAATTTAAGGAGGAGGACCATCCCATTGTGGGTGATGCCATTCCTGGGATGGTGGTCCTGCGTTCTATATGAAAGCAAGCTGAGCAAACCATGTGAAACAAGCCGCAAGTAGCACCCCACCATGGCCTCCATATCAGTTCTCATCTGAGTTCCTGCCCTGACTTCCTTTATGATGAACAGTGATTTAGAAGCCTAGCCAAATAAATCCTTTCCTCCCCAAGTTTCTTATGTCATAGTATTTTATCATAGCACTAGTAATCCTTACTACAATAAACACTGTTTTCTTTGAAATAGAAATTCTTTTCAGAGTAATCTCTGAGTCACACAACAAATGTAACTTTTCTTCCAGGTACTCTTTGCTTCCTTGCAGTCAGTATGAAATACTGACTTGGAATAACATATTTCTAAGGAAAATTACCACCAGACCTCTACAGGAAAGCAATTGACAGCCTGCCACCAAATATCTCCCAGTTGGCTTTTGTTTTTAGAATCAAACAGAAAATTGAATCAACACCTCACTGCCCACATGGAAAGGATGTAGGTGAGGCATTCCAGAGCATTCTAAAGGTTGCATTACTCATGACCATTCTATGTTGCTTTATCTAAATTCAGGGGAGGATAACCAACCTAATAGTCTGTCCTTATTTCAATTTTCTAGTACTCAGAGTCCTTGGAAAAGGGTAAAATACACCTCTTTGTACACTTTGCAAAATGAACCTCGGTAGCTTCCTTGGGAAGTCCTTTTCACACATGGAGCCTATCTGCTTACCAAAGGAATCATGGTTCTTCTGTTCATGGTAGGAACCCTCATTCCCAGGGGCAGATCCTTCACAATCTCAGGAGAGAAAAAATTCTCAACAAAGACCAGTCACAGATGACCACTGTTCCTGACGTGGGCATGAAAGAATTGTATTTTGATCAGATGGCCACCAATAAGTGTTTTTTAATTGAATTTTTACTTTTCACATTAATTACATTTGATTTGCTTTGTATCCCAGCTGTAACCCTCATTTCCTCCTAATCCCACCCTTACTCCCTCATCTCCACCCATGAGCCTCTCCAAGTCCAATCAATGATAGGGGAGGTCCTCCTCCTCTTCCATCTGAACCTAGCTTATCAGCTCTCATCAGGACTGGCTGCAATGTCCTCCTCTGTGGCCTGGCAAGGCTGCTCCTCCCTCAGGGGGAGGTAGGATGGTCGCAGAGCCAGCCACTGAGTTCATGTCACAGACAGTCTCTATTCCCCTTACTAGGGTTCCCACTTGGATACTGAGCTGACATGGGCTATATCTGAGCAGGGGTTCTAGGTTATACCCATGAATGGACCTTGGTTAGAGTATCCATCTCAGAAAAGACCCTTGTGCATAGATTTTTTTTGGTTCTGTTGCTCTCCTTGTGGAGCTCCTGTTCTCTCAAGGTCTGACTAACTACCTTTTCTTTCATAGGATTCCCTGCACTCTGCCCAAAGTTTGGTTATACATCTCAGCACCTGCTTTGATACACTGCTGGGTAGAGTCTTTCAGAGGCCCTGTGTAGCAGGCTCCTGTCCTGTTTCTTGTTTTCTCCTTTTTACGATGTCCATCCAGTTTGTCTTTCTAAATGAGGATTGATTATCTTACCCAAGGTCCTCCTTCTTGTTTAGCTTATTTAGGTGTACAGATTTTAGTATGTTTATCCTACATTATAGGTCTAGACCCACTTGTACATGAGTATAAACTGTGTGTGTCTTTCTGCTTCTGGGATACCTCACTCAGGATGATCTTTTCTAGATCCCACCATTTACCTGCAAATTTCAGGATTTCCTCGTTTTTAATTGCTGAGTAGAATTCCATTGTGTAAATGTACCACAATTTCGGTATCTATTCCTCCATTGAGGGACATCTGGGTTGTTTCCAGGTTCTGGATATTACGAATAAATCTGCTATGCACATGGTTGAGCAAATGTCCTTGTTGTAAATTTGAGCTTATTTTGGATATATGCCTAGGACTGGTATAGATGGATCTCGAGGAAGTGTTATTCCTGATTGTCTGAGAAACCACCAGATTGATTTCCAAAGTGGTTATACAAGTTTACATTCCCACCAGCAATGGAAGAAGGTTCCCCTTTCTCCACACCCTCTCCAGCATGTATTGTCACTTGAGTTTTTGATCTTAGTCATTCTTTTCAGTGTAAGGTGAAGTCTCAGGGTCATTTTGATTTGCATCTAAGGACATAGAACATTTCTTTAAGTGTTTCTCTGCCATTCTATATTCCTCTACAGAAAATTCTCTGTTTAGCTCTGTACCCCATTTTTTAAAAAAATTATAACTTGATTTGTTGCTGTTTAACTTCTTGAGTTCTTTATATGTTGTGGATACTAGACCTCTGTCAGATATAGGGTTCGTGAAGATCCTTTCGCAGTTTGTAGCCTGTCATTTTGTTCTAATGACAATGTCCTTTGATTTACAGAAGCTTTTCAGTTTCACGAGGTCCTATTTATTGATTGTTGATCTTAGAGCCTGTGATGTTGGTGTTCTGTTCAGGAAGTTGTCTCCTGTGCCAATGAGTTCTAGACTCTTCCCCACTTTTTCTTCTACCTGATTCAGTGTGTTGTGATCTTTGATCCATTTGGACTTTACTTTTGTGCAGGGTGATAAATAATGGATCTATTTTCATTTTTCTGCATGTAGACACCCAGTTGGACCAGCACCATTTGTTGAAAATGATATCATTTTATCATTGAATGGTTTTGGCTTCTCTGTCAAAAATCAAGTATTCATAGGTGTGTGGATTTATTTCTGCGTCTTCTATTCAATTCCATGGATCCACCATTCTGTTTCTAAGCCAATACTGTGCAGGTTTTTTTATTATTATTATTATTGCTCTGTAGTACAGCCAGAGATGAGGGATGGAGACACCTCAAAATAATCTGCTGTTGTAAAGGAACGTTTTGCACTTCTGGCTTGATTTTTTTTTCTTTTTATATATGAAGTTGAGAATTTTTTCTGTCAAGGTCTGTAAAGAATTTTGTTGGTAATTTGATTGGAATTGCATTGAAACTATAGATTGTTTTTGGGTGAATGGCTATTTTCACTATGTTAATCCTACTGATCCATGAGAATGGGCGATTTTCCCATCTTCTGATATCTTCTTCAATTTCTTTCTTTAGAGACTTGAAGTTTTTTTTAATTTATTTATTTTTATATCAAACACAGGTTAGGTACTTTGTATCCCAGGATTAGCCCCCCTCCTTCATTCCTTCCCACCCTTCCCCTCCCTCCCTCATCTCCCTCCTCCCGCCCACACCAAGTCCACCAACAGGGGAGCACCTCCTCCCCTTCCATCCAAACCCAGCTCATCCTGTCTCCTCAGGGTTGGCTGCAATGTCCTCCCCTGGGATCTAACCAGTCTGTCACTCACCAGCTTGTATGGGGGAGGGTCAAAGAGTCAGCCATCAAGATCTTGACTGAAACAGCCCCTGTTTCACTCACTAGGGTCTTCACTCCGACACTAGCTATCATGGGCCCCAACTGAGGGGGGGGTTCCAGGCCACATCCACACATGGTCCTTGATTGTAGAAACCGTCTCATACAAGACCCCTGTGCCCTGCTCAGTTTGGTCTTTGTGGAGCTGTTGTTCTCCCCAAGTCTCACCAACCTCTCCCATTTCTATCATTACTTCTTGCCCTCTGCGAAATGCTTGATCTCCAGTCTTAATATCTGCTCTGATACATCGCTACATTGACCCCCCCACCAGAGGTCCTCCTTGGCATGCTCCGGTCCTGTTGCTTGTTTTCTCTTCCACTCAATGTCCATCCCATTTGTTCATCCAAACGAGCATTGATCATACCAACCTGGGTCCTCCTTCCTGTATATCCTCCCTAGGTGTATAGATTTCAGCTTGACCTTCTATATCCTATAGGTCTATATAAGTGAGTATATACCATATGTTTCTTTCTGCTTGTGGGATACCTCAC
>CM053742.1:18637100-18674247 GCA_028658305.1 Pachyuromys duprasi | reverse complement strand
CACCCCTCTGGTCTGGAGTCTTTAGTCCTCACTCTGTGCTAGAGTCTGAGTGTCCAGGTTTGAGATGTCAGCTGGGGACTGTGCTCTCCGCCCTGAGCTTGTCGCTAAGGGCTCTCCCCTGGAATGGAGATTTGGCACCTCCTTCTGTGCCAGGGGCTGTGCACCACGGTCTGAGATGATATTTGGGGCACACACAGTGGGTTTGGGTTGGTGTGCATCCGCTGTATGCAGGGCTGTCTGAAATGGTGCCAGAGGCCTTCTCTGTGTGGCCCGTGGACAGACACCTGAACTGGGGTTTTTGCTGGCGGATGCGTGCCATTTTCACCCTCAGTGTGCAGTCTGGTCACGATGGTCCCAGGATCCTCTCAGCCGTGGGTTGAGACAGAACTCGGGTTCCTCCCAGTTCTGCTGGCGGGCTCACACACTGACTGAGTTTTTGCTGGCGGAAGCTTTAGGCGAGCGCACCAGCAGTGTGCGGACTGGTCAAAACATTCCCCCAACCCACTCAGTTTGGGGTGGTTCTGGCGATTGGTTCGCACCAGCCGCAAACCCGTGGGTTCAGGCAGAACTTGGGTTCCTCCCAGATCCGCTGGCGGACTCACACACTGACTGAGTTTTTGCTGGCAGAAGTGTTCCGCGGGCGCCACAGCAGTGTGCGGACTGGTCAAAACGGTCCCCCAATCCACTCAGTCTGGATTGGTTCCGATGATCGGTTCGTGCCCGCTGCACACCTGCGGGTTGAAGCAGAACCCGGGTGCAGTGTGCGCTCCTGGGCGCAGTTCAGTGAAAACGGCACCCGGTTCCTCCCCAGACTGCCCGCGAGACTGTGTGATCCAGTCTACAATGGCGGGTGCGGGCACCCAGCGCAGCAGCTCATTCCGAGCAGAGCTGTGTGCCACTGGTCACCGGGAAATTTCTCCAGGTAATAACTGGGTGTCTCTAGGGTTTTCCCACTTGATTTTCTCACCGTAGGAGTTTCGCTCACCTGGCACTCACAATGCTGGTGTTTTAGGTCCCAGAGTTCAGTCTCCTGGTCGCTGCGTTGTTTCTGCTCTCCTACTCCTCAGACACAGTGTTCTCTCATGGCAGCCATCTTGGA
Source organism: Pachyuromys duprasi (assembly GCA_028658305.1). Taxonomy (NCBI): domain Eukaryota; kingdom Metazoa; phylum Chordata; class Mammalia; order Rodentia; family Muridae; genus Pachyuromys; species Pachyuromys duprasi. The sequence goes on along the minus strand of CM053742.1, from coordinate 18,673,148 downwards.
TCTCTCGGCCATTCATATTTCTGGTAAGATATTCTAAGACACTAGTTTAATAGAGTGATTCATTTAAAAGGTTTACATTCATCTCTACCCCAGCAAGGCATCGTGTTTCAGAGAAAATGTGTGGAAAGTTGGACATCTAACTTATTTTACAATATGGCTTTTTACAGCATCTTCAATGCAAATAATGACATTTAGAGTACATTGCTCTTTATTAAGGAGACTTAATATTCCAGCACGAACTGGAAATATAAACTGTAAATAGACTTTCTTGTATTATTGCATGTTAAATACAACAAACACTATATGTGTATTCAATACACGGTATGGGTTAAGCAAATGTTCCTCTTTATACAATCTAAGTGTAGGATACTTTCAAAATAATTTTATAATCATTGCGCAAGCTAGATAAAAACAACCATAAAGGTTGTAATATGTTTTAAATGTCAGAGCAGTAACTGAACAATTACAATTACAACTTATTTTGTTATTAATTTGTCACTCTTACTATGACATTAACTTCCTTTCTCCAAATTGCTCATTTGACATTTTTCCAATGTAGACTATGGGTTGTGAGATGCTTCACAATGGACATTGTCATTTTTTTCTATATTATTATTCTTCTTTTTTCAAGCATGCCCTTTACTAGCTGCAGCTCTTGGGAGAGTGGGCCCCATGCCTTGACTGGGCAGCACAGTGAAGATGGCTCTGGAGGCATAGGGTGAGTCAGCCGTGAGGTATGACAGCATGAGAGCTGACCCTGCCACCTGCCAATGGCAGCATCAAATGGCCCAGCTGGAACAGTGCTGGAGAGCTCACCCTAGTGGTGCAGATAAGGGAGAGCCAGCATGCTGACCAACTCAGCTTCCACCCAGGCTCAGATTCAGTACTCTGAGTTGGCCCACCCCAAAATCTACATTATCATTGAACTGTTTGGAGCGTGTGAAAGGGTCAATCCTGCTGATCCAAAGCTACAGGATCTCAATGATACAGGGCAACAACAGTGAGGATCCTATATTGATTATGTGACAGATGGATATGTCCATTGCAATGAAAATTCGCAAGTCAAGATGTTTGGACAGAGGGGTATACTGTGGGACACCCTGTGACACATTATAACTTCCAAGATGAGATGTTTTCTATGCTTTATTTTGTTTGTTTGTTTGTTTGTTTATTTATTTATTTTTGTTTTGGGGGAAAGGTTGCCAAGGCAATGGGTGGATATGAAGGGACTAGGGGATGAATGGGACTGAAGTGCATGATATGAAACTCACGAAGAATCAATTAAAAGTTCTTCTTAAGGTATACAAATTTCAGCATGATATCTTCTCATAAAAATGTTCATGTTATGAAGAAGCAGATGTTCTATTTCATTCTCATTCAGTCTTAATCCCCTTATGATTGGTTTCTGTTTTCATGTCCTACCACTGCTTTCTGCATTGGTGTGCATCTGAAAAGACCCCAATCTAGGCTTTGTGTGTATATTTTAAAAATTAGACCCCATTGTATTTGTTCCTTTGTGATTGCCATTAAAATATATTTATTTTATGCATATGAGTGTTTTACCTGCATATATGTCTATGTCCACATGTATGCCTGTTGTCTACAGGCACAAGTGTGAGAAAAAAAGCATTGGATTCTCTGAGCCTGGTGTTATGGATGATCATAAACTGTTAAGCTGGTGCTGAAAATCAAACGTGGGACCTCTACAAGAGTAGAATGTGTTACAATTCTCCCCTTTTAGTACTGGTAGATTCATCCATACAGCCATTCAACAAATTCATATTGATCACTATTCTAGATTTCATGGTTTTTAAACAAATACTGATTTTCCTTCCCCATGACTCCAGAACAGGAGTAGTGGAAATGTTCCAGACCATAGCAGAAACTTTGAGACGTACTGCAAATTCTAGTTTTCAGGGATTATGTTTTCCACTAAAAGAATGCTGTGTCCCATAATTCTACCAAGTCCCTGGCATAGAACAGATCTGAAGTCAAATGTCAGTCTTGGACAGAGTTGCTATACCTGATATTAGGATGACAAATAAGAAGTAAGTGATTATTGTAGTAAGTCAACAATATCTTAGAATTTCTGTGGCTTGATGTGATCAGAGCAAAGACCACAAATAAAGCCAACTGTTACTCGCCATGCCTTGTTCTAGATGCTGGGGGGTTACAAAAATAATTTTTCATGTCCAGTTTAGACTCAAAACTTGAGATCCTCCTGTCTCTGCCACATAACTGTTGGGTTTACAGGTCTATGCCATCACATTCATCTCCTTTATGTTCCTGTCACTTCTATGACATCCTTCCCATCTTTCTGCCACCTGATCAATTCTCACTTTTTTTATGCCTACTATTGGAACATGGCAGTAACAGCAATTGGTGCACGCAATATGGTCTTGCAGCTTCTAACCATGATCTAGCCTCATATATCCCCAAAGGACCTTACTTCTTCTTTTGTTTCCACATTTTTATTATTTAAATTTTTAAATTTATTACAGTTAATTCATTTTGTATCCTAGCTGTAACCCCCTCCTTAATCCCCACCCAATATGGCCCCTTCATTCCTCTTCTGTTCCCATGCAACTTCTCAGGACAACTAATAGGGAGGTACTCCTCCCCTTCCATCTGACCCTATCAGGTCTCATCAGGACTGTCAAGATGAGATCCTCTTTCTCTGTGGCCTAATTAGTCTACCTCACCACGGGGGAGGTGATCAAACAACAAGCCAATGGGTCCATGTCAGAGACAACCCTGCTCCCCTTACTAGGGTACCCACTTGGAGGCTAAGCTGCCATGGGCTACATCTGTGCAGGGGTTCTAGGGTAGCTTCATGCATTGCGCTTGGTTAGAGTATCAGAAAAGACCCCTGGGCCCAAATATTTTGGTTCTGTTGATGTTCTTATGGAGCTCCTGTCTCATCCAAGCCTATCTTCCCATTCTTTCATAAGATTCCCTGCATTCTGCACAAAGTATGCATATGATTCTCAGCATCTGCTTTGATACTTTTCTGGGGAGAGTCTTTCAAAGGACCTCTGTGGTAGGTTCCTGTCCTATTGTCTGTTTTATCTCTTCAAATGTCTGTCCCATTTACCTTTCTGAGTGAGGATTGAGTGTCTTAACCCAGGGTCCTTCTTCTTGTTTAGCTTCTTTAGGTGTACAGATTTTAGTATGATTACCCTATATTATATGTCTAAATATCCACTTAAAAGTGAAAATATACCATATATGTATTTCTGCTTCTGGGATACCTCACTCAGGATGATCTTTTCTAGTTCACACCATTTGCCTGCAAATTTCATGATTTCCTTGTTTTTAATTGCTGAGTAGTATTCCATTTTGAAAATATACCACAATTTCTGTTTATATTCCTCAGTTGAGGGAATCTGGGTTGTTTCCAGATTCCAGCTATTATTAATAAAGCTGCTATGAACAGGGTTGAGCAAATTTCCTTGTTGTTTACTTGAGCATATTTTAGATATACGCCTAGGAGTGGTATAGCTGGATATTGCAGTAGGACCATTCCTGATTGTCTGAGAAAGCGCCAGCTTGATTTCCAAAGAGGTTGTACAAGTTTACACTCCCACCAGCAACAGATTAGGGTTCTCCTTTCTCCACATCCTCTCCACAATGTGTTGTCACTTGAGTTTTTTTACCTTAGCCATTCTGATGGGTGTAAGGTGAAATCTCAGGGTTATTTTGATTCACACTTCTTAGATAACTACCGACGTTGATCATTTCTTTAAGTGTTTCTCTACCATTCCATAATTATCCATTGAAAATTCTCTATTTAGCTCTGTACCCCATTTTTAAATTGGATTACTTGATTTATTGCTTTTTAACTTCTTGAGGTATTTATATATACTGGATATTAGCCCTCTGTCAGATATTGGGTTGGTGAAGATCCTTTCCCAGTCTGTAGCCAGTCATTTTGTTCTGATGACAGTGTACTTTGCTTTACAGAAGTTTTCAGTTTCACGAGGTCCTACTTGTGGATTGTTGATCTTAGAGCCTGTGCTGTTGGTGTTCTTCTCAGGAAGTTGTGTCCCATGACAATGAGTTCAAGGCTCCTCCTCTATTTTTCTTCTACCAGATTTACTATGTTTAGATTTATATTGAGGTCATTGATCCACTTGAACTTTAGTGTTGTTCAGGGTGATAAGTATGGATCTATTTGAATTTTTCTACATGTAGAGATGCAGTTAAACCTGCACCATTTGTTGAAGATGCTGTCTTTTTCCATTGTATGGTTTTGGCATTTTTGTCAAAATCAGGCTTCCATAAGTATGTGGGTTTATTTCTCGGTCTTCTGTTCAATTCCATTGATCCACCATTCTGTTTCTATGACAGTACCACGCAGTTTTTATTACTGTTGCTCTATAGTACAGCTTGAGATCAGGGAAGGAAATACCTCCAGAAGATATTTTATTGTAGATGACTGTTTTAATTATTCTTATTTTTTTTGTTATTCCATATGAAGTTGAGAATTTTTCTTTCAAGGTCTGTAAAGAATTGTGTTGGTAATTTGATGGCATTTGCATTGAATCTGTAGATTGCTTTAGGTAAGATGGCCATTTTGACTATGTTAATCCTGCCAAGTCATGAGCATAGGAGATCTTTTCAACTACTGATATCCTCTTCTATTTCTTTCTTTAGAGACTTGAAGTTCTTTCATACAAGTCTTTGACTTCCTTGGTTAGAGTTACACCAAGGTACTTATATCCTTTGTGGCAATTGTGAAGGGTGTTGTTTCCCTAATTTCTTTCTCAGCCTATTTGTCTTTTATATCTAGGAGGGCTACTTTTTCTTTTTTCAGTTAATTTTGTATCCAGCCACTTTGCTGAAGGTGTTTATCACCTGTAATTTTCTGGTAGAATTTTTGCAGTCACTCATGTATACTATCATATCACCTGCAAATAGTGACACTTTTACTTCCTCCTTTCCAATTTGTATTCTCTTTGTCCCCTTCAGTTATCTTCTTGCTCTAGCTAGGACTTCAAGTCCTATGTTGACGAGATATGGAAAGAGTGGGACAGCCTTGCCTTCTCCCCAATTTCAGTGGAATTGAGTTTAGTTTGATGTTGTCCATAGGCTTGATGTATATTGCCTTTACCATGTTTAGGGATATGCATTGTATCCCTGAACTCTCCAGAAATTTAAACATAAATAAATGTTGAATTTTATCAAATGCTTTTTCAGCATCTAAGGGGATTAATGTGTTTTTCTTTTTTAGTTTGTTCATATGATGGATTACATTGATGGATTTCTGTATATTGAACCATCCATCGATCCTGGGATGAAGCCTACGTGGTCGTAGTGGATGATATCTTTGATGCTTTCTTGGATTCGATTTTCGAGTATTTTGTTGAGTATTTTTGCATCAATGGTCATAAGCAAGATTGGTCTAATGTTATCTTTCTTTGTTGGGTCTTTGTGTGGTTTAGGTATCAATGTGAGTGTGACTTCATAGCATGAGTTTAGTAATGTGCCTTCTGTTTCTATTCTGTGTAATAGTTTGAAGAGTATTGGTGTTAGCTCTACTTTGAAGATCTGGTAGAATTCTGCACTGAAACCATCTGGCCCTGGGCTATTTTTCCTATTATTGTTTTTTGGAGGGGAGACTTTTGATGACAGCTTCTATTTCCTTAGGTGATATGGGACTATTTAATTGATTTACCTGGTTTTCATTCAGCTTCAGTAATTGGAATCAATCAAGAAAATTGTCCATTTCAGTTAGATTTTCAAATTTTGTCTCATATAGGCTTTTGAAGTAAGACCAAATGATTGGATTTCCTCAGTGTCTGTTGTCATGTTCCCCGTTTCATTTCTGATTTTATTTATTTGGATAGTTTCTCTCTGCCTTTTATTTAATTTGGCTAAGGGTTTGTCTAGCTTGTTGATTTTCTCAAAGAACCAGCTCTTGGTCTCATCGATTCTTTAAATTGCTTTATATGATTCTAATTTATTGATTTCAGCCCTGAGTTTGATTATTTCCAGCTGTCTAGTCCTCTTGGGTGTGTCTGCTTTTTCTCCCCCAGGGTTTTTAGTTAAGCCACTAAGTTGCTTGTGTGAGATATTTCAAATTTCTTCTTCAAATTTCTTTCTTAGTGCTATGAACTTTCCTCTTAGCACTGCTTTCATTGTGTCTCATAAGTTTGGGTATGTTGTGCCTTCCTTTTCATTGAATTTTAGGAAGTTTTTAATTTCTTTCCTTCTTTTTTCCTTTACACACCTGTTACTGAGTCATGAGTTGTTCAATTTCCATGTGTGTGTAGGCTTTTTGCTATTTCTGTTGTTGTTGAAGTCCAGCTTTAGCCCATGGTGGTTCGATAGGATATAAGTCATTATTTCAATATTCTTATGTCTGTTGAGGCTTGCTTTGTGATAAACTATATGGTCGATTTTGGGGAAGGTTCCCTTATGTGCTGAAAAGGTAAATTCATTGTGTTTGGGTGAAATGTTATGTAAATATCTTTTAGGTCCATTTGCTTCATAACCTCTGTTAGAGTTATTGTTTCTTCGTTTAATTTCTGTATTGTGGACCTGTCCTTTGTTGTGAGTGGGGTGTTGAAGTCTCCCACTATTAACGTGTGGGGATCTATGTGTGTTTTAAGTTTTATTAATATTTCTTTTACAAATGTGGGTACCCTTGTATTTTGGACATAGATGTTCAGAATTGTGATGTCATCTTGGTGAAATTTTCTTTGATGTGTATGACGTGACTTCCCCATATCTTTTGATTAATTTTGGTTAAAAGTCTATATTTTTAGATAATAGGAATGCTAGTCCTGCTCGCTTCTTGGGTTCTTTTTCTTGGAAAACTGTCTTCCAGCCCTTTACTCTCAGGTAATATCTGTCTTTGTGACTTAGGTCTGTTACTTGTTCATTCATCCATTCCATTACTCTGTGTCTTTTTATTGGAGAATTGATTTCACTGATGTTGAGAGAGATTAATGACTACTGCTGTTAGATCCTTTGATTCTGATATTGTTTGTGTGCTTGGCTAGTTTTAATTTTGCTCTAGTGAGGTTGTTTATTTACTATGTTTTCTTGAGTGTAGTTAGCTTTCTTGGGTTGTATTTTTCCTTCTATTATCTTACGTAAGGTTGGATTGTGGGTTTGTATTGTTCATATTTGTTTTTGTCGTTGAATATCTTGTTTTCTCCATCTATGAAGATTGAGAGTTTTGCTGGGTAGCGTGGGCTGATACCTCTGTTCTGTTTTTGTCTGCATGACATCCATCAAGGCCCTTCTGGCTTTCTTTGTCTCTGTTGAGAAGTCAGGTGTGATTCCAATGAGTATGCCATTATATGTTACTTGACCTTTTTCCCTTGCAGCTTTTAGTAATTTTTCTTAGTTCTGTATATTTCCTGTTTTGATTATTATGTAGCAGGAGGATTTTCTTTTCTGGTATAATTTATTAGGTGTGCTGTAGGACTCTTGTATGCTTATAGCCCTCTCCTTTCAATTGGGGAAATTTTCTTCTATGATTTTTTTGAAAATATTATCTTGGCCTTGGTTTTAGGAATCTTCTTTTTCTTTTATTCCTAACATTTTTTGGTTTTTACTTTTCATGTTGTCTTTGATTTCTTGGATAGTTTGTTTCAGGAATTTTTTAGATTTAACATTTTTTGACGGATACATCGATTTCTTCCATTGCGTTTTCCACACCTGACATTGTTTCTTCTATCTTTTATGCTTACCTCTGCAGTTCCTGTTTTCTTCTCAAAGTTCTTTCTCTCCATGATTTTCTGTATTTGGGTTTTCTTTAATTTTTCCCAATTCTATCTTCTGATTTTGAACCATTTTGTTGATTTCCTTCAGCTGCCTGACTGAATTTTCCAGCTTTTCCCTCAATTACCTCACTTTTGTTTGAACATTCCTCTATTTCTTTTATGCATTTCAGTGTCTTACTTATTTCTTCCATGAAGGTCACAAACTTTTTGGCTGCATCTTCCTGTATTTCATTATGGATGACCATATACTGTTTAACTTTGTCTTCCTGTATTTTTTCTTTGTTTAATTCTTTTTTATAAATTACAGTTTGTTCTCTTTGTATCCCAGCTGCAAATGTCCTAAATTTTTCCCAATCCCACTTTCCCTCCCTCATCTCCTCTAATGACCCTCCCCAAGTCCACTGATAGGGGAGGTCCTCCTTCCCTTCCCTTTGATCCTAGCCTCTCATGTTTCATCAGTACTGGCTGTACTGTCATCCTCTGTGTCCTGGTAAGGCTGCTCACCCATCAGGGGGAGGTAATCAAAGATCCAGCTGCTGAGTTCATGGCAGAGACAGCCCCTTCTCCCCTTACTAGGGTACCCAGTTGGAGGCTGAGCTCCCATGGGTTACATCTGTGCAGGGGTTCTAGGGTAGCTTCATGCATTATGCTTGGATTATCAGTCTCAGAAAAGACACTTATGCCCAAATATTTTGGTTCTCTTGATATTCTTGTAGAGCTCCTGTCCCATCCAGTTGTTCCTCTCTCCCCATACTTTCATAAAATTCCCTGCACTCTGCCCAAAGTTTAGCTATCAATCTCGGCATCTGCTTTGATACCTTGCTGGGTACAGTCTTTCAAAGGTCTTCTGTGGTAGGCTACTGTCCTGTTCCATGTTTTCTCCATCTTCCAATGCCTATCCTGTTTGCTATTCTGAATGAGGATTGATCATCTTAGCCAGAGTCCCTCCTTTTTGCTTATTCTTTAGGTGTACAGATTTTAGTATGTAATATGTAAATTAACAAAATTTCTGTTCATATTCCTCAGCTGAGGGAGATATGGGTTGTTTCCATATTCCAGCTATTATGAATAAAGCTGCTACAAACATGGTTGAGCAAATGTCCTTGTTGTACAGTTGAGCACATTTTGGATATATGCGTACAAGTACTACTGCTGGATCTTGAAGAAGCAGTATTCTTAATTTTCTGAGAAAGTGCCAGCTTGATTTCCAAGGTCGTTGTACAAGTGTATATTCCCACCAAAAATTCCACATCTTCTCCAGCATGTGTTTTCACTTGAGTTTTTTTTAAAGTATTTTTTTATTTAAATATATATATATATATATATATATATAAAGTTTATTCACTTAGTATCACAGATGTTTCCTTTTCCCTCATTCCCTCCCAATCCCACTCTCTCTCCCTTATTCCCTCCCATTCCCCTCTCCAAGTCCACTGATAGGGGAGGTCCTTCTCTGACCCTAGCTTATCAGGTCTCAAAAGGACTGTTTGCATTGTCCTCCTCTGTGACCTGGCAAGTCTACTCCCCACTCAGGGAGGGATGGTCAAAGAGCCCTCCACTGAGTTTATGACAGAGACATTCCCTGTTTCCCTTAATAGGGAACTGGCTGGGATACTGAGCTGCCATGAGCTACATCTGAGCAGGAGTCCTAGGTTATATCAATGAATGGTCCCTGGTTGGGGTATCAGTCTCAGAAAAGATTCCTGTGCTCAGAGTTTGGTTCTGTTGCTCTCTTGAGTTTTTGATCTTAGCCATTCTAAAGGCTGTATGGTGAAATCTCAGGATCATTTTGATTTGCATTTCCTAGATGACTAAGGACATTGAGCATTTCTTTAAGTGTTTCTCTGCCATTCAATGCTCCTCTATTGAGAATTCTCTGTTTAGCTTTTTACCCCATTTTTAATTGGATTACTTGATTTGTTGATGTTTAACTTCTTGAGTTCTTAATATATTCTAGATATTAGCCCTCTGTCAGATATAGGATTGGTGAAGATCCTTTTGCAATATGTAGGCTGTCATTTTCTTCTGAAGACAGTGTCCTTTGCCTTACAGAAGCTTTTCAGTTTCATGAGGTACAATTTATTGATTGTTGATCTTAGAGCCAGTGCTGTTGGTGTTCTGTTCAGGAAATTTTCTCCTGTAGCAATGAGTTCAAGTCTATTCCCCACTTTTTCTTCTAACAGGTTTAGTGTGTCTGGTTTTATTTTGAGGGCTTGGATCTACTTGGACTTTATTTTTTTGCAGGATGATAAATATGAATCTATGTGCATTTTCTACAGGTAGACAAGGAGGTTGGCCAGCACCATTTGTTAAAGATACTGTCTGTTTTCCCTTGTGTGGTTTTTTTTGTTTGTTTGTTTTTGGGTTTTTTTTTTTTTTTTTTGGTCAAAAATCAAGTATCCGATGGTGTGTGGGTTTATTTCTGGGTCTTTTATTGGATTCCTTTGATCCAACATTCTATTTCTTTGCCAGTAACATTCTTTTTTTTTTTTTTTTAACATTCGCTATGCAATACAGCTTAAATCAGGGATAGAAATACCTCCCAATGATCTGTTGTTAGACATGATTTTTTTAAAGAAATTCTGAGGGATTTTTTTGTTTCGTTTTTCCATATGAAATTGAGAATTTTTCTTTCAAGGTCTGTAAAGAATTGTGTTGGTAATTTGATTGGAATTGCATTGAATCTGTAGATTGTTTTTGGCTGAATGGCTATTTTCACTAATGTTAATCCTACTGATACATAAACATGGGAGATCTTTCCACCTTCTGATATCTTCTTCAATTTCTTTCTTTAGAGACCTGAAGTTTTTTTTTTCAAAGAGGTCTTTCACTTGCTTGGTTAGAGCCACCCCAAAGTTCTTTATATCGTTTGTGGCTGTTATGAAGGGTGTAGTTTCCTTAATTTCTTTCTCAGCCCTTTTATCTTTCATATACATGAAGACTACTGATTTTTTTGAGATAATTTTGTATCCAGCCACTTTGCTGCAGGTATTTATCAGCTGAAGGAGTTCTCTGGTTGAATTTTTGGGGTCACTCATATATACTATCATATCATCTGTGAATACCGAAACTTTGACTTCTTCCTTTCCAATTTGTATCCCCTTGATCTCCTTTAGTTTTCTTAATGCTCTAGGTAGGACTTCAAGTACTATGTTGAAGAGATATAGAGCAAGTATAGGTAAAGCAAGGCAAGATAGCCTTGCCTTGTCCCTGATTTCAGTGTGACTGATTTAAGTTTCTCTCCATTGAGTTTGATGTTGGCTATAGGCTTGCTGTATACTGTCTTTACTACGTTTAGGAATGTGCCTTGTATCCCTGATCTCTCCAAGACTTTCAACATGAATCAGTACTTGATTTTGTCAAATGCTTTTTTGCCGTCTAAGGAGATGATCATGTGGTTTTTACCCTTCAGTTTGTTTATATGGCATATGGTCCTGTGTGTTAACTGTGGATATTGGTAGTCAGGCGGGCTCTCCTCCCACCAAGGGAAGTCCTGGAGACATTTGCCTTGCTACTGTATTTCTTGCTCTGAATATAGTGAGCTGTTGCTGCTTTTCTTACACTGTGTTTGCTGAGTTCAGTCCTCTGGAAGAACCAGGAAGCTCTGCAGTTTGGTCAGTTTGGCTGGGGAGACAGATTTGTACCTTGGAGCAGTATCTGGGGGCTGAATCCATGGATCCCAGAATTCTGTAGGTCTGAGGTTGGCGCTCTCTGCCCAAGTTCCCAAGCAGTAATCAGTCGCAGGTGAGCGCAGCACACAGGCATGTGGAAGGAGGCCAGAGCCCAGAGCCTACAGGAATCCAGAAAAATTTCTGGGAATTAACTTGGTGTCCTGAGTTCGGACCTGATGTTTCTTCTACCGTGGGGTTTCCTCCCAAGAGGGAGACCCTGTCTGTGGTGTTTTGGGGACCATAATTCCCTGTATATGGGGTCCACAGTTCAATCTGGGTTGGTGAGTAGAGCACCCAGGAACAGGCCAGTGGGCTCTGAGCTGGTGACTGAGCACCTGCAGGAACCTGGGAAATTTTCCTGAGCACTTTTTGTGGTGGGAGGTTGTTTGGGTGCCCTGAGTTTATACCTGTTGTTTCCTTCCCCGTGGGGTTTCCTCCCAAAAGGGAAACTTAGTCTCTGTTGCTTTGGGGCCCAGAGATCAGTCTGGGATGGTGATCAGAGTACGCAGGCCCATGTCTCTGGGCTGGTGACTGAGTGCGTGCTTGGACCCAGGAACTCTTCTGGGGTTTAGCTTCATGACCTGAGAATGGACCAATTGCTTCCAACACTGTGGGGTTTCCTCTCACTTGGGAAAACAATTGCTGGTGTTTCGGGGCCCAGAGTTCAGTCTGTTGGTCATTGTTCAGTCACTGCTGTTCTGCTCTTCTGATACAGTGTCCTTTTGGTGCCATCATCTTGGATTCTCTCAGACCTTGCCTCTTCTTATCATCAAGTCTGGACTCTCATTTTCCAAAACTTCATCTTCTATTTCCTCTTGTATTCTCATGTTTGGCTACATTAATGTTCTTGATGATCAAAGCACACATTCTACAGGACAGTATCTTCTGAGCCACGTAGAATCCTCTTCCAGGACCAATGTCCCAAAATCCCCTAGCTGCTGGAAGTATTGATGGATAATGACTTTCACAATTACCCCTCTCTAGAGGGTGCATTCACTTGAAGATGATCATCTCACCCTTACAATTATATTTTCTCATAGGCAACATAAATCTAATGACCACCTAAGGTAGTAGTAGTGAAAGAAGCCATGAAGAGCTGTCTAGGGATCGGAGGTGAGACTGTTGATTAAGACCTGGCAATGCAGGCACAAAAACCTGAGTTCAGACCACTAGGACCCTTGTTTGAAAAGCTTGGTTCAGTAGGTGCCTATAATCCTAGCCCTGGGGAGATGGAGACAACCAGCCTAGCTGAACTGCCGAATTAGGACCAAGTTTAGTCAGTCTCTGTTTTAGAAAATAAGGTGTAGAGGAATTGAGGAGGGCTTTCAACATCCACAGATGTGCATGTGAGCACACACACACACACACACACACACACACACACACACACACACACACACAAATACTCACAGCTGTCATGAAGCACTGAGCTGTATCCACATCTCAAGATAATGATTATTGAATAAACAAATGAGTAGATGGATGAGTGTAGCTTAGTCATTTTTAAGGTTAAACATGAGGGCAGAAATTTCTTTCTTCCTCAGGTTGCCTCTTTTGGGGGTAGTTGTTAAGGTAAGTAGGAGGATGTCCTTTGGTGTCTTATAACATCCATTCTCAAGGGGGCACACATACATTGATCCTATGATAGTGTTGGAAGGGCAGATTTTAAGATCTCAGTAGAGCTGTATTTTCAGTTTATTCCCCCCTCTCTGTCTCTCTGTCTCTCTGTGTGTGCCTGTGTGTGAGAGTGTGTGTATGTATGTGTCTGTCTGTGTGTGTTTGTATATGTGTGTTTGTGTCTGTGTGTCTGTATGTGTGTGTGCATGCATGTGTGTGTGTATGCATATGTGTGTTCATAATTAACATTTAAGTTTCACAGTAGGCATTAATGGTCTGTGTCACAGTTTAGGTTTCCTAGGAAACAGACTCAGAGACTGAGTTAATGTACAAGTTAGTTTTTAAGGTGAGTTTCTGGGATCAATGACTATGGAAGGGAGGAGGAAATAGAAGTGGCCACAGGGAAAGGCTGAACTGCATTATAGACACAGAGACAGCCTCTCCTCTCTGGAATTTAAAAACTGTATTGCTCTTTGAAGGTTTCTCAAATTAGGCTGATGTGAGCACTCATTTATCCTCTTGCTTTAGATGTCATTGTATCTGTTCTGGCCAAAGGATGATGTGATTTTGTGTAAGGATGTTCTCTGCAACTGTGGCTGACCCTGAAGTGGCTGACACTTGAGAAGCATTAGCTCACTGGGCTCCCATGAAAATCAAGCATTTCCTTTAAGGGGGATTTGAGGGTGTATCTCCATATTCAAAACAGTCTGTTATATGTGCTTTCCATCTTTTCCCTTCTCTTTTGCTGTTGTTGCCTTTCCTTTCTGTATTAGTGGTAATAGAAGGCTTATCATCTCCATCTTTTTTTCACACTTCCTCTCTTAGAATAGCCTTCCTTTTATTTGTTGAGCTAGCTTTCATATACTTAAAGTGAATCTTTGAGCATCATCTCCTCAAGATATTTTTCTGGGTTCCTCAGAACAGGAGAAGATGATTTCAGGGTTGAAGGTAGCTCAGCAGTACAGTGCAGTTCAGTCTCTAGCACCTAAAATATGTAATTATCTGTAACTTTAAAACAATACCACCCTGGGGGCTAGAGAGATGCCTCAGTGAATAATCATCTTTCAGAGAATTAGAATTTGGTTTCCACCACCCACTTTGGGAGAATCTAAACCACTTGTAACTCCAACTCTAGGGTATCTGACTTCCTCTTTTGGCTTTTTCAGGCATTCTCATACACATATGTAAATACATACATACCTGAGCATAAATAAAAATAAATTCTTTTAAAATAGTCTACCTTTTTGAATTGAAAGCAGACTTTTTGTATGACTGTTATTCTGCATACATCTAGCATGCCAGACGAGAAATTCTTCCAGAGCCGAGCCCCTGGCAATATCTGATTTAGACCCAGATGGGGATTTAGTTCATGTTTGCCAGATTCATAGAAGAGTAGTAGCTCTCATTAACAGTAGTGGCGTGTGTGTAACCCTCTTGGCTAAGAAATTACACAATGCAACTCTGTAACATTAAATATGTTTATTCAACTTTTATCATGTAGGGCTTACACTTTCTGAATCCTTTGACTTGCCTGGCTATTTGTCAAATGAACAGTGTGTGTTCTACTTTTCTATGCTGGTTTTTAAAAAATTGTTTATTACAATTTATTCACTTGGCCTGCTCTTTAATCACCTCCCCCTGAGGGGGGAGCAGCATTACCAGGCCACAGAAGAAATCAATGTAGCCACTCCTGATAAGACCTGATAGACTAGGATCCGAGGGAAGGGAAAGAGAACCTCCCTTATCGGTGGACTGGGAGAGGGACATGGGTGGTAAAGAAGGAGGGTGGGATTGGGAGGAGAGGAGAGAGGGGTTACAGGGCGATACAAAGTGAATAACCTATAATTAATAAAAATAAAATTAATTAAATAAAAATAAGAAAAAAACAATTTATTCACTTTGTATCCCAGCTGTAGCCCTCTCCTTTCTTCCCTCCCAATCCTGCCCTCTCTCCCACTTTTCCTCCAATTCCCCTTCCCCAGTCCACTAGATGAGGTCCTCCTCCCTTTCCATAGAACCCTGGCCTATCAGGTTTAATCAGGACTGTCTGAATTTTCTCCCTCTGTGACCTGGTTAGGTTGCCTCTCCCTCAGGAGTTGGTTATCAAAGTGCCAGCCACTGAGTTCATGTCAGAGACAGCTCCTGTTCTCCTTATTATAGAGAGCCCATTTGGAGACTGAGCTGACATGGGCTACAACTGTGCAGGGGTTCTAGGTTATTTCCATGAATGGTCCTTGGTTGGAGTATCAGTCTCAGAAAAGACTCTTGTGCCCAGATTTTTCGCTTCTGTTGCTTTCTTTGTGGAGCTCCAGTCCCCTCCAGGTCTTTCCCCTTCTTCCATAAGATCCACTGCACTCTGCCCAAAGTTTGGCTATGAGTCTCAGCATCTGCTTTGATATGTTGCTGTGTAGAGTGTTTCAGAGACCCTCTATGGTAGGCTCCTATCTTGTTCCTTGTTTTCACCCTCTTCTGATGTCAGTCTTATTTGCCTTTCTGAGTGAGAATTGATCATCTTACCCAGGGCCCTCCTTCTGGCTTAACTTCTTTAGGTGTACAGATTTTAGTATGTTTATTCTTTATTATATGTCTAATATGCACTTATAAGTTATTTGTGCTTCTGGGGGATACCTCACTCAGGGTGATCTTTTCTTAGTTCCCAGCATTTACCTGCAAATTTCATGATTTTGTTTAAGCAACCAATAGGTTAGGGCATTTTGGTGGGTCATAAATATATTCTTGATGCATAACAATACCTCGGTTCCTCTCTGGTGCCTATTTCTGATATGTAGGGTAGGTTAGTGGGAATTGTGGTAGAGAGAAGTGTGACACCACAGGCAAACACAGATGTGTCTAGAGAGCAGGCATTTAAGGCAAGGAACATCAGTTCTAGGTTGAGGTAAGGCCACCAAATAGGAGTATGCACACATTATCTTGTTTGTATACCTACTTTACACAAGGCTTGTGAACTAAGAGCACTCAAACATGCACAAATGATGTCATAACTGAAGCCTTCTAGTGTGTAGCCAACTGGTAACAACATTGCCAAACCAGGGCAAGCTGAAGGTAGAAAATAAGATGGTGAACTAAGGATGCAGGACAACTCTGAAAGTCCACAATTAGGCAAAAGCGAAAACTAGTCCTGAATATGGATGTGAGAATGTTAGCCAAACACTGATCATGGTATTAAGGGAACACTTTTACTTAGCATATGAGACTGGCAATTAGTAGAACAATCTGGGTAGACTGGCTTTGTTTGAGATGTCCATGCTTCTGTTTTCTTTTTTAAGAATGAAAGGCAAGAAAGGGTTCGAGTAGTCAGACTAGTTAGGCACTTACTGCAATAATGTACATGCGCTATGACTAGAGCTTAGGGCAGATTGGCCCAAAGGGCTGCTGTCTGAGAGGGACTGCTCTTATTCAGTTCCTCCCATGTAGGGGTCAGTATGCAAAGGCTAGGAGGTCATGTGGGTTATAAGGTCACAAGTGTCATAACTCGAATTTAAAGTCTGCCACTTATAGTTTTACTTAAGAAATGGGAGACAGGGAGGCAATGGTAAAAGAAAATGTGTTTGTTTACTGGGAAGGAAAAAATGTAAAGTTCTCGGTATCTTGCCTATAACAGTGTTGCAATTTATAGAAAATATGAAGCAAATGTAAGGCAATTATCATACGTAAATTTTCTCTGAGGTAAATGATCTGAATCATTTCCTGGAAGAAGACCTCTCCTCTTGTGCAAGGACTTCAAGAAATTTTCACCTGTAGTCTGGGGAAAATTTTTTAATTCTTTATAGTCCACACTGCACAGTATGATTGTTCAGAACACTTAGGGCATTTTACATTTAATATAGGGAACTATTTCCAGAAGGGAGATCACAATAGCTGCCTACTACAGATGTTATTTTCCTAAGACCACCTGAAAGTTTCCAAAAGCGACCTCCTGCCATTGACTTTCCCATTTGGATAGATCTGGAAAATCTATTACTCACACGGTATATTCGAGTATACCCACACACTAGTCTGCTGCATACTGAACTGAGATTTTCCATACTGAACTGAGATTTTCATAAGGAACTGAACCCTGAGTATATTTTATCCTGACACGATACCTTCCTTTCCAGTCCCTGTATTCCCTCTTAAAGAAGTATTTTCTATTGAAGCATAGATCATTCTATTTTTTATTTCTTGTCACAATAAATGACTTAAATGGCTCCATATACATGCATATAGTTTATTCAAAAGTATATCTTTGGAATGCATGCTGGTTCTCTCAGAAAGAAATGGAATGATCATGGCAGTATTTATAATCATCTTAGTTTATGAGTGGCATTTGATGATGTGGATACACAGTTATATGTGTCCACATATAACTGATATAATCAAAGAAAAAGAGGCTATCAACTTGAGAGTGGAGGGCATAGAAGGTCTTTGAGGGAGGGTAGTTTGGAGAAGGGAGGAAAGAAGAAAGAGAGAGGGAGAAGTGGTATAATCTTATCTCAATTAAAAACATTGGAAAAACAACAAAATAAACAAAGCCCCCTGAATTCTGGGATGAGGTGTGTAACTCAATTCACAGAATGCTTGCCGGTCATGCATGAGGTATTGGGTTTGGTCCCCAGAACTGCATTAACTAGTCATGGAGGTACATGGCTATAGTCCTAGTACTGAGGAAATAGAGGCAGGAGGATCAGAAGCTCAAGGTCATCCTTGACTTACATAGCTAGTTGAATGGCCCTTAGTTTCCTAAATTTTATTATTTTTTATTTCCATGCTTGTCTTTATAGTCTTGGTACATTTTATACTTGAACATAAATAATGTATTCTTCAGTTTGACAATTTAAAATTTATGTAAATAGTAAAATATTGTATACGTTAAACTGCAAGTTGTTTGTGTGTGTGTGTTTTCTTTTGTGTGTGTGTGTGCAATCAGCATTATATGTGTAACTTCAGAGCTATGGAGATTGGTTGTGCATAATTTAGGGAGAGCTGTGTGCTCTCAGGTCTGGATGAATAGTAACTCCTGCAGTTATACAGTACTGAGATTCAGTGTGTTTCTGAATATGACCATAAAAATATCTCCCAATTAGGGAAACCTATAATTCAAGCTGCTTGAAAGGCTGAGATAGGAGAATGGTTTGAGCTCAGCAGATTGGGATAAGCCTGGGAAATACAGTGAGACTCCATCTCTAAGTGACCAAACAAACAAACAAAAGAAATAAATGCCCATCCCACAAGTTCTTTGTGATATGATCTTGTTATGCCCCCATAACAAGAAATGAAACTTTTTTTCCCTTATGGGATGGCTTGGCATTAGAATTTAACTACTATGATGCAGTAGAAAGGATACTAGGAATGTCTGAGGATACTAAATGTGAAAGCTAGAGCTTTTACTTTACTACCTGGAAGACTTATTGGTGTGAGGGTACCATGATGCGAGGAAGTTTAAGCTGACCATATGGTAAGAGAGGGTACTTTTGTGGAACACTAAGGTGCCACATATGCATTGTACTTTCTAGTTCAGCCCACCTTCAATGCCATCTGAATGCAGCTGAGTGAAGGAGCCCAGCTGGTAGTATCATGTGAAACAGAACTGTGCAGTTGAGCCCTGACCTCAATTCCTGACCCACAGTAGCACAAGCAAATAAAACAGAACTTGGGGAAAGAACCCTTCAGAGCATTCACAGTTGTCCCAGGTTGAGTTAATTGTTACACATGGACATTGAAGCAAAGAAGGTGACCTTTGTTTGCAGTTCTGTGAATCTCAGGCAGTCCCTGAAGTCTTAGGGAGGACTGCCAGCTGCAGTGGGTACCACAAATTTCCTCTATAAGAAAGATCTGAGAAATTTATAGTACCCACAAATATTCAGCTGCATAACCTGATTATAACCTTTTTTTTTCTGAAGATGGATATTTGGATTCCATGAGCATCAGACATTCTTTCCTATTTTCTAAATATACTGAAATTTTGTGGTTTATATTCAAATTCCATTTTAAAATTTTAATTTTGAATTTATAGTTTAATTACATTTCTTTCCTCCCTTTCTTCCCTTGAAATCCTCCAGTTTGCCCCTCTCCACTATCCTTTACATACATGACCTCCTATTAATTGTTATTGCATGTGTGTGTATATGTGTGTTTGTGTATATTCCTAAATATAACCTGCTCAGTCTGTATATTACTTCTACGTTTAAATGAACCCAAAAGTGATTTAATTTTTTCTGTGTGTGAAGTAAAGATCCATTTTATGAATACACAAATATTTGCTAATTTGCAGTGATATCTCTGTCCTATATCAACTGTTTTGGTACCTTGCTTGGCTGCCGGTTGGCTCCTTTATCTTTTATTGAAGTTACATCATAGTACTCTAATCAGTATAAATGTGTAAGAATTGAACAGGGCTATTACCTTGCTATTACAGTTCTCCAGGAGTGTCCAAACTACTGTTGATCTTTTTTATATATCATAGAGTTTAAGTAGTATAATGTTTTATAAATAATTTTTATTATGTTATCTTTTCTTCCTATATAATTAGGTAATTTTATTCCAATAAAGATTAAATTTATAGAATGATTTTATTGTATTTGTTAAGATAAATTTTTTTCTGTCTTTATCAATGATTAAAAACAGTACTTTTTTTCAGTGCTAGGAATGTAACCCAGTACTTGATGCATTGTAGGCTAGCACTGAACGATACCCTAACCTTGTTCTTACGCTTCTCTGATCTGTTTCTGCTTGATACGGTTTTGGTACCTTTGTAATCCTTGGAAAGCTAGAACACTACTTCTATTTACTGCAAGGATTTTTTACAATGTTGGAAGGATTTCTTCTTTGAATGCTTAGTGAAACTTTATAAACCATCTAGGCCCAATGTATTTATATACTTATTTACCCCATCAGTGCTTATTGAACTACCCAAATTTTCTATTTCTCAGTTAGTTTGGATTGGCTATATTTCCTCTGCATTTTGCTACTCTAAGTTATTTCTTTGACTTTAGAATTTTTATAGTATTATGAAACTGTATTTGTTGTGTTTTGTTTTGTTTTGAGACAGGATCTCATGCAGGCCACTATGGTCTCAAAATAGGTAGCCAAGGATGGTTTGGAATCCCCAAATCATCTTGCTTCTAGCATCCCTCTTGGGTGCTAGAATTACAAGAGTGTGCCAGTATGTATGCCCTGCCACAGTATCTTATATTCAATTATTTTTTGGTTTCTTAAAATTTTATTCGTTGTCTGTCTTTTAGTTCTTAGCTTTATTATTTCCTTTCTTCTACTCCATTTGGGATTAGCTTGTTTTTTTATTCAATCAACTTCTTAAATTCAATATTTAGTTTTACCAATTTTCATTTCAGCTCTTTTCACAATTTTAAAACTTTTGCATTACAACTATTGAGTGAAGTTGGGAAACTAGCACAGAGAATTTCTATGTCTATTTTACCATTTTTTTAAATCTTAAGTGCCCATGGTACAATATCCAGGAAAACTATGTTAATGCAATGTATGTATATACAACTTTGTCACATGTATTAACTTATGGAACTCCCATCACAATCAAGATTCTATCACTGCAGAGATCTCTCTCCTTCGATCTCCTCATGCACACCACCTTTCATCCTTATTTCTAGTTACCTACAAAATTGTTTATTCCTGTAACTATGTGAATGCAGTATGTTCTGCTTCCTTCTGCACAGGTAATTGTAGGGGTTGGAAATTTTTTAATAGACATATCTTCTGGAAGCTTATTTCATCCATTTGGAGGCTGTAAAAAGACCTCTGCTTTTCATGTTCCTCCCTGGGCTTGAGGAACACAGGGGACACAAGCTCCATTGTACTCTGTGAGCAATGGTTACTCTGAACCCTGATTAGTGGTTTACAGGCCAGGTAGTTCTCAGTCTCAGAAATAATCAAACAATCAATGCTAAAGGAAGAAATCAGATGAATGCTTTGGAGATCAAAGGTAGCTGTGAGCAAGACATTCCTCTCCAGAGCACAGGACAGGTTGTCATCATTGGGTTGTGGAGATATGAACAAAAACACTGACACTTTACTGAATGCCACCTACTGCATACCATCCCTTATTGTCCTTGTTGCATCACCTAGGATCTTGCTGGGTACTAACAGAAAAGTCTTGTTTTGGTGGATAATATCTAATTCCTGCATCTCCTTCTTAATCTTTTTTCAGCCATATAACTTACCCACTTAATAGTTACTAAATCTGGTTCTTTAATCAAATGGTCAAACTATTCATTCTTGGTACATGATGAATAGTAGTAGGAAGATGTTCAGCTCTATTGCTCTCTCAGCTTCACATCCTATCACTGTTTTCCAGCTTCTCCAGCATGTGTTGTGCCACATCGCAAGGAAGCTGGATCACTTGATCCTATAAATCATATAAGATGTAACTGTCTTTCTAATTCTTGGTAAAACATGGGTAGAATGATATTTCCAAAGGTGATGAGGTGGATACATTAAAGTCCTGAAGCTGACCTAGAAATCTCAAGTAGGTGCTGTAAAAAGTTAATGTTCACCAAGGCTCTGGATTTGATTTCTCAAATCTGAAAAAGAAAAGGCTGATGTCTACCTATTCTTGATTCTGCAGTTTGACATAGTTAAGGAACTATTTGAGCAGGATTAAGTGGCTTTATGTGGGTACAGTAAAACAACCCTGTCTTGGAAATACTGTAGGTACCTGTGTCAGAGGCAAGAACCAATGGTTTGGGTTGCCACTTTTTCTTGGACCAGGTAGGGTGTTTGCTGCTGATTGCTTATAGACAAGGCAAAAGAGGCCTAGGGATGTGTCTTCCCAATTATTCTGGGAGTTCTTCACTGCCTTGAGCTGCAAAAACAACATAAAATTTGAAGATATGACAAGAAATAGTAAGACATGCTCTCATGAATTGTTATGTTCAGATGGGTCGCTGGCTACTGGGACATCCTCCACACATTACCTAAAGCTTCTCTTTTCACAGATGGTCTTCTCTCCAGGGCTACATCCTCTGAAAACCGACTCACCTTGAAGTAGCCTGTTGCAAAGTGGAAGTAGATGAGAGCCTGTGGGACTGACCAAGCCTCTTGCTACCTCAAACTCTATCCTCTTCATGCTCCTCATTCAGCTTCTGCTCTGACTTTAAGTCAAAGGCAATGGTAGAGATGTCATAATGAGGATTCTTGTATCTGTCAAGGTACTCTAGAGAAACAGAGCTTATAGAATTAATATATTTGAGTATATTTATTAGAATGTCTTATAGGCTATGGTTCACCTACCCCAAAACAGCCCTCTATCAATGGAAAGTCCAAGAATCCATTCACAAGGATTCATGTTCAGTTCATGAGTCTGGATGACCAGTCTCAGATGATCTTCACTACATGACAGAATCCCAAAAAATCCATTCCTTCATGGACGTGAAGGAATGATCTTGCCAGTAAGAGGGAGGACAAGCAGGCAAAGAGAGCAAGCTTCCTTCTTCCATGTCCTTTATATAGGTGGTCTCAAGAAACTGTGGCCCATATTAAAAGTGGATCTTCCCACCTCAAAATATCTGGATTAAAGGTGAGTCTTCTCACTTCAAATGATATAATTAAGAAAAATCCCTAGCCACTTGGGTTTTAGTAGATTGTAGACATAATCATGTTGAAAACCAAGAATAACTATCATATTCCCACTACTTGAGCCTTAGTGGAATTTCTGGCATGTTGATGCCTCATAATTTTGATCACCCAACTGGGGCTTGCTGGAGCAACAGTGAGGATACCCTGGTTTAAGTATATTTTCAGTGTGCTTGTGCCATGATTTAGCTTTTTGCACTCATTGGCATATTATGCAGAAACCCAATACTCCACATCAGTCTTTACAGGTTACCTGAGATATTACTGATGAACAGCCTTTTATTCATTTCCGAAGCTGATGGGGACAGAAATGAGCAACTGTAATTTTGAAAGGGCTCTGGTGGTTACAGATTCCATTCTCTAATGCTGAAAGTCTTGGCCTTAGATTTGGATGCTGATTTGATGTGAGACTGGGAATTGATCTGACTTTCTGAGAGCACCGGATTTAGCTAGTATGAAGCAATTTCTGGATTATCGCTGTTGATCATATGCTATCCACGGTCCATGGGCAACCCAGACACTTCAGAAATACTGTGCGCACTTCCCCATTCCTGGAAGTATTGATGTCTGATTCATCAAGATACCATTCAAAGCCTCCAAGAGGGTAGCTGAGATATAGGCTTACCCTATGATACACTTCATATATATATATATATGAATATATATGTATATATATGTATATATACATATATATGATATACTTCATACACATGCACATATACCGCATGATACATCTCATAATATACCTCACAAACCACCTCATGATATACATCCTTTCTGTAGTCTGAAGGCCTAGCTCCCAGTTCTGCTTCTTAGAGTTGGACACCAATGCATACCGTATAAAGATCATGGGCCAACATGATCATTAGTGCCAAAAATTATCTTCTTCAAATTCCCATACTCCCTGAAAAAGGGGCAATCACAGATAGAAATGTTTGGGGCCTGGTAGAGTTGTAGGGCTATGGAATGCCGTTGTTAGGACATACACAGGTAGACTCAATATGTCCTTGATATAGACACCACTGCTTACATGAAGTTCCCTGCAGCATGGAGTGGTGATGCCTGCTTCCTCAGCCATTTAACTTGCTTTTCATTGACTAAGCACAGCAAGAGTATGTGGGTATGTGCAACCCCACCTCTCTCTCTCTCTCTCTCTCTCTCTCTCTCTCTCTCTCTCTCTCTCTCTCTCTCTCTCTGTGTGTGTGTGTGTGTGTGTGTGTTGATAGGGATGGAAGTTCAAGGGCAGCCTGGGAAACATGGTAAAAGTGTCTCAAATTAAAAGAAAATGGAGGGCTTGGAGGGCTGGCAGGATGTCCCAGTGAATAAGAGCCTTGCATAAAATTGACCACCTGACTTTGATATCTAGAACCTACATAGTGGAAGGAGAGGTTTGACTTCTATAGGTTGTCCTCTGACTTGTACATGCATGCATTGTACAGTCACACAAGCACATAAAATAAAAGTAAAAAAAAATACAATGAATTCAGGGAAATAGAGTGCTTGTCAAGCACATACAATATTCTGAGTTCAATCATTAGTTCCATCAAAACTAGTTATTTGGGAAATGTTCCCTCTTCTCTGTTTTGGATTTTTGGGGGGTAGATTTCATAGTACTGCTTTTTAAAAGATGCTTACTTTGCTGAGAATTTTAAAGTTACCAATTCAATTTTTCTAATAGTTAAAGGATTATTCCAATTATCTCTTTCATATTGGTTAAGCTGCTGTAACATGACCTTACAGTGTGGGATTCAATCAACATCAGGTCACACAGCTGAACCTCAAAAGAGTTCCCCAGTCCCACCAGGTGCTCAGTCACCATCCCAGAGCCACATGTCGCCAGCATGCTTTGATCACTGTCCCAGACTGAACTGTGGACCCCTCAACACCAGAGACTGGGATTTCCAGTTGAGAGAAAACCCCATGGTGCAGGAATTTATCAGGACAGACCTTAGGTCACCCAGACAATCCCTGGAAAAAGACCTGGGTCCGGCAGGTATCCAGGTGGCAGCCCAAAGTGGGGTGCTTAGCCACCAGCACAGAGTCTTGCCTGTGTGCCCAATTCACCATCCTAGACAGAACTGAGGGCCCCAGGGCACCAGAAACTGAGTTTCTCTGTCAGGTGGAAGCCCACAGTGAGGGGAAGAGCATGTCTGACCTCAGAGCACTCAGCCACCCCCACCCTCAAAAAAAAGTTTTCGAGAAAAGTCCCTGGGCTTCTACAAGCACCCAGGCACCCAGTCGACCAGTCACCAGCAAGGCAGAGACACGTGCCTGTGTCTGCTTTCTCTACATGCCATACCAGACGGACCTCCAGACCCCAAAACACTACAGACCCGGAGAAAACATTGGTTCTAACCCTGAGGACACCTAGCTCCAGAAAATCTTCTGGGTTCCCACAGGCTCTAGGCTCTAGCCTTCTACTGCACACATGGGTGCCATGTTTACCTGTCGCTGATTATGGCTAGGTTATTGGGACACACCACTCCAATCTCAGACCTACAAAAACCTGAGAGCCATTGGAGCAGCCCTCAGATACTGCTCCAAGGTGTGACCAGTTATTTCCAGCTTAACTGATGAAACCACAGGACTCCAAGGTTCTTCATGACAGCTGTACATGGCAAATACAGCTTAACAACAGCAGCAGCAGCTCACTAAATTCAGAGTAAGAAACCCAGCAACAGGACAACCATCTCCAGGACTTCCTCTCCTGAAGAGAGGAGAGCCTTCCTGAACAACACAGTAACCACAAAGGTCCATATGGCTGAGGTGAACTGTGACAATTCCTAAAAAGTACCATCATTCAGTTGACCATACTCAAAAAGCTGAGAAGATCTCCTTTAGAACCCTGCCAAGGAGATTCTCCCACCCCAGGACTCTAGCAGGCACCAGAAATTAATAGACAACACCTGAGACAGACAGATGGATAGAGGCCAGCGTAAAAGAAAAACCAACAAAAGGCGAAGTAGTGTGGCATCCCCAGAACCCAGGTATCCAGGAGCAAGTAATCCTGGACACCTTAACATAAGTGAAATTCAAGAAGATAACCTTACATCTATGCTTATGAAGAGGTTAATGGAGAAAACAAAATGCGTAAAGAAGTAGAGGAAGATAGAATCAAATAGATTATTGCCATCAGTAAAGAAGTACAGGAAGATGCAGCCAAACAGTTTGTGGCTTTCAGAGAGGAAAAAATTAAATTACTGAAAGAAATAAAAGAAACAGAGGAATGTTCAAACAAACAGGTAAAGGAATTGAAGGAAAAAGAGGAAAATACAGTCATACAGGTAAAGGAAATCAACAAAACTGTTCAAGATATGAAGATAGAAATAGAAAAATTAAAGAAAACACGAACAGAGGAAATCGGGGAGAAAGAGAACTTAGGAAAGAAAACAGGAACTACAGAGGTAAGTATAACCAACAGACTACAAGAGATGGAAGAAAGAATCTCAGGTGTGGAAGATACAATGGAAGAAATCAATGTTTCCATCAAAGAAAATTATAAATCTAAAAAATTCCTGACACAAACCATCCAAGAAATCCAAAACAACTTGAAAAGACAAACCTAAGAATAATAGGAATAGAGGAAAAAGAAGATTCCTATCTCCAAGGCTGGAAAATACTTTCAAAAAAATCATAGAAGAAAATTTCCCCAACTTAAAGGAGAGGCCTATAAGCATACAAGAGGCCTACTTCACACCTAATAAATTAGATAAGAAAAGAAAATCCTCCCACTACATAATAATCAAAACATTAAGTATACAGAACAAAGGAAAAAATACTAAAAACTGTAAGGGAAAAAGGCCAAGTAACATATAATGGCAAACCCATCAGAATCACACCTGACTTCTCAACAGAGACTATAAAAGCCAGAAGGGCCTGGGTGGATATCATGCAGACCCTAAGAGAACACAAATGTCAACCCAACAAAACTCTCAGTATTTATGGACAGAGAAAAAAAGATTTTCAACAACAAAAACAAATTTAAACAATATCTACACATAAATCCAGCGTTACAGAGGAAACTAGAAGGAAAAATACAACCCAAGAAAACTAACTACTTTCAAGAAAATGCAGGAAATAAATAAACTCACCACAGCAAAACAAAAAGTAGCCAAGCACACAAACACACTATAACAGCCAACATCAATATCAAAGGATCTAACAGACACTGGTCATTAATCTCTCTCAACATCGGTGGACTCAATTCTCCAATAAAAAGACACAGACTAACAGAACGGATATGTAAACAAGATCCAGCAATCTGTTACATACATGAAACACAGCTAAGTAACAAAGATATACATTACCTGAGAGGAAAGGACTGGAGGATGGTTTTCCAAGAAAATGGCCCCAGGAAGCAAGAAGGAGTAACCATTCTAAAATCTAATAAAATATATTTTCAATGAAAATTAATAAAAAGAGATAGGGAAGGACACTTCATACACATCAAAGTAAAATCCCACCAAGAACACATTACAATTCTGAACAGCTATGTCCCAAATACAAGGGCATCCACCTTTGTAAAAGAAAGATTAATAAAACTTAAACCACACATAGATCCCCACACATTAATAGTGAGATACTTCAAAACTCTACTCTCAGCAAAGAACAGGTCAACAAAACAGAAATTAAACAAAGAAACAATGACTCTAACAGAGGTCATGAATCAAATGGACCTAACAGACATCTACAGAATCTTTCATCCAAACACAAAAGAATTTACCTTCTTCTCAACACCATATGGAACCTTCTCCTAAAAAGACAATATAGTTGGACACAAAGCAAGCCTCAACAGATACAAGAAGATTGAAATAATTCCTTGTATCCTATCTGACCACCATGGACTAAAGCTGGACCTCAACAAAAACAGAAATAGCAAAAAGACTACACACACATGGAAACTGAACAACTTGCTACTCAATGACATCTGGATCAGGGAAGAAATAAGAAAGAAGTAAAAGTCTTCCTAGAATTCAATGAAAATGAAGGCAGAACACACACAAACTTATAGGACACAATGAAAGCAGTGCTAAGAGGAAAGTTCATAACACTAAGTGCCTTCAAGAAGAATTTTGAAACATCTCATTCAAGCAACTTAATGGCTCACCGAAAAGCTCTACAGAAAAAAGAAGCATACACACTCAAGAAGGGTAGTTGGCTGGAAATAATCAAACTCAGGGCTGAAATCAATAAATTAGAAACAAATAAAACTATTCAAAGAATCAATGAAACCAAGAGCTGGTTCTTTGAGAAAATCAACAAGATAGACAAACCCTTAGCCAAACTAACTAAAAAGCGGAGAGACACTACCAAATCAACAAAACCAGACATGAAAAGGGGGACATAGCAACAGACACTGAGGAAATCCAAACAGTTGTTAGGGCTTCCTTCAAATGTCTATATGCCACAAAATTTGAAAATCTGAATGAAATGGACAGTTTTCTTGATCAATTCCACTTGCCAAAGCTGAATCAAGACCAGGTTAATCAATTAAATAGTCCTATATCCCCTAAGGAAATAGAAGATATCATCAAAATTCTCTCATGCAGAAAAAAAGCCTAAGGCCAAATGATTTCAGCACAGAATTCTACCAGACCTTCAAAGAAGAGCTAAAACCAGTACTCTTCAAACTGTTCCACAAAATAGAAACAGAAGGAACATTACCAAACTCATTCTATGAAGCCACAGTCACATTGGTATGTAAATCTTACAAAGAACCAACAAAGAAAGAGAATTTCAGACCAATCTCCCTTATGAACATTGATGAAAATATACTCAACAAAATACTTACAAACTGAATACAACAACACATCAAAGATACCATCCACTAAGACCAAGTAGGCTTCATCTCAGGTATGCAGTGGTAGTTCAGTATATGGAAATCCATCAACGTGATCTACCATATAAACAAACTGAAAGAAAAAAGCTACCATATAATATCCTTAGATGCTGAAAAAGCATTTGACAAAATCCAACACCCATTCATGTTTAAAGTCTTGGAGAGATCAGGGATACAAGGCACAAACCAAAACATAGTAAAGACACTATATAACAAGCCTATAGCTAACATCAAACTAAATGGAGAGAAACTTAAATCAATCCCACTGAAATCAGGGACAAGGCAAGGCTACCCACTCTTTCCATATCTCTTCAATATAGTTCTTGAAGTCCTTGCTAGAGCAATATGATAATTAAAGGAGATCAAAGGGATACAAATTGGAAAAGAAGAAGTCAAAAGACAGAAGGGCTGAGAAAGAAATTCGGGAAACAACTCCCTTCACAATAGCCACAAAGGACATAAAGTACTTTGGTGTTTCCCTAACCAAGGAAGTCAAAGACTTGTATGAAAAAAATTTCAAGTCTCTGAAGAAAGAATGAGAAGATATCAGAAGATGGAAAGATCTCCCATGCTTATGGCTTGGCAGGATTAACGTAGTAAAAATGGCTATTTTACCAAAACCAATCTAAAGATTCAATACAATTCCCATGAAATTACCAACACAATTCTTTATAGACCTTGAAAGAAAAATTGTCAACTATGTATGCAATAACAAGAAACCCAGAACTGCTAAAACAATCCCCTACAATAAAAGAACATCTGGAGGTATCTCCATCCCTGATCTCAAGCTGTACTATAGAACAACAGTAATAAAAACTGCATGGTACTGGCATAGAAACAGAATGGTGGATCAATGGAACTGAATAGAAGACCCAGAAATAAACCCACACACTTACGGATACTTGATTTTTGACAAAAATGCCAAAACCATGCAGTGAAAAACAGGCATCATCTCCAACAAATGGTGCTGGTCTAACTGGATGTAGAAAAATTCAAATAGATCCATATTTATCACCCTGAACAAAACGAAAGTCCAAGTGGATTAAAGACCTCAATACAAAACCAGATACACTAAACCTGTTAGAAGAAAAAGTGGGGAAGAACCTGGAACTCATAGACACAGGAGACAACTTCCTGAACAGAACATAAACAGTACGGGCTCTAAGAGCAACAATCAATAACTGAGACCTCATGAAACTGAAAATTTTCTCTAAAGCAAAGGACACTGTCATCAAAGCAAATCGACCGCCTACAGATTGGGAATGGATCTTCACCAACCCTGTATCTGACAGAGGACTAATATCCTGTATGATATAAAGAACTCAAGAAGTTAAAAAGCAACAAATCAAGTAATCCCATTTTAAAAAATGGGATACAGAGCTAAACAGAGAATTCTCAATAGAGGAATATCTAATGACAGAGAAACATTTTTGTTCAACGTCCTCAGTCATCAGGGAAATGCAAATCAAAAGGACCCTGAGATTTCACCTTACACCCATCAAAATGGCTAAGATCGAAAACTCAAATGACAACACACGCTGGAGAGGATTTGGAGAAAGGGGAACCCTCCTCCACTGCTGGTGGGAATGCAAACTTGTACAACCACTTTGAAAATCAATCTGGCTCTTTCTCAATTAGGAATAGCCCTTCCTCAAGATCTAGCTATACCACTCCTGGCATATATCCAAAAGATGCTCAATTATACAACAAGGATATTTGCTCAACTATGCTTGTAGCAGCTTTATTTATAATAGCCAGAACCTGGAAACAGCCCAGATGGTCCTCAATTGAGGAATGGATACAGAAATTGTGGTGCATCTACACAATGGAATACTACTCAGCAATAAAAAACAAGGAAATCATGATGTTTGCAAGTAAATGGTGGGATCTAGAAAATATCATCCTGAGTGAGGTGTCCCAGAAGCAGAAAGACACACAGGGTGTATAATTACTCATAATTGGATATTAGACATATAATAGTTGATAAACATACTAAAATCTGTACACCTATGGAAGCTAAGCAAGAAGGACGACTCTGGCTAAATGGCTCAGTCCCCATTAAGAAAGACAAAGAGCATGGACATCAGAGGAGGGAGAAAACAGGGAACAGGACAGGAGCCAACCACTTGGGCCTCTGAAAGGCTCTACCTTGCAGGGTATCAAGGCAGATGCTGAGACTCCTAGGTAAACTTTGGGCAGAGTGCAGGGAATCTTATGGAAGAACTGTGAGATAGTAAGACCTGGAGTGGACAGGAGCTCCACATGGAGAGCAACAGATCCAAAAAGTGGGCACAGGGATCGTTTTTGAGACTTGATATTCCAGCCAAGGACCCCTCACAGGGATGGCCTGGAACCTCTGCACAGAGGTAGTTCATGGCAGTTCAGTGTCCAAGTGGGTCCCATAGTAATGGGGACAGGGACTGTCTCTGGCAGGAACTGATTGGCCTGCTCTTTGATCACCACTCACTGAGGGAGAAGCAGCCTTATCAGGCTACAGAGCAAGACAATGCAGCCAATCCTGAGGAGACCTGATGACTAGGATCAGAGGGAAGGGGAGGAGGACCTCCCTTATCAGTGGACTGGGGGAGGGGTACAGGTGGAGAAGACGGTGGGATTGGGAGGGGAGGAGGGAGGGACCTAAAGGGGAGATCCAAAGTGAACAAACTGTAATTAATAAAAATAAATTTAAAAATGAAATTGTCCTATTTAACTTATTGGATCAAAATGCATGTGTGTAGAGTTGTTTGCCTTATGTCATTTTTATTCTTTCAATGTCTGCAGGGACTATAGTGATATGCTGTGTGCTATTTTTGTATGCCTGGCTAGGAATCTGTTTATACTATTTTCCTTTTCTAAGTGCCAGCTCCACACTTACTGATTGTTTTCCATTATTTTTCTGTTTGAAATGCCCTTGATTTTTGCTTTCATTTATATTGTGTCTTCTTGTTTATCTTGCCATTCTCTCTAATTAAAAAAATAATTTGAGACATGGTTTCACTGTGTAGGCCAGGCTGGTCTCATGGTCCTCATGTTCCAGTCTCCACAGTCGAGGAATTACAAGCATACTCACTCGATAGTGTGTCTGCTGCCTTCATTTTTTTCTGGCTCTGGAGGTTGAAACCAGGAACTCTCAAATTGTAGGCAAATGCTGTACCACTATGTCACACCTTCAGTTCATGCATAGGTTTTTAAAGAAGATTAAGTGACTGATTTGAGACTTTTCCTTTTTTTTAAAGTACATAACTGTCACAATCTAGTATTTTTCTTCTTAGCACTGGTTGGGCATCTCACAAATTTTGATATGTTCCATTTTTATATTGAACTAAACCTATTTTTGTAAACTTTAAGTTTTTTGTTATTTGGAAACGTGCCTTTTGCTTTTAAATGCATTGGTGTCTGGTGAGAGGCTACTTTCATCTCAGTAATAATAGAAGTCTAACTGAGAAAGAAATGGGGAAAAATTTCCAGGCAAAATTTTAATTGAAAGCCACATGATGTCACATCCCTCTTATGACAGAATTTAAGAAGCAGCAGCAGGAATTCAGAGCCAGTCTGGCTGCAGAGTGAGACTTTGTATCAAACAACAAAGAAACAAGCACAGGGAAAAAAAACAAGATAGGAAGAGAGAATAATGGTGGCGGGAATAATTGGACAAGGCATGGAAGGGGAAGGAGCAGGAGGGATAGCAAAGGGATAACTAGCATTAAGGACATTTGAAAAGGCTATATAAACCTAATATTTTATAAACTTGCACATATGTAATAGTTTAAATGGAGTTACTCTACAGGAGGCAGAATGATCCTCCTAGAAGTGTGGAGAAGTAGGAACTGAATGAGATTAAAATACATTATGTGCATGTATGAAATTCTCAGTCAATAAAAATAGTATAGAAAAAATAGGGAAAGCTTTGATTGTAAGGGAAAGGGGTCCAGGAGAAGAGAGACTTCATTGCTAGGAGATTTAGACTACTCGCAATTAGAGGAAGAAGGAGGTTCTTATGTCTGGTTGCTAAAGTGGCCAACACTTTCCAGTGAGTTATAAAAGTGGCAAGTTTCAAGAATTATCCTTCTCGATTAAGAGATTTCCATTTTCCTTGTGTAATATTGATCAGTGGCCATTTCCACTTTGGAAACATTATGGCATCACTTTGCAGCCAGTAAGTTTTCTGTTCTCTCTCTCTCTCTCTCTCTCTCTCTCTCTCTCTCTCTCTCTCTCTCTCTCTCTCTCTCTCTCTCTCTCTCTCTCTCTCTCTCTCTCTCTCTCTCTGTGTGTGTGTGTGTGTGTGTGTAGCACATGCATGGAGAAGAGGCCATATGGAGGTCAAAGTTTAACCTCAGGTATCTTCCTTGATTATTCTTCCTGTTCTTTTTTTGAGACAGAGTCTGACCTAGAGCTTCAGCTAGACTGCCTGTCCAATGAACTCCAGGCTCCATCTGTCTTCATTCTTCCAGTGCTTTGGTTACAGTTGAATGAACCTACATGCCTGGCTTTTCCATGGGTGCTAGGGCTCTAAATTTCTATCCTAATGCTTGTATGGCAAGGCCTTTACTGACTGAGCCTTCCTCCAGATCCTTTATGTTCTATTAATAAGAGGAGGGTGGGGATTGTAATTACATATACTGTTGCTAAGATGAGATTGTTTTAACTAAATTAATTTTATTATTTTGTTTGTTTTTAAAAGAAATATTTCATTTTATGTGTTAGAGAGCTTCGCTTGCATGTATGTATGTGTACCCTGTGTGTGCCTGTACCCCACAGAGGTAAAAAAAAAGGGTGTTAGATCATCCAGAATTGAGGTCCAGATGGTTGTGAGCCACCATGTGGGTGCTTAGATACAAACCAGAGTCCTTTTCAAGGGTAGCCAGTGCTCTTAACTGCTGAACTATCTGTTAATTCCTGTTTGGTTGGCTTTTGAGACAGGGTCTCATTTTGCCATGCAAATAAAAGTCAGTGTGACTGTTACATCTCAGCCTTAAGGTGCTCTTTTAATTTATATTCTCAGTTAAGGGGGTTACATCTGTTGTAATTGATAATCCCATCTGTCTGATGTTTCTGTTATGACTTGGTATATGTGGTTGCTACTGGCATACATAAACAATTAGTGTGTGCTTCCTGGTGTTCTGGCTGAAGGTAGCTGTTTTACTTTTTTAGACAGGACACAGAATCATTATGCCATTGCACTTGGACTCAAAAAATGGAGTTATTCAGGTTAAAACTGTTGTTTTATAAAATAAAATGGCTACAGGCTACGCATAACTTATAGTTGCTTTTCTGCACAATGTAAGTTACCAAGAGAAGGCCCTGCCTGTTCTATTTATGTGTCCATTGCTGTAGCCTTTAAGTTCTGATTATTGTATTTTCTTAAGTCTCCATCTGCTACTTTCAGTCCTTATTGACAGTTGTTGTTTCTTTACTTAGACTTTTCTATTTTCTCAGTTGGTTTCAATTATCTTCATAACTGTTCCTTGAAGTATATTTTCTTTTCTGTTGCTTTAAAATTCTTGTCAGATAATTCCATTATTTGTTAACATTTTATAGATGGCTTCTGTTAATGGCCATTTATTATTGAAATTATTTTCTCTCTGTATAGGATGGTGATTCTCAGTTCTATTCTGAATGTTTTCAGTATTTATGACTACAATGGTTTGAATGAGATTGTCCCCCATAGGCTTGGCTATTTGTTGGTGGTTCTGTTTGGGAGGATTCAACAGGTATATGGCATTGCTGGAGGAAGTATGTCACTTGGGGTGAACTTTGAGAACTTAAAGACTCTTGCCATTTCTAATTCATTCTCTCTGCCTTCTCCTGTGCTTCAAGATGTGAACCCTCTGCTTCTTACTCCTACCAAGTAGCCTGTCATTTTCTGCTGTTTTCCCCTACTGTGATGGACTCTTGTCATTCTAGAAATGTAAGCCAAATAAACTCTTCTTTCTACAAGTAGCCTTGCTTGTGGTATTTTATCACAGCAATAGAAAAGTAAATAATACAATGACACACTGGATATCATATGATATCATACTTTCAGGCTATATTGGTTACTTCCTTCATTACTGTGACAAAATACTTTGCAAAATTAATTTAAGGAAAGATTTATTTCAGCTTGCAGTCATCTATGCTGCAACATACATTATGATTTCCTTTTTTTCATTCCCAAATAATATTGAATTGTATGATTATACTGCATGTTCGCTATCAGTTGATAGACCTGTAGCTTGTTTTCACTTTGGGGCTATTGTGACTGATGTTGTTATGAGCATGCATGTACAAGTTTTTGTATGAAGATAATTTTTCATTTCTCTTGTGTATACTAGTAAGAGTGCAGTTTTTGGTCACATAGTAACTTTATAGTGAATGTTATGAGAAACTACTAAAGAATTTTCCTCAGAGGCTGTGACACTTTACATTCTTATCACCAGTGGATAGCCTTGTAATTTTTCTACATCCTTGTCATCAACTCACATCATTGTCAACAAGTTATATAATCTTTCTATTTTAGCTACCCCAATTAGGTTAAATGTTATCTTGTTTTGGTTTGGGGTTTCATTATACTAATGAGTTTTGTTGACTATTTAATGGACTTACTGGAAAATTTTGTATGGTCTCTGGAGAAACATTTTCTGAAATCCTGTGCCTGTTTTTAAACATTGGGATTTCTAGGGACTGATGAGAAGATTCAGTGGGAGATAAATAACCTGACCTCCATCTCCAGGCACCACTATGGTGGAAGGAACCGATTTCTGTGCTTATTACTTGACTTCCACATGCATGTCATAGTATACTCAAGCAGAGGTGTGCATATGCGTGAGCATTCATGTGTGCACAGAGACACACACCAGAATCTAAATAGATAAAATGCAATTTAAAAAATTAAAAATTGAGATATTTATCGGGGTAATGGTGGTACACACATTTAATCCCAGCACTCAGGAGAGAGAGGCAGGTGGGTCACTGTAAGATTGAGGCCAGCCTGGTCTACAAAAGCAAGTTTACAGCAGCCAAGACTATACATAGAAGCCATGTTTCAAAAAATAAAACAAAAGAAAAAGAACAACAACAAAACCCAAATTGAGATATTTGGTTTTTTGCTGCTCTCTCATAAGGGACTGAATTTGGAAATATTTTCTCCCAATTTGCTCTCTCCCTCTTTCTCTTTTGTGCAGGAGGTAGAAACCACAGCTTCATTTGTACATTAGTACATGCTATGCCAGTCCTTTACATCTCCATTCCTCCTCTTCATATTATTTGCTTCTTCCTCTTCATTCTTCTGTTTTGTTTGTTTTAAGACAGTGTCTTGCCTATGATACAGGATGGACTATAGCTTGTAGTTGTGATGGCTAACATTATATTTTCGGTTTAAATTACTGTGCTTAAAAGAGGCCTATAAGCAAAATTGTCTCTAACTTGGAAGTTCCACTTTCTCAAGGACAGATAAGAAATGCTAGGGTTCAATGCAATCCCCATCAAAATACCATCACAATTCTTCACAGACCTTGAAAGAAAAATACTCAACTTCATATGGAGAAACAAAAAACCCAGAATCTCCAAAACAATCCTCTACAACAACAGATCATCTGGAGGTATC
>CM053742.1:18620830-18636600 GCA_028658305.1 Pachyuromys duprasi | reverse complement strand
CTTGGAGCCTGGAGTCTTCTTTTTCATCTATTGCAATTATTCTTAGGTTTTGTCTTTTGGTGGCATCCTTAATTTCTTGGATGTTTTGTGTCTGGGACTTTACGATTTTCTTTTTTTCTTGAGTGAGGAATCCATTTCAGCCAGCGTCTCCTCCGCTCCCGAGATTCTCTCTTCCATCTCTTGTATTCTAATGTTGATGCTTACCTTTGTGGTTCCTGATCTTTTCTCTAAGTTCTCCAGTTCCAGGTTCTTCTCCCTTTGTGTCTTCTTTATAGATTCTAATTCCGTTTTCATGCTTTGTACCGTTTCCTTCAACTGATTGACTGTGTCTCCTATTTTGGTTGTTTCCGCTCTGTTTATCTTTGATTGTTCCTGTATGTGGGCAGTTAATTTCTTCTCCATTTCTTTGAGGGCCTTGTTCATTTCCTCTTTTTGTCTCTCTTTTTGTACCTCCAATATCTGCATAATCAAAGCTTTAATATAATTTTCTTCTCCCCTGCTTTTGGGTGTTTCTGGTGGG
Organism: Pachyuromys duprasi; assembly: GCA_028658305.1. NCBI lineage: Eukaryota > Metazoa > Chordata > Mammalia > Rodentia > Muridae > Pachyuromys > Pachyuromys duprasi. The sequence goes on along the minus strand of CM053742.1, from coordinate 18,636,080 downwards.
GCCATGGTGTCCTGATTTTTGTTGGGTGAGTTCTTTTGCCGATTTCTGCGCATTTGTTTATGTATAATCAAGTTGCTGTTTGTGCTTTAAGGCTGAGCTTCAGTCTGGAACTGTCAATCTCTTGTGTCAGGAGTATTCTTCAAGAAGATCAGGGATTTCCAGTGGTTTGTTAGTGTGTGTTGTTGTCACATTTGAACTCTGTTGTGGGCTCTGTGCTAGAAGCTGTGAGCACTGCAGGCTGGTCACCCCTCTGTTCTGGAGGTTTAGCTTCTCAGTCTTTTGAGATATCAGCTGGGGCCTTTGTGCTCTGGCCTGGGCTTGCTGCTAAGGGCTCTCCCCTGGACTGGAGACTTGGCACCCCCTTCTGGGCCAGGGCTGTGAACCACGGTTTGAGATGATATTTGGGACACACACAGTGGGTCTGGTGTGGTTGCAGGGGTTGCCGAGAGGTTTGCACCTGCAGTATGTAGGCCTGTTTGAAGTGGTGCCCGAGGGCTTCTCTGTCCCGTGGACACACACACAGACCAAGGTGGTTGCTGGCACTCCAAGCAGTGTGCGACTGCAGTGTGCAGTCTGGTCAAAACAGTTCCCCAGTCCCTCTCAGTCTGATGTGATTCCAGAGGCGATAGGAGTGTGCCTGATGTACACCAGATGGTTGAAGCAGGACCCGCGTCCTTTCCAGACTGACCTGCGGGCTCAAACAGGGACTGAGGTTTTTGCTGGCAGCCCGAGCAGAGTAAGCCTGTAGTGTGCAGTCTGGTCAAAACGGTCCCCCGTCCCTGTCAGTCTGAGGTGGTTCCAGTGGTGATCGAAGTTCACCTGCCTTACACCCGCTGGGTGAAGCAGATCTCTGTACCTTCCCAGACTGGCCCACGGACTCACACACTGACTGAGGTTTTTGCTGGCGGATTTGAGCAGCGTGTGCCTGCAGTGTGCAGGTCAGACAAAACGTTGCCCGGGTCGTCCTCAGGCTGCCCCAGAGACTATGTTGTCCAGTTTAGTATGACGGCTGCTGGCACCCTGAGCAGCTACTCGCTCAGATCAGAGCTGTGTGCTGGTCACCCGGAGATTTTTCTGGGGAATAACTGGGTGTCCCTAGGTTTTCCCCACTTGATTTTCTCACCATAGGAGTTCCGCTCACCTGGCAATCACAAATGCTGGTGTTTTAGGTCCCAGAGTTCAGTCTCCTAGTCGCTGCATTGTTTCTGCTGACCTAGTCCTCAGACACAGTGTCCTCTCGTTGCAGCCATCTTGGATCCCCACCGGTTGTTTCTTTATATTTGCTTTGATTCACTGCTAGGAAGTGTTTTTTCGAGGCCTTCTGTGGTCATCTCTTGTCCTGCTACTTGTTTACTCCTACATCCAATGTTTGTCTCATTTGACTTTCTAAGTGAGTATTAATCCTCTTACCTCAGGTCCTCTTTCTTGTTTATCTTCTTTAGATGTATAGATTTCTGTATTTTATCCTATCTTATAGGTCTATATAAGTGAGTATATACCATGTGCGTCTTTCTGCTTTTGGGATACCTCACTCAGTATGATTGTTTCCAGGTCCCACCATTTGCCTGCAAATTTCATGATTTCCTCATTTTTAATTGCTGAATAGTATTCCATTGTGTAAAAGTACCACAATTTCTGTATCCATTCCTCAACTGAGGGACATCTGGGTTGTTTCCAGGTTCTGGCTATTAAAAATAAAGCAGCCACGAACATGGTTGAGCAAATGTCCTTGTTGTGTACTTGAGCATCTTTTGGATATGTGCCTAGGAGTGGTATAGCTGGATCTTGAGGAATCACTATTCTTAATTGTCTAAGAAAATGCTAAATTGATTTGCAGAGTGGTTGTACAAGTTTACATTCCCACCAGCAATGGAGGAGGGTTCCTCTTTCTCCACATCCTCTCCAGCATGTGTTGTCACTTGAGTTTTTGATCTTAGCTATTCTGGAGGGTGTAAGGTGAAATCTCAGAGTCATTTTGATTTGCATCTCCCTGATGGCTAAGGATGTTGAACTTTTCTTTAAGTGTTTTTCTGCCATTCTACAGTTCTCTACAGAGAGTTCTCTGTTTAGGTCCATACCCCATTTTTTAATTGGATTACTTGATTTGTTGCTTTTTAACTTCTTGTGTTCTTTATATATACTGGGTATTAGCCCTCTGTCAGATATAGGGTTGGTGAAGATCCTTTCCCAGTCTGTAGGCTGTCTTTTTTCCATTGGATGGAATTGGCTTCTTTATCAAAAATCAAGTTTCCATAGAATTCAGGAGGTATAGACAGGAGGACTCAGAGTTCAAAGCTCTGAATCTTGGCTACATTGCAAGTATGAGACTAGCCTGTGCTACATAACCTTTCTTCAATGGATAAAAATCTTGGACAGAAAAATCCCATGTGCATGTCTTCAATATCATGAATGAATATCAGGTTTAAAAGACAATGAAGTGGTTTCTGGGGGTGTCATCCCACTGAAGGACCACTTTCAGGGTTCTGGTCACTTGTGCAGAGGGACAAAAACCAAAGGAAATGTTAACTGAAACAGAGTAACAGGGAAGAAAATCAAACAGGCTCCAGGCTTCAGTCACTTTCTATGCAACCCAGGACAAGAAAGACTTTCGATGAGTCTAGAAGACAAATAGCTGTGTTTTGTGGCTTTCTGAAAGAATGATGGCCTTTCAAAGATTCCTACTTTCCACAAATTTCAGAATGAAATATTAGAGAAAGAAAAGTCATTCATATGAAACAGCAACAACAACAAAAAGGAAATGGCATTGTCTTTTTATTTATATTTTTAGCTCCCCCATCCTTCCTCATCCATATGCTATGTAAAGTTTTACTATGAAAAATTGGGGCATTCTTTTGTTGTTGTTTTGGTCAGAATTTGAATTTAATTATTTTTGTTTTGTAGATAATTTCCATGAAAAATGGGGCCATTTTTATGTGTGACTCTGTGTCCCGCCTTTTCAATGGATAAGCATTTTCCTCATGTTATGAAAGTCCTCTGAAGCAGAAAACTCTATATTTTAAGTTTTTCTTTATTAAAGCCTTTTGTCTTAACATTTTTGGTGTTTTTGAAACAGAGGCTGGCTTTGTAGCCCAGGATGGCCTCCAGTTTATTGTGTCCTTCAACCTCAGCATCCCAAATATTTACATTAAAGCTGTGAGCCATATTTTTTCAGGCTATCAAGACATGATTTTCTCTCTCTCTCTCTCGTTTTTTTTCCCTCAAGGAAGGGTTTCTCTTTATATCCTTGACTGTTCTGGAACACACTCTGTAGACCAGGATGGCCTTGAAATGAAATATCCACCTTCCTCTGCCTCCCAATGGCTGGGATTTTAACCATGTGCCACCACTGCCCAGCTTAAACATGATTCTTTCATTAGCACATATGAATGTCATATATAAATGAGGTTCACCACAATATTTACAAATGCATGTAGTGGTCAAATTACCCTCTTTTTTCCTACTGCTAACTCTGCATTCTGACTAATCTACAGTACTCACTATTCTACTGAAAGCTGACATGGCATAATTGTCTTCTATAACTATCACAACTGATTTCACAGTCTCTTTTTTCTCATTGTTCAAAATGGATTCTTTGAAAATTTGCAGATCAAAATATACAGATTTACAGCATATCAGTAAGTTTTGATAAAGGCAAACAGGCTTATTGAGATGATTGTTTTCATCATCTCTCAATGTGCCCACATGCCTCCTTCCATTCAGGCTTCCTTTTCCCTTATGACTCCTATTAGCTTTTACCACACAGAATTGTTTAGTTTATGCTTAAAATTCTATTAAGTGTTATTGTGTAGTATATACCTTTTATGTCTGCCTTCTTTTTCATAAAACAGTCATTTTGAAAGTCACCTGTGATGTGTCTGTTGGAAGTCCATGCCTTTTCATGGCTACCAACAGTCCTTTATATAGATAGGCAGCAATTTGTCTCTTTTTCTCTAGTCACCTGCTGATAGTCATTTCAGTTCCTTCCATTCTGAGTCTGTTATGAAGAGGACTAAGCATTTTTTTCTCTTCAAATCAATCTTAAGGAGATGTTTATTAGCAGTAACATGATTGGTGGCTTAGTAACGCTCTCTCTCTCTGTCTCTCATACCGTGGTAAGAAAACCCAGGTTCCCTAACCCCAATTTTTCTCCTTCTCCTCTTCTTCCTCTGCTTTCCCCTCCTTTTCTTCTTCTTTTTTGCTTTTGTCTTCCTCTTTCTCCTCTTCTGTTTTTGAGACAGGCTGAGTATTAAATTCAATCAGTAAAAATCACTGGCTGGCTTCAATATTCTGTTCCTTCTGCCTCAAAATCTCAAATTCTATGATATGAAATCATATCTGGGCTTCTTCTGTTATTGTATGTTTATGGGTATTTTGCCATTGCATAATGTCTGTGTGCTAAGTGCATGTCTGGTGCCTAAAGAGACCAGATAAAAGTATCAGATCTGGAACTAACGCTGTAGATGGTTGGTAGTCACCATGTGGAAGAGCAGCCAGTATTTTTAATTGCTGAGCCCTCTCTCCTGCCCTCTATTTTCTCTCTGAAGGGAAGATACAAAAGCTGGGTGAAGGACTCAGTGGTAGTGCTAACATTGCAAGGTCCTGGGCAGATCCTCAGCAGCTGAGAGATCATAGGAATGCAGCTGCCAGACCCCAAGGAGGAACAAGAGAAAATAAAAATGAGAACAATAAGAATATAATCTAAGGGAGAATTAGTTTTTAAATAAGTGGAGACTAAAAGAATTAAACTTGGGCAAGGAAAAGAAGATGCAATAAACAAGCAAGCAGGCATAGAGAAGAAAGGAAAGGTTTGGATCAGGGAAGTCTGTAAGAAAAGCCAGAGGGCCTTCTCATTTAAAAACTAAGTGTTGTTTCTGTCCTACATTCCCTTAATTGAGGCTCAGGCTGAATCTAGGACATAGACTGGTAGAAGACTGGGTACAATGTGGTCACACTGAGGGTGTGCATCAAAAAGGCAGAGTGCTTCTCTCTCTCCTTCGCCCTGTTTCTAGGCTTCTTTCTGTCTCTACGCCCCTTTCTGTCTTTCTTTCTGGCGTGTGTGTGGGTGGGTGTGGGTGTATCTGTTTGTTTCCGGTTACATGGAGATCTTTCCAGTGTTAGGAATGCAGACTTATGATGTCTGCATGGGCTATGCCCTAGGTAAATAATTGAAACCGCATTAACATTTTTTGATTTGGGTGGAAGTTTTTCGGAAGGATTTACATGTCTTTGAACAGAGATAGAGGGCAGCCATAAAAGGCAAAACAGTCCCAGGTGTCTTTAAGAGTTACTGATCCTGAACTCAATGGCAGGCTCTTTGACCTCCCCATCCTGCAAGGGAGGAGCAGCCCTCCTAGGCTACAGAGGAGTACTTTGCAGCCAGTCCTGAAGATACCTGATAAACCAGGGTGAGATGAAAGGGGAGGAGGTCCTCCTCTATCAATGGACTTGGAAAGGAGCAGGGAGTAGGCGAGAGAGGGAATTAGGGAGCAGGATTCACCTGGGATACAGCGTTAATAAAATGAAACAAATGATAAAAAAATAAAAAAAAAATAAAAATAGTTACTGATCCGATCCAGAGCCTTCACAGTGAGCCCCTTACAGAGCCCTGATGTTTTGTCTTAAAGAGATTTTCCAGGAAGCTAGGTAGAGATGCATGGCTGTAATCCTAGTACTTGGGAGGCTGAGACAGGGCAATTGCCATAAGTTTGAGGCCAGGCCAAGACCTTGTCTAGAAAACAAAAACATATTAAGCTTGAGAGAGTTAAAAAACAAAACAAAACAACAACGACAACAAGAAAACACTTACTGTTCTTGTAGGGGTGCAGAGAATACAGGTTCAGTTCATTCCTGGCACTCACATTCCATTTCACAATAGCCTTCAACTCCACTTCCAGGAGATCTGACTCCCTTTTCTGGCCTCTGTAGGCTCTTGCATGCATGTGCTATATATAAACTCACAGATTTACACTCATAAATAAATGAAAAGCATTAAACTAAAACAAAGAAACACAGGCTCATGTATGGGTGGGTGGATAATGTCTGGTCTCAAACCTGCAAAGTCTTTTTTTCCCTTTAGTAATATTATTGCTGTTTAAACATAGAGTATTTCTTTTCTGTTAAAACCAGAGAAGAGACATAAAAATAACTCACAGAAGTTAGAGGAGGGAAGAACCTGGCATTCTATAAGCTCTATGGGCTTTATGGGATTCTTGCCCCACTCTGGGCCTCAAATAAATTGGGTGGTTAAAACTGTGGAAGAAGAGACTAAAAGGAGGACAGATGCAAATACTGAAAGATGGAGGATGAATATTTCCTCCATAAATACCAGGGGAAAGATTGAGGCTGTAGTTTAAGGGAAAATCATGTACTTACATTCGCAAAGCCTTGGGTTCAATCTCCATCAAAACACAAAGATGCATACACCACACACTCCCAGAGGATATAACCTTGAAAAATACTTCAGTTTACAAATATTCTGATTGTAAAAGAGAAACGATGTCTTGGTATAAGAACTATAATCAAATGTATCTTGATGTGCTTAGAGGAATAAAAGTTCTGTGCATATTCAAAGAATCATTATTATTCAGTCCTTAAGGGAAATAGTGAAGCTTCACCATTAAAACATACCTGAACAGAAATAGAGATAAGTAATCCCACAGTAGCAGTGGATCTCATAATACAAACCCCAATTCCACTGGAGACAGGGTGAGATTACACCACACGTTTGGATCCCATGGGTGCTTGACTTATTCTGCCTGCTTCTTCCAATTCCTAATATCTATTCCTTTAATTTGCCCTCAAGAAAATCTCAAATGGTATGTATGAAGGCACAACATCACTATAGCTACATGGGATAAGTTAGAACACACATTAACCCTTCCAGAGACTTGCTGGTATCAGAGCGCATATCTGATATCCCAGCACTTAGGCAGGAGAGCTGCTGTGCATTTAAGGATGCTAGCTTGTCCAGTGTAGTGAGTTCAAGGCCACACTGAAATCAAACCTTATTGCCAAAAAAAAAAAAAAGAAAACATTGAAAGGAAGGAAAGGAAGGAAGGAGGCAGAAACAGAGAGAGAGAGAGAGAGAGAGAGAGAGAGACAGAGACAGAGACAGAGAGACAGAGAGAGAGACAGAGAGACGGAGAGAGAAAGAGAGAGAGAGAGAGAGAGAGAGAGAGAGAGAGAGGCACACAGAGTTCATGTTTCTGTCTATTCTTGATTTGCAAGAATCTGATTGGAGTAGGGAGTATTTGAAATTCATGTATCTGGAACAAATTGGGACCATGTGAGTGGGTATAAAAAGAGTTCTCTTTGAGAAATCATTTTTCCCCTTTTCTTTTATGCTTTGAAACAGGGTCTGGCCTGTTCCCAGGTTGACCTCAAACTAATTATCTTCCTTTCCTGGCCTCTCCGGGTGTGCATCACTATGCCTGGCTAATTTTCATTAGGAAAATAATATTTTCTTTTTCTGTTGCACAGCCTAAGAAGGACTTTGCAATAATCTCATTCCCCTTTTAGCTTTGTTCTGAGCCCTTCATTTCTGTTGTGTTGTTCAACACACACAAACCTGTTTGGTAGGGTATGATTCTTGGTTGTCAACTTGACTACATATGGAATTAATGAAAATCCAAAAATAGAGTGCACTCTTGTGAGGGATTTCTGATTAATATGAAGGGGAAGATGGACTTCTAACCTAGAACTTCAAGGTAGGAAGACATGCCTTTAATCCAGATCTAATCTGGGCTATGCACTTTGTTGGAAGCTTATATAAGGACATGGAAGAAAGAAGCATTTTCTCTTCGCTTGTTTGCTCCCACCTTCCTAGTAAGCCCATTCCTTCCCTGGCATTAGAACCTACTTCTTCTGGATTCCAGCTGAGACATCAGCCTCACGGATTCAATCCATGTACATATACATATATACATATGCATATACATATATATATATGAGAAATTTATTCATAAGTCCTGTTACTCTAGAGAACCCTAATAATAAGACTTTACAAAGGAGTGACTTGAGACTTGGAGTGTGTATAGAACTTGGCCAGTGTCATACAACTGGAAGAGAGAAAATTAATCTGACACTACAACGCCTGCTGTCCTAGTTTGCTTTTTATTGCTATAAGACATTCTGATTAAAAGCAACTTGCAGGAGAAAATGGTTTAATTAGCATACACTTTGATGCCATAGTCTGTCATTAAGGGAAGTATGGGCAGTAACTCAGAGACCATGAAGGAATACTGCTTGTTCCTCATGCCTTGCTCAGCCTGCTTTCCTATACAACTCAGGACCAACTTCCCTGGGTTGGCACCACCCATAGTAATCTGAGCCCTCCCCAATTAACCATCAATCAAGAAAATGCCCCTACAGGCTTACCCACAGACCTGTCTAGTGGGAGAATTTTTTCCATTGAAGTTTCCTATTTTCAGGTGACTCAAATTTGTGTCAAGTTGACAAAATATAACCGACACAATCAATTCCTTGTCAATTTGACACACAAACACATCACTATTATATTATACACTTTATTGTTTATCCTCAAGATCTCATGTTAATATCACAATATAAAACACAGTATAACTTTAAAAGTCTCATGGGTCTTTAAAAATTCAAACACTTTAAAAGCTCAGAGTTTCAATAAAATTTCCAAAGTCTCATAACTCTAGGTTCCTGTAAAAAAAAAAAAAAGTAAATACTTTTTTACTTCAGTACAGATGAACCAAGCCACAGTCATAATCAAACCAAAGCAAAACAAAATGTCAACAATGTAAATATCTCAGTGTCTAACATCGTGAACTCAAGATCTTCTGTTCTCCAAAGGGCTTATGTAGCCCCACATCTTTGTCTTTGCTAGCTGCAACACACAAAGCTTGCCTTATCAGCTCAGACTGGTTATTCTCTATAGCTGCTGCCTCTCCTTGGTGGTCATTCCACAGTACTGGCATCTTAATATATTGTGTTCTCCACTGCACTTTCATTACTGGCATCTCCTTGTCTCTCTTAAAGGACTCCTGACCTACCACATACTTCCAAGACCTGTATTCTCTCTATGACCTTTTTAATTCTTCAGTTTTCATGCTGTCAAAACCAGTACCATGTGTGAGACTCTAATATATTACCAAGTTTCATCGACAGCTTGAGATGCTCCTGACTACCAGAACTTCTTTGTGCTAACCCTAAGGAAATGCTCCCCAGGAGATTTCACCTCAATGATGGCGGTCTCTTTAATTGCAGCTTATTTCTCATAAACAGCTGAGCAGCATTAATTGAACTAGTATGAGTAAAGCAAAGTCTTTACTTTAGTGGTGCTGGTCTCTTGTTAATCCCATCTGAGTCTTCAGCCCTACCTTACCCAAATTACAGGAATAATTTATGATTCTGGTACCAGTTTCTGTCCTAGTATGCTTTTTATAGCTGTGATAAACACATGACCTTTGGGACAGAAACTGAAGGTGAGAACTTGGAGGCATGAAATTGTTGCTAAATCCAATATCATGACAATTTCTTCTATGATACCTGTTATTAGTTTTATCAGTGAAATCCTCTATTTAGTTTTGTAACTAATTTTGAATGTAGTATGCAGTAAAAGTTCAACTTCATTATTTTCCACATACAGACCTAGGAATCCTAAGAACAAGCTGCCCTTTCCTCATTGTGTTGTCTCAGCACCTTTTTGAAACATCACGTGGCCATATTTGCAAGGGTTTACATAGAGGCTCTCCATTGCTTTTCACTGCAGCGCGATGGCAGAGACATAGTGTCTGCATTGCTGCTACATCACAGTCCATCTTGGAGTGAGGAAATGTGCATCTTCCGGGTTTACTCCTTTTTTCTTGGTATATTTCAGCTATTTTTATTTTATGTCCTTTTAGATTCCATGTAATTTTAGGCTATATTATTTTCTCTAAAATAAATGACATTTAAACTTAAAAAACAGAACTAAAGCAGAAGCATGGAGGAATGTTTACTAGCTTGGTCACCATGGCTTGCTTGGCTTGCTTTTTATACAACTTAAGACCATCTGCCCAGAGGTGGTAGCTAGGTCCTCACACATCAATCATAAATCAATAAAATGCAACATTAAGGTAATCTGATAAAGGAAGTTTCTCAGTTCTTTCTTCCTAGATGACCTTAGGTTGTTTCAAATTGACAAAAATTCTGGCCAGCACACTCCCCCTCTGAACCATGTTTTTATGTCTATGTTCTTTTGTATTCTCCAAGCACCAATACTGAGACAAGGATCAGAAAGAGTAAAGTTGAGAGGTGATCCTAGGAAACACTGGTGGGGAAATGGAAAAATAAGGCAAGGAAGGAGAGCAGTCAAGGCTCAATGGGGGAAATCAGAACTCTGTACTGGAGGGCACATTAGAAACTGAATCAGCCCACTGAAAGGGCAAGAGGGCTGGTACACTCACACTGCAACTGCCCTTATCTCTCGTTTGTTGAAGGCTGCTGTGTTGAGGTAGGATGGGTAAGGAGAGGACTGTCATTCTTCATTTGTCAGTGGCCTGAAACTCGGCTTCCAGATGAAGAATAGAATTAAAGGTCCCAGATCTCAAGAACAGTTAGAGAACTGTGGGGTGAGCCCTGTGCGCTAGGCTGGGGTTTGAAAAGAGTTTACCACTGAGTGTTACAGCTAGTTAGCTCTTTTATAATGAGCTTGCCTGTGGCAGTGGAAGCTCCAAAGGTTATGGCGATATCAAAGTGCTACAACTCCTTGGTTAAGCTGCTGTGCTAAACACAGAGAGGCTCAAAACCAGCAGGAAGGCAGAGCTGGTAAGATGCAGGTTATTGGCTACAGAGGCAGTGCTGCAGGCCAGTGAACATGTGGCCTGCCAATGAGCAGTCAAACCCTGGTATAGAAACTCACAGTAGTCATGTAGGCTCCAGCTAGCTTAGCTGGCAGCGAAGCCCTAGGAGTTCAGCATTGAATCTCCAGGGAGGAGGGGATCCCTTGCTTCCCCAAAATAAATATTGAATCTCAGTCAGCCATGGTATAAAGTTGATGGTATTGTGTAGTATACAGCATGCCGCAGCCAGAATGCAGGACCCGTCTTTATTTCTTTTTTTTTTCAATTTATTTTTAATATTTTCTTCACTTTACATTTCGATTGAAGTCCCCTCCCTCTTCTCCTCCTGATCCTGTACTCCCTTCCTCTTCCCCTCCATCTCCCTTCTCTAGTCTTCAGAAATGGGGAGCCCTTCTCCCCTACCATCTGATCCCAGCCTATCAAGTGTTGTCTTACATTCTCTTCCTCTGTGTCCTGGCAAGTCCCCCATACCCTCAACAGGATGAAGTGATCAAAGAGCATGTCACAGATGGCCCCTGCTGCTCTTACTAGGGAATCCACATAGAGACTGAGCTGCTCAAAGGCTACATCCACCGACCAGGGGGTCTAGGAACTCTTCATGCATGTCCTTGGTTGGTGAATCAGTCTCAGCCCCCCGGGCCCCAATTTCTTGTCTTTGTTGGTCTCCTTGTAGAGCTCCTGACCCCTCTAGGTCCTTCTATTCCCTTCTTCTTTCATAAGACTCCCTGTGCACTGCCCAAAGTTTGCCTGTGAGTCTTTGCATCTGCTTCTATCACCTTCTGGGTATAATCCTTCAGAGGACACCTATGGTAGGCTCCCATCCTGTTCTCTCTGTTCAACAGCTTCAGGTGTCTATTCTATTTGCCTTTCTGAAAGAGAATTAAGCATACTCCCTAAGATCCTCCTTGTTTTTTTAGCTTCTTTAGGTCTGTGGATTGTAGTATGGGTATCTGTATTATATGGACAATACCCACTTATAAGTGAGTATATGCCATCCATGTCTTTCTGGGTCTCAGTTATCTCACTCAGGATGATCTTTTCTAGTTCCAGCCATTTGCCCTCAAATTTCATTATTTCCTTGCTTTTAGTCGTTGAGTAGTATTCCGTTGTGTAAATGTACCACAATTTCTGTATACATTCTTTGGAACATCTAGGTTGCTTCCAAATTATTGCTATTTTGAATAAAGCTGCTATGAAGATAGTTTAGCAAATGTTCTTGTTGTATGGTTGAGCACCTTTTGAATATATATACAGGTTAAGTATAGTTGGGTTTTGAGTGGTATAGCTATTCCCAATTTTCTGAGAAAGCTCCAGATTGATTTCCAAAGTGGTGGTACAGGTTCGCACTCCCACCAGCAATGATGGAGGGTTCCCCTTTCCCCAGCATGTGCTGTCACTTGAGTTTTTGATCTTAGCCATTCTCATGGGTGTAAGATGGACTCTCAGTCCTTTTGATTTGTATTTCCCTGATGACTAAGGATATTGAGCATTTCTTTAAATGTTTCTCTTCCATTCACTACTTCTATGTTGAGAATTCTGTTAGTTCTGTGCCTGATTTTTTACTTCGATTATTTCATTTGTTGGTATTTAGTTTCTTGAATTTTTTAAAAACATATATTGGATATTAGCCCTCTGTTGGATGTAGGGTTGGTGAAGATCTTGTCCCATTCTGTAGACTGCTTTTTTTGTCCTATTGACAGTATACTTTGCCTTACAGAAGCTTTTCAGTTTCATGAGATTCCATTTATTAATTTTTGACATTAGTGCCTGAACTGTTAATAGTCTATTCAGGAAGCTGTTTCCTGTGCCAACGATTTCAAGGCCCTTTCCCACTTTTTCTTCTAGTAGGTTTAGTGTGCCTAGCTTTATGTTAATGTCTTTGATACACTCGGACTTTAGTTTAGTGAAGTGTTATAAGTATGGTCTGATTGGATTTTCTACTGGTAGACGTCCGGCTAGACCAGTACCATTTGTTGAAGATGCTACCTTTTTTCCATCGTATGGTTTTGGCTCCTTTGTAAAAAATATAAGTGTCCATAGGTGTATGGGTTTATTTCTGGGTCTTCAATTCCATGGACCCGCTAGTCTGTCTCTATGCTAGTACCATGCAGATTTTATTACTGTTGGTCTATAATACAGCTTGAGATCAGAGATTAAGCTACCCCCTAGAGATTTTTATTATATAAGTTTTTTTTTTTTTTTTTTAGCTATTCCGGGTTTTTTGTTCTTCCATATAAAGTTGAGAAGTTTTCTTTCAAGGTCTGTAAAGAATTGTGTTGGTATTTTGATGAAGATTGAATTAAATCTGTTGATTGCTTTTGTTAAGATGGCCATTTTACTATGTTTATCCTACCAATCCATGAGCATGAGACATCTTTCCATCTTCTGGGATCTTTTTCAATTTCCTCTTCAGAGACATGAAGTTTTTTTTTTTTTTTTCAAACAAGTCTTCACTTGCTTGGTTAGGGTTACACCAAAATACTTTGTGTTTTCTTTGTGGCTATTGTGAAGGGAGTCATCTCCCTAATTCCTTTTTCAGCCTGTTTGTCTTTTGAATACAGAAGCGCTACTGATTTTTTTTTTTTAGTTAATTTTGTATCCAGCCACTTTGCTGAAGGTGTTTATCAGTTGTAGGAGTTCTCTAGTAGAATTTTTGTTGTCACTTATGTATGCTATTATATCATCTGTGAAAAGAAATACTTTGACTTCTTCCTTTCTAATTTGTATCCCTTTGCTCTCCTTTTAGTTGTCTTATTGCTCTGGCTAGGACTTCCAGTACTCTATTGAAGAGATACAGAGAGAGTGAGCAGCCTTGTCTTGTCCTCAGTTTCAGTAGAATTGATTTAAGTTCCTCTCCATTTAGTTTGATGTTGGCTATAGGCATGCTGTATATTGCCTGTACTATGCTTAGCTATGTGCCTTGTATCCCTGATTTCTCCAACACTTTAAACATGAACTAGTGTTGGATTTTGTCAAATGGTTTTTCAGTATCTAAGGAGATTATCCTGTTTTTTTTTTCTTTAAGTTTGTTTATATGGTGGATTACATTAATAGAGGTCCATATATTGAACCATTCTCCATACCTGGAATGAAGCCTACTTGGTCCTGGTTGATGATACCTTTGATGTGTTCTTGCATTCAATTCGGGAATATTTTATTTAGTATTTTTGTATCAGTGTTCTAGGAGAAATTGAACTAAAATTCTCTTTCTTTGTTGGGTCTTTGCTTGATTTGGCTATCAAAGTGACTGTGGCCTCACAGAATGAGTTTGGTAATGCTCCTTCCATTTCTTTTTTTTTTAAATTTATTTATTTTTCTATCAATCACAGGTTAGGTACTTTGAATCCCAGGCGTAGCCCCCTCCCTCATTCCCTCCTACCCTCCCACTCCTTCTCTCATCTCCCTCCTCCCCGCCCCCTCCAAGTCCACCAACAGAGGAGACCTCCTTCCCTTCCATCCAACCCCAGCTTATCCTGTCTCCTCAGGGCTGGCTACAATGTCCTCCCCTGGGATCTAGCCAGTCTGTCACTCCCCGGCTTGTATGGGGGAGGGTCAAAGAGTCAGCCATCAAGATCATGACTGAAACAGTCCCTGTTTCCCTGAATAGGGTCTTCAGTCCTACACCGAGCTATCGTGGGCCCCATCTGTGCCGGGGTTCCAGTCCACATCCACACATGGTCCTTGAATGTAGAAACCGTCTCATACAAGACCCCTGTGCCCTGCTCAGTTTGGTCTTTGTGGAGCTCTTGTTCTCCCCAAGTCTCAACAACCTCCCCCAGATCTGTCATTACTTCTCGCCCTCTGTCAGAGGCTTGATCTCAAGTCTTCATATCTGCTCTGATACATCGCTACATTGACCCCCCCCCAGAGGTCCTCTTTGGCAAGCTCCTGTTCTGTTGCTTGTTTTCCCCTCCACTCAATGTCCATCTCATTTGTTCATTCAAACAAGCATTGATCATACCAATCTGGGTCCTCCTTCTTGTATATCCTCTCTAGGTGTGTAGATTTCAGCTTGAACTTCCTATCCTATAGGTTTAGATAAGTGAGTATATACCATATGTTTCTTTCTGCTTTTGGGATACCTCACTCAGGATGATCGTTTCCAGGTCCCACCATTTGCCTGCGAATTTCATGATTGCCTCCTTTTTAACTGCTGAATATCATATCATCTACAAATAGTGATACTTTAACTTCTTCCTTTCCAATTTGTTAGTTTGGCTAGGGGCTTGTCTATCTTGTTGATTTTCTCAAAGAACCAGCTCTTGGTTTCATTGATTCTTTGAATAGTTTTATTTGTTTCTAATTGATTGATTTCAGCCCTGAGCTTGATTATTTCCAGCCGTCTGCTCCTCTTGGGTGTATCTGCTTCTTTTTTTTCTAGGGCTTTCAGTTGGGCCATTAAGTTGCTTGTATGAGATGTTTCAAATTTCTTCTTGAAG
>CM053742.1:18583334-18620330 GCA_028658305.1 Pachyuromys duprasi | reverse complement strand
GTGTGCAGACTGGTCAAAACGGTCCCCCAATCCACTCAGTCTGGTGTGGTTCAGATGATTGGTCTGAGCCTACAGCACACTCACGGGTTGAATCAGAACCCAGGTGCAGTGTGAGCGTTTTCAGTGAAAACGGCACCCGGTTTCTCCTGAGACTGCCCGCGAGACTGTGTGATCCAGTCTATAATGGCGGGTGCAGGCACCCAGCGCGGCTGCTAGGTCAGATCAGAGCTGTGTGCCGCTAGTCACCGGGAAATTTTTTCAGGTAATAACTGGGTGTCCCTAGTGTTTTCCCACTTGATTTTCTCACCATAGGAGTTCTGCTCACCTGGCACTCACAATGCTGCGGTTTTACGTCCCAGAGTTCAGTCTCCTGGTCACTGAGTTGTTTCTGCTCTCCTACTCCTCAGACACAGTGTTCTCTCGTGGCAGCCATCTTCTCCATTTCTATTTTATGGAATAATTTGAAGATTATTAGTATTAACTCTTCTATGAAGGTCTGGTAGAATTCTCTGCTAAAATCATCTGACCCTGTGCTATTTTTTTCCTTTTTTTTTGTTTGGGAAACATTTGATGACTGTTTTATTTTTTTAAAGGGGATATAGGACTCTTAATTTGGGTTCCAGATCTTGATTCAACTTTGGTCAGTGGAATCTGTCAAGAACATTGTCAATTTCATTTTTATTTTAAAATTTTGTGGCATATAGGCTTTTAAACTAAGACCTAATGATTGTTTGGATTTCCTCAGTGTCTGTTGTTATGTCCCCCTTTTCTTTTCTGATTTTGTTGATTTGGATGGTGTCTCTCTGTCTTTTAGTTAGTTAGGCTAAGGGTTTGTCTATCTTGTTGATTTTCTCAAAGAACTAGCTCTTTGTTTCATTGATTCTTTGAATTGTTCTCTTTGTTTCTAATTTATTGATTTCAGCCCTGAGTTTGATTATTTCCAGCTGTCTATTCCTCTTGAGTGTGTCTGCATATTTGTCCTCTCACCCCTGGGGCTCTTAGGTGTGCCACTAATTTGTTTGTATGAGATGTCTCTGATCTCTTTATGAAGGCACTTAGTGCTATGAACTTTCCTCTTAGCACTGCTTTCATTGTGTCCCATAAGTTTGGGTATGTTGTACTTTCATCTTCATTGAATTTAAAGAAATCCTTAATTTCTTTCTTTATATCTTCACTGAGGCAGTTGTCACTGAGTAGAGTATTTTTCATTTTCTCTGTGTGTAGGCTGTTTGTTACTTCTTTTGTTGAGGTCCAGCTTTAGTCCATAGTGGTCAGATAAGATTCAAGGCATTATTTCAATATTTTTGTATCTTTTGAGGTTTGAATTGTGATAAGGGTCTACAAGGTGTTGAGAAGAAGGTGTATTCTTTTGTGTTTGGGTGCAAGTTCTGTAGATGTCTGTTAGGTTCATTTGATTCATAGCATCTGTTAGTGTCATTTATGTGTTTAGCTTCTGCTTTGTTGACCTGTCCTTTAATGAGAGTGGGATGTTGAAGTTTCCCACTATTAATGTGTGGGGATTGATGTGTGGTTTAAGCTTTATTAAATGTTTCTCTTATAAATGTTGGTACCCCTCTATTTGGAACATAGATGTTCAAAACTGATATGTCGTCTTGGTGGAATTCTCCTTTGACGTGTATGAATTATCCTTCCTCATTTCTTTTGATTAATTTTGGTTGAAAATCTTATTAGATATTATAATGGCTACTCCAGCTTGCTTCTTGAGTCTGTTTGCTTGGAAAATGTTTTTCCTGATTTTTCTCTCAGCTAATGTCTGTCTTTGTGGGTGAGGTGTGTTTCTTGTATGAAGTAGAATATTGGGTCCTTTTTATGCATTCATTCTGTTAGTCTGTGTCTTTATTGCAGAGTTGAGCCCATTGAGTTTGAGTGACTCTTAGTTCATTCTGTTTTCATGTTGGTTGTGGTGGTGTGTTTGTGTGCTTTTCTACTTTTAGTTTTGCTGTACTGAAATTATTTCCTGTGTTTTTCTGGGTGTAGTTAGCCTTTTTTAGTTGGATTTTTCCTTCTAGTATCTTTCATAGGGCTGGATTTGTGGAAGGTACTGTTTAAATTTTTTTGTCATGGAATATCTTGTTTTCTAAATCTAGGATGATTGAAAGTTTTGCTGGGTATAGTATTCTGAGCTGAAACCTGTATTCTCTTAGGGTCTGCATGAAATATGTCCAGGCCCTTCTGACTTTCATAGTCTCTGTTGACAAGTCAGGTATGATTGTGTTAGGTTTGCCATTAATATGTTACTTGGCCTTTTCCCCTTGAAAATGTTAATATTTTAAAGATTTTATTTGTTTCTTCTCTTTTCATCTTCATAAGCATAGATTTAAGGTCATTTTCTTGTGTTTCAGTTCTGTTAGGGTATCCAGGGCTCCTTGCCATGGAATAATGGTTTCTGGAGATACCATATTTCTTCAGCTTTTTTTATTGTGTTTCTATTCTGGCCTTCAGCTTGTTGTCTCTGGTGTTACCTGGTATTTTCTGGTATCCACTGGAGTCTTGATTGGGGGGGGGGGTAGTACAGGAAGAGCTCTGGGTAGGAAGCTGGATGTTCTTGAAGGAGCTCTCCTATAGTTGGTGAGTATGGTCTCCAACTGGGAGGTGGTTCTTAGGGAATAGCTGCAGCTCTCCTCAGGTATATGATCTTGTACATCATATACTAACTGGACTCCTAAGGAGTCCAGGTGCTCTCCTCTCAACAGGGGAAATCCCAGAGACAGCTGCCCCATCACTGGTTTTCTTGCTCTGAGGTTACTGAGTTGCAGCTGCCCAGACACTGTGCTTAGACACTATGTTCACTGGACACAGCCATCTTAGAAAACCAGCAAGCCCAGGGATTTGGTCAGCTTCCCTAGGGAAACTGGTTGAGCTTTAGAGCATAATCTGGGGTTGTTCTTGTGGCTCCAAGTTGTCAGGAGGCCTGAGTTTGGACCCGCATGCTCCAGTACTTAGAATGTATACAATGGCTGGTGAGCACAGCATAGAGGTGTATGGCTGCATACTGAGTGCTGGTGGGAACTGTGAACTTTTCTGGAGCTTAGTCAGGTGACCTGTGTTTGGACCAACTTGTTTCCTTCATCATGGGGTCTCCTCTCACCTTGGAGACCAAGTTCTGTTGTTTTAGGGCCCACAGTTCTGTCTGGGATGGTGAGCACAGTGTGCAGTGGCCTGGCTAGTTGCTGTAGACTACTACTCTGCAGGAATCCATGAACTTTTCCAGGGATTAGCTGGGTGACCTGAGGTCAGACCCAATTCCTTCCTTTACTGTGGGGTTTCCTCTACCTGGAAAACATAGTCCCTGGTGTTTTAAGGCCTACAGTTCAGTCTGTTGGTGCAGTCACTGTTATCCTGCTAATCAGACACAGTGTGTGATTAACACCTCCATCTTGGATCCTCCCTAAGTTTATTTCATGTGAAATTAGGGACTTATAAACTTTGGTCAGTTGGAGGGGTTTTGAAGGTGAATGTGTTTGATTTGCTGGGGTCAGGAGTGCTAGGGATACTTGATCTCCATGTACTAAAACAGTTCCATCATAAGAGGGGAAAAGGTAATAGTTAATTACCTTATGAGTGGGGAAGAGCTCCAGGTAAAGTCAGAATTCTTTTGGAAAGTCAAGACATCAAGACATCTTATTAGCATAGGGTGGGTTTCTCTAGTAGTTCCTAGGTGCATGCTTATCAGGAAAGGGCTAGACCTATGATTTTTCTCTGAGGCTATGTGATGCTCCTTACAAGATCTGGGATACCAAGATCAAATGGAGAGAGAACCCTGCTGAGAAAGGGAGTTTGTCATAATAGACTGAGCTCAGTTGGCCATCTGGAAACACCAAACTTCAACCTTAAATGCAATGTTCCACAGGGACACTCATTTCTTGGCCTTACAAAATTGGTTCTCCAGGTGAAAGACTAGCCTTAACCCAAGCAATAAAGATATTGGAAGTAGAGGCTAGACATTCCCTGAAGCAAATAGGAGGACAAACGATATATAGAATTTTGTGAACTATGGAACTCTCAGAGGCTGTGATACTGGCTGGCTAACATAGTATTTAATATAGAGATTCAACTGCTTGACACTGATTCCTGTATCACCAATGCCCATGTGAGATTTGCAGGCAATCCAGGCACCATCAGAGTTCAGAGTAATGACCACTGTAAATGCTGTTAAACTTTAAAAAAGAAGAAGAAACTTTGTAGGCCTAACAGCTACCTATAAAGCCTGTGTTGACCTTACCATCCAAAAGAAAATATAGTTTGGAATCATTTTTCCTTTCACTAGGTATATTCAATCTAGTACTGTCCTGCTCACACTAGACAAGTGTTTTACAACTGAGATATATCCACAGCTCTTCTTTGGATCCTTGATATCCCCCAAATGCCCATATGATAGATGCTTGGGACCCAGACCATTGTGTTTGAGGGTAGGTTGGTAAACCTTTTGGAAACAGGATCAAGTAGGAGGTCTGGTAGTTGCTGGGGATATTCCCTTGAGTGAGACAGTAGAACCCAGCCTTATTCTTCAGCTCTGAGGTAAATGTCTTTGCTCTGCCACATGGTTTCACAATGGTGTGCTTGTTTTTGGTGTAGACCCAAAGCAATGGAGTCCATTGATCACAGAAATCTCTAAATTTGTAAGCCAATCTAAGCATTCCCACTTATTAGCTGATTTTTCTCACATGTTTCTTTTTTAAATAAGTAACAGAAAACTGGAAATGAAGATGAACAAAATCAAAGAACAATGATATAACAGAAAGTATACCAATTCTTGCAGATGATGTATTCTAGCCACTTCCTCTGTATGTTTCATAACATACTACAAGGCTCCCAGGTCTCTTAGCAATTATCATGTATCATTGAAATCTTATCTACAATTACACTCTCCAATCTAAAGTCTAGTTGCAAGTTTGTTTGTTTTTCTGTGTTTTGCACTCCTGAGTGCAAGAGTACTTCAGAGACCTGGAAAGTAGAAAAGCCCCACAGGGGATGTGCTACTGCAAATCACACTGAATATTTACGGAGAAGGTGAAATTTGAAAATGAATACTTGAAGTTGATGTTCTGTCACATTGAAACGCAAATTTACAGGTTGGTGAGCAGTTGCTGATAGTTTGGCCAATGTGTCTATTTTAGTAACATAAAATTCATTGGCCTTGTAAAGATGACAGGGTGAATGAGTCTGTTGGAAGCCATCAGAGCCACCTCTAAGCCATAGAAATAAGGACATTTTCAAACAAAACAAACTGTTCTGTATTTCTTAATATTTTTGGAAGCAAATCGAGGGTTCTAGTACTAGAATACACAGATCCAAATGTACCAGTTTTTGTCTGGGGATATAGCTTAGTGAGAGAGCCCTTAAAAGAGCATGTGCAAGGCACCTGGGTCCTTGAAAAATCGGAGCACTGAAAAATAGGAAAGGGTCATACTCATATTTAGTGAGTCCAATCCTTTCTGGGATTGAGCTATTCAGCTGTAAAATAGCATCCTGGTGATTTCTTAAATTCTCCTGAACATTTAGGAAAATTAGTAAATCATCTTCCCAGGGAACAACTTTTGGCCTGAAAATGACATGAAGATCATGTAAGCAGGAATAGCTGAGGCTCTAAGAGATCTCTGATCTATGGAAAGTGATATTTCTTTTCACACTGTGTTCATCTTGTATGAGCAATTTTACCCAATAGGGATCATATTTGATGTGCTGCCCTATAATATTATATTTATTGAATAATAAAGGATAGATATTTCATTTTCAAGTGTAGACAGTTGACATTTTAAGGGCTCTCTAGCATGCCCACTGTGTATATTTTTTACCATGGCCCCTTTTCATAGACACTAAATTCGTCTTCCTTCCCATCCTTTCCTTTCCCCCATCTTTTTCCACAGGGTCTTACTCTATAGCCCAAGATGTTCTTGAACTCTTGATTTTTCTGTTTCAACTTACTGGGTGCCAAGGTTACAAATGCATGCCAATATGCCTGACAAGTTATGTTTTATTTCCCCTGTGGTAAATAATACCCACCACAGTTGAAGCCTGTGTTTCAAGCACTATTCAACCCTCTGTCTTATAACTAACTTAATTCTCATAGCAAGGCTTGTCAATTAAACGTTATCATTATACATTTTGCTGTAAGCTTTTGTGTTACTGGTAATTGAACGCAGGACCTTGCACATGCTAGGCAAAATCTCTAACAGAGCTGTACTCCACAAAATAATTATCTCATTATGGGTACCCATAAAAAGGAGTATAACTTGACCAAAAATAGTAAGCAGCTACACCATGTATACTGGTTTTCAAACTCATTGTTCTTTCCTATCTATTTCTCCTTTGTCCTTCCCCTGATATTTGACTAGAAAACAATTTTCATCCTCCCCGGTGTTCTTCGCAACTAAGAGAAATCAATGTGACATGTGACAAGTAGTGGCATCTATTGAATGCTTTAGGCTTCCTGTCTGTAATCTTAAATACAGAAGAGATGATTGCAGATTATGCAAATCATCATTCCAGACCTGTCAAGTTAAACTGGCAAACCAGTGCCTGGGGTCATTTAAGTTTTCATGGAGTATGAGAAAAAAAAATTCTGGTTTCTTAAAGCCATTGTGAGTGTGCTTCCCTGTAACTTATAGCTGAAAACAATCCCTCCTGTTACATTCCTCTTTCCTCTTTTCTGTCTTCTTTATCCAGTGCTGAGGATGGAACCCAGAACCTTGTGCATTTTAGGCAAGCTCTCTATTATTGAGCTACACTCTTAAGACCAGGATGGACTTTGTAGTCCAACATCTAGGACCCTTGGTGAAATATAATTCCTGGAGTTGCACGTGGGAGCATCTTCTTCCTCAAAGTTGTGGTGATTACATAATGTATGGTTACTTGATCTGAATTTCTAGAATATGCAAAGGTACTTATAGTGGAAGAAAATACAGTAGTCAGTTATTCTGAGAATTTGACTAGGGACTAACTAGGGAATGATGTAAAGAGAGTTTCTGAGGGTGAGAATGTTGTTCAGTGGTTGGGCACTTGACCAGTGTGTACCAGGCCTTGTGACCTTTTTCCATACCTCTAAACCATACCTGGAGTTTTTCCCCTACCCTCCCAGTCCCACTTCCCCTAGTATAATTATGTACTGTGACCCCCGTGTTATGATAGGGCTGTGCTGCTGCATGTAAATGAAGTATTCCTGGCTCACTCATCCCAGTGAATCAAGCACATTTACCCCAGAAATCCCTCCCACTGCCCAAGGTTTATAAGTCCCACTTTTACATGAAATAAAGAGGATCACCACCGTTTATTCTACCATTACTGTCTGAGACTCAGTATTTATTTTGGGGAAGGAAGGGCTCCCTTCCTTCATTAAGTATTTGCTAAAGGACTAGTGGTCTGGCTGTCAGCCAGCCAGCCATAGCTGTGTTGGCCTGCCCTACCGCCTGCAGCCACTGACTGCCACAAAACAGCCACCAAACCATCACTCTCGCTGTGAACAGATCAGGCACAGGTGTTTGTCTGCATCCTCTACCATTAGCATGGTGGCTTAGCCAAAGTGCTGTAACACTGAGTTATTGCCATTGACTTTGAAACTCCCACCATTCATGGGGTATCAGGGTATCAGTGAGGATTGCTGTCCACATCTTTCTCAGAACGCTCTGCCTGTCCCAGTGCCCATCTGCAAAGGCAAGCAGCTGGCTATTCTCAAAGCAGCAATTCTGTTGGCCTGAACCAAACTGAGCTCCCGCTACTGCCTCTCAGTTTTGGAGCTCTGAGATTCCTTCACCTGCTGTTCTCGAGGCATCAATAAACTCATCCAAGTTAGGGTGGACCCTTGTTGCCACCTGGCTCAGGAGCCCTGAGCTCCTCACTTCCAACTGGTCTGATGCTGGCAGCTCAGCTAAAAGAGCAGTACACTTATTGTGGACAAATCTTGGCTCCCTGGTTCTTCAAGAGGGGTACACCCAGGAAACACAGTGTGAGAGCAGCAGCAACAATTCATTAAATTCAGAGCAAGGAACCCAGCAGCAGGGCAGCTGTCTCCAAGATTTCTCCTGGTAAGAGGACAGACACCCTGACTACCAAAGATGACAGTTACCACACAGGTCCACACAACTGAAGTGAGCTGTGGCAATTCCTGAGAAGCACTGCAATTCCATTAACCATATCAAAAATCTGAGAAGGCCTCCTTCAGGATCCTGCCAAGGGGATTATCCCTGTCCCAGGATTCCAGCAGGCACCAGAAACTAACAGCCAACACCTGAGACAGCAAGTTGGATAGAAGCCAGTGTAAAATCACAACCAACAAATGGCAAAGCAATATGGCATCTCCAGAACCCAGTTATACAGGGGCAAGTATCCTTGGACCCCCTAACATAAGTGAAATTCAAGAAGATGACCTTACATCTATGCTTATGAAGAAGATAATGGAAGAAACAAATAGAATGCATAAATAATTACAGGAAGATAAAGTCAAACAGATTATGGCCATCTGTAGAGAAATATAGGAGGATGCAGCCAGTTTGTGGCTTTCAGAGAGGAAATAAATAAACCACTCAAAGAAATAAAAGAAGTAGAGGGATATTCAAACAAACAGGTAAAAGAATTGAAGGAAAAACAGGAAAATACAGTCAGACAAAACGGTTCAAGATCTGAAGATAGAATTAGAAAAATTAAAGAAAACACAAACAGAGGAAATCATGGAGAGGGAGAACTTAGGACAGAAAAGAGGAACTACAGCGGTAAGCAAAACCAACAGACTACAAGAGATGGAAGAAAATTTCAGGTGTGGAAGATACAATAGAAGAAATTAATATATCTGTCAAAGAAAATGTTAAATCTAAAAAAAATTCTTGACACCAACCATCCAAGAAATCCAAGACAACATGAAAAGACAAAACCTAAGAGTAATAAGAATAGAGGAAAAAGAAGACTCCAAGACCCAGGAAATATTTTCAACAAATCATAGAAGAAAATTCCCCCAATTTAAAGCAGAGGGCTATAAGCATACAAGAGACCTACAGAAACCTAATAAATTAGACCAGAAAAGAAAATCCTCCCAGCACATATTAATCAAAACAGTACGTATACAGAACTAAGAAAAAATACGAAAGTGCAAGGGAATAAGGCCAAGTAACATAATGGCAAACATGAGAATCACACCTGACTTCTCAGCAGAGAAAATGAAAACCAGAAGGGCCTGGATAGAAATCATTCAGATCAAAAGAGAACACAGATGCCAGCCCAGGCTACCATACCCAGCTAAACTCTCCGTGATCACAGATGGAGAAAACAACATATTCAATGAAAAACAAAAACAAAAACAAAACCTACCTACCCACAAATCCAGCCTACCGAAGATATTAGAAGGAAAAAAAAAACACATGGACATTGAACAACCCAGTGACAGTGGGGTCAGGAAAGAAATAAAGAAATTAAAGTCTCCCTTGAATTAAATGAAAATGAAGGCACAACATACTCAAACTTATGGGACACAATGAAAGCAGTGCTAAGAGGAAAGTTCATAGTAAGTGCTTTCAAAAATAAATTTGAAACATCTCATACAAACAATGTAACAGCTCACCTGGAAACCCTAGGAAAAATAAGAAGCAGATACACCCAAGAGGAGTAGACAGCTAGAAATAATCAAACTCAGGGATGAAATCAATAAATTAGAAACAAATAAAACAGTTCAAAGAATCCATGAAACAAAGAGCTGTTTCTTTGAGAAAAACAACATGATAGACAAACCCTTAGCCAAACTAACTAAAAGGCATAGAGACACTATACAAATCAACAAAATCAGAAATGAAAAGGGGGACATGACAACAGACACTGAAGAAATCCAAACAATCATTAGGTCTTACTTCAAAGGCCTATACACCACAAAATTTGAAAATCTAAATGAAATGGACAATTTTCTTGATCAATTCCACTTGCCAAAGCTAAATCAAGACCAGGTTAATCAATTAAATAGCCCTATATCCCCTAAGGGAATAGAAGATATCATCAAAAGTCTCCAATCCCCAAAAAGCCAAGGGCAAGATGGTTTTAACGCAGAACTGTAACAGATCTTCAAAGAAGAGCTAACTCCAGTTCTCTTCAAACTAGTCCACAAAATAGAAACAGAAGGAACATCACCAAACTCATTCTATGAAGCCACAGTCACCTTAGTACCTAAACCTCACAAAGACCCAACAAAGAAAAAGGATTTCAGGCCAATCTCCCTTGTGAACATTGATGAAAAAATAACTCAACAAAATATTCACAAACTGAATCCAAGAACACATCAAAGATATCATCCACTATGACCAAGTTGGCTTCATCCCAGGCATAGCAAGGATATTTGCTCAACCATGTTCATAGCAGCTTTATTTGTAATAACCAGAAGCTGGAAACAACCCAGATATCCATCAAGTGAGCAATGGATACAGAAATTGTGGTATATTTACACAATGGAACACTACTCAGCAATTAAAAACACGGAAATCATGAAATTTGCAGGCAAATGTTGGTAACTAGAAAAGATCACCCTGAACGAGGTATCCCAGACAGAAAGACACACATAGTATATACTCTCTTATAAGTGGATATTAGACTTATAATATAGGATAAAAATACTAAAATCTGTACACCTAAAGAAGCTAAGCAAGAAGGAGGACCCTGTGTTATCCTTATTCAGAAAGGCAAACAGGATGGACATCAG
Source organism: Pachyuromys duprasi (assembly GCA_028658305.1). Taxonomy (NCBI): domain Eukaryota; kingdom Metazoa; phylum Chordata; class Mammalia; order Rodentia; family Muridae; genus Pachyuromys; species Pachyuromys duprasi. The sequence continues at coordinate 18,609,640 of CM053742.1, read as the reverse complement.
AAGAGGGAGAAAAGAAGGAATAGGACAGGAACCTACCACAGAGGAACTTTGAAACATTCTACCCTGCAGGGTATGAAAGCAGAGGCTGAGACTCATAGTCAAACTTTGAGCTCCCCCTGAGGTGGGGGCAGCTTTACCAGGCCACAGAAGAAGACAATGCACCCAGTCTTGGTAAGACCTGATAGGCTTGTGTCAGATGGAAGGGGAGGAGGACCTCCCCTCTCGGTTGATTCAGGGAGGGGCATGGGTGGAGAAGAGCAATGTAGGGTGGGATTGGGAGGGGACTAAGGAGGGGACTACAGCTGGGATACATAATGAATAAACTGTAATTAATATAAAAATTAAATAAATTTTAAAATGTTCAGTAGCATAGGGGCAAGTGGAGGAGTTTCTTCCTGAAGATGATAGAAGCTGAAGAGAATGTTTTGCTTTCTCAGATATTGTAGCTACCCTCATTCCCTCCAGTGGGAACTGATTAGCTCAGAGCATTAATCTTCTGTTTAGGAAATCCAAAGCAATGGTTTTTCCAAGAGGAAGAAATGGACCAGTCTTACCCAGTGAACTATCTGCTTTACCCTGTCTCTTTGCCCCAGAGTCAGCAAATCAGACTAGCCCAGGGGGCAGAGTAGATGCCAATGATCTTAACAAGTTTCTGAAGTAAAACAGGAAACTATCTTACTTAATTGAGAAGCACTTGGCAAAGGAAATACTCAATGTTCATTATGAAAGTTTAAATGTACACTCCTGTCTAGATTTTGGTAATGCACTCTAGCTTTGTAATTGCAGTACTAAAAAGTAGAATCTGGATGATCAGGAACAAGATTTTTACTGTACTATTGAAGCAATTTCCCCACAAAAAGTGCAGTTTCCTAACATGGGCACTTCTAGACTGAGGGTGGATTTGAGCTCAGTGGGCACTAATGACATCATAAACTCTTTTGTCACAAAGCCCTTTCTGATCGTGAGCAGCTGAAATATTTAGAAGAGAGATAGCTCAGTGAAATAAATCAAGCACAGTAGAAGAGAAAAAAATGAAAAGGGTACATATTCTGCTCTGCAAGAGCTGAGCTCCAATTTCCTGTTAGCCATGTGGACTGCTCCCTGAGAGAAGGAAACCACTCCCAGTGCCTGAGCTCTTCTGTGTCTGTCTATCTTGCCTGTGTGCTCGAATATTTGACTCCCAACAGCCTTAAGTTGGCCTGCAAGAAGGCCCACAACCAGGGCAAGAACATCATTTCAGAGTATGTAATCCAGGCAATACGAAACTCCATCAGTTTTTCAAAGACAACAAAATTGAGATTGAGACACTAGAATCTGATGAAAACTGTGGGTCTCAGCGGCTGGAGGTCCATCCTTAGGGCTCGAATCAGACCTAACTTACTCCTTGCTGGGTAGCTAATCAGACATTTTATTAGTGTCTAAACCATTACCGGTGGTCCTGGTTCATTTCAGTTGGTCGTTTTGAGCTTGAGGGTGGTGGTGGGTGTGGGATAGGATCGGGATGAGATGGATGTTGGCACAGAAACTGTGACCAGCATGGGGCTGATTCCTGGGAGGAAGTTTCTAACAGGGGTGGTGTGAGAAGTGGCCTTGGTAGGAACAGGTGGCTGAGGGAGAAGACAGTGTAAGTGTTGGAGCTCGGAAGAGAAAAGCTTCCCCTACGGAAGTGTTACAGCACTGCTTTAACTGCTGTGGCCAAATCAAGAGTAACACTTCTGCTCTCATAGGGAATAGTTTCTTCAGTGAAAATGTTACAGCTCAGCTCTGGCTGGGGGACAGTTTTCCCCAGCGAAAGTGTTACAGTTCTCCCCGGAGAGAAATGTTCCTACAACAGTGTTACTGCTCTGCTGGACAGGGATCCTGGCAATCTAGAGAGATAAAGATTACCACAAAGTCAAACCACACAGCAAACTTCACAGGGAAGATTTTTTGGGGGAGGGAAAAAGCCAGGAGGATGGCTGCCTCTGAAGCAGGAAGCCGCAGGGAACTTAGCAGAAGTCAGGGTTTATATGGGGTTTCTTATTGGGAGTGGGGGGGCTTTCCAGGGTGAAGATTTCCAGGGTGAGGATTGGTTGGATCTCAATTCTGAGCTTGGGTGAGCTCAGGGATTGGTGAGTTTTCCTGTTTAGCGGTTGGGTTTTTTGTTCAGGGATTGGTGGGTTTCTGTGGCAAGCTCAGGGGTTGGTGGGATTCTGTTTCTTGGCCCTGGTCTTGGTCTTAGGGTCAAGTCTGGGTCAGTGTGTTCTTTCTTTGGCCCTGGACATGGTGTGAAGTCAGGGACACAGTGTTTTCCTTTTCCTTTTTATCCTACACAGAGAAGCTGGTGGGCTGTCAGCATGAAAGACCTTGGGGATTACTAGTATGGTATTGTGGTCTGGAGAGGGGTTAGTGAAAACATGGTCTGTGGTGGGGAAGACTTCATTCTTGGGTGAGAATGCTTCAGGTCAGCAGGTGATGGCAGTTTGTGGGGGAGGCCATGGAGTAGAGAGGGGCACACTGTTGGCATGAACCTCAAAAATCAGAAGTGTTGACTGAGCACTGAGGGGTAATGGTGAAACCAGAAGGAAATATACAAAATAGAACCTATGTTCTATGTTTTTCTTTTGAAAAATGTAATTCTCTACCTCATTTAAAAAAAAAGATGATGTACACAAGCTTAGTACCTATAGTGCTAAGATGTGTGGAATATGTGCTTCAGTTTTCTGTGCTCACTGGTACATTAAAAATTTGTATATAAGTGCTATTTGGCCCAAGACCTGCAATTCAGGCAGGTCTAACTGGTTACAGAATATTGACTTCTTCTAGTCCAATGACCTTCAGTGAGAATGCCATGGAATTAGTCATTTTACTCAGATACCTTTTCTCAAGTAACGTTCTTTGGGTGAAACCAGATTATTTCTTAGGCCTAGAATAGTCTCTTGGTTAAACTGATGCTGAAAAGCCATTTATTTGGCTTATGCCTATGGCTTACAGCCCTCTGGGTATGTCATAGGACAGGATCACAGAGGAACTGACTGAATATGAGAGAAGTTACAGTAGATAGGTTGATTAAACATGTGATATGAACAGTTTTCTGTAGACTTCATAGTTCATGTAGTAGGTTAAGGCTCCAGGCTTCCTGTTCTGTATGAAATAGTTTCTTTTCTGGGCATAATTTAGAGGTTGGACTTGATTGAGCCATGGCTGGCAAGGCTTTTGTAGAGTCAAGGATCAAGAAAGATACTGTTCTCCTTTTAAAAATTGTGTTGAGCTATGCCTATAGTTTTTATAGGAAACTGGAGGCCCATGAAGAACACAGTAAAAGCCAAATGAAGCTCCTGTCAAATATCCATTCTATAAGCACAAAGTATCCAACTCTTTGAGGAGGTAGTGTGAACATTGACGCTCTTAGGAAGGCATGATTTCATGCCTTTATGACAAGAGGCATGCACTCTTTATGACTCTATGAGAAGTGAAAGTAGAGAGGGTGAGGATAGATTCCTTGTAGCTTGGACTCTTTGAGACAAACCAGTGTCTATTAATGGTCTGTTGTAAGAAATAGGTTCACATTAAAGTCTCCATGTTTCCCAATAGGTTTCTAATCAGGTTCCTGATCACATTAATGTCAAGGTAGGCCAGGATCAGGAGCTGACTTGGCTCAGTTTAGCATACAATGTCATATGAAAGAACTGGTGTGCCCAGTCAGAAGTGAAGTCATATACCTATATAGATGATGGCACATGGGAAGCTAAGGCAGGATAATTAGTAGTTCAGGGCAGTCTTTGCTACACATAGCATATTTGAGGACAGGCCGACTTCATAAGAACCTGTTTCAAAAATAAAACCAAGCAACCAAATGAAAAAATAAAAACAAATGTTCTAGTAGAACAGTAACTTAATTGGGAGTGTGCCTAAGTTTCAGAGGTTTAGTTCATTGCCATCATGATACACAGGCAGAACTGGTGCTAGAGGTGTAGCTGAGAACTACATCTTGATTTGCTGGCTGAAAACTCTAGGCTCAGCATGGGATTTTGAAATCTCAAAGCCAGTGAGTGACACACTTCTTCTAACAAGTCCACACTTCCAAATAGTACTATTGCCTGGTGAACAAACATTTAAGTCTATGAGCCTGTAGGAACCATTCATACTCAAACTGCCACAAACACCAACTAAGGAAGCAAACAACAATAAAAAAAAACAGTAATTGACAGGAGAAATTTAGAGGGTAACACTTACTCGGGTGGGAATACAAGGCTTGAGAAAGACTCCATGTAATGAACTGATTTTGGGTGTTTTGAAATTCCAGATCTGCTGATCCTTACCAATATCCTTCAGTATGCTGCTATGGGAACCTCACTTTTCAGAAAGGGCCTTTAATATATCCAAAATAGGAGTCTAATAAGAAGTGGTTTTATAATACCATTCAGCGCCTTATTTCCTAGTGTAAAAATTACAAAGCAGCGGGTCAAATTCTAGTCAAGGCATCAGTTATGACCATTAGGACTGGCATGATTCTTTAGAATGAACATCGCTTGGCCACAAATACATAAAACTCTAGATATTTCTATATGACCAAAAACAAAAACAAAAAGAAAGGGACAAGGGGGTGTCTTAGGGTTTTATTGCTGTGAAGAGACACTATGACCACAGCAACTCTTATAATAGACAACATTTAATTGGAGGCTGTATTACAGATCAGAGGTTTAGTCCATTATCATCACAGCAAGAAGCATGGTGGCATGCAGGTAGACGGTGTACATGAAAAGTAGCTGACAGTTCTACATCTGGTCCACAGGTAGCAGGAAGAAAGATGACATTGGGCCTGGCTTGAGTATCTGAGACCGCAAAGTTTGGCCCCAGTGGCATCTTTCCTCCAGTAAAGCCACATCAACTTCAACAAGGCTACACCTCCTAATAGTACCACTTCCTATGAGACTATGGGAATAATTTTCATTCAAACCACCACAGGGGGGCAAAAGATCATATATGACATGAAAATGGAAAAGAAACTACTGGGCATAGGAAGGCACAAAATAGGACAAGGGGATGGGGAAGAAAGAGGACAGAGAAGCATTAAAGGTACAAATAAACAATAAAAATTCTGTTTATAAAATTTCATGATGAACTCCGTTGTAAGCTCTTATTCTGTATAAATAAATGGAAAAAAAAGAAAATTTCAAGTAATTTAAACAAAACAAAAAATAACAGTATACTCACCTGTCTCTGCAGGACCCCCTGGGCCCAGAGTTGATGCATATACTATTAATTTTTGTTTTATTTAAATTATTAGGCTAAGGTCAGATATTAGGGAAGGAGGACTCCGCTTTTCAGTGGACTAGGGAAAGGGAATGGGGGAAAGAAGTAGGGAGGGAGTGACTGCGAGGAGATGAGGGAGTTGGCTAAAATTATAAATTATAAAAAATAGTAAAATAAAAAGTGAAAAATCAACAGTATATAAAATCTCTCTTTAATAATGATGGCTCATTCAGTTGTGATTTTTATAGCACTGTCAGTAATTATTTCCTTTTCATTTATTTTTCATATGGAGGAGTATGCTCATGTAAATGTTCATGAGAGTGTGCACATGTGTGTGTGGGCATGTATGAAGGGTAGGTGTCAATATCAAGTTCTCCTCAGTTGGCCTCCACTTCATGTTTGCACAACAAGCACATACACCCACTGAGCCATATCCCTAGCCACTTTCAGTGGCTTTAATAAGTGATACTTTTGTGTTATAAATGGGATATAGCTTTGATTTATAAGAAATAAGGAGAACATAATTGGCTATGAAACCAAAGACTGCAGTAAATGTTTTCAATTGATTTTTTGTTGTATCTTTTTAAAAATTTAACAGTTGATCCAGGAGATTAAAGATTGTGGGAAAAATTAAAGTGTGCAATAGGCTAAATTTTACAAATATATTAAACATCCATCTAAGTGAGTTTCACAATCACTATGTAATTTACCAGGAATGTCTCAAGTACAAATAATTCTTTTCAATAGAAATTTTCTTATTGTTAAGCTGATAGCTTTCTTCCAAATGAAGGTCTTAACCCAAAGGAAAAGCACGCAGGCATAGCAATTTTATTTATATCTGCATGGTGGAAGGATTGGGATAAAATCAAATTATTAGGTGTTAAATGGCTCATTCAATAAAAAAATAAAAAAATTCTTTTTCTAAGCTAAGTTTGAAAATGTTGCTAAGGAAAGATTGATATTTTAAGAAAACTTTATTGTAGGAAATAGAAAATTGGGCTTCAGGTCTACACCACTGTATTGAATTTTGGCCTTGAATTTTTAATAACTTTCAAGAACACCCAACTTAGTTATAGCCATGCCATCATTTTTAAAAAATATTTGACTTCAACCAACCTTCTTCCACATGTTTTAGCTTTTGATTTTAGTCCTCACCTTTCTTCCTCATTTTGAAAGAATGCTTTAAGACATAATCTCATGTTTAAAATCTTTTATTTATCTGCAAGCATTTTTTAGCAAAAATACACCCTGCATCTATAAATTTTTCTATTTTATGATTGATTGTTCATTTTTGTCTTATTTTTTTCCACAAGTTATTTTTAGGTCATTTTGTTAACAAAAAATATTATATTTTAATGAAATATTTAATGAAAAAATATTATATTTTAATGAAATATTATATTTTAATGAAAACCTAGGAAGCTGCATTAGAAAACATGGGCAAACCACATTAAAACTCCTGGAGACATTTATTTTCTCTTATCATTAAAACTAAATTCACTAATTGATTAAAGATTTAAGTCTTATTGTAACAGGCACTCAGAAATTGCCTTTGCTAAAAAAGCATTGGCTTCTCATTTTGGACCACAAGGCAACCAGAGACAGGTTAAAAGTTATTTCACTGTACGTGTCTCCTTAATTTGGGTCAGATTCCTGATTGTCTCTGCAGTTAGCATGTTCAACACTCAAGGAGTGTCTGTCTAAATTATCTAATTTATCCCTTTAATGCTGAAAACACAGACTTAAATTTTCATCTACTTTGGATTCCAGAACACTACAGCCTCCCAGGGTAGACCCAGCATAGTCTATCTCCCGCAAGAGGACAGTTGTCCATGAAGTTAAGGCTCCATCATGGAGCAACAGCAACTGTATCTGGAGAAGCAGCTCCCTGTCTTTTCAAGCAATAAGGACATCTTAGTCATCACAGCCTGCAGGACCAGAGCTCAGGCAATGACCATACTTTGACTAGCACTGTTTAATTATATACTTTTGTCCCTTGTGCGAATTTTCTTTCAAGCTTAAATTTAAAGAGTATACCAGTACTCTGAAGATGTCTATGAAGTTACTAAACACCTTCTTTTGTCCTTCCTACTATGGACACACAAACTTTGCTTTTTTGCCACTAGTCATCTTTCAGAGAGGCATATTGGGACAGGCAGTCAAGACTAGCCTGTTGGGGCTGCAAGAGCTGGGACTTTTGGCAAATTCTTGTTGCATTATGAACTAGAAGGAATTTGGGTTACTGAACTAAATTTATGTGCATATTTATTCACTTACAATCCAATTTGAATCCCTCTTTGGGGAAGACTTTGACAATAAACACATCATATAACATACATAAAGTAGCACACAGAAATATACATACAGATAGATCAAGGTGGTATAGATAGTCTTTGTGGTAAAATTTAGTCATAAGGTAAACTAAAATAAACTTTCCAGTTTTCAAACAGGAGTAGGCATCTAAATTTAACACAGAACAAATGTATTAAGATCACCTGTTTATTTGGTCATGCTCTGAAACTGTTACTAGAAAATTTGGAGGGAGCCTTGCCGAGTCACCATGTGTTATTAGGGAAGTTGGAGTTCTTAACTGGGGTTCATAGTATTCTGAATAAAGCAATTTAAAAATCAGCCTGAGAATAATTACATTAGAGTTTAAAAGAGAAGATGAGGGAGGGATGGGGTGATTGAGAGGGAATGAGGGAAGGGGCTACGGCTGTGATTAATATAAAAAATAAACTAAAAAAGAAAGAAAGAAAGAAAGAAAGAAAGAAAGAAAGAAAGAAAGAAAGAAAGAAAGAAAGAAAGAAACCAGGGCAGGCAAGCTGCAAATCAAGCTGTAGGCAGCTTCCCAGGAGACAGTGGTAGAAAAAAGAGAGAAAGCCATGCCTTTTGAGTTGGGCCAGCATGAGGTCAACAATCACATAGCAAACCAGTAGCCACACAGTAGAGAATACTTTAAAGAAAGTAAAAGAGGCCAAGTGTTGGGGACAGCATCTTCAAAAATAGGTAGAAAAAGGAAAGTATGCTTTTCTAAGGAATTTAGGAAAGTGGGCAGATTTCTGAAGTTGTGTGGCTGCAGTGCCATAAGCTACTGCACTAGGTGGAAAGAATTTTGGGAAGGAAAAGTACAGTATCTTACTCAATAGATAATTATTCCCCTAGCTTATTTTGTGTGGCTTAAGGTGAACCTTAACTTCCTGAGGGGTGGTCCCTTAGAACTTGAGGGGGATAATTCTTTTATCTTTGAGGTGGCTTGGGATGTTCGATTGCCATCCAGGTCCTGTACACAGCGTAATATTGTTGTCATTTTTCTTTAATTCAGTTTATTTTTCTATTAGACTTCTATCTGCTTAGAAGGGGGTTCATTTTTCTCCTTCCTTGCTCCCTCTTTTTTTTTCCTCCAGGTCTGGGCATGTTGACCTTGAACTCACAATAAGCCTGTCTCAATCTCTCAGGTATTGGGATTACAAGCGTGCACAATCACATCTGTATAGCTTTATTATTTTTATACCCAACATTTAGAAGGCATACTAAAGATATTAAATCTATATTTAGTACATGAATAAAGAAAAGACAAGTACATAATCAATTAAAATCAATAGAGGAGGTAAACATGCAGGGAGCCCACTATTCAATCTTATCTTCTAGGACTAAAAATTGGAGGCAATTGAGCTGTGATATTTAAAAAGGAGATAACACAGAAGAAATTTCAAAAAGTCTTAATTGAACAATATGTGATTGTCATTGATTTAACCTCTTTCTTTGCCCTAGAAGCTTGGCTTTGCTTTATATAGGATTGTGTGCTATTGACATATCAGTCACCCAGGAAATAAATGAAGGCAATAGCTAGATCTGAGAGAAAACTTAGAACTAAAAACTACAGTCACTATTGGGATCTGTAAACAGGCATCTCTATGGCCAGGCCCAAGGAACCTGACAAACGGGATATAAGGCATCTGTGAGGTCACCTGTGGGCCACCTGATAACACCTGCGCATGCTCTGGGTCAGCTTCTATGAGAACTCTGCACCACCTGCTCTCTCTCTTTCCTACCCTGCTCAGAGATGGTCTCTGTGACTCCCTCTCTCTTCCTTTAAGAACCCCTCCCCCACGTGGAACCAGTCACGTTGTGTGATTTGTGAACCCGCCATGTAACTTTGCTGCACAATCCTAATATTGGTGCATTGTCCAAATAGATGCTTTCAGTGGCCACACTGTGTGGTGATTGCTTTTGGAGCCAGCACCACTGGAGCTGCTAGAAACCTATTTCATTTCAAATCTGCCCATGACCCAATTTCTGGAAACCAGATCACTACCTCCTACATGCAACACCAGCTGGATTGGTGAGTTCCCCTCATTGGTCAGTATAAATGTCTCTCTTGATAAGGGAAGATTGACTATTGAGAATCTGGCAACTTCCTGGTACCTTTTGAGACAGAAGAACCCCCAGCAATGGCCTTCACTGGCCATGATTGACCCTTTTGCTGACCTCTATTTAGGACTTCCTTTTTCCCTTGGGTGAGATTTTTCTCCTATTGCCATGGTTTTTCCCCAACCACCATCTACAAAAATCCTAGCGCTATATAAACTGTGTCTGCTTGCTACAGGCAGCTGTGCCCTTGGTCTCTGGCCAACACTGATGAGCTGTTGGATCAGGTAGTATCATACTACTCTACTGAGCCAAACCTTGCATTTAGGATGCCTCTCGCAGGTCACTGACTCCTACCATCCCAATGGGAACTGCCTATTCATCCATTCCTCCAGCATCCAGAAGTCTTCTGGAGAATTTTTAAACCTTACAGGGGTGATCCAAGATGGTGGCGACCAGTGTGCACTGTATCTGAGGGGCAGAGGATCTGAAACTACAAAACTGGTGAGTGGAGTGGCAGCTGAAGCCAGAGCATATTGACATATTGACGCTTCCTGGGCAAGCGGGGCCAACCCAAGAGCTGAGATTGTTTGGATCCAGCTTACCTGCAGACATCTCCAGAGACTGAGAGCGGTGAATATTCAACGCCCCCTGCATTTCCCCTTGCCCCAAGCATGGGCCTCCTTCCTCAGCACAAGTAGCCCACAGTGCCTGCTATTTCAAGCATCTGCCTCCCTGCTCCTTGAAGGCTGCAGTGATTGCCCCAAGCAAGAGCCTCAGTAACTGAGACAGCAGAGGCGGGCCTCCCAGTTCTGCAGTGGCTGAAGGCAACTATATGGGTCTCCTGGCGGGCTGCTGTACCGGCCTCCCAGGTCTGCAGCAGCTGTCCACTGTATGGGCCTCCCAGATGTGCAGACAGCTGTACAGGCTTCCCAAGTCCTCCCAGCAGGTGACTGTACTGGCCCCCAGATCTGTGGCTCAGAATGGCGACTAGCCCTAACAGGAGCTTCCATTCTCAGTGACTGAGACAACAGAAGTGGCTACCCCAAGTAAGGGTTTCCCTGCCCAGAGGACAAACAGTAGATATCACTGAGCTGACAGATATCCTATATTCTCATTTGCCTTTGCAGGCCCAAATTTGAGCATAGAAAACAGGGGAAACTCCTGTGCTTTCCAATGAAGCCTGATAGCAATTGAGTGCACCTTTAAGTGAGGGCATGCAGAGGCACAGATCCAGGGTCTCTCTACACTAGCGGGCAGACATGTGATCCCTCCCATCCACACCCTCACCATGGACAACACAGGGATCCTTCTCAACATTCAAGACCTTGTTCTGTGGGTCTACCAGTGGAGTCTAAGCAAACAGTTCCTGGAGCCCAGGGAAAAAGCCTATAAAGATAGATTTATCATAATCAAAATCATAAACAAGATAATAAACAAAATCATAAACAAAATGGGGGCATAACAACAGACACTGATAAAATCCAAACAATCATTATGTCTTATTGCAAAAGCCTATATGCCACAAAATTTGAAAATCTAAATGAAATGGACAATTTTCTTGATAGATTTTATCTACCAAAATTAATACAAGAACAGGTAAATAGGGGCATAATCCTATATCTCCCAAGGAAATAGAAGCAGTCATAAAAAGTCTCCCTTACAAAAACAGCCCAGAGTCAGATGGTTTCAGCACAGAATTCTACCATACCTTCAAAGAAGTGCTAACTCCAATTCTCTCTAAACCATTCCACAAAATTCAAACAGAAGGAACATTAGCAAACTCATTCTTTGAAGCCACAATCACCTTGATATCTAAACCACAAAAGACCCAACCGAATAAAAGAGAACTTCAGACTTATCTCTCTGATAAACACTGATGCAAAAAAATACTCAATAAAATTCTTACAACTAGAATCCAAGAACACATCAAAGATATCATCCAACATGACCAGGCAGGCTTCATCCCAGGCATGCATGGGTGGGTCAATATATGAAAATCCATCAATGTAATCCAAAATGTAAACAAACTAAAGGAGAAAAACCACATGATCAACTCCTTAGATGCCAAAAAAATCATTTTACAAAATTAGCACCCGTTTATGTTTAAAGTCTTGGAGAGATCAGGGATACAAGGCACATACCTAAGCATAGTACAGATAATATACAGCAAGCCTCTAGCCAACATGAAACTCAACGAAGAGAAACTTAAATCAATCCCACTGAAATCAGGGGCCAGGCAAGGTTGCCCACTTTCTCCCTATCTCTTCAACAGAGTCCTTGAGGTCCTAGCTAGATCAATAAGACAACTAAAGGAGATCAAGGGGATAAAAATCAGAAAGGAAGAAGTTAAAGTATCACTATTTACAGATATATGATACTACTCAAAAGTGACTCTAAAAATTCCACCTGAGATCTCCTTCATCTGATAAACACCTTCAGCAAAGTACCTGGATACAAAATTATCTCAAAAAAATCAGTAGCCCTCTTATATTCGAAAGATAAAAGGGGTGAGAAATAAATTAAGGAAACTAAACCCTTCACAAAAGCCACAAATAATATGAAGTACCTTAGTGTGACTCTAACCAACCAAGTGAAAGACCTGTTTGAAAAAAGCTTCAAGTCTCTTAAGAAAGAAATTGAAGAAGATATCAGAAGATGAAAAGATCTCTCATGATCATGGATCAGTAGGTTTAACATAGTGAAAATGGCCATCCTTCCAAAAGCAGTGTACTGAGTCAATGCAGTTCCCATCAAAATACCAACACAATTCTTAACAGACTTTGAAAGAACAATTTCAGCTTTATATGGAAAAACGATAAACCCAAAATTAAGTATCCTGTACAACAACAGATCCTGAGGAGGTATTTCCATCCCTGATCTCAATCTGTATTACTGAGCAATAGTAGTAAAAAATGCATGGTGCTGGCATAGAAACAAAATGATGGATCAATAGAATCAAATAGAAAACCCAGATATTACCCTGCACACCTAGAGATAATTGATTTTTAACAAAGAAGCCAAAACCGTACAATCAAAAAAAGACAGCATCTGGAACAAATGGTGCTGGTCTTACTGGATATCTAAATGTAGAAAATGCAAACAGACTGATATTCATCACCCTGCATAAAACTAAAGTCCAAGTGGATCAAAGACCTCAACATAAAACCAGACATACTAAATCGGTTAAAAGGAAAAGTGGGGAAAAGCCTTGAACTCATTGACACTGGATACAACTCCCTGAACAGAACACCTACAGCACAGGCTCTAAGATTAACAATCAAGAAATGGGACCTCACAAAAATGAAAAGCTTCTGTAAAGCAAAGGACACTGTCCACAGAACAAAAGGAGAGCCTACAGGCTGGTAAAAGATCTTCATCAATCCTATATCAGACAGAGGGCTACTATCCAGAATATATAAAGAACTTAAGAAGTTAAACACCACCAAATCAAGTAATCCAATTAAAAAATGAGGTACAGAGCTAAACAGAGAATTCTCAGTAGAGGAAAATCAAATGGCAGAGAAACACTTAAAACATGCTCAAAGTCCTTAGTTATCAGGGAAATGCAAATGGAAACAACCCAGAGATTTCACCATACAACCATCAGAATGGCTAAGATCAAAAATTAAAGTGACAATATGGGCTGCAGAGGATGTGGAGAAAGGGGAACCCTCCTCCATTGCTGGGGGGAATGTAAACTTGTACAATAACTTTGGAAATCAATCTGGCACTTACTCAGACAATTAGGAATAGTGCTTTCTCAAGTTCTGGCTGTACCACGTTTAGGCTTATATCCAAAATATGCTCAAGTATACAACAAAGATATTTGCTCAAACATGTTCATAGCAGCTTTGTTCATAATAGCCAGAATCTGGAAATAACCCTGATATCCGTCAACTGAGGAATGGATACAGAAATTACAGTACATTTACACAATGGAATACTATTCAGTAATTAAAAACAAGGAAATCATGAAATTTGCATGCAAATGGTGGGAACTAAAAAAGATCTCCCTGAGTGAGATATCCCAGAAGCAGAAACACACACATGGTATGTACTCACTCATAAGTGGACATTAGACATATAATATAGGATAAACATACTAAAATCTATACACCTAAAGAAACTAATCAAGAAGGGGGACTTTGGATAAGATGATCACTCCTCACTCAGAAAAGCAACTGGGATGGACATAGGAAGAGGGAGAAAACAGGGAACAGGAAAGGGGCCTACCAAATAGGGCCTCTGAAAGACTCTTTCTAGCAGTGTTTCAAAACAGATGCGCAGGCTCATAGCCAAACTTTGGGCAGAGTGGAGGGAATCATATGAAAGAAGGGGGAGATAGAAAGACCTGGAGGGGACACGATCTCTACTAGGATAGCAACAGAACCAAGATATCTGGGCACAGGTACCTTTTCTGAGACTGATACTCCAGCCAAAGACCATTCATGGAGATAACCTAGAACCTGTGCACAAATGTGGCCCATGGCAGCTCAGTATCCAAGTGAGTACTCTAGTAAGGGGAACAGGGACTGTCTCTGACATGAACTCAGTGGCTGGTTCTTTGATCACATCCCACTGACGAGATTGCTGCCTTTCTAGGCCACAGAGGAAGACAATGCAGCCAGACCTGATAAGACCAGATAGGCTAGGGTGAGATGGAAGGGAGGAGGATCTCCCCTATTAGTAGAGTTGGAGAGGGGCAAGGAAGGAGCTGAGGGTTGGAGGGTGCAATTGGTAGGGAATGAGGGAGGGGGCTATAGCCAGGATACAAAGTGAATAAACTGTATTTAATATAAAAATAATAATAATAAACAGAAAAAAACTGTGCATAGAGCCTCAGTTAAAGGCCTCTAAGCTCATATACCTTTGTAATAAAACTTGGCCTACATATTCCTTAGATAACGGTTCAAATTTCTCAATTACCAGCACATTAAATCTGAATATTTTATGGGAAGTTTCTAATTACTGTCAGTGATCTCGTAAATGGAAGGAGGTAGCTTATGTTCATGCATTCTCTCCTGCTCTAATCCTTCTATCTGTTCTTCCTCTTCTCCTACCCAACTTCTAACTATAAAGTCTCAACCTCAATAGTTCTGTACCTTAGACCCTGCGGATAAACCTCTGCCTTGCTCTCTCCTTGTTCTCTTTAACATGGCAAGCTGTTTCAAGGCATCTGGGACACACTATTCAGGAGGCTAAGTTCCTTAGAATGAAATAAAACTATAATCCTTGATACCTCATCTCCACCCCAATGTCTTACTGCTAATAATACCTCGATTCTTTGTGGTACTTAGACCTACCGTCGTCTGCCTGCTGGTTGGTCAGGAGTTTGTACACTGATGCTCCTCTTCCCCTAGCTGGGGGTGATAAATGAAAAGGAATCCCTGCCAATCCCAGTCATGGATTCAATAGATGCTCAGCAGGATAAGAGGGCAATTCAAATCTTGCCCCTCTTGGCTGTTGCAGGAATCATGGCAGCTGTCAGGACCAGGACAGCAGGACTAGCCACTTCATCAGTTTTGTATTATCAGCTTTCTTCCCAGTTCATCCAGAACCTCCAGAAACTGGCTCAAAATTTAGCCAACTAACTCTCCAAGGACAGATCAACTTATTGGCAGCAGTAGCACTTCAAAACCAACGTGGATTGGATCTCCTCACAGCTAAAGAAGGTGGCCTTTGCATCTTCCCCCAGAGGAATGCTATTATTATGTCAACCAGTCTGGTACAGTAAAAGACAAAATCCAAAAACTGCAGACAAATCTACAAAAGTGAAGAGAACAGCTTGAGACCTCTAGCTCTTGGGCCTTTGAGAACCCCATATGGAAATAGATTCTGCCCTTCTTCACACCTCTTTTCTGCTCATCTTTCTGCTTTTGCTTTTTGCACCCTGCTTTATTAACATCTTATCTACATTCTTCCAACAACAAATGCAAAAAATCTCTAATCAAACCATTAATCAGTTACTCTTACAGGATTATCAACCTCTGCCCACAGAACCAGATGACAATGACCTTCTAATCAACCCTGATGGTGGGGACCAGCTATACCCAGAGAATGGCAATGCTCTAATCAGCAGAAAGTAGCTTGAAGAGCAATGGTTGACTCTATGCCCTCCCTACCATCATCCCCTTCTTAGATCCTCACTTTTTAAATTTTTATTTTTGTATTAATTACAGTTTATTCACATTGTATCCCAGCTGTAGCCCCCTCCTTTATTCCCTACCAAACCCACCCATGCTCCCTCATCTCCTTCCATGCCCCTCTCCAAGTCTAGTGTTAGGGGAAGTCCTCCTCCCCTTGCATTGACCCTATCCTATTAGATCTCATCAGGACTGGCTGTGTAGTTTTCCTCTGTGGGCTGGAAAGGCTGCTCCCCCACTTTTTAATTAAACAAAAAGGGAGGAATGTTGGGATCCTTAAGCAGGCATCTCTAAGGCCATCCCCAAGGGACCTGACAAACATGATATCCTATGAGGCCACTTGTGGACCATCTGAAACCACATGCCCAAGCTCTGGGTCACTTTATAAGAGAACTCTGCACCACCTGTTACCTCACTCTCTTACCTGCCCAGAGATGGTCCCTGTGACCTCCCCCTTCCCTTAATAAAACCTCCCACGTGGAACCAGTCACGTGGCATGATTTGTGAACCCACCATGTAACTTTAGTGCATAATCCTAATAGTCACTATCATACATAGCAACAAGGTCTATACATTAATGAAAAAATGTACCTGGAATAAAAAAATAAAATAAAAACTATTGCTTAGGGATATACTTTATTTTTCATTGGGTTCCTGTGTATAGAAAACTGATTTTAAGAGAAGCTGGAACAAAGTCTAATGATTGAGGAATTATTTTGAAATAGAGCATCCACATTTCATCTTATTAGTTATCTGGGTAAGAGCTTCAAAATAAACAGTTAAAAAGGAAAGATTCTACACAGGCACCTGCAACTCACCAGTGTTCAGGCTGTTTCAGTAATGAGGACCATTTTCAGTGCATATGCATCCATGCGAAAGCTCTCTCTCTCTCACTCATCTTACCTCCCTCTCTCTCCCTCTCTCTTCCTCTCTCTTCCTCTCTCTCTCCCCTCCTCCTGAGTTTTAAGTCTTGGGACTAGGTCTAATTTTCTACCAATTCCCATATGAACTCCAGTAAGGGAGACAAATATCCTTCTGGAAATGATTTATTGAGGAGGTAGAAACACCATTTCCTCCACACTTTTGGAGGTTTCTGTTTACATCTAGAAATTTTCTTGACAAAACAGATTAACAAGAGACCAGTCTTGTAAATTTCTTGATTTTATGTTTATTCTTCATATCATACTTACCTCTTATTTTCCTCTCTTTTCCTTTGCACCCTTTCCAAACCCCTTCTTATTTCCCACAACAATCCCTCCTACTTGCATGTTTTTTGTGGGTAGCTAGAATTGCTTCATGTTTTGTATGACATGTTAACCTTCATACAAAAATGAATTTCCCAAGAAATGGTGAGATCTGAGTAGTTTTATTCTAGGATTGATGAACAGTGCAGTAATGGACTAACACGAAAGATTTTTGTGAGTTAGTGTGCTTATCTGAAGGATGCTTGGCAACAGCAGTTTATTTTGGTTCCTTTTGGTATCTCTCCACCTTAGAAGATGAAGGCATTCCTATCTTATAAATATAGATGGGACACCTGTCATGGAGTGGTCTTATGATCTTCTGCAGGGGAAGCCAAGTGAATCCTTCCTGGCTACGTAGTTTCTCTAGTTCCTTTGGCTTAAAATACCATATGCAAGTGCTCAATTTTAAATAATATGCTATGAACTCTGCTTTCCCATGATATTAGATGAATCACAGGTGTTGTGTGAAATTTTCTTATGTACATAAAGAAGCATCTCTTATTCCAGATATAGGGAACACCAATAGATCAAAGAAAGGCTTTCCATAGGTTGGTGAACAAATGAGTTTTATTGGGGTTACTTACAGAAGTACATCTGAGTCACAGGTAGCTGTGTCACCAGGAGTGAGTTGAGTGACTTACAAGTAGTCACACCCACCAAAACTCCCACCTCAGTCAGTGTTTACCTCTTATAATGATGCTTGAAATCTTGTGGAAGCATTAAATATTTTTTGAAAGACCTTCCATTAATTATGATACTATGAGATATAATGGGTGCTTTTTAAACTGTAAAGCATTGGACATTACTCTTATTATTAATCATCATCATAATTAAAAATAGAAATTTTATTTGTATGTAACAATATAAGTCCTGGCTTTTGCATCCACAAGGAGAGAATTCCTGTTTAGCACTCACCATGGAGATAGACAATATCTCATGACATAATATTTGTTTGTGTACTGATCAGATGTGATCATAAAAAAGTGGCAAAGAGCTAACAGTACTACCACCTCAAAACAAACCAGATAACAAGAAAGCACTATTGGATAATGTTATTAAGCTGTTAAAGAGATCTGCTTATCAAATAAGGTAACCTCTCATTCTTTAATCCTCTGTGAGATCTGTGGCTATTGCTTACCTTGTTTTTGATTGACTTATGATTGACTTATGCATTGTAAGCACAAATACTGCTGAGTGATACCTAAAGCCCATTTCTTGAAAAATTTCCCTCTCATTCTAAGACTCTGTACTTTTCTAGCCAGCCACCTTTCTGTCCTTCCAGTTCTCTTGCTCCTTCCCCATTTTCTTATTTTGATTCCACTTCCCACCCCTCAAATGTGTCTGCTCACTGTTGTACTATCCACAGCCTTCTCCTCGATGCTGAAAAGCACCAACTACTTACTATTCATTTCAATTCTCTAACTATCAGTAATGGTTAATCTTGATTTCGGGCTTGATTCGAAATCTAGGTGTGTCTGTGAAATTTTTATTTTTTTCCCTGAAATGATTAAATCATGAAGACTCTGCTCCAACAAAAAGTTTAATCTACTGATGGAGACAAATTTTGATCAGAGTATGGGGATGTGGTTCAGAAGTTCAGAAGGTGGGAAATTGGGCCACTGGGAGTTTCTCATTGAAAGTTATTATTTTGCTGTGGCCAAAAGCTGTTACTACTCAATTCTGCTTCCTGACTATCATGAGGTGAAGACCCTAATTCTGTCACATGTGTCAGCCACCATGATATTCTGTCCAAGTGCATAGGCCAAACAACCATGGACTGAAACCGCTCAAACCAGGAACCAAAATAAATCTTCTGTTAAGTGTTATCACTCGGTGTTGGGTCACAACAATATCTGACAAGTGCACTATTATACAAGTTTTACTTTATAAGACACAAAGAGGTTAAGTAATCACTCATCACATGGCTTCTAGAGAAGAAGCTAGACTCAAAATTCAGCCTGGTTGAAGTCCTGGCTCTTAACTTCTTCATAATCTTTTTAAGAAAACACATATCAAGCAGGATCCGTTGCTTTAGGGCCTGGATGCTGGTTGCAGGAGAATACTGAGGCTGGAAGAATTAAGGAGTATCCAATCCCTCCAGAATTTCCCAAAGGAATTTTGTAATCAGTTTACTGTCAACACTAGCCACTTACTCTGAAGTTCTGATGATGTGCAGTGGAAACAGTCTTTATTTCTCTGATCCCGGATGACTTCCTCATCTCTGTTACTGGTGCTAACATTGATACTGGCATCAGAAACTAAACTAGAGGTCTTCTGGTTGTTCTCCTTTATTTTCCAAATCCAATCTGTTTACTAAGCCTAAAGACAGTTTTTCACAGATTTTTGTCTTTCATATGCACTTCAAATATGCTTTGTTATTTCTGCTATAATAAACATTTATATTGTCTGCTAGCCTCATCTGGCCACTTTCTAATTCTACAGGTCAGATCTGTGCTAGCTCATAAACGATACTCCCCTTGTCTTTACTTAGAGGTCTCTTTTTAGTCTGGGGCCAACTCACATTCTCAGCATTCCCTCATGCCAATATCCCAAAGCAGCCCAACAACTCTGTAAATTTCTGAATGAATCTTGACTTTCTTCATGGTCTCCATTTTGTGGGAAATCTTTCTGCTATCTCCACCTATTAGAATTCTGCTCATCCCCTAACACCGTTCTCTACTCCCTAATCCATCTACTATTGATTCTTTTCTTTTCTTTTCCCTTTCTTTCTTTCTTTCTTTCTTTCTTTCTTTCTTTCTTTCTTTCTTTCTTTCTTTCTTTCTTTCTTTCTTTCTTTCTTTCCTTCTCCAAATATGGACCCCTAGTGTTTGGGAGTTGAAAGCTATAGAAAACCTTGCCTCAACAAATAAAATGAAATGAATATTTAATATCACAAACTGCCATAGATTGTCAGTGCAAAGAAGTCCAAAGCTTGGCCTTGTTTTCCAAATATCTATAGGTCCATAGTGAAGAGACATGAATAATACATAGTCCATACATGTACACAGTACTAAGGGAAGAGAAAGAGGAAAGACCACATCCTTCTGTTGGAAGAATCAGAGTGAGAAAAAGTAATAATAGGGGTTTATTTGAGCTTCTGGACTCTGCAATTCAAAGTGGCCTTATAACACTCTATTTATCCTCGGTGTGACATCTATGTAACTATCCTATGGTGAATGGTACTGGAGAACCCTGTTATTCTTTTTGAAAGTTTGAGAAATTTCAACCCTCTTTTGTGTCTCTTAAAAACAGGGGCAATGACTTACTTACAACCAACTTTGTAAGGTCCCCAACTCTGTAGTTCTTTAATTAGGTAGACCTGTTTAATTCCATTGATGGAATCAGCATTTTTGGAAGGGAAAATCTGAATGTAATGAAAGGCTTACCTCAGGATTTGTGATTTTTTTGCATCATTTTTAAGGAGTTTATTAAATTCTAAAAAGATTCCATTTAGATACTTTTATATTGAACCAAGAGTGAAAGTAATGAAAATCAATTTTGCAAAGTTAAAGAAAGTGCAACTCTTAATTGTTTTTTAATTCCCTGTTGCTTAACTCAATACATTTTGTTTCTGAATGAAAACTTTTCTGTCCCCGTGGGAGCTCCCTTATGAATCCTAAAGTTACACAGTAATTGAAGTTGCTAACTACTCTGCCAAGTGAAAATCATTTGCCTGGGAGTTTGAATCACTTTTAAATGCACAGTAATATTGCTTTGGGGAAGGCATTTATGAATGGTTCAGAGAATTCCTTTAGCCTTGTCTCACTTTCATTCTCGCATTACGATAGTATTAATTTTCATGTTTTAACCAGGTGTGGTGGCTCACACCTGTAATTGCAGGAACTCAGTGGTTGAAGACAGAAAGACTGCTACGAGTTCAAGGTTTGCCTGGGCTATATAGTGACTTTCAGAACACTGGCTATCAAATTCTTTGTTTCCTTTCTTTTCTTTTTCTTTCTCTTTTCTATTCTCGTCTTTTTTCCCTCTTTCTTTTTTTTTCTTTTTATTGAGGTAGAGTCTCAGACTATAGCTTAAGTTAGACTAAAATTCAGTATGTAGGCCAAGCTGGCGTCCAACTAATGCCAATCCTCCTGCCTTGACCTCCCAAGTGTCTAGTTGGTTGTTTGTTTTTGCCATGACTGTTTGTGTTCAATTTCTTCTATCATAAAATATTCACAATGCCAAGGTATGATACTAGGGATAGCATGTATGAGTACTGTTAATTCCAAAGCTAAGAGAAAGTTCCAGGCTAGGGTCTTGATTAGGAGGTACCTATAGTAAATTCCCAGAGGTAAAACCCCCTCACTCCAATAGACAGATCACAGAGAGAACAACTAAGTGGGGAAATAATAAAACTAACAGACGTCATGAATCAAATGGAGCAAATATATATCTACAGAACATTTTACACAAACATAAGAGAAAATTCCTTCTTATCAGCACCTCAGGGCACATTCTCCAAAACTTACTGTATACCGGGTCACAAAGCAAGCCTCAATAGATATGAGGAGATGTAAATAAACCCTGAACTTATCAGACCACCATGAATTAGAGCTGGAACACAACAAGAACAAAAACAATAGAAAGTCTACAAACTCATGGAAACTGAACAACTCCCTACTCAATGACTAGTGTGTCAGGGAAGAAATAAAGAAATTAAAGCCTTTTTAGTATTCAATGAAAATGAAGACACAAACATACCCAAACTTATAGGACATAGTGAAAGCAGTACTAAGAGGAAAAGTCATAGTACTAAGCACCTTCAGAAAGAAATTGGAGGGAGCCCATACTACTAACCTAGTAGCACACCTGAAAGCTCTTGAACAAAAGAAGTTAAATACTCCAAAGAGGAATAGACAAAAGGAAATAATCAAACTGAGGGCTGATTATTGGAATCAATAATCAATACTCAATAAATTCATCACAAACCAAATCCAAGAACACATCAAATGTATCATTCACCATGATCAAGTAAGTTTCATACTAGTGATACAGGGATATTTCAACATATGAAAACCTATCAATGTAATCCAACATATAAAAAACACTCAAAGAAAAAGATCACAAATTTATCTCATTAGATACAGAAAAAGTCTTTGACAAAACCCAACAATCTTTCAAGATGAACGTCATGGAGAGATCAGGGATACAAGCCATATACCCAAACTTAATAAAGGCAATATACAGCAAGCCAATAGCTAACATCAAGTTAAATGGAGAGAAGTTAAAGTGTTCTTGCTAAAATCAGGGACAAGACAAGGCTTACCACTCTCACCATATCTCTTCAATATAGTACTTAAAGTCCTAACTAGAGCAATAAGACAAGTAATGGAAATAAAGTGGATGAAAACTAGAATAGAAGAAGTCAAAGTATCACTATTCACAGATGATATGATAGAAAATGTAAGTGACTCCCAAGATTCTACCAGAGAACTCTTCTAGCTGATAAACACCTTCATCAAAGTGTCTGGATACAAAATTAACTCAAAAAATAAATTAGTAGCCCTTCTTTATTCAAGCTACAAAAGGGCTGAGATTGAAATTAGGGAAACTGGGGTCTGGAAAGATGGCTCAGAGGTTAAGAGCACAGACTGTTCTTCCAAAGGTCCTGAGCTCAATTCCCAGCAACCTCATGGTGGCTCACAACCATCTATAATGAGATCTGCTACCCTCTTGTGGCATGCAGACAGAAAACTGTATAAATAATAAAGAAATCTCTAAAAAAAGAAATTAGGGAAACTACACCCTTCACAATAACCAAAAATAATATAAATTAACTTGGTATAACTCTTAACAAGCAAGTGAAAGACCTGTATTACAAGAATTCCAAGTATCTGGAGAAAAAAAAAAAGAAGATATCAGAAGATGGAAAGATATCCCATGTTCATGGATCCGTAGAATTAACATAGTAAAAATGGCCATCTTCCCACCCCTCTCTTCCTCCATAAGACTCCCTGCACTCTGCCCAAAGTTTGACCCTCAAGATCCACTTAGATCCTCTGTTGGGTGAATCCTTTCAGAGGACCCTCTATAGTAGACCCCCATCCTGTTTTCTCTCTCCCACTGCTTCTGGTGTCTATCCTGTTTTTCATTCTGAATGAGATTTAGGCATCCTCCCTAAGGTCCTCCTTAGTGTTTAGCTTCTTTAGGTCTGTAGAAGGCTATCCTATATTGTACGGCCAATATCTACTTACACGTTAGTATACACCAAGCCTGTCTTTCTGTTTCTGGGTTACCTCATTTGGGATGAGCTCTTCTAGTTCTATATATTTGCCTGCAAATTTCGTGATTCCCTTGTTTATAATAGCTGAGTAGTATTCCATTTTGTAGATGTATCACAATTTGTGTATCTATTTCTCCATTGGGAGACATTTAGGTTGTTTCCATATTCTGGCAATTACAAATAAAGCAAATGTCCTTACGGAATGGTGGGGCATCTTTTGGGTATATGCCCAAGAATGGTATAGCTGGATCTTGAGGTAGTGCTATCCCCAATTTTCAGAGAAAGCACCAGATTGATTTCCAAACTGGTTGTACAAGTTTGTACTCCCACCAGCAATGAAGGAGGGTTCCCCTTTCTTTACATCCTCTCCAGCATGTGTTGGCACTTGAGTTTTTTTTTTTTATTTTAGCCATCCTGAGAGTTATAAGATGGAATCACAAAGTTGTTTTGATTTGGAGGGGACAGGAGCCCCAAAACAAAATGAAAAGCTCTGAACCCAGAGGGTCCTGCAGAGACTGATGCACCAAAGGAGACCATGCATGGAGAAGTCCTAGACCTGCTGCTCAGATGTGGCCATTTGGATCTTTGAGTTTCCATGTGGATCTTTGAGTGAGGGGAACAGTGGCTGCCACTATCTTGAATTCAGTTGACTGCTCTTTGATTATTCACCGCTGGTGATGTGGCCTTACCAGGCCACAGAGGAAGAGGATCCAAGCAGTCCTGATGAGACTTAATAATCTATGGGCAGATAGCAATAGTGAAGAACTCCCCCTTTCAGTGGACTAGGGGATAGGGATAGGGGGAAAGAGAGAGATGTTGGGACTGGGGAGGTTGAGGAAGGAGGCTTTAGTTGGGATATATAAAGAATAAATTGTGAAGAAAAATTAAAAATTAAAAAAATGGCCATTTTACCAAAGCAATCTACAGATTCAATGCAATCCCCCTCAAAAGACCAATACAGTTTTTCACAGACCTTGAGGGAACAGTTCTAAACTTCATATGGGAAACACACACACACACACACTACCTAAAGCAATCCTAAAAAATAATAATAATAAAAACTTCTGAAGGTATCTCCATCCCTGACTTCAAGCTATACTACAGAGTAATAGTAATAAAAACTGCATGGTACTGGCACAGAAATAGACTGATTAGTCAATAGAATTGAATAGAAGACCCAGAAATAAACCCATATACCTACGGACACTTGATTTTTGACAAAGGGGACAAAACCATACAATGGAAAAAAGAAAGCATCTTCAACAAATGACGCCGTTCTAATTGGATGTCTGTACATGTAGAAAAATGAAAATAGATCCATATTTAAGTGGATCAAAGACCTCAATATAGCACCAGATTCACTAAATCTATTAGAAGAGAAAGTGGGGAAGAGCCTCAGACTCATTGGCTCAGGAGACAACTTCCTGAACAGAATACCAGCGGCTCAGGCTCTAAGATTTAATTAATGAATAGGACCTCTTGAAATTGAAAAGCATCTGCAAGGCAGTCAACACTGTCAACTGAATGAAAAGACAGTCTACAGATTGAGAAAAGATCTTTACTAATCCTACATGTGACAAAGGGCTAATTTCCAAAATATATAATAAACCCAAGAAATCAAATACCAATAAAGAAAATATCCCAAATTAAATATGTGACACAGAACTAAACAGAGAATATTCAACAGAGGAGTATCAAATGGCCAAGAACCATTTAAAGAAATACTCAATTTACTTAGTCATCAGGAAAATGCAAATCAAAACAAATCTGAGTTTCCACCTCACACTAGTCAGAATGGCTAAGATTAACATCTCAAGGGACAGCCAGGGCATGCTGGTGAGGGTGTGCAGAAATGGAAAGCTCCTCCATTGGTGGTGGGAGTGCAAACTTGTATAACCACCTTAGAAATCAATCTGGTAACTTAGAAAATTGAGAAGAGCTTTACCTCAAGACCCAGCTATATCACTCTTGGGTATATACCCAAAAGATGCTCCACCATACAGCAAGTACACTTATTCAACTGTGTTCATAGCAGCTTTACTTGTAATAGCCAGAATCTGGAAACAACCTAGATGTCCCTCAACGAAAGAATAGATAAAGAAACCAGAGCACATATACACAATGAGATACTACTCAGCTATTAAAAACAAAGAAATCATGACATTTGCAAATGAATGGAACTAGGAAAGATTATCCTGAATGTGATAACCCAGGCCCAGAAAGACACACATGGTATATAATCACTTATAAGGGGATTTTGACCATATAATACAGGGTAAGCATACTACCACGCATAGACCAAAGAAGATAAATAACAAGGAATATCCAAGAGAGGATACATAAAGCTCACTAGGAACGGGAGATATACTAGACAGAGGTAGTGGCCATGAGTTTGAGGTCACTGCTCTTCCCTGAAGCCTGTAGAATTTAGTAGTAACCTAGTGTAAATGTGAGAAGTAAAATAGCCCAGGGCAGAACATCCTATTCTAGTAACTGCCTGCTCAAGACTCCAATTCATCACAATTCTAGGACCTAGGAATTGCTTTGTTGCTGCTGCTGCTTTTTATTTTCAAAATTATTAGCTTACAAAATTTAGGATTAAATATGACATTTTAAATTTAGTAAAAATTAAATAAATAAAATTTCTTCTTGTTTCCTTCCCCCCTTCCTCTCTACCCTTCTCCTTTCCTTTTGCCGTCCCACTCTCAGTGACCTTCTGTCACTTTTCTATCCCAGGTGACAAATTGCCTTCTCCTACCACACCTGTCTCAGTACTTTTTGCTACTCTCTTATGGTTAAAACTCTAGTTTCATAGTATAGACCCACTGTCACAACCACTCCCTTTGCACTCAGCTATATGTTTCAGAGGAAACCTAGTGCTTGCTTAAGATGATGAGGTCTTGGGTTCCATTTCTACTATTACATAAACAACAAATAAAGGGAAATTTCTACATTTTTTTAATTTATTTATTTTTATCTCAATCACAGGTTAGGTACTTTGAATCCCAGGCATAGCGCCCTCCCCCATTCCCTCCTACCCTCCCACTCCCTCCCTCATCTCCTTCTTCCCCGCCGCCTCCAAGTCCA
>CM053742.1:18563202-18582834 GCA_028658305.1 Pachyuromys duprasi | reverse complement strand
TCACATGGACTGAGGTTTTTGCTGGAGGACGTGTGCAGTGTGTGCCCGCAGTGTGCAGGTCAGTAAAAATGGTACCCAGTTCCTCCTCAGACTGCCTGCGAGACTGTGTGATCCAGTCTATTATGGTGGGTGCCAGTGCCCAGGGAGGCTGCTCGTTCAGATCACAGCTGTGTGCCTCCGGTCTCCCGAAGATTTTTCCGGGTAATAACTGGGTGTCCCTAGGGTTTTCCCACTTGATTTTCTCACTGTAGGAGTTCTGCTCACCTGACAATCACAAATTCTGGCGTTTAAGGTCCCAGAGTTCAGTCTCCTGGTCGCTGTGTTGTTTCTGCTGTCCTACCCCTCAGACACAGTGTCCTCTTGTGGCATCCATCTTGGATCTCCCGAGAACTTTCTTTTTTGATCTAACCTATTTGGTGTTCTGTAACCTTCCTGTACCATTATAGCCATCTTCTTCTTAAGGTTAGGAATATTTTCTTCTATTATTTTATTTAAAATGTATTTTCTGGAAAGATGGCGGTGAACGGCACACACCATATCTGAGGGGCACAAGATCCGAAACTGGTGAGTGGAGGGGCAGCTGAAACCAGAAAACCAACATTGAGGCTTCCTGGGTGACAGGGGACAACCTGTGAGCTGGGTCTGTTGTGATCCAGGTCACACGTGGACATCTCTGGTTACTGAGTGTTGTGAATAATTAACTTCCCTGCATGTCCCCTTGTCCAAAGCAATAGACTCCCTGCTCCACTGAGGCAGCAGTGGTTGCCTCCAACTCCAGTCTTCACGAAACCATACTGGACAGTGGCTATCCCAAGCAGGAGCCTCTGTGATCAGTAAATGAGACAGCAGAGGCAGCTACCCAAAGTATAGGACTCCCTGCAAAGTAGCCAAACAATGGAAACCACTGAGCTGATGGATCTCCTACAATCTCATTTGCCACTGTGGGCCGATATCTCATACTAGAGAATAGGGGGATCCGTTGTGCTTTCTGACTAAGCATGAAAGAAAGTGAGTGTGAATTCAAGTGAGTGCTTGCAGAGACCAAGATCCAGGGTCCCTCTAAGCTAGCATCCAAACATCAGATCCCTCCCAACCACACAACCCTACTGTGGGCAACATTGGACTCCTCGGAACAGCATTATCAATATTGAAACCCCTGTTCTGTGGGTCAACCAGTGGAGTCCAGACAAACAATTCCTGGAACTCAGACAGATCTGAATACCAGGAGAACAGTACGACAGGCCTGCATGCACATGGTGCCCACGAAAAGTGCCAGCACCTGTACCGTCTTAAGATCCACACTTCCAGGAATCTACCTTCTCTATCACCCTGTCACTCAGGGCTAACTTCCCTGCAAATGACCATGCTTGTCCACATTCACCTGTGACCTTCCTCTCTTAGCTACAGCTAAAAAACTGCATCCACTCTCAAACAGGTGAACCTCTCTCATCTTCCTGAAGAATACTCCAGACACCAGAAACAGATGGACTTAGACTGAAGTACAGACTCCAGGAACAAACAGTGAAAGTTACTGATGGGCAGATGGCTTGAAGTCCACTTAGGAACACATTCAACAAAAATTAGGACATCATGGCTTCACCAGCAGTCCCAAATATCAATGGATATGCTACTCCATTGGAAACACGGAAAAATGATCTCAAATATATAGTTATCTGGTTATTAGAGCACAAAAAGAGGAAAGTAACAAAGCTCTCATAGGCATACAGGCAAATACAGCCAAACAAATAGAGGAACAGTGATAGGCACAAGTAGAGGCATATGGAGAATAAACAAAAAAAGCTCTCAAAGAAATATAGACAAATGCAGCCAAACAAATAGAGGCACAAATAGAAGCACAAGTACAGGCACAAAGTGGCATACAGAGAGGAAACAAACAAACCAAAAAACAGAAGCCATCATAGAAAGACAGGAATCCACACTCAGGCAGATGAAGGAAATGGTGCAAGACATGAAAACAGAATTCAAATCAATAAAGAAAACATAAACAGAAAATCCTGGAGCTGGAGAACTTAGAGAAAAGATCAGGAACCACAAAAGGAAGCTTCACCAACAGAATACAAAAGATGGAAGAGAGAATCTCAGGCACTGAAGATACAATTGCAGAAATTGATACATCTCTCAAAGAAAAAGGATAATCATAAAAGGGCCAAACGCAAAACATCCAAGAAATGAAAGATTCCATGAAAAGACAAAATCTAAGAATAATAGGAATAGATGAAAAAGAAGATTCCAGGCTCCAAAGTCAAGAAAATATTTTCTTTTTTAAAATAAAATATTGCATTCTCTCAGAATAATTTAATTCCCAAAAGACAAAGAATTATTGGAATGTGAGTTCCAAAGAGCATATGGTAGATTTCCTTTAGTACATTTTCAAAACAAGAACAAATTTCCTATTATAAAATAATGGCTTGTAAAGGAGGGAAGTGGTGAAAATAAACCAAACAAACAAACCAACAACAAACAAACAAACAAAAAAGCACATGTTTTTCCCACATTTACACTAAAACTTACCTGTCACTTCTATATGTGAACAGTATGACTAAAATTAAAAGGTATAAGCTAGGTGGTTTTATCCTACTGTAGAACTGGTACAGTTACAGATCTTTCCTTGCCCTTTCTCTACATAGCCTGTGTGTTCAAAGCCAGTGTTAGTCCTTACTTTACTTCTTGGTGAATTAAGAAAATGCTGCTGTCCATGTGCAATGCTGATAGGGCAAGCCGAGAGCACTTGTAATTGCCCAAGGAAGGCACTCCCGTGGCTGAAGAGAAAGCAGCATGGTTTCATGGTTCCCACACCTGGTGTGCATTGTTCTACAATCCAGACAACTGGTTGGTATCCTTGCTTGGGTTTTACTTGGGCAAGGAGCAACGTGTAAAACCTTACCCAGTCACTTTTTTTTTTGAAGTTCCATCAGTTTGAATACTTGAAATTCTTTTAGTTCTCACTGTATTTTCTTATGCCATGGTGTTTCAGAACTCCTGCTGGTTCTATAGCTTGACATTGTTGTTTACTTGTCCATGCTACACCTTTACCATTCCATGTATTTATTATTATTATTATATTTTATTTTTATTAATTACAGTTTGTTCCCTTTGTATCCCACCTGTAGCTCCTTTCCTCTTCCTCAGCAATAAAAAAACAAGGAAATCATGAAATTTGCAGGCAAATGATGGAACCTAGAAAAGATCATCCTGAGTGAGGTATCCCAGAAGCAGGAAGACAAACAGGGTAAATCCTCACTCATAAGTGGATATTAGACATAAAATGTAGAATAAACATACTTAAATCCATTTACCTAAAGAAGCTAATCAAGAAGAAGGACTCTGGGTTAGATGCTCAATCCTCATTCAGAAAGGCAAAGGGAATGAATATCAAAAGTGAGGGAAAATAGGGACCAGGACAGGAGCCTACCACAGATGGCCTCTGAAATAGTCTACCATGCAGAGTATCTAAGCAGATGCTAAGACACATAACCAAACTGTGGGCAGAGTACAGAGAATCTTTTTTTTTTTACAAAGTTTTGCCAATATTTATTTCTCTTCCACTATCATACACTTTTAGGCTAATGTTTTAAATGAAGAAGATGGGAAATAATCCAAATTGAACCTGCATGGGTGGGCTGTTTAAGTAAAAATAACCCTAGTTCCTATTCAGTGAGATATCCCGTGGGCCAAATCTGACTGGACTGCATTAACTTTCTGGACAGTCTGGCAGCAGGGTGTGCCTCCCATCAATGGCAAGCAATCCCATTTCTGCCACGGATGGCCTCGGAAGGGCTCTGCCCTGCAGACTATCGAAGCAGATGCTGAGACTTATGGCCAACACTTGGGCAGAGTGCAGGGAATCTTATGAGGGGAGTGGGAAATAGTGGGGTCTGGAAAGGACAGGAACTCCACAAGGAGAGCAACAGAACCAGTGGTCTGAGCACAGGGGTCGTTCCTGAGACTGATGGTCCAACCAGGTACCATGCACAGAGGTAGCCTACGACCCCTGCACAGGTGTGGCCCATGGCAGTTCAGAGTCCAAGTGGGTTCCATAGTAATGGGAACAGGGACTGTCTCTGACATGAACTTATTGGCCTGCTTTTTTGATCACCTCCCCCTGACGGGGAAGCAGCCTTGCTGGGCCACAGAGGAATACAATGTAACCACTCTTGATGAGACCTGATGAACTAGGATTGGAGGGAAGGAAAGGAGGACCTCCCCTATCGGTGGTCTTGGGGAGGGACACAGGTGCAGAGGGAGGAGGAAGGAAGGGATTGGGACGGAAGGATGGAGGGAATTACAGGGGTATATAGGGTGAATAAAGTGCAATTAATAAAGAATTTAATAAAAAGTGAAAAAAAGACAGTCAGTCTACAATTAAGTGGAGATCCCAGTCCCTAGAGCAGAGTAAAGGGAATCTTATGAAAGAAAGGAGAGATAGAAAGACCTGGAGGGGACAGGAGCTCTACACAGAGAGCGACAGAACCAAAAAAATCTCGACACAGGGGTCTTTTCAGAGACTGATACTCCAAATAAGGACCATGCATGGAGATAACATAGAACCCCTGCACAGAACCCCATGGCAGCTCAGCATCCAAGTGGGTTCCCTAGTAAAGGGAAAAAGGACTGTTTCTGACATAAACTGATTGGCCTTCTCTTTGTTCACTTCCCCCTCAGGAGGTTGTAGCCTTAGCAGGCCACAGAGGAAGACAGTGCAGCTACTCCTGATGAGAACAGATAGA
This sequence comes from Pachyuromys duprasi, assembly GCA_028658305.1. NCBI lineage: Eukaryota > Metazoa > Chordata > Mammalia > Rodentia > Muridae > Pachyuromys > Pachyuromys duprasi. The sequence goes on along the minus strand of CM053742.1, from coordinate 18,578,086 downwards.
CTAGGATCAGATGGAAGGGGAGGAGGACCTCCCCTATGTGGTCTGGGGGAGGGGTGGAGAAGAGGGAGGGAAGTTGAGATTGGGAAGAGGAGAGGGAGCTACAGAAAATATCTTCAAGAAAATCATAGAAGAAAATTTAACAAACTTAAAGTAGGAGATGTCCATAAGCATACAAGAGGCGTACAGATAGCCTAGACCAGAAAAGAAACTCCTCATGTCAAATAATACTCAAAACATTAAATCTACACAACAAAGAAAAATATTAAAAGCAGCAAGGGAAAAAGGCCAAGTAACGTATAAAGGTAGTCCTATCAGAATCACACGAGACTTCTCAACAGAAACAGTGAAAACGAGAAGGGCTAGGGCAGATGTCATGCAGACTCAAAGTTACCACAGATGCCAACCCAGACTAGTACAGCCATCAAAGCTTATAATCAACAAAGATGGAGAAAACAAAATATTCCATAACAAAACTAAACTTATGCAATATCTACACAGCAACCCAGCCCTACAAAAGATACTAGAAGGAAAACTCCAATCCAACGAAAGCAACTAAACCCAAGAAGACACAGGATGTAGATAACATCACAACAAAAAATGAAAAGAAAACAAGCATAAAAACATAGTAACACCACCAACTCCACCATAAAAGGAACTAAAATTCATTGGTGACTATTATCTATTAATATCAATAAACTCAACTCTCCATTAAAAACACAGAATAACAAAATGTTTGCGGAAACATAATTCAATATTCTGCTGCATCCAAGAAACACATCTCTGTAACAAAGATGAACACTCTATCAGAGGAAAGGGGTAGTAGAATATTTTTCAACCAAAAGGACCCAGAAAACAAGCTGAGGTAGTTAACCTAATATTTAATAAAATAGACTTTCAACCAAAATGAACCTAAAAAGATTAAGAGGGGCACTTTTTTTCATCAAAGAAAAAATCCACCAGGAGGACATTACAGTCCTGAACATCTATGCCCCCAAACAAGACCACCTGCATTTGTAAATTAAACATTAATAAAGCTTAAATCACACTAAATTCCATCACTTTAATAGTGGGAGACTTCAACACTCCGCTCTCACCAAGGGACAGATCATCTAGACAGAAGCTAAATAGGGAAATAATGACACAGAGGTCTTAAATCAAATGGACCTAATATATGTCTACAGAACTTATCACCCAACCTCAAAAGAGTATCTTCTTTTCAGCTCCTCACAAAACCTTCTCAAAACTTGAACATATAGTCAGACACAAAGCAAGCCTCAAGAGATACAAGAATATCAAAATAATTCTTTATATCCTATCAGACCACTGTGGCCTAAAAGTAGTCCTCAACAACAAAAGAAATAACAAAAAGCCTACATACACATGAGACTAAGCAATTCTCTAATCAATTACAGCCTGGTCAGGAAGAAATGAAAAAAAAAAGAAATTGCAGGCTTCCTAAAATTCAATGAAAATGGATGCAAAACTTATCCAAATTTATGGGACACAATGAAAGCAGTGCTAAGAGGGAAGTTCATATCACTAAGTGCCTCCAGAAAGAAGTTTGAGACATCTCATACAAGCTACTCAAGGAAACACCTAAAAGCCCAAGGGGGAAAAAAAAGAAGCAGAAATACGAAAGAAGAGTAGACCATTGGAAATAATCAAATTCAGAGCTGAAATTAATGAATTAGAAACAAAGAAAACAATTCAAAGAATTGATCAGAACAAGAGCTGGTTCTTTGAGAAAATCAACAAGATAGACAAACCCTTAGCCAAACTAACTAAAAGGCAGGGAAAAACTATCCAAATCAGCAAAATCATAAACAAATAGCAGGATATAACAACAGACACTGAGGAAATCCAAACAATCATTAGGTCTTACTACTAAAGACTATATGCCACAAAATTTGAAAATCTAAATGAAATGGACAATTTTCTTGATAGATTCCATTTACCAAAATTAAATCAAGATCAGAAATACAGATTGAATAGTCCTAAATACCCCCAGGAAATAGAAGCAGTCATCAAAGTTCTCCATTACAAAACAAAAATAAAAACAAATCCAGGGCCAGACAGTTTCAGGGTAGAATTCTACCCGACCTTCAAAGAAGTGCTAACTTCCATTCTCTTCAAATTATTCCACAAAATAGAAAGAGAAGGAACATTACCAAACTCATTCTATGAGTCCATAATCACCTTGATACCTAAACCACACAAAGGATACCTAACCAAAAAGGAGAACTTTAGCTCTGTCTCCATCATGGAACATTGATTCAAAAATACTCAATAAAATACTTGCAAACTGAGTCAAAGAACACATCAAAGATATCATCCATTATGACCAAGTAGGCCTCATCCGAGGCATACAGAAGTGGTTCAATATGTGGAAATCCATCAGTGTAATCCACCATATAAACAAACTGAAGAAAAAAAAAAAACACATGATCATCTCCTTAGATGTCAAAAAGCATTTGATAAAATCCAGCACCCAATCATGTTTAAAGTCTTGGAGAGATCAGGGATACAAGGTACATTCCTAAACATAGTAAAGACAATATAGAGCAAGCCTATAGCCAACATCAGACTAAATGGAGAGAAAATTAAATCATTCCCACTGAAATCAGGGAGATGGCAACACTGCCCACTTTCTCCATATCTCTTCAACCTAGCACTTGAAGTCCTAGCTAGAATAAGACAACTAAAAGCAATCAATGGGATTCAAACCAGAAAGGAAGAAGTCAAAGTATCCCTATTTGCAGATGATATGATAGTATACATGAGTGACCCCTAAAATTCAACCACAGAATTCCTCAACACCTTACCAAAGTGGCTGGATACAAAATTAACTCAAAAATATCAATACCCCTATTGTATATTAAACACAAAATGGCTCAGAACAAAATTAGGGAAACTACACTGTTGAGAGCCACTGGTCTGCCAGGCTGCTATGTTAGTTTGGTCTCAGCAGAAAGACTGATTTCACCCTGGCCTTCACTAGAGGCAGTGATAAGTTACTAAGTCTATCTCTTTTTGTTTGAGACAGCAGGTGGGATATTTTGTCAAAGTCAAACCTTTTGCTTGACTTCCTTGTAAATTCATTTGTTGTGCTGAGGTGCTTTTGCTCCGACTTAAAAAGAGTCTGGAATAATGCAAGGTGTCTAGCTTCTACTAGAGCCTCTCAGAGGGGTCCCATGTATTGTGTGTTGGTTTATTAACTTAAATTCACTCTCCCAACTCTAGAACTGTTCGACTCTGCTGGTGGGCTCTGGCACTACATTCTTCCCAATAGCCACTAATAACATAAAGTACCTTGGTGTGACTGTAACCAAGCAAGTGAAAGACCTGTTGGAATAAAACTTCAAGTCTCTGAAAAAAGAAATTGAAGAAGGTTTCAGAAGATGGAAAGATCTCCCATGCTCACGGATTGGTAGAATTAACATAGTGAAATTGACCATCCTGCCAAAAGCAATCTATAGATTCAATGCAATTCCCATCAAATTACCAATACAATTCTTTACAGACCTTGGAAGAACAATTCTCAATTTCATGTGGAAAAACAAACAAACAAATAAGAAATAGAACTGCTAAAATAATCCTGTACAGCAGATCATTTGGTGGTTTTGCCATCCCTGATATCAAGCTGTACTACTGAGCAACAGTAATAAAGACTGAATGGTACTGGCATTGAAACAGAATGATGGACTGAAGGAATTGAATAGAAGACCCAGAAATACACCCATACATCCACAGATACTTGATTTTTTTACAAAGAAGCCCAAACCATGCAATGGATTAAAAAAAAAAAAACATCTTCAACAAATGGTTCTGGTTCTGGTCTAACTGGATGTTTATATGTTGAAAAATGCAAATAGATCCATATCTATCACCCTGCACAAAACTAAAGACTAAGAGGATCAAAGAGTGCAACATAAAACCAGACACACTAAACCTGTTAGAAAAAGGGGGGGGGGAGGGAAGATCCTTGAACTTGAGAGACCAAAGAATTTGGGGTATTGGTTTAAAGTTGAAAGCACAAGCCTGAATGAAGTCCAGCCACATGGAGTCATGTCCAGCCACCTGTGGGGAAAAACTAGCCTTAATGCCCTGAGGGGAAGAACTAGCATTCTCCTCCCCTCACCTGCCCACTAGAGATACAGTTGTTAGGAAACTGTCCTCTCTCCCCTAGGGCAGCCAAAAAGGGAAGCTAGACCATTAATGGTTTGGGGGCCTTCCTATAGCCAATCAGTTTAAAATGCAGCATCCCTAGAGGGTGTGTGAGCCCAAGCTCTAGCTTATAATAAAAATATCCTCACTACTCAGTATTTAAAAACATGGAAATAATGAAATTTGCAGGCAAATTGTGGGATCTAGAAAAGATCATCCTAAGTGAGGTATCCCAGAAGTAGAAAGACATACACGCTATATATTCACTTTTAAGTGGATATTAGATATATAATATAGGATAAACATACTAAAATCATGAGTCATGGACCTGGATCTGGCATAGCTCAAACAGACCCCATATGAGTTTTTCCCTTGGTCTTGGGATTCCTCACTTTTCCCATTTAATAGACAAATTTTCACTTCTGTCTCTGGTCTGAATTTTTCTCAGCAGATTTTCATCTGGCTGAGAGATTATTCCAGTAACAGCTATGGAGTACAAACTGAAATCTGGACTTGCTGGAAGCTGAAGTAAACTAGTCCAGCCAATGTGATGGCTCCATGTCGATTCAACTGGATGGCTGATTAGATAGTACCCTGTAGCCTAGCTTTTGACTCGCATTTCAGCCTTCCTAGCCCCTGATGCCAACAGTCTTATTGTCAGCACTGAAGCAATTTCAAAATAAGAGTTCTTCGGTCCATAATCCCACCTAACAGGCTGAAATGCTAGGTCAAAAGGGACTTCCTGACATTAGCTATTATCTTGGGAACCTGCTTAGCTTGAATAGGAAATACTATTGCAGCAACTGGACAAAAAGCCTGGAGAGACCCTTGAGAGAAAAGATACCAGAGGATGGTTTAAATCCTGGTATAATAGTTCTCCTTGGTTTGCTACCCTATATCCACCCTGAAGGGACCTGTAATCATTTTGATTTTTACCTTTGAGCTTTGTACTTTAAATCGCTTGATGGCTTTCATGAAGGATTGTTTGGGAGCAATACAGTAATGATACTCAGGTCCCATTATGGAAAGGTAAATCTGTAGGACACCAGGGATCATATCTGGAAGACCCAAGTCTGGGTCTTCAAATGATCATGGGAAGAGGTAAATGAGAGACAAAAATAATTGGCCCTTCTCCTCTAGGACAGCTGAACAAAGGAGCTAGATAATTAAGGGTTTGGGGAGCCTTCCTATAGCCAATCAGTTAAAAATGCAGCATCCCCTTTTGTGTTTGGATCAATAGATGTTCTCCAGGCAAGAATTCCCCTGCTTTGGGCATACTGGGAGGGACTGGACTATTTAAATCACCCAACTAACCTGAGCATGAGGCTTTGGGACCTCACCACATTTGCTGTGAGGGTGTCTGAGCCCAAGCTACAGCTTGTGATAAAAAAATTCTCATCTGTTTTGCAACAAACTTGACTCCTGGTGGAGGTCTTTTGGGGTCTCGTGAATCATGCACAACAATCTCATTGGCTGGCACAAGAGACAATTTCCTAAACAGAACACCAATAGCATAAGCTCTAAGATCAACAACCAATAAATGGGACCTCGTGAAACTGAAAAGGCTTCTGTAAAGCAAAGAGCCCTGTCATCAGGACAAAACGACAGCCTACAGGTTGAGAAAGGATCTTCACCAACCCAATATCTGATAGTTGACTAATATCCAAAATATATAAAGAAATTAAGAAGTTAAACACCAACATACCAAGTAATCCAATTAAAAAATGGGGGACACAGCTAAACAGAGAATTCTCAACACAGGAATATAGAGAATGTGTGTTTGTGAGTACGCACATACACATGCAGGAGACTAAGAAAGCCAGAAGGGTGCATCTGATCCCTAGAGATGAAATTACAAGTGGTAAAGAGCTGACCATCTGACACAGCATACATATCTAGTGAGAACAGCAAAACTCATAAAGCCAGCACAGCTACTTGACAAAGATCTGGCAAAACTAAAGCACATGACACAATTATTGTCATGCCATCTTTCACCTCTACATGTTTCATGCTTCATGGGCTTTTAATATTTGTAAAATTTGGGGCAGTTGGATTGGTGGGAAATTTCCTATGAATCATTTATGCCTTCTCCCAGGAGTACTACCTGTAAACGTCCCCAGGAAAGTCATGAGCATAATACCCCACACCCCTGCTTTTAGGAAGATATTCTTATCTGGCCGTATTGAAGGTCTTCCTTGTGCCTTGGAGGCTGAGACTCAAACAAATATGCCAGAGCTCTCCTTTTGAGGTTCTGGCTCCAAGATACTCTTGGAACATCTACTCCTCTACTTGCTCAGGGACAAGATGATAAAAAAAATGTAAACAAGATTAGTGGGGCTCTGCTGGATAAGGTTGAAGTTGGTTGTCTCCTGATAGCCAAATGTTTGCGCTAAATCTATGATGATAGACTGTTTTCTCCCCCTGATCTGGGTGAGTCCAGGTTTCTAAGGAGGTCACATAGCACTCAGGGCAGAATACAGGCCAGACCCTTCTCCTGATAAGGAAACTGCCTTAGCAAGCACCTAAGAATTCCTAGAAATGGCCCATACTTCTGCCTTGTTTAGCACAGCAACCTAATCAAGAGCTATAAAACTTTGGTATCTGACATTGGCTTTGGAACATCTAAACTTTCCATTGCCACTGCCAATCTCATGTTAAAAGAGATAAACTGTAACACTCTGTGGAAAACCTTTTCTACACTCCAGCATAGTGCCTTACCATAAATTGTTCTAACTGTGCTGAAACAAACAAACAAACAAACAAACAAAAACAGAACCCTGTTCTCTGTCTGGAAGCCAAGTTCCAGAACCCCAACAAAAGCCAAGCCCCAGCCCAACAGATAAAAACAAAGATTCAACAAGGTAGAGGAGATGGCATCAGATAAAGTATCTTCCTGCTATATGCTCAAGTGATTACATAGCATATAAGATTGGGGGCTGCCTATTGTATGCCCCTTGAGGAAAAGATACAGCAACAAAGTTAGATTGGCTGGAGTTATCCCTGCCCTACATATGGGGTTATACTGAGAGACAAAGAGGGGTGGCGATAAATGATAAAAGAATAATGTATTAAGAACAGCCTTTCTAAAAATTCTCAACATCATATGGAATGACAAGAAACCAAGTTTGTTAAAACAATACTCTACAATAAAAGATCTTCTGGAGGTATCTCCATCGCTGATCTCAAGCTGTACTACAGAGCAACAGTAATAAAAACAGCATTGTGCTGGCACAGAAACAGACTGGTAGAGCAATGGAATCGAATAAAGACCCAGAAATTAGCCCACACACTTATGGACACCTGATTTTTGAGAAAGATGCCAAAATCATACAATGGAAAAAAGAAAGCACCTTCAACAAATACTACTTGTCTAACTAGATATTTACATGTAGAAAAATGCAAATAGATCCATACATATCACCCTGTACAAAACTAAAGTCCATGTGGATTAAAGACCTCAACATAAAACAAGACAAACTAAATCTGTTAGAAGAAAAAGTGGGGAAGAGCCTTGAACTCATTGGCACAGGAGAAAACTTCCTGAACAGAAACACAAACAGCACAGGCTCTAAGATCAACAATCAATAAATGAGACCTCATGAAACTGAAAAGCTTCTGTAAAGCAAAAGACACTGTCATTAGAACAAAACAACAGCCTACAGATTGAGAAAGGATCTTCCCCAACCCTATATCTGACAGAGGGCTAATATACAGAATACATAAAGAACTCAAGAAGTTTAAAAGCAACAAATCAAGTAATCCAATTAAAAAATAGGATACAGAGAATTCTCTATAGAGGAATATTGACGGCAGAGAAACACTCAAAGAAATGCTCAGCATCCTTAGTCACCAGGGATATGCAAATCAAAACATCCCTGAGATTTTACCTTACATACATGAGAATGGCTAAGATCAAAACCTCAAGTGACAACACATGTTGGACAGATGTGGAGAAAGGGGAACCCTCCTCCATTGCTGGTGGGAATGTAAACTTGTACAACCACTTTGGAAATAAATCTGGCACTTTCTCAGACAATTAGAAATAGTGCTTCCTTAACATCCATTTATACCATTCCTAGGCATATATCCAAAATAAGCTCAAGTAACAACAAGGACATTTGCTCAACCATGTTTGTAGCAGCTTTATTTATAATAGCCAGAATCTGGAAACAACTCAGATGTCCCTCAACTGAGAAATGGATTCAGAAATTGTGGTGCACTTACACAATGGAATACTAGTCTGCAATTAAAAACAAGAAAATCATGAAATTTGCAGGCCAAAGGTGGGAACTAGAAAAGATCATCCTGAGTGAGGTGTCCCAGAAGCAGAAGGACACACATGGTATATATTCACATATAAGTGCATATTAAACATAAAATGTCAGATAAACGTACTAAAGTCTATACACCTAAAGAAGCTAAGGAAGGAGGACCATGGAAAGATCCTCAATTCTCATTTAGAAAGACAAATGGGACAGACCTCAGAAGAGGGGAAAAACAGAGAACAGGACAGGAGTCTACCACAGAGGTCTTCTGAAAGGCTCTACCCAGGAAGGTATCAAAGCAGATGTTGAGACTCATAATCAAACTTTGGACAGTTTGAAATCTTATGAAAGAGTGGGGAGATGGAAAGACCTGGAGGGGACAGGAGCTCCTCACGGAGAGCAAAAGAATCAAGAAATCTGGACCATTCATGGAGATAACCTAGAACCCCTACATAGATGTAGCCCATGTCAGCTCATTCTCCAAGTGGATTTCCTAGTAAGGGGAACAGGGACTGTCTCTGACATGAACTCATTGGCTGGCTCTTTGATCAATGCCCCCCCCAAGGCCCAAGTGGGTTTAGCCTTATCCACAGAGGAGGACAATGCAGCCAGTACTGATAAGACCTGATAGACTAGGGTCAGATGGAAGGGGAGGAGGATCTACCCTATCAGTGGACTGGTGGAGGGGCATATGGGGATATGATGGAGGGAGGGCCAGATTGGGAGGGAATGAGGAAGGGGGATACAGCCGTGATACAAAGTGAATAAATTGTAATAAATTTAAAAATAAATTGAAAAAAAGAACTCCTCTCTTCTTAGAAAAGTTAGTTTATAGGGGAATACTCCTCAATTGCTGGTGCCAGTGCAAACATGTACAACCAATTTGACAGCTTCCCTGAAAACTGGGAATCCATCTACTTCACAACTCAGCTTTACCGCTCCTGGGCATATACCCAAAGATGCTCCATACAACAAGAACACTTGCTCAACTATGTTCATAGCTGCTTTATTTGTAATAGGCAGAAACTGGAAGCAACTCAGATGTCCCTCTACTGAAGAATGGATAAAGAAATTGTGGTACATTTACAAATGGAATTCTGTTCCTCTTAAAAAAAATAAAGACATAAAATTTTTTGGCAAATGGATGGAACTAGAAAAGATCATTCTGATTGAGGTAACCCAGACCCAGAAAGATAAACATAGCACGCACACGCACACACACACACACACACACACACACACACACACACACACACATATATATATATATATATATATATGTATATATACATATATATATATATAAACTCACTTATACGTGGATATTAACCATAAAGTACAGGATAACCATATTACAATTCACAGACACAAAGAAGCTAAGTAAGAAGTAGCCCAGGGGAAGATGGTTGAATCTCATGGAGAAGAGGAAATAAATAGACATATGGGATGGATGGAGGAAGAGAACTAGGTGGAAGAGTAGGTCAGAAGGGGAATAGGAAGGATCGAGTGAAGGGAGGAGTTAGGGAGAGAGAACTGGAATCAATGGAAGGTATCTCAGAAACAAGCTAGAAATCTAGAACAGTGGAAACTCCCTGGAATCTATGAGAACAATCTTAGCTAAAATTTCTAGTAATAGCGGATATGAAACATAAAACTGTCATGTAACCAGACAAGACTTCCAATAGAGGGATGAGGATACCATCCTAACAACAATAACAACAACAAAAACAAAAAAACAAAAAACAAAAACAAACCAAAAAAAAAAAACCCAAAAAAACTTTGACCTATTTTTTTCTGCCTATAAGAGGTGCATGGATAAAGAGGGAGCTGAAAGTAAGGGGATGAACAACCAAATGATTGGTCCAACTTGAGTCTCATACTATGAGAGGGAGTATACCCCTTACACTATTAATAATATTCTGCTATGCTTGCAGAAGGAGGCCAGCAAAGCTGTTATTTGAGTGGCTTCACCCAGCAGCTGATGAAAATAGATGCAGAGAACCACAGCCAACCATTAGACAGTGGAGCTCAAGAATTCTTCTTTCTCTCTCTTTAAAAATTTTTTTATATTTTTATAATTTATAGTTTATTCACTTTTTAATCCCTGCTGTAGCTCTCTCTCTCTCTCTCTCTCTCTCTCTCTCTCTCTCTCTCTCTCTCTCTCTCTCTCTCTCTCTCTCATGCCCTCCCAATCCCACTCTTCCTGCCTCATCTCCTCCCGTGATCCTCCCCAAGTCCACTAATATGTAAGGTCCTCCTCCTCTTTCCTCTGACCCTAGCCTATCAAGTCTCATCAGGACTGGCTGCATTGTTTTCCTCTGTGTCCTGTAAGTCTGCTCCTTCATCAGGGGAATGAGGAGATGATCAAAGGAGCTCAGAAATTCTTATGGAAGGGGGGGAAGAAAGACTGAAAGACCTAGAGAGGTTTAGGTCACCACAAAAAAACCTACAGAATCAACTAACCTGAGCCCATAGGGACTCACAGAGACTGAACTGCCAGCCAGAAAGCCTTCACGGGACAGGCCTAGGGACCCTACACATATGTAACAGATGTACAATTTGATCTTCATGTGGGACTTCTAACAGCAGGAGCAGGGGCTATCTCTGACTCCATTGCCTGCCTTTGGAATCCATTCTCCTAAATGGAAGGCCTGTATCTAGCCTCAATAGAAGAAGATGTAACAACTTGATATGCCAATGTGGGTTAATATCTGTGGGAGGTCTCCCTTTCCCTGAGGAGAAAGGGAAAAGGGCATAGAGGAGGTGAGGGGGAGTATTGGGAGAAGAGAAAAAGGGGAAGCTCCTATTAGGATGGAAAATAAATAAAGAAATTAATTAATGAAAAAAATAAGAAAAGTTAGCTCATACAGGGCCACTGTGGTATAGAGTGACCAGGGAACAAAAGAATACCAAGATTAGACATATAAATAAAATCTACAAACATATAAAATATAAACTTTTTATTATGCCAGAAATTGAATAATAACCACAGCAATTTTGACCTGAAGTTTTTTTCTCAGGCCTAATGACAATTAACATTCTGACCATTAAAAGTTTATAACACATTGCTTGGGATATGGCTATCTGCCAAGGCTGTCTTGGAGACTTTCTTTATGTCTAGTGCCCTTGAAACCACAAGATTCTTAAAAGTTCAGTAATAGAGTTGATGATGGAAAATTATAAAAAATAACTTTCTTCTGTCATAGTTTCTCAATGATGACTATACTTATGACCAAAAGGAAGTTAAAACACGTGTCTCAGAACAAAAATGATATGATCTATGTTTTGGAACAACAGGAAATTATTCCTGCCTACTGAATTCTGTGTAAATAAAAAAGCACTCCAACTGCCAGTCAGTCACGCTGCAAGATTCCCCTAAACCCAATGCCTGACTCATTCTTCCCTCGCCAACTTTGTAACCCGTCTTTGGGACTTGGTGATCACTGGGGCTGTTCCCAGCAACCAATGTGGGTTCTTGGAACCAAATTAGGGTTCTCTGCAAGGGCCTGAAGTTCTCTTAGCTGATAAGATATCTCCAGTTCACAAATAAATACTTAACATATGATCCAGATATCTCACTCCTAGGTATGTACCCTACAGAAATGAAACTTGTATGTATTCTCAAACCTGATTGCAAAGGTAGCATCACCCGTAATTACCTCAAATTAGAAACAACCCAAATGTTCTTCCATGAATAAATGCACAAACACTATTGCATTCATAAAATTTGATGCTTCTCAGATATAAAAAAAATTGCTGATAGCACGCACTATCCCATGATAAAAATCTCACATTCCTTTTGCTAAGTGAAAGCAAGCCCAACTTAAAATTCCATATTGTATTTCACTTATATGACATCTGTGATAGTACAAAGGCATAATAATGGAGAAAAGATCTAAGATACTAGGACATAGATATATAGGCCATCTATGACTAAAAAGGGAAACATGAGAAAATTTCTGGCACCAGATACAGTTCTGTATATCATTTATACCAGGAGTGACACAAATTTTCATGTAAATTAATAAACCTGACCTGGCACTGTGACTTCTGCCTGTAGTCTTGGCTTCACATGGGGTTGAGGCAGGAAGGTCACCTCAGCTCAAGAATTCAAGGCCAATGAAGGCAACAATTAAGAGAATTTCTCTTTAAAAAACTCACCAGACATCAAATGAAAAGTCAAATTACTGTATAATTACTTTATTGCAATGAGTAGTATAAACACCGTATACCATACTCATTTAAAGAACACAGTTTTGTCAGGCATGGCGATTCATGCCTATAATCTTAGCAATTGGGAGGCTGAGGCAAGAGGACTGTCCCAGTTCAAGGCCAAACTTAATTATATTAAGAAGTACTAAGAAAGCCAAGGCTAAATAGCAAGGCCTTGCCTCAAAGAAAGAAAGTATAATCACAAAATAAAATATATATAGCTGGGCATGATGCCTAACATTCATGAGGATCTGGGTTCCATCTCCAGCTCTACAATAAAAGACAGAGAGAAGAAACAAACAAAAAAGAAAAGGATAAAAGGAAGGAGGAACTGAAAAGAAGGAAAATGAGTAACATAAGCATTACATGTTAAAATCTTGGTAAAATATTAGAAAAATGAACTTAACAACACACCAAATGCTTAGTATATCACAGCAAGGAGTAAGAGATACAGTTTCCAAAGAATAGTCTGAGAATGCAGAAGACCCTAATTGAAACACAAGCTCAAGACAAGGTGGCAAAGGAACAAAATCAAATGGATGTGGAGTAAGAAAGTGTTTACTATATGGTAAACTTTAGGTCTAGGATCAGATATGTATTTTCCACGTTTGGCAATATTACACAGAAGAAATCTTTTAAACACCTCCTCCTTGTTTACTTAAAAAATGTAGAAATTAGATCCAAGATGGCAGCCACGAGAGAACACTGTGTCTGAGGAGTGGGAGAGCAGAAACAACGCAGTGACCAGGAGACTGAACTCTGGGACCTAAAACGCCAGCATTGTGAGTGCCAGGTGAGCGGAACTCCTACGGTGAGAAAATCAACTGGGAAAACCCTAGAGACACCCAGTTATTACCTGGAGAAATTTCCCTGTGACCAGCAGCGCACAGCTCTGATCTGGACGAGCAGCTGTGCTGGGCACCCGCACCCGCCATTATAGTCTGTCTCCCGGGCAGTCTCAGGAGGAGCCTGGTGCCGTTTTCACTGAACTGCGCCCTACGAGCGCACACTGCACCCGGGTTCTGCTTCGACCCACGGGTGTGCTGCGGGTTCAGTCCGATCATAGGAACCACACCAGACTGAGTGGATTGGGGGACCATTTTGACCAGTCCGCACATTGCCGGGGCACAAGCCGAATGCCCCTCCAGCAAAATCTCAGTCAGTGTGTGAGTCCGCCTGCGGATCTGGAAGGATCCCGAGTCCTGCACAGACCCACGGGTGTGCGGCGGGCGCGAACAGATCGTGGGAACCACCACAGGCTGAGTGGATTGGGGGACCATTTTGACCAGTCCACACACTGCAGGGGCGCGGGCCAAACGCTTCTGCCAGCAAAAACTCAGTCAGTGTGTGAGTCCGCCAGCAGCAAAAACTCATTCAGTGTGTGAGTCCGCCAGCAGATCTGGGAGGATCCCGAGTTCTACACCGACCCACGGGTGTGCGGCAGGCGCGAACCAATCCTGGGAACCACCACAGACTGAGTGGACTGGAGGACCATTCTGACCAGTCCACACACTGCGGGGGCGCAGGCCAAACGCTTCCACCAGCAAAAACACAGTCAGTGTGTGAGTCCGCCGGCGGATCTGGGAAGAACCCAAGTTCTGTCTCAACCCACAGCTGAGAGCATCCTGGGACCATCTTGACCAGACCGCACACTGAGGGCAAAAGCTGCACGCATCCGCCAGCAAAAACCCCATTTCAGGTGTCTGTCCACAGGCCAGACAGAGAAGGCCTCAGGCACCATTTCTGACAGCCCTGCATACAGCGGAGGCACACAAACCCAAACACACTGTGTGTGCCCCAAACATCATCTCAGACCTTGGTGCACAGCGCCTGGCACAGAAGGAGGCGCCAAATCTCCATTCCAGGGGAGAGCCCTTAACAGCAAGCCCAGGGCGGAGTCCACAGCCCCCAGCTGACATCTCAAAACTGGACACTCAGACTCTAGCACAGAGTGAGGAGTAAAGACTCCAGACCAGAGGGGTGACCAGCCTGCAGTGCTCACAGCATCTAGCACAGAGCACGAAGCTGGGCACACAGAGCCCACAACAGAGTTCAACTGAGATAAAACACATACCACAACCCACCAGAAATCCCTGATCTTCTTGAAGAATACTCCTGACACAAGAGATTGACAGATTCAGACTGAAGTACAGCCTTAAAGCACAAACACCTCCCTGATTATATAAAAACAAATGCCCAGAAATCGGCGAAAGAACTCACCCAACAAAAATCAGGACACCATG
>CM053742.1:18543570-18554244 GCA_028658305.1 Pachyuromys duprasi | reverse complement strand
TGCTTTCAGTTGGGCCATTAAGTTGCTTGTATGAGATGTTTCAAATTTCTTCTTGAAGGCACTTAGTGCTATGAACTTTCCTCTTAGCACTGCCTTCATTGTGTCCCATAAGTGAGAGTATTATTTTTTTTAACATTTTTATTTTACACTAATCACAGGTTATGTACTTTGTATCCCAGCCATAGCTCCCTCCCGTATTCCCTCCCTTCCCCCCCCCCAATCCCTCCCTCATCTCTTCCCTGCCCCTTCCCAAGTCCACTGATAGGGAAGGACCTCCTCCCCTTCCATCTAACTCTAGCTTATCAGGTCTCTTCACGACTAGTTGCAATGTCCTCTTCTGTGGCCTAGCAAGGCTGCTCCTCCCTTGGGGAGGAGGGGGGGAAAGTCGAATAGCCAGCCATTGAGTTCATGTCCAAAATAGTCCCTGTTCCCCTTACAAAGGTACCCACTTGGATACTGAGCTACCATTTGCTACATTCGAGCAGTTTTACCTGGTGACACATGTGAATAAACAGTTCATCTGTTGGGATCTGTAAACAGGCATCTCTACATATCAACTCCAACAGGACCTTGCTCCCTCAAGCTTCAAAGGACGCCAAGAGCAACCACCTTGTCTCCGGTTCCAGAAAAATGAGGCTTCAATACAGGAGCTGTGTTCGACCCTACTAGATTGGATATGTATTTTTCCTCCCCTTCCTCTTGCCTATTTCTGTCCAAGGTAATCCCTACATATGGAAATTTGAGGTTCAAGAAACCATGATTGATAATAAACAATCTCTCCAAATAGGGTCAGGAAGTTGTTCTATGGGATGCTGCCAGGAGCCAATTAAAATAGCCATCCCCCCCACTTCTATCCCTCCTCTCTTATTTGATAGAATTTTTGTTTGCTTCCTCTTTGATCAAACAAAGGATTATTGCAAAAAGTGGCCAGACAGGTATGGAGGCTGCCCATATTGGTATTGCCAAATCCACACACCAGCACAGAAGAAGCTCCTTCACCTGTACAAAAAGACTCTCTACTTATACATCCAAGACCCGTGGGAACCCAGATGGGAAGTAGACGTTGCTGGAAAACTCTACTGCTGCTACACACCTGATCTACCAATAAGCACTATCTATATCCAGAGAAAATATGTCCCAATTACCCAATCCCTGGGGATGGGAGAAGTAGAAAGGATAATTAAACACTCCTCTAAAGTTATTACCTCTCTAACATTCCCTCTCCTAAATAATACAAACCTGTCATTTCAACTCCTACTTCAGACTCTGACCTCGGCCTCCAAGCTCCTTAATGTGACCCAACCGAGCCATTTTAAAGCTTGCTGGCTGTGTGTACCACAAGGAACCAACTCAGAAATACCACTGACAGCTTCTGCAGTGACTCTGTCAAGTAACCTCACTTCACCATTCACTAACTGCCCTGATTCTGTCTCATATTACTCTCTTTGGCATGGCGAGCTGTTTCAAGGCATCCAGGACACACTCTGTAGGAATGCTAAGTTCCTTAGAATGTAATAAAACTATAATCCTTGATACCTCATCTCAACCCCAGTGCCCTACTGCCAATAATATCTCAATTCTTGGTGGCACTCAGGTCTACCATTGTCTGCCTGCTTGTTGGTCAGGAGTTTGCACTCTGGTGCTCCTCTTCCCTGAGTTGGGAGTATAAACGAAAAGAAGCCCTTACCAGTCCTAGTCGTGGACTCAATAGCTGCCCAGCAGGATAAGAGGACAATCCAAATCCTGCCTCTCCTGGCTGTTGTAGAAATCACGGCAGCTCTCGGGACCAGAACAGCAGAACTAGCCACCTCCCTGACTTTATATTATCAGCTTTCTTCCCAGCTCGTCAAGGACTTTCAGAGAGTGGCTCAGACAATACTAACCCTCCAAGGACAGATCAACTCACTGGCAGCAGTAGTACTTCAGAACCGACGTGGACTAGATCTCCTCACAGCTAAAGAAGGTGGCCTTTGCATCTTCCTCCAGGAGGAATGCTGTTTTTATGTCAACCAGTCAGATACAGTAAAAGACAAAATTCAACAACTCCAGACATATTTACAAAAACAAAGGGAATAGCTTGAGGCCTCTAGTTCTTGGGCCTTTGAGAGTCCCATAAGGAAATGGATTCTGCCCTTTGTCACACCTCTCCTGCTGTTTTAGTGTTTTTGCACCCTGCTTAATTAACTTCCTCTCTACATTCTTTCAACAACAAATGCAAAAAATCGCTATCAAAACCATTAATCAGTTACTCCTACAGGATTATCAACCTCTGCTCACAGAACCAGATGATCACGACCCTGATGGTGGGGACTAGCTGGACCCTGAGAATGACAACGCCCCTAATCAGCAGGAAGTACTTTGAAGAGCAAAAGTCACCCCCAATGCCCTTCCCCACCATCACCCGTTCCTCCTTACTTTTTAGTAAAACAAAAAGGGAGGAATGTTGGGATCCATAAGCAGGCATCTCTACAGCCAGCCCCAAGGGACCTGATAAACAGTTGCCTAGAAGACCACCTGCTTATCACCTGGAACTACCTAGGTCTGGGTCACCTTATAAGAGAACTCGCAGAGCTCCTCCCCTCTCTCTTTTTTTTCTACCTCATCCAGAGGCTGTCTCTGTGACCCCTTCCCCTTCTACTTCTCTTAATAAACTTCCCACGTGGAACTGAACCCACCATGCAACCTTTATTCTGCACGATTTCTAACATCATCCATCTAATGTGCATTCTGTGATTAGATCACAAATCAACTGTCATCAATTGATGACAATTATTGTTTCCAACTTTTTACTAATTATTAACAATAATGCAGCAAATGACTTCTTTTGTTTGATTTGGGGATGTTTCTTTTCTCTTTCTTTCTTTCTTTCTTTCTTTCTTTCTTTCTTTCTTTCTTTCTTTCTTTCTTTCTTTCTTTCTTTCTTTCTTTCTTTTGAGACACTTTCATTTTGAAGCTCAGTCTGGGCTCAAACTGGCAAACTGGTACTCCTCTTGCCCCTCCCTTCCGAGTGTTAGGTTTATAAATGTGTGTCACCAAGCCCAAGTTCTCCTAAATTATTTTTTAAATACTTCCTTTTGTTGCTTTCTAAATTGAACTATTTTCAAAATACTAGGAAAGCTGCAGTGATAGAAGCTCAGCCTGGTAGCACAGGAAGGTGATGGCATCTACTTGGAAGGCTAAAGCAAGGGGATCACAAATTCAAGTGAGTTCGTGGCCAACCTAGGCTACTTAGAGACCTTATCTCAAAATAAAAGTAAAGATGTAAACAAACCAAATAAACAGGCTAGAAATATGCTTCAGTGTAGAGTGCTAATCTAAAAATCAGAGGACCATCCATTAGAAAATAGTACAACTAACTCCCATTTAGACAACTGCTTTGTCTCTTAGTACATTGGTTTTTACCATTCTCTCTATATTTGGACTTTCCTATTGTTAACTTGCAGACACCATTATCTAATCTAAAATGCAAATTTTGTCAACTCTCCCAAAGTACTAGTCAGCATTATGTGTGGCTCTTAGTTTTCATGGCTCATTATTCTCTTTTAATCTAGGATAGCTCTTCCATGTTCATTCCTTCCGACCTCGATATCTTTCAAAAGAATAAGCCACATACTGGGATGAAGTCCTCCAGTTTATGATAACTAACATTTCCTTTGTGTTATGGCTTGAGGCAGAAATGCCACAAGAGAAAGGTTATGTTCTCTTAGTTCAGCAAGGGAGCAAACATTTGACATTGTGATCTTACCATGATTGGTGATAATCACTTGGGATAAGATGCAGTATACCAAGTTTCTGTCAATAGACAGAAAAACAGATGTAGATATACAGAGAAAGAAAAATGTCACAAGCCAGGAGTTTCCACTGACACTTCTACCTTCAATCAGCAAAAAAGAATGTCTTCTCTTGTTTCCTCCTTTACATATATATGTATGTGGGGGCTATATGTATACATGTTCACATATGCATGCACATGTATTACATATGTACGTAGACGTGAGAGTTTGATGTTTGTTACCTTTGCAGATAATTTTCCATTTTATATTCTGAGCCAGAGTCCCTCTCACTAAAGCAGGAGCTCACTATTTGGGCTAGTCTAGCAAGCCAGCTTGCACTGGGGATCCCATCTCTACCTCCTTTATGATTACAGGTTTCGCAAGTTCTATCCAGCTCTCTATGTGGCTATTGGGATCCAAACTCTAGTGCTTAAGCTTATGTAGCAAGGACTTTATCTACTGAGCTGTGTCCCCAGCAATAGTGTTCCCATTTCTGCATTTCAAACCTCAGAATTTTGATTGAGATGACTAACAAACACAAGACTACAAAGGTAGTTTTAGGCCATCCAGCAGGGTGATGGGTGACTTTGTGGCAGAGTACCTGTGTAGTGTACAGAGGGCCCTGAGTTTCTTCCCAGACCTATGGGGGTAAAAAGCATCTAACTTAGGTTTGTGTGAAATTCAAATATATTATGAGGTTTCACTATTTGTTCACGATATGTAGCCTTTAGAATTAATGCTTATAGTCAAAATACCTAACTTAAATATGTCTTGGATTGTTCCTCTGTCTCTCTATTTGGGGTATTTATATTATTCATTTGTAAGACAGTTTGGTTTATTCATCTATTGATATTCCACTTTATTTATTCTTTGTTTTACTATATATAATTTGTATCTGTCCCAGTTTGATCTGTTTAATTTGGCAAATGATTTATATATTTTCTTAACTTTCATTAATTTGACCCATTTCCTGTTCTAAATCTTCATTACTTTTCTGGTTTCCATACTTATTATTTTCTTCTTTATGGTTTCTTTGGGTACATTTGCATTTCTGACTTTCAAAGTTAACACAATTCATATATTTTATTTATACTTACTGACATAAGTGTTTGAAGCTACCGATTTTCTTGTCATCTCTAAAAGTATACAATACTCTCTGATATCTAGTACTTAAATTACCTTTTAGTTGGAAGGCATAAATGGAGTTTATATATTGCTTTTATTCTAACTTATGCCACTATGCTAAGATGGAGGTTTGGAAACTTTGAAATGGTATAGAGTTTATTGATGTTTTCATTGTGAACTACTATTTGTGCAATTGAGAAGGAAAGTCTCTATTGGGTTCTAAATTCAATGCAGACCACTATTGTCTAGTTATGTCATTTGCTGTTTCTGTATTCTTACTGTATATGACATTTGATCTTCTTTGTGCTTAAAAACTTCTACTAGTCTGTGTTTCTATCTGTATCTCCTTGGAACCTTAGCTCCTGCTTTAAAAAATGTCTAGGGAGAGGGATGTGCATCAGTGCTACAGCTCTTGCATGGCATGCATGAGGCTCTGAGCTTCATCCCCAGAAAAATAAGTCAATGATGGTTATTTTTTGGCATAGATTTTTATAACTAATACATTACATTGTAAAACGGTTTTCATGGCTCACCAATTAATAACTGCTCTTACAGAAGACTTGACCTTAGTTCCCTGTACCCATGTCCAGTGCCAGTGGCTAACAACTGCCTCTAATGCCAGCTCCATGGAAATCATTTACTTTTTTAAGGGAGAAGATATATGATTAGTCTCCACTTTCCAAATAATGCAATAATATGACATCTCTTTGTTCTTACAGTATAACGGATGGAACTCAAGATCTTGTACGTGCTGGGATAACATTCTACCACTGAGATGATGAAGCTTCAGTCCTTGAAATTATTTTAATGTGATTGCATGTGACATGTAGAAAAGTTTATACCAATATGCATAGCTTTATTATAAAACTTTCTTTCTTTCTTTTAATATGTATATATTCTTTTTAAAATTGATAATGTTATAACCAGTGATGAAATAGTGGTATTACTGTTATGAGGCTAGTTACATCATAGTGCTTTCTGGTTGTATTTAAGGCCAGATGCACAGTGAAAAATTTCATTTCTGATACTATAATCCTGGTCAAAAAAATCCCATGACTTGGGAGGTCATAGGCCTTAGAGTAGAAATTGCTCTTGTTAATTTTTTCCGTGGTTGTCTTACTTTTCTATTGCTGTGATAAGACACAATGATGGAAGTAGCTTATAGAAAAACAGAGTTTATTGAGGCTTGTTTTTAGTTTCAATATTCCATGACCATTACAGCAGGGAACATGCCAGTAGGCAGTCAGGCAAGTAGGTGCTGAAACAGTAGCTGAAATCTTACATCCCAATCTACAAGTAGGGGACCAAACAAGCTAACTTGGAAGGGTGTTGGCTTTTGAAATGTCAAAGCCCACTCCCAAGGACAAACCTCCTCCAACAAGGTTACACCTACTAATCCTTCCCAAACATTTGTACCATCTAGGACCAAACATTCAAATACACGAGCCTGTGGAGGCCATTATCATCCAAACCACCACAATGGCCATGTTGTCAAGTTGTCTTCTAAACATTTATGTTTATACCATAGGTCAAAGAAGCTTCATTTGCAATTGGCAACAGTTAATGCAGAGAGGTATAACTAAAGTGCCGAGAATAAGACACTGAGTACTTAACTTTAAATGGGCCTTCTATATCAACCTCTCCACCCACGAGGCTCAGAGAGTACTATGGAAGAAAAGATGGAAAGAACAGAGGAGCCTGAAGATGGGGAGGAGTGCTATAAAATGTCTTCTGGATATGACATTGCTATCACATTCATAACTCAGCAGCTGCAGTTACCTGCAGCAAACCTACAGAAGTTCAAGACTGCCATCCAGTGTAGAGAAGGGAGGTACTGTCCAGTCCCACCTCTTACTGAGGAGCTATTTGCCATTTATAGATATTGGAGTCCTTTTAGTCTTTTCAAATATATGTCTCCGATGACATCTGATTTCCCATTATACCCTAACTTTTAAGGGCAAAAGCATCAAGCTGGGAACAAAGAGCAAAGCTCTTTAAACATATGAACCTATGGAGAAGATTCTAAAATCAAACTACAGCAGAATCTCATATATACTTTTTATTTCTGAGGCTTATTTTCTTATAGTGGTCAACACGGTTCTCTCTAAAGAGAAAGCATTAGAATGTTTCCCTTAAAAATAGTACCAAAACCTCTCTGGGTGCTCAAATCTCTTCTATAAAGTAGTACGATATTGGCACAGAATGTTCCACTTTTGGTATATCTATTGTGCCAGTTAGGTTGGATTTGTTTGTTGGGTTTTGTTTTTTGATTTTTGTTTTTTTTTTTATTTCTGTCAATTTGGTATGGCTAAGATCAAAGGGGAAGAGGGGAAATTTCAACTGAGAAAAGACCTCTATCGCAGTAGCCTATCGCAAGCCTTTGGAACATTTTCTTGATTAGTGATTGATGTGGGGTAGCACAGATTACTGTGGAGCGGTGCTAACTCTGGGCCTCCTGGCCCTGGGTTGTATAAGAAAGAAGCTGAACAATCCATGGAGAGGTGGTCCAGTAAAAAGCGTACTTCCATGATCTCTGTTTCACTTCCTGCCTCCAGTTTTCTGCCTTGAGTTTTTATGCTGACTTCCTTTCCTTATGAACTGTGATTGGTACATATAAGACAGATTCTTTCTTCCCCAAATTGCTTTTGGTCAGTATTTTCTGATAGTAAATGAAAGCAAACTAAGACATCCGTGAAAGCTAATACCATATAAAGGGTTCATAAATAAGCATCACACCCTTTTAATGTTTAATAATACAGTAGGATAACCGTGGCTAACAAAAATTATATATTTTATACAAGTTGGCAAAGGATTCTGAATGTTCACCATATGAAGAAATGAAAACTGCCTGAAGTGATAGGTATGTTAACTACTTGATATGATTATTCTGTATCAAATATATGTACTGAAATGCCATATGATATGTCCTGAATATATTCAATTATTATCTGACAATTAAAAATACATTTAAAACAGTTATGCTGAAGTGTTTGGGTAACAATGGCTAGGAATAGAGTCTGTCCATATTTAGTGTAGATGCCATTTTCAAAAAAATTTTTTTGGTTGAATCTAGGGTACAGAGGGCACAAGAATGAAGGGAAATGGTGCCCCATGAACACAGGAGATTAGGTTATTGATAAAACGACCAACAGTCTACCCTCAACAAAGCTGTGACTAACTTCTTCTGCTGTGTGAAGTATTCTCTCTCTACTATGAGTCCATGTAAACTCCCCACTCTTTCGTAACAACCATATTCTATACACACAGCTCTACTTCTTCTATGTTGAGAGTTCTAATATGGGAGAGAGTCATAAGAGTAGAGATGACCCGAAAATGATCTAGGACCTAAGAATGCCACACATAATCACCTCTCACTCGGCATGTTCATTTCTGCCTTTCTTTTGGTGACCTATTGTTATATCCACCCTTATGTATACATCTCACGTCCTGTCTGTTCTCTCATATGCACAAAGACTTATTGATTCATTTAGTTGTATTTAAATCAGTATTTATTGAACAACTATTCCGATAGATCAAGACCTTTCCCAAACACTGTAATAAATAAGTGGCTAGAATCCTTGCTTAGTCTCCACCTACTTCAGAGACCATTGCCAGGCAAGCATTTTGTTACATAGACTGACACTTTTAGATACCTAAGATCCAAGATTCTTGAGTGTTTGTAGTTTAGAAATTGTATCATCTTACATTCTTTTTCATTTCAGAGCACATACCATCCTATTCTGTCTCCCTGATGAACCCACAACTAAATCATCTAAAATCATCTAAAATGCCATATAATTCTTCTCTGAAACAAAATTAAAATTAACTACTTTGGAGAATTATAAGACACCCCCAGAAATAAGACATCTTTGGGCATGCCAAGACCAGTGCTAGGCAACATTGTTATTGATGTTCAAAGAGTGTGTTAAACATACCCGTGGGGGGAAAAGCACAAAGGAGGTCAGTAGCTCTAACACTTCTGAGCAAGCTCCAACTGGCCTAGAAGAAGGCAATAATTACTTAGGTGGAGAATTTGTTTTGAGGAATGAGGTTATCCTACAAGCTAGATCCTTTCTGCAAGATGCAGCAGAGGGGAATGCCTTTAATGGATAGATATTCTTCCTTTTCTCCTCCAGGGCAAATTTGCCTGTCAGTTCCTCTCTATCTGAATGTTCTCATCAGTACTCTTCCTTGTTCTCCTCACATACTGACAACCAAAAACTCATCTTTATCATGGTGTGTTTAAAATGGTTTTATTCATGTTCAATTCCTCGTCCTGAACATCAAAAGGAGTAACACCACTCCTTCACAGAAACAGAAAAAATAGAAACACAGTAAATCATTCTGGTAGTCAAGTATTTCCTGACACCAAAACCAGACAAAACTATCACCATTAAAGGAAACTAGGCTATTTCTTACCAATAAAGCCTCAGAATGAAATGAGAGGCTGGAATGCATTTAAGTGGTAGAGTACATGCCTGGCATATACATAATCCCAGACTGCACCCTCACCTACAACAACAAAGAAACAGATACCCTCAATAAAATACAGTCAAAACAAATCCAGCAACATAGAAAAGAGATTACAAAGCAAAAACAAACTGAGATTTGTTCCAAGAATTCAAAGTCATCTTAGCATCTTTTTTTTCATTTAATTACACGATTTATTTATTTATTTTAATATACTTATTTATATATCGATCACAGGTTAGGTACTTTGCATCCCAGGCATAGCCCCCTCCCTCATTCCCACTCACCCTCCCACTCCCTCCCTCATCTTCCTCCTCCCCGACCCCTCCAAGTCCTCCAACAGGGGAGGACCTCCTCCCCTTCCATCCAACCCCAGCTCATCCTGTCTCCTCAGGGCAGGCTGCAATGTCCTCACCTAGGATCTTGCCAGTCTGTCACTCCCCGGCTTGTATGGGGGAGGGTCAAAGAGTCAGCCATCAAGTTCATGAATGAAACAGTCACTGTTTCCCTCACTAGGGTCTTCAGTCCTACACCGAGCTATCATGGGCCCCATTTGAGCAGGGGTTCCAGGCCACATCCACAAATGGTCCTAGATTGTAGGAACCATCTCATACAAGACAACTGTGCCCTGCTCAGTTTGGTCTTTGTGGAGCTCTTGTTCTCCCCAAATCTCACCAACATCACCAGATCTATCATTACTTCTCGCCCTCTGCCAAAGGCTTGATTGCGAGTCTTAATATCTGCTCTGACACATCACTACATTGACCCCCCCCAAGAGGTTCTCCTTGGCATGCTCCTATCCTGTTGTTTGTTTTCTCCTCCACTCAATGTCCATCCCATTTGTTCATTCAAACAAGAATTGATCACACCTACCTGGGGCCTCCTTCCTGTATATCCTCTCTAGGTGTGTAGATTTCAGCTTGAACTTCCTATCCCATAGGTCTATACAAGTGAGTATATACCATATGTTTCTTTCTGCTTTTGGGATACCTCACTCAGGATGATGATTTCCAGGTCCCACCATTTGCCTGCGAATTTCATGATTTCCTCCTTTTTAATTGCTGAGTAGTATTCCATTGTGTAAAAATACCACAATTTCTGTATCCATTCCTGAACTGAGGGATATCTGGGTTGTTTCCAGGTTCTAGCTATTACAAATAAAGCAGCTACGAACATAGTTAAGCAAATGGCCTTGTTGTGTACTTGAGCATCCTTTGGATATATGCCTAAGAGTGGTATAGCTGGGTCTTGAGGAATCACTATTCCTAATTGTCTAAGAAAGCGCCAAATTGATTTCCAGAGTGGT
>CM053742.1:18412349-18533592 GCA_028658305.1 Pachyuromys duprasi | reverse complement strand
CAGCCAGCCCTGAGGAGTCAGGATAAGCTGGGGTTGGATGGAAGGGAAGGAGGTCCTCCCCTGTTGGTGGACTTGAAGGGGGCGGGGAGGAGGGAGATGAGGGAGGGAGTGGGAGGGTAGGAGGGACTGAGGGAGGGGGCTACGCCTGGGATTCAAAGTACCTAACCTGTGATTGAGATAAAAATAAATAAATTAAAAATATATATATATATATATATATATAAAAAGAAAAAGGTGGAGTTAGTAAGATCTGTAGAGGACAGGAGCGCCACATGGACCAAATATATCTCAGCACATGGGCACTTTTCTGAGACTGATTCTCCATCCAAGGACCATGCATTGATATAATCTAGAACCCCTGCTCAGACGTAGCCCATGGCAGCTCAGCATCCAAGTGGGAACCCTATTAAGGGTAACAGGGACTGTCTCTGACATGACCTTAGTTGGGAGCTCTTTGACCTTCCCTACCCGGAGGGAAGAGCAGCCTTGCTAGGCTGCAGAGGAAGACATTGTGGCCAGTCCTGATGAGACCTGATAAACTAGGGTCAAATGGAAGGAGAGGAGGACCTCCTCTATAAGTGGACTTAGAGATGGGCAGGGAGAAGCTGAGAGATTGAGTTTGGGATTGGGAGGGAATGAAGGAGGGGGCTACAGCTGGGATACCAATAAACTGTAATTAATATAAAAATAAAAAATTTTAAAAAAGGAAAAATAATTTCAAGTAAATATATGATTACAATGTAGGAGGAAAAATGCAGCGATTAGTATGTAGTATGCTTAATGCAGATGGAGGAGTGGGGAGGTAGCTGAGTAAACATTTATTTCCCAGCAATGGTAAATCCTTCTGTGCCTCCCTTTCACACTAAACCAAATCCTGAAAGACCAGAAGGGGTTACCTCGATGAAGCATAGGAGGAAAGGCATGTTTTTAGAAGACATAGTGATTTGCAAAATCCTCCAAAAGCCTGGTGGAAACAGCTAGATGTTTCTTAGAGCTGGAGCAGAGGAGGGGAAAGGCAAAATAGCAGATGCTACAGATGTGAAGTGTTCCTTTGACAAGGACTCTAGTCTTACCTAAGGAGTTGGATGGCCTGAAGTAACAACCGTGGTTTGAATTTTACAAAGGAAGGCACTGTAAGCACGTAAGCATGCTCATTTGTCCCCACCGCCATGTCTGAGGAGAATTAAGGAAAGCCCTAATTGGGGATAGGCCTCACAAAAGAAGTAGCAGAGGGAGTGATGAATATAGTAGGGTTTCCAACTTTAGGTTTTCGTTCACATTGGTGCATGATGGAGCAGGCCGTTTTTGTTTTGGTTTGGGTTTTTTTTTTCTTTTTCTTTTTCTTTTTTTTTGGACACAGTCTTACAGTGTAGCCCATGTTAGCTTGGGAATCAGGCCTCTTATTTTTGCTTCCTTAGTGCTAGGATTTCGGGCACGAGATACCATGTTGGGTTAAGGAGTTTTCGTTTTGTGCTGCCTGCCCTTGCTCCTGACCAGTGCTGATTGTACTTTCTATTTTCCATGCTTAGGTCATATATGAAAGGGTCAAGAGCAAGGATTGAAGGCCATGGTAACCGCTGGAATGGGTTTCCCTGTAGGGTGTGAGTGGTTTTAGATTCATCTGGAAGGTTTGAATCAAAAAGTAAATGTAAAAAAGCTCTGTGAGCTCACAGGAGTCACATTTCTGTATTTTCTGGGAATTTAAACTAAATTTAATAACAAGATAACAAAACCAATGTTCTGTCAAGAATTAGTGAGCTGAAGATCATTGTGAGGTGGTGGTGGGGATATAAGCTCTAGGAAAAAGAAGTAGAAGCAGAGAGTGTGTGGGAGACCAGCGAGGTTTTGGACCACAATGTGTGGGAGGGTGGGCAGGGAACGGAAACCAGAAAGGGACAGAAGAGGGCGGGGGCGGGGCGGAGGAGCGAGGCTGAGGGTCAACCCATCCCTATCTGCCCCCTGCCTCCAGCCTCGGTCTTGCTTTATCCCCCCTCCCGCCGCCGCCTTGGTTCCGCCCTAAGCCCCCTACCCTATCCCGCCTCTCTTGGCTCCTCCTCCCTCTGTGACGCTACCTCCGGTCTCCTGGTAACGCAGGGGTCAAACAACGGAGCCGCTGAGGCCATTGACTGTCCATCTCTCTGGTGGGACCGTCGATCCTCATCACACGCTGACAGGCATGGCTCTGCCGCTTCTGCCTGGCAACAGCTTTAACCGCAATGTGAGTAGGCAGGACGCCCGAGGTCCTGGCCAGATCCTGGGGTTCAGACAGGATCCGGGAGCATTCATCTCCCTAAATTCTACCTGAGAGCTAGTTCCTGTCCGTTACTCCTGTGTGCTGAGGATACCTAAAACCAAACTTCATGTTTCCTCCACCTCTTCTCTCAAAGTACATCTGAATGCTTTTCTTACATGACGTCTAAATGCAGGTAGCAGGGCCATCCAAAGTAGATGGTGACAGTGATGATAACAATAACCATGGAGTGTTTTGTGTATGTGGGGTGCTGCGCTTTAATTGCTTTGGGTATGCTGAACAGTTTGAATTAGATACTACTTTCGTTTCCATTTACAGTTGCGGAAACTGAGGACTTCGTTTTCTTTCAGACAGCTTGTCTTTATAGCCTATGAGTTTCATTATCTTTAGTACAATGGGTGAAAAAAAAACTGTAAATTTTGTTGTTAAATAGATGAAACCCAAAACAAGACACAGCATATAGGGAAGCCTTCTATTATCTTATGAAGTTTAGTGCCACACTATGAAGACAGTCACCTAAACCTGGACGACAAGATGAAAATACAAAAACAAAACATCACACACACACACACCCTAGAACAATAAAGAACTTGGCAAGAAGTGGCCATGTACACGACAGAAGGAAAACTAACAAGATTTTTCTTTGGCTAGATGTTACTGCCCTTTATTTGGGCTTCCCAGTGTCTTTAGGAGAAGGTAATAAATCTATGAAAAGAAATTCATGTGGAGCAACTCTGTAAACCTGATCAAAGTTTCCTTAGCACTCAGTGCATTGAATTGACAAATTCTGAACAGTGTCTTGATCTGAGTTGCTGGCCCTAGAGTATTTATACATTTTCTATTTGAGGTTAATTTTTAAACCCTCATATCAGTTAGTCAGTTCAACATCAAACACTGGTTTGTGCATCTCATTTCTTGGCTGCTGTAAGTTAGAGGCTGGCCTCTGAAGCATAGCATTGCTCTTTGGTAAGCTGAAGTCAGCCCAATAAGAATGGCTCCAAGAATGAGGGCATGAAAAAAGATTCCAGAAATAAAGGAGCATGCTGTGCAAAAGTAATTTTAATAAAAATTGTAAGCAGAACCTACAGCATTTGGCTCAGCTATGCTTCAGATTACTTATGCCCACTGCCTACAGAAGAATCTCAACTTTCACATGCAGTGATTAAGGGGGGTGGGTGTTTGGATATGATATTTTAAAATCAGCAACATAGTACTGAGTGTAATTGGCTTTTTAAAAATACTTTTTATTATGAAGAATAACACATGTACAGAAAAATGCACAATGGATGATCATAAAATGAACTTGAAAAAATAGAATACTACCATTAATGTAAAAGCAGCCCCCTTGAAGATGGCTGTCATTTGTAGCAGTTACAAATAAATATTCTGACTATTGCCTGGGACCTAGTGTTACTAAAATATCACTTGTTGCTCTATGACTTCCCCTACTCCTTTTATTAAACCCTAATGCCATTCCCCAAATATAACCACTATTTTGACTTTATTATTATTGTTTGGCTTTCTTTTGAACCTTTGATACATGGAAATATCCTGTGCTTTCCTGTGACTTTTTAAGTTCAGCATTATGTTTGTGAGATTTGTTCATGTGGATAATGTTCCACTGTATGAATATGTCAGGTATATGGATCCATCTGTATACTTTACTCTTGATAGTCTCTTCAAGGTTTTTACAAAGCCCTGAGGACTCTTCCTAGGAGTCTCTTGTTCATTTCTTTCAGTATGATTGTATGGCACTGATACAACATTTTTATTTATGTATTTTTATTTCTAAATGTTTCTCTTGTTTAGTCTTTTAAATTTTACATACTTTTGTTGGTGGGTATACTGCAATTCTTTGCAGCTGATGTATTAAACAAATGCTCTCAATGACTAGTTTTCAATTTTACTTATACATAGTGTTTTGTAATCAGCTCCATACTTAATTAGCTTTTTATTTTTATTGTGCTTTTGATTCTTATTTTGCTTTTGTTACTGTTTTATTATAATGTAAAAACATTACATGGTTTCAAATTGAAATTTACAAAATGAGACAGGGCTAGTTATTATCCATGGCTTCACAACTTTGCTCCCTCCCTCTCTATTGAAATAATTTTTAAAAAATATTTCTTCCACAGCCAAAAAATAGGCTGAGCTCAGGGACTCTTGTGGAAGAGTATGGGGAAGGTTTAAGGGAGCTGAAGGGTCAAGGACACCACAAGAATACCTACAGAGTAAACCAACCTGAGGCCATGGGATCTCACAGTGACTGAAACACTTACCAAATAACATGCATGGGCTGGACCTAGCCCCCTACACATATGCATCAGATGGGCAGCTTGGTCATCATGTGGGTCTCCTAACAATGGGAATAGGGGCTATCTCTGACTCTGTTCCCTGCCTTTGTATCCCTTTCCCCTAGCTGGGCTGTCTTTCTGGCCTTAGTGGGAAAGTATGTGCTTAGTCCTGCTGTAGCTTGATGTACCAGGTTGGTATCCACCCTTCCATGAGAAGAAAGGGAGGAGGGATGGAGGAAGTGGGTGTGAGGGTGGGATTGGGAGAAGACAAGGGAGGAGGCTTTGATCATGACACAAAGTGAGTAAGTAAATAAATGAAAAAATCTTTTTACTCTCTTCCCCAACTCTGAAAATATGGTTTCTCTTCCCCGTGTCTTATCACCTTTTCTTGCTTTTCTATCTTTGGGTCTGACTCCCACCAGTCTGTTTTTAAAACAATTTCTTAAAAGCATTTACATTCTTTTACTTTATTAAATACTAACCCACTCTGCTTATTCTCTTAAATCTTTTTTTATTTCATTTTAATGGCACATCTTAAAAGTCTCTTAATAGTATATAGAATTAAGCCTCATTGCTTTTTACAGCTATAGAGCTACCCTAAGGAGTGCAATTAACAATAGTTTATTCAGTCTACCCACTTATTTCCAGTCTTTTGCTGTAATAAACAAATAATGCTATAATACATCATCAAAGTTATACTTCAAAAGAGGCCAGCAGAAAACTGAAAATGTGAGGAAATTAATGTGAGGAAAATATTTGCAAGCCATATATCTGATAAGGGATTTAGAATAGGAATATATAAAGAACACTTATAAGTCAAAAACAACTAAGACAAAATCTAATTAAACTGGGCAAGTGGTTAGAATAAACATTTCTTCAATGAGAATACAGAAAAAGCAAGTATGCATGTGAAGAAATGCTCAATAGCTTTACTTATTAAAGGCATGCAAATTATTAAGACCATAATAAGATACTACTTCAGACCTATAGGATGACTTTAGCAAACAAACAAACAAACAAACAAACAAACAAAAAACAAATAATAAGTGTTAGCAAGAACATAGAGAAATTGCTAATGGGATTGTGAAATGTGGCTTCTACTGCTATAAAGAGCAGCATGGCAGTTTCTGAGATGGTTACATAAAGTCACTGTATAGGCACTCTTAAGCATCTGTCCAAGAAAAAACATACACGTAAGTGTCTATGGGATAATTGCTTATACTTTATAATAATAGTTATTATATTATTATTGTTGTTGTTGCTGCTGCGGTTGCTATTGTTGTTATTTGGTGCTGAGGATTGGCCTTTAGTCCTTGTACATGTTAAACACAGCAAATAGAAGCAATATCCCTAGCCCAGTATCCTTTGTAGTGGCTGAAAATAGAAAAAAAAAACCTAAATGGCTATCAACTGATAGGTGGGAAATGAAAATTTTGTTTCTACACAAAATCAATTGGTTTTAATTTTTTTCTTTCTGTCTTTCTTTTTCTTTCTTTCTCTTGAGACAGGATTTCTCTGTGTAGTACTGGCTGTCTTTGACTCATTTTGTAGACCAGCTTGGCCTTGAACTCACAGAGATCCACCTGCCTCTACCTCTACAAGTGCTGGGATTACAGGTGTGTGGCACTGTACCTGGATGGTTTTAGATTTATTTTTTCACTTAGATTTTTAGACATGGGGTTTCAGTACAGCTCAGATTGTCCTCACACTTAATTTGTATAGGCCATGCTGACCTCAAACTTGCAATCTTTTTGTAAGGGTTGCAAGTATGTGCTATCATGCTTGGTGCTAGAATACTACTCAGCCATAAAAATAAATGAAGTACTCCTATATGTTACAGCATAGATGAACTGTCAAAAAACAGTATGCAAAGACCTGACATTGTATGATCATGTTTATGTAAGATGTGAGTGGCCTGAACAAATAGATGAATGTTTATCTTAGGATGTTTGGGGTAAGAGGGACGATGAAGACTAGCTGCTATCACAGGAATAGAAAGCAAACTAGGACACACAGGGTGGTCTCTCAGTCTAGGTTTAATTGGCTTTGCTTTGTGGTTAGTGAGTTGAACATGTTTTCATGTACTTATTGGCCACTTATAGCTCTACCTTGGTAAATGTCATCTTGATTTGCTCTTTTATTTTTTCTTTTCTTTTCTTTCTTTCTTCTCTGTCTCTGTCTCTGTTTCGCTCTCTCTCTCTTCAAGACAGGGTTTCTCTGTGTAGCCCTTGTTGTCCTGGACTTGCTTTGTCAAACTCACAGAGATCTTCCTACCTCTGCCTCTCTGAGTGCTGGGATTACAGGTAGGTGCCACCACTTCTGGCTATTTTGCTCATTTCCAAGTACATTTTTTAAAAAACTATTGAGTTTTGAGACTTCTTTATCACTTTAGGTAATAATTATTTGCGCATGAGGTAGTTTGTGCATATCTTCTCTCAGTCTACAAATTGTCTTTTCAAACCCCTTTAATGCTGTGTTTCAAAGAGCAAAAATCTGAATTTACTTTGAATTAATTAATTGTTTATTTTTTTGTGGTGCTGTGGATATTATCTAGGATCTTATATATGCTACGCAAATATTTTATCACTGAACTGCACCCCGAGACCCCAAATTTCTAATTTAATGAGACAAAACACAGTACCTTTTTATGGATTGTACTTTTTAAGGCTCTGAACATTTTTATTCATTTATTCATTGTGTGTGTGCATATGCATATGTATTTATTTGTGTGGGTATGAATGTAGGTCAAAAGACAACTTGTGAGAATTATTTCTCTCCTTTTATCATGTCGGTGCTGGGCATTGAATTCAAGTCATGAAGCTTGGTAGCAAGCTCCTGACCCATCTCACTGGCCTGGCCTATGCTAAGAACTCTCCGATCATCCTTATTGCCTAAGAATGTTTTTTTTCTATAGTTTTAACTTTTAAATTAATATTTATGATTCACTTAGTTAATTTTTATAAGGTATGAAGTTTAGTTTCTGGTTATTTACTTCGGCCTATGGATGCTAATTGCCCAGAACCACCAGTTGAAGAGATCTGAATTGCTTTTGCATATTTAGAAAAAGTCAAAACAACCCTGAGATTTCACCTTACACCCATCAGAATGGCTAAGATCAAAAACTCAAGTGACAACACATGCTGGAGAGGATATGCAGAAAGGGGAACCCTCCTCCATTACTGATAGGAATGTAAACTTGCACAACCATTTTGGAAACCAATATGTCACTTTCTCAGACAATTAGGAATAGTGCTTCCTCACGATCCAGCTGTATCACTCCTAGTCATGTATCCAAAATATGCTCAAATATACAACAAGAACATTTGATCAACCATGTTCATAGCAGCTTTGAATGTGGGAACAACCCAGGTGTCCCTCAATGAGGAAATGGATACAGAAATTTTGGAACATTTACACAATGGAACACTACTCAGCAGTTAAAAACAAGGAAATCACGAAATTTGCAGGCAATTGATGAGAACTAAAAAAGATCATCTTGAGTGAGGTATCCCAGAAGCAGAAAGACACACATGGTTTATACTCACTTATAAGTAGATTTTAGACATATACTATAGGATTAAACATATTAAAATCTGTACACCTAAAGAAGCTAAGCAAAAAGTAGTACCCTGGGTAAGATGATAAATCCTCATTCAGAAAATCAAATGGGATGGGCATTGGAAGAGGGAGAAAACAGGGATTAGGACAGGAGCCTACCACGGGGCCTCTGAAAGATTCTGCCTAGAAGGAAAATGCTGAAACCCATAGCTAAACTTTGGGCAAAGTGCAGGGAATCTTATGAAAGAAGGGGGAGATACAAAGACCTGGAGGGTACAGGAGCTCTACAAGGAGAGCAGCAAGAACAAGAAATCTGGAACCAGCAGTCTTTTCTGAGACTGATACTCCAACCAAGGACCATGCATGGAGATTTCCTTGTTTTTATAGCAGAGTAGTATTCCATTGTGTAAATATACCTCAATTTCTGTATCCATTTCCCCATTGAGGGACATGTAGGTTGTTTCCAGCTTCTTGCTATTACAAATAGAGCTGCTACGAACATGGTTGAGCAAAAGAACATTTGCTCAACCATGTTTGTAGTTCTATTTGTAATAGTCCTTTTTATATTAAAAAGTCTTTTAAAGAATTTGGTCTTGTAGATGGAGTTTTACTACTTTGCAAGTTCTTCTTTTTCCCATTCCACCCCACTCCCCAGTTTTACTCTATCGCTCAATAGGAGAGAAACAAGGATAGATGGGAGAGAGGAATTGGGAAAATCTCTGAATCTAATTTCTTTCCTTTTGTTTCTTCTTTGACGGTTGGTAGCAAAATGCAACCAACCTCCCTAAAGGAGCAACGACCACCAGCCCTGCCTCTCAGGGCCTTTTGGATTTACATACCCTCTGAAAATTTCCCAGAATTTCAAATGTCACATAATTGCAGAAACTGTTTGTAGCTGGTAAAACCATGCCTATGCTAGAGCCAGCTGCTTCAGATAGTCTAAAGCAGCCCTATATTCCTAAACCTAGGATAAAATGAAAACACGTTCTTATATTTTGTGTGTGTGTGTTTTTAAGAACCAAAATTCCAGAATTCTCACTGCAAGGTCTGGTTTATTTTATTTTATTTTACAAGGGAATTGGAAATATTTAGCAATTATCTGGCTAATGTTCATCACTTTAGTAAGGATTAAACTAAACACATCTCATCTGGTACACTTTATTTCTTTTCAATTGTCACAGTATTTGAAAGAAATGAGTATAAGACTGCTCCAAGGTATGGTTGAAGAGAAGGTTTTTATTGTATATTGGAAGGAGGGTATAGCCTGAAGCATCTGGAAGAGTCCAGAGTTGGGAAAGAAAGTACTTGACTAATCATGACTAATAGACTGAACTGAGCCTTGAGATGAGAGAGAGGGAGGCAGAGTGAGAGGAAGAGAAGAGAGAGGACCAAGAGCCAAGAGCAGAGGGCCAAGAGAGGAGAGGGCAAAGACAACAGAAAAGCGCATGTCCAAAATGCCAGGGTTATATAAGAAAGAGAAGCAAGAAGAAGAAAAGTAAAGATCTTAGGCTGGAGAGGTTTAGGGTAGGGGACAGGGTGAGAAGAGCAGAGAGTAACCTCCAGTATTTAAGTTTGGTTCTCAACCCTTGTTATACAATACATGAGAAATAAGACAGGCTGTGGTCCTACTTTCACGGAACTCAGAGAAACACTGTTAAAAGTGATTCTCAACGAAGGAATAAAAATTAGAAAATTCATACAGGTTGAGGAAAATGCTAAGTTTATGTCTTTAGACCATGGTTATGCTCTCATCTTCCCAGAATTCCAAGCATTTATATTCAATTTAAAGTGGTATAAGCTACTTTAAAGTGTGTATGACCTTTAAATGTGCACAAAGAGAGAACAGGTAACAATATCCAACCATCTGAAAATGAGCCACAACTTATTTCTATTCACTCAACAGATTTTTTTTGTTGAATCTGTGCCAGGAACTATTGTCCTTATTTTTAGGAATTAATAAGCCTAGTGTCAAACATAAGCACATCAATAGGTGATTATAATATAATATGCTAGGTACATGGTGGCTATCTAGAAATTAAGGACATGAAGCTGTGGCTCATTTGTTGACTGGGTGGATCTGGTAGAAATAGTGTATAATTATTTGATTCTTTTTGTACTGTGCTCTAAGGATAGCTTCACAACTGACCAGTCCGACATAGTCAATTAAGTGTCTTTATTCTAGTCAGCTGGGACCATTTCCAAGTGTTCTAGAACTTAGGTGTGACTCTAAGTATCCAGAACGTCAGAACATGTGTTTTTAAAGTCCTTCACAGAATTAAGTAGTTTGAAGCACACAGTTTAACAGAAGTTGAGATAAGCAGTTAACTGCCATACAAACAGGCAGTTTTAACAAAAGCTAAGGTAAGTTACGCTGGACATCCTGACCTTTGGTTCCTAAAATAGAGTTTGGGTAGTTTTTCATGCGATTCCTCATCAAGGAGATCAAATTCTAGTTAAATTTGAAATGACCTCATGTCTACGGCCACACCACCCTGAACGCGCCCGATCTCGTCTGAAATGACCTCATCCATATTGCAAGATGAAGGAACTTTTACAATATCTTGCTTTATAACAGTACCACTGTTGTTTTCAAGGATGTTGTTTAAAAACAAAACAAACAAACAAAAAAAAGCAAAGATACTCATGATCTGTGTTCTAGGTACTATGTCTGGTCCTGACAATATTAGTACGAGTCAGTGGGTAAGTATGTAAAATGATTAAAGATACAGTGATCTTCATGATATCAGTAGAAAATCTATGCAGGAACAGAATGTTCTGTCTCTAGCAGGAAAGACTTCAAGATGTTTTGACAATCTTTTATTTGTTACATTCTTCTGAGCCTGAGTTATTTTAAAGAAGTTATAAATAGTAGAAACTCAAGTGTTTTGATTTGCAATACCTTACCTAGAACAATTAAAACAAAACAAAAACACACAGCTCACAGGGTATTTCTGTCCTCAGGACTCTGCCAAAAGTATTCTCATCAAGGTTATGACTGTTTCTTTGTTGACAAAGCCAGAATAAAGTCTCAAGGCTCATCTTCACATGGTTTACCATTGGCACTTAACCCAGTTAATCATGCCCTCCTTAAAATGCTTTCTTTACAGTTTCCAGGACATTGAACTTTCCTATTTTCTTCCTGTCTTGCAGATAGCCCTTTTTGGTCTTCTTTGCTAATTCTTTACAATCTCCCTTAATTATAACATGGGGATACTTTAAACTTTAAAGTTCTGTCTCGGATTTCTTTACTGCATGATCACTTAATCCAGTATTAGATTGCCTTAAACACTAGACTTCAGCTGTAATGTGTCACACTTTTATATGAAGCTTTAAAGTCTTTTCTAGACTTCAGACTCATACCATCACTGGCTAATCA
The DNA here is from genome assembly GCA_028658305.1 of Pachyuromys duprasi. Taxonomy (NCBI): domain Eukaryota; kingdom Metazoa; phylum Chordata; class Mammalia; order Rodentia; family Muridae; genus Pachyuromys; species Pachyuromys duprasi. The sequence goes on along the minus strand of CM053742.1, from coordinate 18,522,113 downwards.
ATATTTATACATGCTTGTTTCAAGCTTATCATGGGCGAGATATAATTCTGGAATCCTGTGTGACATTTTGGCTTCGTTTCATAGGCCAATATGTAAAGCTCTACATGATCATTTTTCCCATTCCAAAATATTTACAGCTATTAGACACATCCCCCATTTTTCTGTAATCCTTGTCTAATCTAGCCATAAACCCTCTTATGTTCTATAATTTTATTGTTTTTACTTCCAGGCATCTGCTTTTGGCCGCCATCACATCTTGCCTGGACTATCACAGTATACCCATTGGAGTATGTTTGTGGTGCTCTGCTTATACCTAATGTGTGTGTGGGGGGGGCATGTTTATTTTAGCTCAGAGCTTCTGAAGTCAATTAAGTGGAGTTCATGGCATAATTTATTATTTATTTACAGTGGGAATGTAATATATATGTCATGGCACATGTCTGGAAGTCGGAGAATATGTGAGTCCTGCAGGTTGAATTCAAGTTCTCAGACTTGGTGACAAGCAACTTTACCCTCTGTACCATATCACCAGCCCCTATTTATGATCTTCACCTCATGTGTTCAGTTATTGCTCTATAGGCCTGTGTAAAGCTATATTTGTGTAGTGTCTGGCAAGGTAAGGCCAAATAAGGAGGTAAGGAAGCATGGAAATCTAGAGTACAGGAGGGAATGGTGGGAGAAAGCACTCTTGGTGAGAGTGGATTGGTATTTGGTATACTTGAAGGTGGAAGGTAGGAAGATGGGAAGACTGTGACAGAAGGAAGACTCTTGGTCAGATGAGGCTTTGCCTATCTGTGATGTCTAACACTTGAGTATCTTTATGTGTCTCTATCCAGGAATTGACAGGAGGATTTAAAGCTGTTAACCCCAGCACCAGAGACACAAATGAACCCATAATTTGGGAGGCACAGTTAGAGTCTGAATGTTGAAACTAGCAATTGTTAGCAGTCACTCTTGTTTCCTTAACTGTGTTGTTTTTCACTACATAATCCATCTTATGGACAATGTCTTTTTAGTATCTTTGCTCTCTCTTTCCTAGCACCTTTGCTGATACATGCTGATACATGCATGATGTGACACAGCTTCTGAAGTTACATTACTGCCAAGATCAGTGGTTTCTCTACCCAAATTTTTGTCTTCATTTTAGGTTCTTTTCTTTATTATGACAGTCTTACTCTGTAGCCTAGGTTGATCTGAAAGTTGAAATGTAGCTCAGGATGGTCTCAAACCCAAGAATCTCAAATGCTAGGATGACTGATGTGACATACTATGCCCAGCTTCTCTTAGTTTTTTCAACTTACTTATTTCTTTGGCATTTGTCCCACAGAGTGAAATGTTGCCAAAATTCAGCATCATGCTAGTCACCTTCAGAACTAAAAATAAAGCCATCTATAAGTTCAACAAATCCATTATATAATTAAAAACTTTCTGCCAATTGAATACAATTAAAACTAAACATTTAAAGTGGAAACTACTTCCACTTTATAAAAGTAGAAGATCATAGTCAGAAAAATGGTAAATCAAAATGGCGTCTTTAAACTTGATGCTATGAGTATAAGGCCTACTTTTTTGTTGTAGTTAGAACTGTAGAACTGTTTAAGACAATGTTATGCTGTCAAACTGAGATTTTACATTCCTTTCACCAAAAGGGATAAGGTAGAATAAAGTCTCTGGCATCAACTTGAATATGGGACTTCAATGTTTATTTTCAGGGATTTTTATTTTAAAATAATTTTAATTACACATTTTTATTCTTTGAGAATTTCATTCAAAGTATCTTGACTATATTAACCCCCATTATTCTTCTTAACTCCTATGAGATCCTCTCCTCCTCCATTTCTCCCCGACTTCATGCCTTTTTTGTTTTTTAAAAAAATTATTCTCTCTTGAAGCAGATATCAGAATCCTCTGGCTTTTATAATCCTTCTACCTCTGCTTCCTTGGTGTTTCCTGAGCCTTAAGTATAAGAGTGGTGTTGTAACTATATTAACTTGGGACACATACCCATGGTCAGTTGATCTGTGCATTTGGACCAGTTGTGGGTTTTTGAAGTATATTAATCTATTGCTTTCCTCCAAGGAAAATGATAGCAATGAGACTGATCTAGTAGTTTTGATACAATGTAGAGGGACAGTAATATACAGTAAAACATTAATAAATGGTCCAGCTTATAGGCTCAAAAATGTCAAATGTACTGTTTTCTTTTTGTTTGTTTTCTATGTCTCAATCTTGTTTTATCAGTAAGACTGAGTTTCTTCAAGAAGATAACTGAGTCTTAGAATTATTCTAAATCCTTTGTCTGACACAAAACAAGTACTATAGGAAATCCTAAACATTTGCTGGAATGTTGCTTTCCTGAAATCCTAGATACCCAGGAATTTGAGAAAAAAGAATTACTAATTTGATACCATGGTAGGTCATATTTTGCCTAAGAATAAAAACAAAGCATAACCAAAAGACCCTCACCACATAAAAGCTAAACAAAACAAAGAACCCAATGTGTTGGTCTGCAGTGTTCATGGTTATTTGAAATTAATTGCTTCAGAAGAGGGAATGTTGTAATGAATGTCTATTATTCTACCCTTTATTTTGACAAACCTAGTTTATACGTGGCTCTTTGGTTGGTATCTTGGGACTGACTTGCAGTAACTCAGTTGTAAGTATAAATGTGTTGTGATGGGGGGAGGTATAACAGAGGTGTTGGCAATTGATTTTCTAAAGAACAGAGCCAGGCTACGCACATATAGTTAACAGTCTGAATTACTATTGCTTATGGGTTTCCTTCCCCCAGACTCAGAGCAGAGACATTACTTGCCCTTGACAGCTGTCATGGTCCTTGGCTCCCCTTGTAAAGCTGCCAAGGCCCTTCTCAATTCTTCCAAGTTGTCTGCACCATAAGAGAAATGAGGTTATTTTGACTCCTCTCTACTTCCCTGATGAAGGCCAGGAACTCACATGGGGCTTTAATAAATTGTATTTGAAATGTTTATTGTTTATATAAAGTCATATTTCATGTGGTCATTTATTTTGTATCATATATGATTGTATTGTATATTATTGTGGGTATAATATAATTGTGAATTTGCTGCTTAACATTTCTGTGCATATACTATCCATAGATAATGCTATATTTTTAGCATTTTAAGTGTTCACATATGTGGAATTATCACTTTTTAAACGTCCTTGTTATAGAACTCTGCCTTCTGGTCATGATATTGGCATTTTTGTCTTGAAATTAGAGAGACAGTGATTACCAGCACAGACCCTCAGAATATTAGGTCTTCTTAAAAGGATGCAGGATAGGATAAGAGGCCTTCACCGGAGAGTCCAGCTACACATGCCTTTCTCCTCCACACCATTGCATGTAATTCTACCTCAGCCTTATGTGGTCTTGGGAAGCGCTAAGAGTATTGGATGCTTAGAAACATAAGGCTGACCGTGGAAATGACTCGACTCTAGTGACACAGCTTCCATGAGTCATCACTCACATCACGGTGGTGCTTTTGGAAGATGCAACTGCTCAGGACTCACTATGCTATTATACATAATCCCAACAAACTCAGTTCATCATGTTGGACTTACATGGACTCATTTCTTTGGTCTGTAAGTGCCTGCTCCAGGAAAATAGATGTTTCTATGCATTTTCCCGGGAAAGATCATGCAACTGACCTTCACTGCATGCCGGTTTGGGGAGAAGGTGACACATTTTGACACTCGACTATGTAAGGAGGTGCTATTGAAGACTTTTTAACGTAAAGAAAACACATTGAGGTTATCTTTTCTGCAACTAGCAGACATTGAAACTCTTGCCATTTATGATTTTTATAAACATTGAAGGGCATGTTGTATATAGTCCCTTGTGCTTAGAGGAGCCTCTCAGAGGCTTTGCTGGGGCATAGAACATACATACTTTTCACCTAGGTGAGGGTTGCTACTTCTGTGTTTCCTCTGGTTGCTTTTGTCTTTGCCAGCATCTACATATGTGGTTTGTCTGGCCTTTATCTATGTCAGCTTCTGACATTACTTGTGCCTTCTCTGTGTCAAGATCACCAAAAATCAATGGGAGGCAAGGTCGCACAATTCGGAGAATGTCAGTTGTGAAGAATTTTTCTCTATATTAATGTTGATGAAGACAAAATTTGGTTTTCTGTTTTGGTGAATGTAGTACTTAGGCTTCTGTGAAAACCAGTGGCTTTCTTCTCCAAAATAATTGTTTGTATACTTTGCATTTTTTGCAAATATTTAAAATAGACCAATTAGCAAATCCAGTGTTCTAAATGTTTACTTACAGTAATAACTATTCTGAAATATTGTAAATGACACAGAATATTAGCTTTATTCTTATTGCTTTTCAAAGTTTTAAATTAGTTAAAAATAAACTGAATTTAAAATGTGATACAACTTTATGGATAGAGATTTCTTACAGTTACTTGACACTTCACATGCATTTTGTGATGGAAGGAATAAACAGGGGAAATGTGCTTATATAAGAAAAATCAGAAAGAGTAACTTTGGTCTTTTATTTATTTATTATTATTATCGGTTTTACTCACAGTCTGGAAAGGAGAAGTTCCATAAATCCCAACATTGGGGCTTTTGCAACAATGTCAGGATGCTTCTGAGTGAAGAGAAGCCTGGAGTAGGTGGAGAGCTGCTACCTGGGCAAAAGATAAAGCCGAAACACACTGTGTATCCCAAAGGAGATGGATATGATGCACCATCTTGGGTGGCTTTTGATAAGCAGGTAAGTCATATAAAATTGGGGAGACATTCAAATTTCAAGTTTTACATGTAGATGAGAGGAAATAAGCATAATTTATATGTATATTAAGGTTTTATTTTATTTTGACCTTTATACATATTGCCTTTGTTCATAATATTTCTCCCTGTTTTTTTTGTAAGTTAACAAATAAACATGTGTGCAGTTGGCCTTCTGTGTCTGAAGAATCCACAGATGTGGATTCAACCAACTTGCAATCCAAAATATTTGGAGTGGGATATATCTGTGCTGAGTATATATGGACTTTTTGTTTGTTGTCATTCTCAAAGCAATCTCCTTTAGCAACTATTTACATAGCATTACATTGCACTAGGTATCCAGAGATGAGTTTGAATATAAGAGGCTGTGTGGAGGTTTTAGAGAAACATTACACTATTTATGTAATAGACTTCAACTTTTTAAAAACAATTTTTATCAATTACACTTTATTCACTTTGTAACCCCCCTGTAGCTCCCTCCCTCCTCCCCTACCAACCCCTTCCTTCCTCCCTCTTCTCCACACATGCCCCTCCCTAAGTCCACTGATAAGGGAGGTCTTCTTTTCCTTCCTTCTTTTCCTAGTCATCAGAAGTGGCATCATTGTCTTCCTCTGTGGCCTCGACCACATTCCCTGCAGATTGCAAAAGATGACTATATATTTAGGAAGTACAATATGTGTTTTTTCTGTTTATTTTGTTTTTAAAGACAGGATATCACAATATAGTTCTGACTGGCCTAAAATCAATCATATAGACTAGGTTGGTCTCAAATACTGTATAGGCCAGGTTGGCCTGCTTCTACTTCCAAAGTGCTGGATCAGAGGTGTGAGCCTCCATGTCCAGCTAAGAATGCTTAAAATTTATTCTTGTGGTAAGTATGTAATAGATTACTATTATCTATAGTCACTGTGCTATGTGATACATCTCCAGAACCTATTCTTTCCATCCAACTTTAATTTTGTATCCTTTAACCAAGGCTACTTCTTGCCTATTCTTAGACAACAAATAAATAAATAAAGACAAATTTAAGAGCAAACCTACCTTTTCTGACTGGGTGCTTTTATTATAGAGTACTAATGGTTATTAATTTCCAAATAATGTTTATCAATTTTATCTTATCTCTTTCTCTGCACAGGAGTATTTAAGAGTCAGGTCACTGTGTCACTTTTGCCATTAACATTGTATCTTCTAAATATGGCATTAAATAGCATTTTAAAAAGTGCTTTCTTTGTTGCATAGTAAATGTACTTATCATTAATATGGCCAAGGCTGGTCTGGTCTTATACTCCTGATCCTTCTGTCTCTGTCTTCTGAGTGTTGAGATTACATATGTGAAACATTATACTTGGCTTATGAATTTTTAAGATATATGTTTGCGATGAATACACACAGGGATACACCCAGTAGTAAAAAGGGGGAATGCAATGTTATGTCTTTGTGTGTGTGTGTGTGTGTGTGTGTGTATTTTTCTCTCTCTCTCACTCTAATGCTGAGGATTGAACCCAGATCTCAAACTTGTTAAGCAAGCACTCTGCCGTTGGTTACACTCCCAGACTTTTTGTATCTACAGCAGAGACAAAGATCAAAGGAAAGAAACCCAAGGCAAACAGTTATTTTCTGTAGTGTAGCATATGGATTTATAATGTTTACAATGATTCTGATCATGCTTTGTTTTCCAAAAAGAACCTGTTATATTATTCTGGGCCCTCCTGTTAGTTGAAAAGAATTTAGTACTAGATAAAGAATTAAAATCACAGTGGTTCTCAAGCAGAGTGTCTTCCACTACCGGGCCTTTGCCATGAGCATCCCGGCCTTCATCAACATCAGCGAGGAAGACCAGGTGCAGCTGAACATCATGCTTATCTGAAATTGAAAGGAGCTGAGATCTCAGAAAAGATTTAGCTAAGATTATTGAAGCCTGTGATGTGTGTCTGAAGGAAGAGCACAAAGATGTTGAAAGTGTGATGAACAGTGTGGCATCCCTTCTGTTGATCCTGGAACCAGGAAAGCAAGAAGCATTGATCAAAAGTCTGTATGAATAGTTGGTCAAGTTTCAGGAAGGGAAGGGAATAGCCCATCTCTGAGACTGCAGTTGCTCAGCAACCTTTCTATGGGATGGACACGGACACTCATGTAAGGTTCACAGTGTACTGCAGCCTCTTCAGAGTGAAATTGTTCAGGAGTTATACAGAAGAGAATGCTTCCTAGGTGTAAGTGGATGCCCACAGGTTTATTGTGCAGGCACTGAAGGATCTGCATGCCCCCCTTTTTTCCCCAACATTTTTTTACTCTAAAGCCAATCAAGTTTTTGGAAAGTAAGCTTACCCATGATTTATTAACCATTTTTTTGTGAGTGATAAATTGCCATTATATGTCAAGTTCTATTAGAATAATAAAGACTTCATAAATTCACTTGGCCTATTATATTAGTAAAATATGGTGAAAATGGGACTCCTCACTTTTATGGGAATGGCAGTGGAAAACAAAGATTTCTTTTGATGCAATGCAGCAAGTGCTACAGGTTGGAGCTGATGATATTGAAGCATTTATTATTGATGCTTTAGGAATTGCTCAGACCCAAAGAAAAGTAGTTGTCAGTCACAGCACACATTATATATTTAGAAATCAGTGGTGGCAATATGTGTACAATACTCTTAATGCCTGGAAACAAAACTTGACCAAAGTGAAAATTAGCCTTTTGAATCTTTTGCATACCTGAATTATTATGCAAATAATTTTATTCTTTAAGAGAAAAAGTTCAAAGTCATAGTAAACAACAAACAAAAGATATCACCACCAACAAGAAGAATTCAAATCCAATATGTTCAGTTTATCAAGTGACTATATATTTTAATAGGTTTTTAATATGGATCAGTTGACAACACTTTGATTCTATTAAATGTCCTGAAATATGGTAGAAGTGACACATCCCCAATGTGATATGTCACATCGTTAAAGCACATATTATTTGAAGCCCACTTCTGATACTTATAAGATATCTAACAGGCCACAGCCAGGCTTCTTCCCTGGGAAAGCAGCTTGATTTTCAACCTGGGCCAATATTTCCTTAAATTTTTTTTCTATGTCTGGTTTTGTGTTCAACATAGAGCTCGAAAACAATTTCTGGGCTGACTGACTTGCAGCAGTTGTGCATGGTTTCCTGGAATTCTGCATCTTAAAGAATATATAATTGGCAAAAGCCAAAGAAAAGATTCCGTTTTTACTTCTTAAGTCAAAGAGAGGTTATTGGGAAGGTTGTGAGCTACCCAGCAGATCCTAGCTAATACCCAGAGCAATCATAAAGTGCTTCCTCCATTAGTGGCTCACCAAAACAAGTCAACACCTTTTTATCATTTGTTTTCTTAAAATGAAACCTTTTCAACTTATTGTCAGCTTTGCTAATAACCCTCTTAATCCCAGGGTTATATGTAAGGCCATACTCTCAAGTAACACAAAGTACAAGTGAAGGCAATTCTTTGGAGACCATAATCAAATAAGTATCAGTAAGTAGATGGTATTAATGTTAACCCAGATCTATTTTAGGGGGTGTATTCCTATCCCCTAGCTGCAATGACTGCATTCTTAAGAAACCCTCACTTGGAATCCTATCTGGAGCCTTGGCTGATAGAAATTGAAGCACCCAGACACACCCTAGCCTTTCTCTAGGAGCTGACAAGATTAATTAAAGCCAAATAAAGCTGCTTCATTCCCTCAAGGTGAGATACTCTATATAGTATCCAGGCTCCCTTGTGCATCAAGCCAGTGTTCAAGCTGGTCTATGAATGCAGCTTGCTTGGCCCATTTCCCCTTCCTTTGGTGCTCTTTGTCTCTTCCTTACAATTTTTTTCTCAAGATAAGGCACATGTGCATAAGCCTCTGTCTCAGGCTCCACTTTTGTCAGTCCCAACCTATGGGTAATACATTAATAATACAGTTACTAAATCTGTGATTCTATAAGTGATCATCAACATACTCTGGTTAGATAAACTATCACCTGATCTATAAAGTTCTATTTGCAGTGGCCTAAAATAGCCAGAATGTATTTATCCTTCATTCTCCCTGCTGTGAACACATATTGCCAGCCACCCTTCTTTCATTTGCACTTTTTTTCATTTTATTTTTACAGGTGGACTACCAGTTTATTAGGTTGGAAATGTGACTATTTAATACTGTTTACCTTCCAAGTTATTGTAGCTATGGCTGCATATGCAATTCATTTCCAGTCAATGATACATATGCTTTCCTGCTGATGACATAGGTTAAGCTTTATTGGGTGGGCTCCTGGGAGATTTAGTGTTTTTCTAGTGAGAAGAGTCAGACTCAGCTGGTGTGATTTTTATTGTCTGTAATTAGTAGATAATTCTTCAGCTCTGGAAGCCATACTTTGAGTACTGTCAAGATAATTGGACACTGCATACCTTTCGCACCGTAGAGATACCACCTGTATTGCACAGAATCACTTAACCTAGAATGCCAGTCATGTTCCAGTTGAGACAATCTTGTTTGCTTAAAACACTTAGCATTGGGGTGATTAATGCAAATATCTAAAGCAGTTTTGATATTTTACTTCCCACCTCTGAGAAAGCAATTGATGTCATTGACTTCAGCTAAAAGGCCAAGCTAAAAGACAGTTAGGTTGGAACACAGAACATGAACAGAGCTAAGCTTCGTGACTTGGGCATGTAATCCCAGCCACTCAGGTGACTTAGGCCTACCTGGGAAATAAAGTGAGTTCAGAGCTAGATTTGGTAACCCTGAGACCCTGCCTCAAAAAGAAAAAAGAAAATCAAGAAGTACAGAAGGACCTAGAAGGGACAGGAGTTATGCAAGAAGATCTACAGAGCCAAATAACCAGGGCCCAGAGGCTTCTCTGGAGACTGAAGCACCATCCAAGGACCGTGCACTGACTAGATCTAGGCCACCTACACAGATGTAGACAATTGGAAAGTCAGTCCTTATGTGGGTTCCCCAGTAAGGAGAAGGAGGGCTGACTCTGACAAGGAACTCTGTTGCCTGCTGTTTGATCACTTTCCCCTGGTAGGGCTACCTCACCAGGCTGCAGGGGAAGAGGATGCACCAAGTCCCGATAGAACTTGATATGCTGGATTGGCTGGTTGGGTTGGGGGCTCCCCTTCTCTGAGGAGTAGGGAAGTGGGGAATAGGAGAAATGGGAAGGGAGGAGAGAGAGAAGAGGTTACAACCAGGATGTAAAATGAAAACAACAACAATAACAAAACAAACTAAAACAAGCAAAAAACAGGGATAAGAATGTAGTTCAGTAGAACACTTTTGTAGCATGAGTGATACCCTAGGTTCAATCCCCACTACTAGAAACAAAAACAAAGAATGTTGTCTAAACCACAAAATTCATGATTTGCTCCCTTTTTAGGGTGCCTTTTTATGTATTCTTTTTAATTTTTAAAATGGTACTTATTTTTATTAATTACAGTTTATTCACTCTGTGCTCCAGCTGTAGGCCTCTCCCTCATCCCCTACTAACCACACCCTCCCTCCCTCATCTCCTCCCATGTACCTCCCCAAGTCCACTGATAGGGGAGGTCCTCCTCCCCTTCCCTCTGACCCTATCCTATCAGGTCTCATCAGGCCTGGCTGCATTGTCTTCCTCTGTTGCTTGGTAAGGCTGCTCCCCTCTCAGGGGGAGATGATCAAGGAGTCAGACACTGAGCTCATGTCAGACATTGTCCCTGTTCCCATTACTAGGGAAACCACTTGGACACTGTGCTACCATGGGCTACATGTGTGCAGGGGTTCAAGGTTATCTCCATGCATGGTCTTTGGTTAGAGTATCAGTCTCAGAAAAGACCTCTGGACCCCAAATTTTTCGTTCGTCTTTCCCTCTTAATGTTTTCCAGCTATCACACCAGTACCTTCATTAAGAAGAAACAGATAATTGTAGTAAGTATGTAAACAAGGAATCACATATTGGCAAGAAGTGCAGTAGGAGTTAGGATCTAAGCCTGAGTGTTGGAGGCATTGGTTCTAGTGATATGAACCATAATCTGTAAGCCTGTAGCTCAGACACTCTACCTCTCTGAGCCTCAGTTGACTTCATAGAATATGAAGGGCTTGACTACATGATTTCTGATGTGTATTCTCCACTGATGAAATTAGCCAATTCAAGTAAAAGTAAAGTATATACAGGCAGATTATTGGGGGCAGCTCTTGGGCAGGTTTATCCATCCCAAAGAACAAGGCCAGAGAAAGCTTCACAGAGAGGGAGATAGAAAAGCAGGGGGTGAAATCTTAAAAAGAAAAAGAAAAAAACCGGAATGCTTACTTTTAAGGGCTGGAGAGATGGCTCAGAGGTTAAGAGCACTGGCTGCTCTTCCAGAGGTCCTGAGTTCAATTCCCAGCAACTACATGGTGGCTCACAACCAGCTATAAAGATATGTGGTGCTTTTTTCTGGTGTAAGGTGTGCAGGTGTGCATGCAGACAGAACATTGCATACAGAATAAATAAATCTTAAAAAGAAAAAGAAAAAAAAACGGAAAAGCAGGGGGTGGTGAGAGGGTGGGAGTGGGGAACAGCAGAGAGACAAAGCACTGGCAGCAGGCAAGAGAGAGGACAAAAAGAGAGAGAGGTTAAGGAAGAGGGAGAGGAAAGAGAAAGGAGTGAGGAGAAAGAAGAGGGAGATAGAGGAGAGGAAGAGGGGAAGGACAGAGAAGGAGAAGCAGAGGGAGAGGAGAGGGAGATTTAGGAATAGGGAGAGGGAGAGAGTGAGGGTGGGGAGAGCACAAAAATATCTGCATTATACAGTGATGAGCCTCTGTGTGAGAAGAAGCCCAACCGCTGGGCTGGAAAGTTCAGTGTAGAGGGCAGGGTATGCCAGTCAAGTCCTGTAACAGGTACGGACTGAGGGATGCTGGGAGAACCTGGAGACTGGGTCCATTTTGGTATGTGATATAGGCACCTCAGCTGCTTATCTCAAGTTTGAATACCAACAATTTCTAAGAGGTATGGCTATCTAGACGCTTGTTCATCCTAGACCTGGGCCTTGGGTTTTAATTACATCGGGCTGAGATTTGATATTTAGCACTTTGTGATATCCCATGGTTGGTTATTATTGTATGTAATCTTATGTTTAGCTGCTTTTTATAAAAGATCAAAATAGTTATAAATGTGTAAATGGCTAAATGTTTTTATATGACTTTTATCTGGATGTTAAGTACCATTTACATAAACTCTACAATTATGCTCTCATTTCTTTTCATTTTTTAATGGAAACTAGTTAGCATAATTTATTTACTATTTCCATAAACAGTTCTATTATAGAAAGTACCAGGATAAAAGCTGATCTTGTGGGGATATACATGCATTTAAAAGTAGTATTTTTTATTTATTAAAGCATAATTAAAACTACTGACCACTGAATTAGAATTTTAATAACAGCATTAATTGACCTTGAGTTTATAGTGAGATAATTATACAGTATTTTATGAATCTTTCTACTTTGAAAAATAGAAAAAATAATTCTGTCTCTTAGGTCACCTTGATTTTCTTTGTGTGCATGTGTATATACAGGTGCATGCATGTGTGTGTGTGAACATGAGTGCACATGTGTGTGAAGGTCAGGGGTCAACCTGGGGTATGGTTCCTCAGGAGCCAACCACCTTGTTTTTTGAAACAGTTTCTCACTAGGATCTGGACTTCAACAAGTAGATTTGGCTGGTGGGCCATCAAGCCTCAGTGAAACACCCGTTTCTGTCTCCAATGTGTACCTTGGAGTTTTATGCTAGAGATAGAACTCAGGGTGTCATGCATGAGAACCATTTTGTTCACTGAGCCTCTTGACTTAAAAAAATGAGAAAGCTGGTTTATTATACATTGCTTTCTTAGCAGATTCATAGAAGATATGGGATGAGATTGGTGCTTGGGTTGGGGATGTTGGGGGGCTTATGGAAAAGAAGAGTTTTTCTGGATAGAAGCAAGCATACTTTTATGACTGGGCACATCTTAACATATTTATTTGATAAAGAGATCAGACTAGAGAGAGGCTATTACTGCTACTGGGGGAAAAAAAAAGCTGCTGTTACCCCTATGAACCAGAAAAGGGGAGTTTGACTTTTTTTTTTTTTTTTTTTGGTCTGGGATATCATTCATTTTCTGCCTGTGTTCACACATGATTATAGAGTTGGCTTGGTTTTTCCTTTATCCATCATATCACAGGGTGGTCCTATCTGGTATTGTTGATTAAAATTGTTCTTGTTCCCCAGATGAACAACAGGCCAACTGACAGTATTAAGTGAACAGACCTCAGGCGCTTATTTTCTTTTCTGGCTCAGTACCAGTCAAAATTTCAAGTTTTTCTGCAGGAAGATTTAGGACTGGGTAACTACATCAAAATATCACATGATTAACAAAGAACAATACATAAATATAGATTGTAGAAATCTTGTCTAAAGTTAATTAGGCATATTATTATAAAGTATAATCAATGTATAAAATTAAAAGACAGTTACACTTCAAATAGTGTCAGGTACTATACCTTTAAGTGGTACCTCAAATTGAAATGGAAACTTTTCCATAGGTTTATATAATATTTAAATTAGCTGATTCCTGCTAGAAACTTTTATAAGAGATGAATATGTATAATTATGACAGTGTAATTGCAGTACAATGCCATCTATTTCCCATGTTTTACCACACTTATATAAATCTTTAGCTATTAATATTTAAAGAAGAAATCAAAAGGCTTGTCTGAAATCACACATGTGATGCCCCCAAATATCAATTATGTATTCTACATTTATCATTAAGAGCACAGTACCCTAGCGTCCTCCTCCTTGTTTAGCTTTTTTAGCAATAAAGATTTTAGTCTGTTTATCCTATATTATATGACTAATATCTTCTTACAAGTGAGTATATACCATGTATGTCTTCCTGCTTCTGGATTGTCTCATTCAAGATGATCTTTTCTAGTTCCCACCATTTGCCTGCAAATTTCATGATTTCCTTATTTTTAATTGCTGAGTAGTATTCCATTGTGTAAATATACCACAATTTCTATATCCATTCCTCTGTTGAGGGACATCTAGGTTGTTTCCAGATTCTGGTTATTATGAATAAACCTGCTATTAACATGGTTGAGCAAATGTCCCTGTTGTATACTTGAGCATCTTTTGGATATATGCCTAGGACTGGTGTAGCTGGATCTTGAGGTAGCACTATTCCTAATTGTCTGAGAAAGCACCATCGGAAGTGGGGAAAACATAGGGAACAGGACAGGAGCCTATCACAGAGAGCCTCTGAAAGACTCTATCCAGAAAGGTATCAAAACATATGCTGAGACACATAGCCAAACTTTGGGCAGAGTACAAGGAAACTTACGAAAGAAGGGGGAGATACAAAGACCTGGAGGGGTCAGGAGCTCCACAAGGAAAGCAACAAAACCAAAAAATCTGGACCCAGGGTTCTTTCCAAAGATGGATAGTCCAACCAAAGACCATGCATGGAGATAACCTAGACCCCTTGCTCAGATGTAGCTCATGGCAGCTCAGCCCCAAGTGGGTTTCCTTAATAAGGGGAGCAGGGGCTGTCTCTGACATAAACTCAGTGGCTGGCTCTTAGATCACCTCTCCTTGGGGTGGGGCGGGGTGCAACTACTATACCAGGCCATAGAGGAAGACAATGCAGCCAGTCCTGATGAGACCTGATAGGCTAAGATCAGATGGAAGGGGAGAAAGACCTCACCTATTAGTAGACTTAGGGAGGGGGGTGGGAGTAGAAGAAGGAGGGAAAGGGCTACAGTTGTAATACAAAGCTAATAAATTGTAATAATAAAAAATAATAAAATAAAACTTGTAGAGGAAAAAAAGAGTAAAGTATAAAATTAGTTTTTAAATTTATATTAAAATGAGAGTTTCCAATTTCATTTGCAATATGGGTTTCTTTAATAATCTTTGGAAATTTCAAAAGCATTTAATTAAGAAATATCCTGAAATCTGGAATAATGTTTTTGGAATTAAAAGAAAGATTCATAAATGAGTATTTTCCTAAAGAAGCATTTCCCTCTTTTCTTTATAACCTAGAAAATGACTCCATCACCAAATTTCAAGACCTTCACCATAGTCCTAGACTTAAAGATTTATTTCTATTTTTACTTGTTTGTAGGGGTGCTATGTGTGATTTCAGTTCCCCATACTGGGGCCAGAAGTGTGTGTCACATCCTCCTAGGGCTATACAGAACAAACTATGTCCAAAACCTTAATATTTTACAATGCTAAAAATTATTTTCCTTCATTAATATTACTCCCATTAACCTGATTATCAACCAGCAAAATAATATGAAATAACATAACCTCACATAGCTTTTGAATTAGACTACTATCGTCAAGGTGGCTTATAGCCTAAAGTGTTTGCTTCACAATTCAAACTCTCTCTTCTGGAGCAAGCTCTTAGTCACTGAGCCATCTCTCCAGTCCTAGTTTAATTCTTTCTGATTGTTTTTGTCTTTGCTTGTATGCAATAAGCCATGGCTTAGTCTCAAAGTCATTTTAAGCTGAAACTTTATTAGCTATCAGCATATCTCTTTTAGAATGACTATAATTTAAGAAGAATGGGTACATTCCTGGTATGGTATCATTTTAAAAGACAGTTTGGTAGCTTCTTAAATAGGCATATACTTACTACATTACCAAATAATCTCACTCCTACATACCTATCCAAGTAAAATTGAAACACATCTACAAAACCACATGTGCATTTTATATTTATTTAATGTTTTTTTGAGACAGGGTTTCTCTGTGTAGCCTTGGATGTCTTGGACTCACTTTGTAGACCATGCTGGCCTTGAATTCACAGAGATCCACCTGCCTCTGTCTCCTTGAGTACAAAAAAAATTTGTGCCACCATGCCCGGCTTTATTTTTAAAAGAATTTTTAAAAGATGTATTATATACATTATATATATATATATATATGTTTGTCTGCTTATATGTTTATGCACCATGTATATTCCTGGCACCCTCAGAGGCTTGAAGAGGGAGTCACCTCTTCTGGAATTAGTTAATATTGTCCTGAGTCCTTATGTTGGTACTGAAAACTAAAACCAGATCCTCTGTAAGAGCAGCAAGCACTTTTAACAGTGGAGCCATTTTTCCAGTATCCTTTCATAGTTTTCTGCATGTGAATTTTCAAAATTTTTGTGTATGTGAATTTATATGTATGCAGAAGTACACAGCTTTGTAAGTGTAAGTGAATCTGCACTTATATGCATGTGCATGTAGAAGCCTCTGGCATCATTCCTCAGGGGCCATCCACATTTTTTTTTTTGAGATAGAGTTTCTCATTGGAACTTGGGTTTATCATTGGAACCTATTCATCTAGACTGGTTGGCCAGTGAGCTCAAGGGATTTTCCTGGCACCACTTGCCCAGCCTTGGAATGACAAATGCTCTCCATGCCTGGCTTTTTAAATTTGGGTCCCGGGGCTTTAACTCATGCTTGCACAGCAAGTACTGTAAACTTTGGCAGCCTCCACTTATGAATTTTTATAGCTGATTTAGCCCCAATTTTTATTTGCAGTTGCCCCTTCCAGGCAATAACACAAACATCTATTCAGTTATATTGGATAAACAAGATTATTCAGCAATAGAATCTCCTGAGGAATGCTAGCACATAGGTGACCCATGAAATCATGCTAAATGGAAAGAAACCAGATACAGAACTCTTCATATTGTATGATTCCACCTACATGAAATTCTAGAAAAGAAATTATGTAAGAAAAAGTAAATGAGTCTTTGCTTGGGGCATGCAGAGGGAACATTTCAAGGGTGAAAGAAATGTTCTAAACTAGACTGTGTGAATCATTATATGGCACTGTAAAATTATAAAACACCACTTACCAGTGTAATTTTAGGGGCTGAATTTTATGGTATACAAATGGAAGCTTAATATATGTGTTTGAGCTGGGCATGGTGGCACACACCTGTAATCCCATCACTGTAAAGAATATAGAGAAAAAAGCAAGTTAGAAAAATAGTTTTCCTGTAAAAATAGCATTCTTTTGGAAAGAAAAAAAACCTACTTTATTTGTGGATCCCATTTATTTGGCTGAATCTGTACTTACAAATGCAGGGGGTATGTGCTTGCCCTGCGGGTGATGAGGACAGAAGCCAGGGCTTTTCAAATATTAGACAAGTGCTCTCTACTGCTGAACCACACTCTCAGCTCAAAATGCAATTTTTCATTCACACTTACTTTGAAATTCTCATTGCAAGCCACCATTAATTTTTCTCTCTCGTGAAGCTTAGGTAGCAAGAAAGGTCAATGAAGATACTGAAACAGAGTGAGTAGTTTTGCAAAATCTAACTAAGAGAATACCCACACACAGACTATTGCTAAGGTAGCATTTCCAAGTTGGTATTTCCGGAGAGTTTGTGGTTGAGTTGTACATCATATTAATCTCTAAAAAAATGAGAACTGTTTCTTCTTGGGCATTTATGCTAATACATACAAGATACATGAACCTTATAATTTAAAACAGATGAAGAGATTACATAGGACTTTATACAACTTAGTATTTTTCCTAAAATGTGTGTTCATAAAACCCTATTTTGTACAGTCTTCTAAATGGTCAGGCCCCTCTAGATTGTAGGATACTTTAAGCAATGTCTAGTTTATACCTTAAATGATACAAAAATTATACACAATTCCAAAACAGACTTTTAAAGCTTGTGTCTTGAAAGCTACAATAGGAAGGAGCTGTTTACATTCTACTGACTTTTTAAGTTCTGTTAAAATATAGCTTATTTTCACAAACTTTTTCCTCAAAAGACTAGATTCTCAAAGGGGAAATCTCTGATACTATTATTTGTACAAATAATGGTATACTAGTTTTCTGGTAAGGCTTGCCAATTTTTCTATTTGGCACTTAAAAGCAGAGTACATATGCTTTTTTTTTTTAACCTTAGCTTTTAAATCGGAGAGGGGCATAATAGCTTATTCTCTATTACTTTCCTAGAATCACCTCCCACTCCACATATTGTAATTAACTTCCCAAAATGCTAATGAAGTTATTGATTCATATATCAAGAAGTATTTGCTTACTCGCTAAGTATTACTCTAAGAGTGATGATTAAGTATATAACAAGAATGAAAACTTGAAATCTTACAACATAGTAAAGATATCTGAACACACAAGCATATTTAAAACTGGCTAAATAAGTGCAATGATTTAAATAAACAAAAGGATTATGTATCCTACTAGATTGACAGTCAGAGAGAACACCTCTGGGAAAATGAATTTTGAGTTCAAAGTCAGATGGAGGTGAGCCAACTCTTCTGAATTAATTTCCAGTGTCTGGGAGGACTGCCCTTACTAAGTGAGCAGCTGAAGTTCTTGGATTTCTAGCATGTTGATGATGAAATCTTCTGAAGAAATTTGCAATGTGAATGAACGGCTGCTATGCTGTGATGATGTATTGATGTCTGAAGAGCTTCACAATTACGTTCCAGGTTCAGACTGAAGACCCTCAGTGGCTCACATGCAACCCTACTTTGTCCTTAGCATTTCTAGCACCTTCAGAGTCTCACCTCCCATCTTGCTGCAGTCCACCATACCAATCAGAAGTAGATGCTTTAGGGAGAGATTCTGGGGAAGATATCTTGCCTAGAATTCTATTTCTTCAAATCAAGAAACTATTCTTGATTTGAGATAAAGGTGAAGTTCAAAACCCTTTGGTTTTGTCAGTCTATTGGTCTCCTGACACCATATTTTCAGAACTCTTGTCCTTTCTTTTTTTACATATTGTAGAAGCAATAGGTATTCTCCCGCAAAGTGGCCAAGATATGAGACAGTGGCTCATTTTTTATTCTGATGATTTCTTGCACAGCATGCAAGCCCATACCTGGCAAAGGCTTTTGGGAACTCAGTGAGGTAGAAATAAGGAGCATCAGTTTCAGTAAGAAATTCTGTGCAGTGGAATCTCTTTTAGAGCCTCACATGCCTGCCAGGCAGTAGAGTAGGTCAGAATTGCTGTGAAGCCTATGGACATACTGGGAAAGTGCTCTAGCATGGGCTCAATGAGTGGGTAACTACCAGTGAAGCAATGCCTATAGATCTTGTAGTCATAGGGCACACATTATTTTTCATGATGCCCATTAGATCTTCATCAGTCTCCTGGCAGTGAATCACCAAAGGCTTCTTGATAGATAACAGCTAACCTCAGTTGTCACTCAAATACCTTAAACTGGTCTGGGACAAGTGTAGTGCATTTGTAAGAATATTCCATGCCCATTTCTTCAAAGGCCACAGCCTTGGGGTAGCACAAGGCATAGAAGATGTTTATTTCTTGATACTCACTGCCGTAACATGGAAAATGAAGGTGATTTCCAAAGGCTCCCCAAAGCACATCTTTACTCAATAGTTCTTTCCATAGACCATTTCTTAATGTACAAGGATCACAGAAATCAAAGATGCTGCCCTAAAATTCCTTAGAAAAAGTATAGCTATAAATTTCCCTGAACTTAGCAAAGCTTTCTTGGAAGGACAACTTGTTAAACAGCAAGCTCAAGTAATAGTTAATGTCGATGAAACCTTCCAGTTGTCTTGGATGAAAAAGATGTACTGGCAGGAAGCCAGCTGCACATGTTCCATGAATATATGGCAACTTACCCTCTTGATATGTGTTCTTTGCCTGTGTTTTTCCACCTTTGGAGGATAAAATTATGTGGGAATTCCAGTATTCTTCATCATATAGTCCCTGCATACGACTGATCATTTCTTCAGAGGTCATTGTGTAGTAAGAATAACCAGCTGGAATTTCCTTTATGGTTGTTTCTTCCATGGATGTAGTAGTACTGCTACTGTTGCTGGGATACTGTGAAATCTTGGTACTGCTCGTCCAAGAACTGGTTTAGTCACTCCAAGGGCTATCATGGTCTAGACCTAAGGAGGTCATTCTTAGTCTTATAGGATAAAGGCTGTGAAATGGCTGGGAAGCTCGGTGAGAATGGCTCATCCTGAATGAATCTGGCTGTGGCGGTTTTAAAGTTAGACCTGTCTCTTCTTGAAGAGTTGAAGGCCTCAATCACGCCCCCCCTTTCTTTAGACTTTAGGAATGATGAACAGGAGTTATCTTCAATTTGATATTTTGGGAGTAGAAGGCTTTTAGCACAACTAATTGCATCTTTGTCACCTCCTTACTGGGTATCTTAAAATATCTTAAATGCCATTTCCTCTCACCAGAGGACCAGAGTTTGATCTCTGGAATTCACATTAAGGTAGAAGTCAAACTAATTGCACAAAGTTATCCTCTATTCTCCACTTGTGTGCCATAGAGCATGCAAGTCTGCACCACCCCCAGCCCATCATATTTTCACTATAACAAAAAAAGAACACATAAAGTCAAACCATTCCAATCGTACTTAGCTCATTTCTATCAGAAGCACACACTTCCAAAGTTGCATTGGGGGTACATACACAAAGGTGGGCCCAGTCAATTTTTGAATCCTCAGCACTCACACCAAAAACTGAGTGTGGCAACATTTGTGTCTGTAACCCCAGTGCTTTGTGAGGCAGAGACAGGAGAATTCCTGGAGCTTGCTGGTGTCAGCCTAGCTCAGGGTCCAGTAACAGACCTTGTCTCAAGGGAATATGGCAGAGAATGATAAGGCAGGATATACAATGTGATGTCATTATCTGTCCTCTGAGAATACAGTCATGTGCAGCTGCCCACTCATGTGTACATACATTGCATACATAATAAAATAAAAACCAATTAAATTGAGAGAGCAAGAGAATATTTAAATGGAACATTCTATGAGTGTGGCACAAGTTAAGCTTGAAATCACAGAAATACTGTTCCACCAATTGTTCTCAATTTTTGTGTCCTTCTATATGAGCAGGTCATCCTGTTGAGAGTGATTTAAAAGATTTAAGACACATGCTATTCATACCACATGACACAAAAGTATAATTATTAAAAGTGGTTTTTCAGATGAGGCACTAATATGTGGGGGAAAGGATTTATTTTTCTTGTTGTGAGATGATTTTTCATAGTGGTTGAAGAATTTTTCTAGGATATTTCTGTCAGGTCCCAAAGAAACTCAGGACAGATGGCGAACTGTGGTGCCTAAAAGCATACGAAGTGCATGCTGACCTCAGGTGCTGTTACCATGGCAAGTACCTGTTATAATGTCCTGGTCCTTCTCACTCTAACCTCTTCAAGCCCTGAGATTTGCTTTCCTTCCCCCAGCTTCTGACTCCTATATAACCCTGCCATTTCAGCCACATGCTCTCTTTGCCCTCTTGTTTCCTTTGTCCCTTTCTCCTCTCTCTTCTCTTATCCTTTCTCCTCCTTTCTCTTTCACTTCATGGCCTGGTTCGGGCTACTGACCATGTCTAGTGTATTGCTTTCTCTCCATGCTCTGGATTCTCCCAGATGGATCTGGCTGTACTTTTTCACATCTATAGTAAAAACTTTCTCCTAAACCATACCTTGAAGTAGTCCTGTCCTCATTTTTGTTCAAAATTTTTATTCACTTTGTATCTCCCCTGTAGCTCCCTCCTTCCTCCCCTACTAATCCCTCTGTCCCTCCCCCTTCTCCACACATGCCCCTCCCCAAGTCCACATTTAGGGGAGGTCTTCTTTTCTTTCCTTCTAATCCTAGTCTGTTAGGTCTCATCAGGAGTGGCTACACTGTCTTAGGGAGAGGTGATCAAAGAGAGGCCAATCAGTTCATGTCAGAGACAATCCCTATTCCCATGACTGTGGAACCCACTTGGATACTGAACTGCCATGAGCTACATCTGTGCAGGGGTTCTAGGTTATCTTGAGAAATGGTCCTTGGTTGGAGAATCAGTCTCAGAAAAGACCTCTGTGCCCAGATTTTTGGTTCTGTTGCTCTCCTTGTGGAGCTCCTGTCCTCTCTATGTCTTACTATTTTCCACTTCTTTCATAAGATTCCCTGCACTTTTCCCAAAGGTTGGCCATAAGTCTCAACATCTTTGATACCCTGTAGAGCAGATCATCCTGAGTGAGGTGTCCCAGAAGCAGAAAGACACACCAGGTATATACTCACTCATAAGTGGATATTAGACATATAATATAGAATAAACCTACTAAAATCTGTACACCTAAAGAAACTAATCAAGAAGGAGGACTCTGGCTAAGATGCTCAATTCCCCATTTAGAAAAGCAAAGATGATGGACATCAGAAGAAGGAGAAAACAGGGAAAAAGTCAGGAGCCTGCCACAGAGGGCCTCTGTCTCTGATTTTTAATAACCACTTTAGAATCCACTCCATTACCCAACCACATTGCCATGTCAGAGCTAGATTATTTAGCTTCCTGGAGAAAGAATAGGTAGAGTGTCCATGCTTTTAAGAGGCTTTCAGATCTGCTATTTTGAGCTATGTTAAGGTAAGCAATCAGTAAGACTAGGAGTCCGGGTAATTTTATCCCATAACCAAGGTAGCTTTGAACTATTTTCAATGGGAAAAACAAACAACATTTTGTTCATCATGAAATAAAAAGTATCTTTTGCTTCTGACATACACTTTGAATCCTATTTTGAGATTCCAAAGAGAGGCAATTCACTTTATTGTAGAGCTGAAAGATGGGCTTATTACTTTAATATAGTATTATTATTGTTGTAACCAGAGGGTGGTTAGGTTAACATTCTATTACCTATGTTGTATATCTGTTCTCTCTAGGTGATATTTAAAATGTCTTAAGAAAAATCAACTTTTTATTAACAAAGATTGTATAGGGATACATTTATTAATTTTAAGTTTGCTGATTTTTTTCACAGTTTCTAATTATGATTCCAACAGGTATTATCATTTGATGCATATTTGGAAGATGAAGTGCCTGATAAAAGGCAAGAAAACCATAGAATAAGATACTATAAAATCTATTTCTACCCTGAAGATGACACCATTCAAGTAAATGAACCAGAATTGATAAATAGTGGACTGCCTCAAGGTATTTATTTAATGTTGCAATGTGGTTCTTTTGCTTCTAATTCCTGTCTTATATATTGTCTGTCTTTAGCTTTTTGAAAGGCCCCATGCTAATACTTAGACATCTCAGTTATATGGCATTAGCCTTTAGTTCATGAAAGTGACTCAATACATTTCTGCCACTTATAACTCAACCTAGACCATTTCTCTCCTCTCTCTGCAATATGAAATATTGCTATATCTAGTATAGCAAAGTCTTAAAGATTTTGGTTTCTTTGGTGTCACTGCACTACCTTACTACATCATTCAGGATGCTTTTGTTTCTTCTTTCTTGGATGGCCATTTGTGTCATCCTGGCTCTCCTCATCTACTACTGACATTATGGTAATTATCCTGACCTTGCTGTTTGTTTGACTGTGCCAGTTAGCTTTAGCATTGCTGTGACCAGTTTCTGATAGAAACATCTTAAGGGAGATGATATCTGTTTTGCTCATTGTTTCAGCTCAGTGGGGAGCATAGTGGGGCAGCTCACATGATGATGATCAGTACAATAGCAGGGGCCATGGCAAGTACAGCCACCAATGATATACTAATGACCTATTCCTCCAATTAGACCCTACTGGCAATAATTCTACATCCTCCAAAATAATCCCTCCAAGTTTTGAATTCATTAATAGATTAATTCCCTCATTAGAGTCTCAGTTATCTTGTTTATTAGGTCAGCACAATTCTATTCTGATCAGTCTAGAAATGCCTGCACAGATAGAACCATGATGTTTTTCTAGTTTTCTGGCATTTCTGAGTCCAATGAAATCAACAAGATTAACTACCATAGCATCTCAACAGAGCCCAGTTCCTTCACTATGTACAATATAATATAAACATAATAAAATCTACAGTGTTAAAGAAACTAAATCAGGAGGACCCTAGGTAAGAGGCTGAAATCTCACTCAGAAGGGCAAACAGGATAGAGATCAGAGTAGGAGAAGACAAGGAGTAGGAAAGGAGCTTCCTGCAGGAGGCCTCTAAAAGACTCTACCCATCAGGATATCGAAGGAGATACTGTCACTCATAGCCAAACTTTGGACAGAGTGCAGGAAACCATATGGAAGAAGAGGGGAATAGAAAGACCTGGATGGGACAGGAACTCCACAAGCCTGTAATCTTTACCTGTGTTCCACTTCTGCTTTGGATGAGATTTAATCTTGTGGCCTCGGAGAACTGATACTAAGCATCAAAGGAGGTGACATTTCTTTTTGTGCTGTGGTTCTTCCTCTGGAATGAGACTGAATTCTGGATGTTATCAAGGGATAGCAATCATGATGGTGACAGGATTGACCACTTGTCATTTGTAAAGCAGAGCAGTACAAAAGATGTTTTCAATAGGAAGACTCAAGTATCTTGATAGCTAAGTGAATGACTTTTTTCAAGGCTGCTTTTACTAACAACACAGGAGGAATATAATAGAATTGAGTGTTTGTTTAGTCTGGGTGGAAATGACTTTCCAAGGTCTCTTATTGTGGAGCCATGATTTTTTTTTTTTACTGCAAGTGTGTGTGTGTTTGCTGTTTTGGAGTATTGCCAACGATAATATTTCAGACTTTGAAACCTCTCTCTTACTACAATATATACCACTTTTACTTTCCTCATTTCCTCATACTAAACCTACCATTCTGTTTTTGATTCTCAGCAAAATATATGTACATGTCTTTTTGTTCTCTTTGCTGTTATTCCAATCATGCTACTTTCATTGCTTGATTATAGGAATTGGACAGCTGTCTACCATGGACTTCTTGTCTAAAATTTCTAATCCCCTCATTATCTGCTCTTTATGGGCATCTTCGATGGATAGTACCTTGAAATAGTGTTGGTCGTCCAAGAAATATGTAGACAGACTCTCTTATAGACCACCAAAGAGAAGGCTCATTGTCCAAATTAAAATGAATGAATCACCTAATACATTAAAATGATTTAAAATGCTTAGTGAGAGCTGGGAATATAACTTAGTTATAAAGCCCTTGCCCAGAACATTAAAGGTGCTAGCTTCCATCTTCCACACTACAAAATCAAACCAAATAACTAACTAAAAAAACAAAACAAACAAACAAACAAAAAGGACATTGAAAATATGCAGTTAGTATCAGGGGTAAAGAGACACTTTGAACCAAGCTTAAATGGAAGAAAAGCTCACTCTGCCTGAGTCCTAGGGGTAGACATCATTTATAAACTTTGATAGCAAGTAGTATGGTTTGGAGACCAATATTGTGTGTTAAACAAGGAGAATCATAGGCAGGGGGAGCTTTGAACCAAAGGTCCTCACTTACTCAGATGGATCCATATGGTTGAGTGTGCTTGGCCACAGATGTAGCTCATCAGTAGTCCTACTGAATAGTAATATTGTTTATCTTTCATGGGCAGAGTGCACTTGTGGCCAGAATGGATGTCATCAATAAATGAGTGGCTGAATTAAAGCCTCATCAATATTGAGTGTGCATGAACATTTAATGACATATATTTAGTGTACATGAATATTTAGTGTCCAGATACTGCATATATATTTAATATTTACTGAAAGTTTTTGTTTTAGTCCTTCAATCCTTCCTTTCTATATTTGACACATATCATATATTTCATACTTACTATTTTCGTATTGTTATGATATCTGTCCATACTGAGTAAAATTTGTGCTTACTAATTATTTATTAGTAAGCCTTACATCTTCATAATGATTTACCATGATGAATTTAAAGAAGAAATTGAGGTGGGTACAATGGCTTTTGAGAAACATTAAATCATTTTTTTTCTTGATAGTGTAGCTTTATTGTATCTGGTATATGTGATGATGAATTTGGAGCCAGATAGTACTGACAAGAAGTAACTGTTGAATACCTATCATTTAAAATCCAAGAATGGAGGATAGAACAAGATGTTTATTGTTGTGTTGCATTGGGAGGCATGGCATCTTTAAAGGAATGTTTAGACATCTGTATGGTGATACCACCAGGCAGTGAGAACCTTGTAGGGAAAACTAAAATCAAAATTAGAAACATGGAGTAGGAATCAGGCACCCAGATTGTAACCAGAGCCAAACTGTTTCCTTTTTCTTGGGGTAAGCAGCCCCATTACTCTGTATCCCATCTCTTGGACTATTTATTCCCTGGCCAGTATCAATGACTGTATGCTAAATCCTTTAAAATGAAGATACTTTAACATTAAAGACCAAAAAGTTTTTTACAGACATGAAGGCTAAAAATGAGGCATGTTTTATTGCGAAGGGAGAAGAAGTTTTAGACTCTTAGGGATTTTATTTTTCAAATGTAAGAATGTTTTTAAAATCAACAAGGTCAGTTGTGGTGGCACACATTTTTAACTCTAGCAATCAGGAGACCAAGGCAAGGGGATCTCTGTGAGTTCAAGGCCAGCCTGGTCTACATAGTCCATTTCAGATCAACCAGAATTCTGTAGAGAGATGACCTTGTTTCAAGTAAACAAATATGCTAGGTGGTTCTGTGTGTCAACTGACACAAGTTAGAGTCATTAGAAAGGAGGCAAGCCAGCAAGCAGCACCTCTCCATGACCTCTGCATCAGCTCCTGCCTCCACATGTCTTCCTTGTTTGAGTTCTTGTCATGATTTATTTTGGTGATGAAGCCAGTAAAGAAGTGTAAGCAGAACAAACCCTTTTCTCCCCAATTTGCTCTTTGGTCATTGTGTTTTATCACAGCAATAAAAATCCTAATTAAAACAACAACAAAAACAACAAAAACAAAAAAATCAACAAGCATGTATTAGAAAGTATTTAACATAAAGAAAACATTACAACTTTTCATTTTTGTGACCATATACCTTAGTATATTAGGTTAGGTATGTGGGCAGTATTGCTTTAACAAAAAAATATATTGTAAAGACTGATATTAATTCTATGTATATCAGTGTTTGCCTACATGCATATATGTGCATTACATGCATATTTGGTACCCATGGAGGTCTAAAGAAGGTGTTGGATCCCATGGAACGGGAGTACTAGTTGTGAGCTGCTATGTGGGAGCTGGGAAGTGAATTTGCATCCTCTGCAACAGCATAAAGAACTCAACCCATGAGCTGTCTTGCCAGCTCCTAAAGTAGGCTTTCTTCTAGTATTTCCCTCACTTATTTTGCTGTGATGTTCCCTAACCTAGTTTTGTTTACTTTTGGATTATCTTTTCTACCTTGATACCCAGCTTGCCTAAATGGGGGAGTGGAGGTCACAAGACAACTCAAACCTGCATTATTTTCTTGGATCGTTTGTAATTTTATTATTACTTGTGCATATGTGTAGGCATGTTTGTTTTTGGATGGAGGCCACAGATCAACTTCAGCATCAAGTATCTTCTTTCAGTGATCTTCACATTTTTTATTATTATTATCTTGTTTGAAATAGAGTCTAACTGTATAGCTGTGGATGGCCTGGAAGTTTGTATGTAGACCAGGTGGCTGGTCTTAAACCCGTGGAGATTCCCATGCCTCTGCCTCCTGTGTCCTCAGATTACAGATGTATGACACCATGCCTGGCCACCTTACCTTTTTTTTAAATACAGGGTCACTCACTGAATTGGGAGCTTATTGATTCACCTTGGCTAGCTGGCCAGCAAGCCCTAAGGATAGTGCTGTTTAATCACCTTTATAGTTCTGGGATCTAGACATGTGCTACCATGCCCATTTTTCTTTTGTTTTGTTTTCAATGTGGTTGATGGGGATTAGAACTTGGATCCTTATGCCTGCATAACAAAACTTTTACCTATTGAGCCATCTCTCCACCCTATTCTTACCAGTTTTAGATGAAAACTAATATTCTTGAAGCTTAGTGGTTCTTGTTTTTATTTCATGAAACTATCCAAAAACTGACAAATGCAGCCTCTACAAGGATTTTAGAAAAGTACATTTTTTCTTAATTTCAAAGCTCACAAAAGGATATTCTCATGTGAGTTCATAATGATTCACTTTTAAATTGTTTTTCAGTGAGGAGGAAGGAATCTTATGTACAAAGACTTAGGGAAAAGAACCCCAAGAAAAAAGACTGTTCTAGTGTCTCTGAAAAAAGTCAGAATTTCTGATTTGCTTACTGTGGTTAGGACATTTTCTTGGTGAAGATGCAGCTCAGAGGCTGTGGACAGAGCACACAATAATCACACTGGGTGAAGGCACTGAGCTTATCAATGGAGTGGAGAAACCCAGAGGGCTGTAACAAATCCTGTTGAAAGCAAGCATAAACAAAGGACTGACATGCTGCCATCAGGTTCTTTTTACAGAGAGTGCCCTGTCTCTTGAAATAATTAACATAATTGTCATAAAGGAAGGTCTGCTTAGGTAGTGAATAATTTGAAAACTCATTTAAATGTCTTCAGGCTTTCTTAAGTAATCTAAGAAAACAAAGTGGATTTAGTGAGCTGATGGTTTAGGCTTTGTTAGGATGGAGCAGGTAGTCTTTGTGTCTTGAAGATGCATCCGTGGGTCCTGGAAAAGAGGCTTGGGGTCAAGTGTAGTACACTGATTGTGTTCCTGTTGCTCTGCATGGTTTTGACATTTTTCCAAATGCACTTATTCCATGTGGATCTTACAGTTCAATAATCAGCACAACTGGTTATATTATAGTTCCCCAACACCATTTTAGTTGTGTCTCCTATGTTTTGTTTTGTTTTGTTTTCATTTATAGAGTGCATGGAGGTTGGGGTATGCTAGAACGAAAACAGGAATCAATTAGGATGGTACAAAAATAGGTATTCAGTTTACACAAGGTTCTATTTAGAACAGTGTATTTTAATAAACACAAGTTCTTTTTGACAAAGAGATTTGTTTGTGTTATGAATCAAATAAATCATTGTCACAGTTTAAGACTTTCTTGAATTTCTTCTCAAGATATAGCTTTCATATAAGGCCAGGAATGTCAGGTAAACTCCGAACTTAATAATTGTACCTATCTAACAGAATAATTGTCATTTCACTACTATCATGTCCAAACTAATCATTGTTGAAGAAAAAGATAATGATTAGAAATATGGCATGATTTCTGGCATGATCCAGACCAGTCAGTCTCAGGTAGGGAGTGATAAGTTTTGATACTGGTGACCTGGAGTAAAGAATTGGCTTTTACCTGTTTAGTACATCCTTGGTTAAGAACAATGATCTATATTAATAGCTTCTTTTGGTTCTTCAACTGGGTATTTTTTCTTATATTTAAAAAAAGAGTAATTTATAGTACAGGAGCCTACCACGGAGGGCCTCTGAAAGACTCTACCCAGCAGGGTATCAAAGCAGATGCTGAGACTTATAGCCAAACTTTGGGCAGAATGCAGGGAATCTTATGAAATAAAGGGGGGATAGAAAGATCTGGAGGGGACAGAAGCTCCACAAGGAGACCAAGAAAGACAAAATATCTGGGCCCATGGGGGCCTGCAGAGACTGATGAATCAACCAAGGACCATCCATGGAGAGGATCTAGACCCCCTGCTCATGGGCAGTCAGCTCATGGGATTCACTAGTAAGGGGAACAGGGGCAGTTTCTGGCATGAACTTGGTTGCCTGCTCTTTAATCAATTTTCCCTGGCTAGGTGACCTTACCAGGCCGCAGAAGAAGAGGATCCAGGCAGTACTGATGAAACCTGATAGGCTAGTGTCAGATAGTATGGAAGGAGGTCCTCCCCAATCAGTGAACTAGTGAGGGACATAGGAAAGGAAGAAAGAGGGAGAGTGGGAGTGGGAAGAGATGAGGGAGGTAGCTACAGCCAGGGTACAAAGTGAATGAATTTAAATTAGTAGTAGTAGTAATTTTCTTGAATGAAGCAAATGTGTTTATGAACTGTATTTCCTCATTTTTATGCGATGTATTTTTATCAGTCATATTCTATATCTAAGTATTTTATCCCATAAAGTAGAGGGGGTTGCCAGGTAAAATGTGAACTGAGCAGTTAAGTTTGAATTTGAAGTAAGTAATAAGGTTTTTAGTATAATCACATCTTAAATTCTGTATGTGATATACTTACAGTAAAAAGTTATTATTTTTCTGTAATTTAGGTTTAGTTGGGAATTCTGTATTTCATTTTGCTAAATATGATACCCTAGGAGGGAAACATTGGGGCAGGAATTATAATGAATGGAACAACATAGAATTTTAAAGTAAAAAGGACTTAAGAGATGACACAGTCAGTAAAGTGCTTGCCATACAAGCACAATGACCTGAGTAAGGATTCCTCATCATTCATGGAATAAACCAGGCATGATGGTACACTCTGTAATCCCAGCTATTCTTACCAGTTCTGTGAGTTCCAGGTTCAGTGAGAGATACTGTCATTTAAAAAAAAAAAGTGGAAAGCAGTAGACAAAGATACCTGATGTTGACCTCTGGCCTACAAATACACACACACACACTAGCATGCTCAAACAGACATATCTATGTGAATATAGCATGCGTACAAATAAAACATTTTTAAAAGTATTTAAGGGCAGAGGTGAATAAAGATGTGTGTATTCCATTCAATGAAATATTGTGGAAGCAATGAGAGAGGAGGGGAGGAAAGAAAATATGGGAGGTAGTGTACAACACTTGTCACGCGGTGCAGGTGTCATCAGTGATACCAGATGCCTGAGGGATCAGAAGTGGGAAAGCTAGGAACCACTTAGGAACTTAGAATTTGAGTGGAGCTTCAAAAGTTTCCCCGGTTAAAGGTGGAAGAGCAAGAAAGCACAGCTTAATGGATAGCATGGAAGAAGTATGTGGGAAAGGAGTGGGACCAGAAGTTCAAAGATATTTGGGAATAGATCATAGAATGTGTTATGAAAACTAAGCACAAAGGTAATAATGCAAGAGGATGTTCCAGAATTTACCACGCTATATTTTTGTATTGATGGAGTGGTTAATGCAGACTAGCATATGGTTATTATTTCTCATTCTGTTCACAAATGGGGTTGTTTAATAACTTGTTCATTTGCTGCTACGTATATGTCATATTAGAAATATATGAAAAAGGTAGTGTTGTAAAACTTATACTGCTAAGGTGATATTTTAGAAAAATAACAGTAAAACAGAAACAGCCACTTTAGTGGATGAACGAAGTGAACACAAAAGAAGAGAACAATTCTCTGAATATCTGATCACTAGATATAAATTTAGTAGTCACAACAAGGGCAATTCCATTTTTATATTTATTCACTTAAATATTATCTTGTTCACCCTAGGTATGCAGTGTCACTGAAATAAAGTAGATATATGTACAATAGCGATTGAAATAAATGTTGGATTTGTAATTCTGAAAAGTGAATTCTACACTGCTGAATTTAATGTTATGAGAAAAATCTAATACATGGAATGACATGGAAACTTGTTAAGCATAAATGGATATATCACCACTTTCCTATCCACCACAGGGAACTGTTAGAAAGTTAAAGTTTGAGTATAGTCAAATAACAGGGCTTAAAGGAAGAAAGATGAGGACAAATTTAGATGTTTGTCTTTTGGGGACAGCTGAGAAGGTAAACACTGAAAAAGGTAAAGGACTGACATGCTGCTTTCATTTCTTCTTTTTGTGTGTGTGTGTAACATTTTTATTTGTTTGCCTTAATGACTTGAACTGCTTTTCAGTGTGTGTCAAAGAAATGACTTCCTGCCCATTTGTTTGGTATGCTACAACAAACTTCTACTGGTAGAGTTCTTGCCATTTATCAAGGAAAACAAATCCCAATAAATGGATGTTATAGCTCCCTAGAGGATACAGTTGAGAGATCACGAGAATGTATGACTAAAAGTGCTCATGAGCAACCATACATTACAAATGGTCCACATTGGGTATCTTATCCACACTGTATAATTGTGATATTAGATTTTTTGTTAGTAAAATTTTATTGGTTGTTAATAGACTCACTTTCTGTTTCCAGCTCATAGACAGTCGGGACTTCTTTGGTACTATTTCCTGGTATTTTCAAAAGCATCTAAAGGGTCCTGAAATGAAGAAACTGAGGAGATCTAAGATGCAGGCTCTGGAGGGGTGGAAATGTGATGCAGCGCCTGGTGCAGTAGGCAGGTGGCTGATTCTGGAAATTAGTCCTTAGATGGAAGTCAGGCTGTTTTGAAAGAGCAGCTTCACCATCAACTTCTCTTCTTTTCCTTGTAGGTGGTATCTTTCTAGTCCATTTTTATTTAATTTTGTAATTGGATTCTCTTTTGCTTCACTAAGGTATTTTCTGGATGATGTGTAGTGAGATATAACTCAGTGAAAATGGTGTTTTGTTAATCTGAAAGCTAAAGTTCAAAATCCTTTACTCTCATTTCTTAGGATATACTATTGGTGAAACCACTTAAGCATTCTTAGTTATCATTCTTAGTTTTAGTTTCTCATCTGTGAAGCAAACACTGATAATTCATGTACTGCCTGTCTCTGGTATTATTGATGATTAGATGTATTGACAATAGTCCAGTCTAGGGCAATGAAGGTAAGAGTGGTTACTGTTATTATTATTATTTAAATCCACTATTGTCTACTCCTACACACCTTGAGAGTGATAATATCCCCACTCAAAGTCTTTCTTAACAAAAACTATAGCTTATTTGAATTCTTATAATGAAGTACAAATTGTAAGAATATGTATTACTTACTTTTTATTGGTGAGACAAAACACTGTCTTACAGATGAAAGTTTTATTTGAGCTCATTTTTCTAGAGGGTTAGAGTTCATGATGGTTGAGTGAAAGCATGGCAGCAGAGAGGAAGCTGAGGGCTAATTTCTTTAACAGCAAGCACAAAGCAGAACTAACCCAAAGCCTGCCTCCGGTGACATACTTCCTCCAACAAGGCCATTCTTCCTATACCTTCTAGTTAGTGCCATCAATAGGGGACCAAATATTCAAATGTCCAAAACTATGGGGGACATTTATATTTAAATCTTTACAGTATAGGTGCAGTTTTTTGTACTTATATATGTAGTACTCTCTCTCTCTCCCTCTCTCTCTCTTTCTCCCTCTCTGTCTGTCTCCCTGTCTCTTCCACTGCCTCTGTGTGTGTGTGTGTGTGTGTGTGTGTGAGTGTGTGTGTGTGTGCGTGCATGCATGTAGTTTATATATGGAATCTCAAAGTCTATGCTAGGTGTCTTCCTTGATCTCTCTCTACTTTACTGAGGCATGCTTTCTCACTGAACCTGAAGCTCAGAGATTCATTCTAATCTAGATAGGCAGCATGCCCTGGGTATCCCCTGTGTCTGTTTCCTGAGTACTGGGATTACAGGCACCTGCCACTCCTGACAGGCAATTATGTGTATTCTGCAGTTCCAGGCAAATACTTTATCCACTGAGCCATTTCCCTAGTTCCATAGATGAAAGTTTTGAAGAAACTCCAGATTGTTGATTATTTAATAATCTGCCACAATGCAAGTACTTTTAAAGAGGCATATAGTACCTCCTGGAAATATCTGAAATGCCCATCCTTTTATAGATTTCAAGTATGCAATTTGTTTTAAATATCTAACTTTGAATGATTAATTAACACACTGTTTTCAATGGCATGAATTAAAGGCTAATTGAAGTATAATTCCTTGCAGTAAAATTATATCATCTTTTATGTAGTATATTTAAAAAGTCTGTACAAGCTCTAATTTTATAGTTTTGTTGTTTTAATTTAATGTACTAAGTAATTAAAAATTGCTATGAAGAAAAGAAGATGAACATGATTGATTTTACTTCATTTCTCTTCAACAAACTTAAAAGTAGAATAATGTGGAGTAGTGGAACAGTGCCCAACACAGTTACTGGTACATAAAGATTATTCATTAACTGTTCTTATAATAAAGAAGAATAAATAAGTTTCAAGTATTTCTGGACTTTGAGAAAAAGCAGTATTCTCAATACTATACACTATATAAAGAAGCTAAGTTGATGTCTGTATATTAAAATGCTTCAATACTTAGGTCACACAAACCATGTGTTACTGAATTATTAGCAACTTGGGATCCTTTGCTCTGAGAGTAGGTTTTCATGCCTAAGTCAGTTATAGATGTTGAGAGGCAACTGCATGAGTAGCTTCTATTTCTCACTGAAGCTCAATATATACTGACTGTTGTTTGCTCGGAGCTCACTCTTAAAGGCTCTTTACATACACAGACAACTTTGGAAGATGAAGATGGCTTTGCTTTCTAGTGCAGGTTGGCCTGTAACCTTGGAAGACAGAGGCAGTCCTTCCCTGCAGCATGAAGGGCCGACATATTTATTGTTTATTCTAGTATGACTACTAACTGCTCACAGAAGTCTTTGGTCCCCTAAAGTCAGGGTTCCTCTCTTGTTGTGCCACTTATGTTTGTAGGTGTTGTTTCATCCTCATTTTGTTTCTTTCTCCTTGTGAATTGGGGCTTAAGCAACTGGCTCAAGAAAGGATGATCCTTTTTGCTGCCGTTCACCTCTACTGAATAGTAAACTATCCCTTTGTCTCTACCAGGAAGAGAATGAGCACCACAGGGTTGAATATGGAAGATGTGATGAAATCAAGAAAACATGATTCAGTGTACTGGATGAAACTATGAAATCTCTAGCAATCCTCATTTGATGTAGGTGGTTGGGTAGAGATAGGCAGAGGTAATGGAGGAAGAAGGAAGAATACGTTTCCAGATGAAAAAGGATTCTATGAAGTTTTCAAGCAGCCTAAAGTCATTCATGCTTATTGAAGCTGTAAATCATATTTCTGGCACATATAAAGTAGAGACTGTTAGTTTATTTATTCATTTGTTGGCTTTTTGAGCCAAGCATAGGCCTTTTGTGAGACTTTCCTTTTGGCCCTAATGCATTGTTTAGTTGAATGAATTGCATTCTATTTAGTAACTGAAAGCAAGCCTAGTTGTTGTAAGAAAGTACATGACAGAGTGGCATATTTTGTTCATTGTGCTAACACTGCCATTCTTGTCTTCTAGTCTTTATGGTTCATAAAAATACTTCCCTAATAACACTAAGGAAATGCAAGTATCATATCAAGCTGGCCAGTGAACTCTGGACCTTGGTTTACTTTAACTCGAGTTTGAATGTATAATGTTGCCTCCTAGAAATGACCCTTTGTGTACTATCCTGCCACAGGGAAACATGCAGGGTTGTTGCTAAGATATGCCATAATTTCTTGTTAACCATATAGCTAAACAACTGTATTTTATTTGTCCTGCAGGCACTTCTATCAGGCGTCATCGTATTCCTCTTCCCCCCCCTGATGATGATCAATTTTATACTGTGTATCACTTCAATATTAGCATAGATGTTGTCTTCTATGGACGCACATTCAAGATTTATGACTGCGATCCATTCACTAAAAATTTCTTGAAGAAGATAGGAATCAAATTGAATCCTCCAGGACAGCGTCCAGTAGATCCCTACATGAAGATATGGAGAGAGGTAAGAACTGATCCATCTGTGATTTCCTGCCTTCAAAGAACTAGTGAAGAGTGCTAGCAATCTTGCTGCATATATAGAAGAACTTTTGAACCATGGTTTTGTGAGAGCTCTCTTGTTCTTTTCTGGATAGATGGGAAGACTGAATGGTGGCTACAGAACAGGAATGATCCCCTCATTCCCCTTCTTGCATCCTCCCTCCAGTACTTTCTGGGAGCCTCCCATTCAGATGTAGAATATTTAGTGAGATGCTTAGGTGGGTTACTGTCTAGGAACCCATAATTAGTTTTGTGGTCACCCATCGTATATGAGTTGAGCCCACATTTCTTCTGCTTGTGCTTATTGGGTTTAGTTGCCTCTCTCTGGATGGGAAAATTCTACAAGTGTACAACTAATTAAATAAACCAAACCTTGAACATGACTTTTTCCTATTTCTTTGTACTTTGTGAGATTGGATGTTGAAATATTATAGAAGAGTGAAGTAGTCATGATTTTGTTTCTCCCAGTTATGAGATATGCATTTAAAATCTGATCCCATTATAAGGAGCAAATGCTCAGTGTTATTGTTCTGTAGTTCTTTAAACTGATTTCTTGACCCTTTTCTATTTTCCAGACACCTCTGAATACCCAAAATATAAAGTATCATTTTTTTAGGTCACATACCTTGCCGAGTTTCTTACGGGGACTAGGATGGAAATCTTTGGATTCTTACCTTCATTTTCATATTGTCATTTGTCTACTTTTTATTTTTTATTTTTGTGTTTATTCATTTACAAATTCCTGAGACAGGCTCTCACTATAATAGCATAGGCTAGTATTGAATTCACTGTGTAACTCAGGTTGACCTTGAACTCGCTGTCCTCCTGATTGTGAAATGTTGGGATTAGAGGTGTGTGCTACTCACTATTTTGTTGTTGTTGTTGATATATGACTATGTATAGCCATGTATGCAAGTGCTAAATGTACTTTGGAATGAATCTTACTCTGAATCGAAATTACAATGTTAAGCATTCCTCCCAGAATGTCCCCTGATTTATTTTTCTAAATCAGCCCTTCTTTCCACTTGAGAATAAGCATTATTCTTGTTGTTGTCTCCATAAGTTAGTTTCATCTGATTTGTGTTATTGTCAAACATTATAATTCATTCCTTTCAGAATAATAACAAAATTTAAGATTAAATTCTCTTTGATTCTGTTTTTATCTCTTTAAAAGCTATGTGTGAGATCATTCACCTGTACCTGCCTTTTAGTCTTAGCAAAATTCTTATTTGATGTTGAAGGCATACAATCTTACTGAGGTATATGTGAGTTCTGGAATATCTAAGGTAAAATGAGTTTGCATCACTGTAAATGGAGATCTTCAGGTTTGGACTCATTTTTATGTCCTGTATGATAAATACAAAATCTTAGAAGCACCAGAGAGAATATGAAGGGCCAATATCCGTAAAAGTTTGCTCCTTGCATATGGAAATATGTATTAACTAACAGTTGTATGATAGTGATTGTGAATTCTGTTAAATGGTATGAATATTACAGAATACTGTCAGATTTTGTAGATTTCTAAAGAAGAAAAAGTTATATAATTGAAAATAAATACCAAGGAACAGCAAATGTTTTAAATAATTGTTCTTCAGACTATGAGAACCATTTTAACATTCCATTAGGGCAAAGAAAACCCATCATTAAATATATGAATCTTTGGGCAGTTAACAGTTTAATACTAGCTTTGTATCGGATTTTGTAGATTTAGTTAAGTGTTTGCATCCTTGATATGTAAATTAAAGTATTTTGCTTAAACTGAACAGGATTTTAATGGTATATGATCAATAATGCATTTCTTAGCAGTCTTATACATTAAAAGCAATTTAATTAATGAAAGCAGAGGTCCCGTAATTTCATTTTAAGTATCAATGACAAAGCTTGAAGAGCCTCTAGAAAGCTCTTTTGTTTTCCTCTTAAGAGTGTACTGAGACTGCCCGAGATAGACACAAAATTCAGGAATTTATATAATGATTATATAGTTCAATTAGCAATAGCATCTTTCAAATGAATTTCTCCTTACATAACAATATCATTTGCTTATAGCAAGTAGAACAGAGGTAGCTATACTCCAAAGCAGGACTGAGGAATTGCAAGTTGAAGGAAAGATGCAACAAGAAGACTGTTGAACCTAGTTTCTAGAGCAGAGTCCAACCAAAGAAGGTTTCTGTGTAGACTCTGTTTGCTCTGTTCCTGTTTCCACTGGGCTTCCATTTCTTGGCTATCTGAAGGTTTTTTTGGGTGTTTTGTTTTGTTTTGTTCTGCTTTTGAACAAAATTAAACAATATATATATATATATATATCTTCTTCTTTGCAAAAATAAACAAGTACACACAGAAGTGATTTTTAGTGAAAAGACACATTTTTAAAACTAAAATATAATCAGCTTAGGATTGAACATACAGATTTTAAATCAATGTAGGTCAGTGATTTGAAAAATGTGTAGACCAAAGTAACCAGTATGAGAGGAGGTAAAATATTTTGGGCAAGTTATGTGGCTCATTCGTAAAACATTTCCACAGCACATGTAAGACTCTGGTTCAATCATTAGCATGACAAAAAAGAAAAAGAGAAAGAGAGAGAGAGAGAGAGAGAGAGGGAGGGAGGGAGGGAGGGAGGGAAGGAGGGAGGGGGAGTGGGAGAGGGAGAGGGAGGGAGAGAGAAGATAAGATACAATCTATTTCACATAACCTCGAAATATTCCTTTACCCCTTTAGCCTTTGTGGTCAGGTCTCTTGAAGTCACCCTTTCTTGTTATGTTGTCTACACAGGAGCAATCACTGCTCTGGTTTCTGTCACCATAGATTAGGTTTGTTCATTTTTAATAAAGTTTTAAGGCTTTTAAAAAAGTCAGCCTCCCAAATGTATCCCAGAAATAGAGTTCACTAAGTTAATATAATATTCAACAGAATATGAAAAGTTTCCTAATGTTTACCTGTATTCTTAAGGTTAAAACTGACTGTGAATTTGTATATCTTTGTGTCTGGATCTGTAGCCATATATCTGCATGTCATAGTATTTACCTGGAATCTTTTTAAAAACTATGACAGAATAGTCTACAGAATGAAATATTTATATTAATTGTTTGCCTCTGAGAAAAGACTACATAAAGCCTGTGATATTTCTGATATTTTCTCTATTTGCAGACATTAGATTTTGTGCAACCCTTTCATCCATATCAGTCTTTTGACACCCAGAAACAGGCCCTCCAGTATGATGGGAAGGTTTTACGTTTCTTCTGCCTGTGGGATGACACAACTTCAATGTTTGGGGACCGTAGAGAATTAGTCTTGCATTACTTCCTATGCGATGGTACTATTAAAATCATGGAAATAATCCCAATTAATGCAGGCCGGGATGCTAAGCCATCGTTCCTCCGGAGGAGTAAGATTCCCAAGGTAAGAAGCTTTGTGTGTGTTAGTGGGCCAAGAGACTTGAGTCATTGTTTGGAATGTTGTGTAATGGTGCTGTGATGACAGTTACCATATACTACTTGTTTTAATTAAGGACAGGAGCCTACCACAGAGGGCCTCTAAAGACTCTACCTAGCAGGGTATCAAGGGGACAGGAGCTCCACAAGGAGACCATCAGAACCAAGATATCTGAGCACAGGTGTCTTTTCTGAGACTGATACTCCAACCAAGGATATGCGTGGAGATAACATAGAACCTCTACATAGATGTAGCCCATGGCAGCTCAGTCTCCATGTGGGTTCCCTAGTAATGGGAATGTGGACTGTCTCTGATATGAATGAACTCAATGGATGGCTTTTTGATCACCTCCTCCTGAGGGGGAAGCAGCCTTGCCAGGCCACAGAGGAAGACAATGCAGCCACTCCTGATGAGACCTGATAGGCTAGGGTCAGAAGAAAGGGGAGGAGGACCTCCCCTATCAGTGGACTTGGGGAAGGGCATGGGAGGAGACAAAGGAGGGAAGGTGGGATTAGGATGTGATGGATGAGGGAGGGGTCTACAGCTGGGATACAAAGTGAATAAACTTTAATTAATAATAAATAAATAAATTTTAAAAGGTCTCTATTGCTGTGCTAAAACACCATGGCCAAAAGCAACCTGTAGGGGAATGGGCTTTGTTTCAGCTTATAGTTTCATATTTTAGCCCATCACTGGGGGAAGTCAGGGCAAGAACTCATGCAAGAAGGTATCTGGGGGCAGAGGCTGACAATGCAGAGGCCATTCAGGAGTGCTGCTTACTCATTTTTTCTTCATGGCTTGTTCAACTTATTTTATTATAGCACCCAGAACAACTGACCTGGGGATGATGCTGCCCACATTGAGCTGTGCCCTTCAACATTGATCATCAATTAAGAAAATGCCCCCACAGAATTGCTCACAGGCCAATTTGATGGAGACATGTTCTCAATTGAGGTTTCATCTTCCCAGATGACCCTAGCTTGTGCCAAGTTGACAAAACAAACAAACAACACCCCCCCAAATATCCAAACTATCCAGCACAAGTATTATAAGTAAAGAAAGTATTACAAGTAAAGGAAAGGAAGATGTGTAAGGGGAAGAAACTATTCTATTGTTGAATTCACAACAATCAGCATTTTGAAATATGGGGCTGTCTTGAAGCTAATCGACTAGCTTCAGGATTGCAACGCTACTCTTTGGCTTCTATAGCCTACCAAGGAGATCCAGGCATTAATACACACATGTGCATACACACATTTGTATACAAATCTACACAGAAGTATATGGAAAGGGGCAAATTAAAATTCTAAGTATAGTGGCTAGTCACCAAATAGCTGGTATCCAGTGACAGAAATGGCATTGATATTTTCTTTACTATGAGAAAGATTTATCAAGACTTTTTTCTACGAATACTTGTCCAAAGTTGAAAGCGGATGTAACTGACACAGCAGGAATGATAACAGAGATAGACTGGGATCAGAATTGTGGATTTGCGTTTTACTAGCCATGTGAGCATAAGTGGGCCACATAAACTCTTTGGACACATATTTCCACGTCTTTAAAGTACAATTAACACAGTTTCCATAACTAGAAGGATTAAATGAGATAGTATAATAAGAGCCACTATCTGAGGACCCATATGTTAATACCTATCATGTCACAGGTCTATTTTGCACTTTATTTCTAATTTGAATAAAATATTTAAACTTCATTCTTACTCTTTTTGAAAGGTTACCAGGAGCACGCATTTCTTATGCAAGCAACTGCTGGCCATTCAGTTCTTACAGGAGGCTCTCCCAGATTTCTGTGCCTACTGCCAGTCCTGCTATGTTACGTCAAGGCTTGGGGGAGGTAGAATTTTTCCCTGAGTAAGCTCTAGAATATGCACAGCAGGCTTCCAGGAGGTACCAGGGAAATCTGTTTTTAGAATGTCTTTGAAAAATTGTTTAAATATGAAATAATGATGCACCTGACATTTGCAGTATCTTACCATCGGTAGCTTAATTTTACTTAGTTATTCAACAGATATTGAGTTCTGTATGCCAACTCTTCAGCTATAATGAAAAAGAAAATGGCTTATGTCCTGTTTTGTGAAGCATAGGTTCTTACTAGGGTGAGATCCAGAAGGGATAAGTATAACCTATACACTCAAATCAAGGAGTATGTTGCTGAGGTGAAAGAGTTGAAGAAGCTGAAGTTCTGAGAGCAAGCCAGGCTGCCAGCTGTACTCCATTTCCTGAGCTCAGGATTAGACAGCTTGGTAGACAAAACAAAGACATGTGGCAAGGAGCCAGCCATTCTTCCTTGGAGATGTTTGCAGTTCAAGAACTAGAAAAGATGACTGCCTGCACAACAATTGGAGAAATATAGGAAGTGGCCTGATCTCATGGCATATGTGTTGGTGAAGTCTGGAAAGGGAAGCAGATAATGGATTGATTGGTTCTCTGTATGTCTGGCACTTCAATGGGGAACTAAGCAGATGGCTACTTTTAGTAATGAAGGCTGGATGTGGTGATATATGCCTATACTCCCAGTAGGTGAAAGGTAGAAGAGGAAGATCAGGAGGAAGACCTTAACCTACTTGAGTTTGAGGTCATCCTTTTCTATATGAGACCTTTTCTCAAAAACAGAAGAACAAAAAAGATGAAAACATATAGGATGGAAATGTTTGAGGGAAAAATGGGTATTTATCAGGGTTGTGGAGGATGTGTGGTACATAGACTGTGTGGCTTCTTGCATATGTTAGAAAGGAGGAATGCAATGAATATTTCTGGCCTGTATTCTAATATTCCACCATCTCTGTGTCTGAAGACATCTACCATGCTTTGGTTTTATCTTACAGTATGGCCCAAGCAGAATCTATCAACCAGGCCAGATAATAGATCGAGCAGTTCTCAATGTGTATGGGGACTTGTCAGAATGGCGAGCAGATTGCTACCTGTGGGATAAATACCAGGTGAGGATCCTGTGTTTTTTTACTGATTCTAATGTGAATTTTGAGAAACCTGGATGTTGGGGTGAATTGTATATTCTTGCCTTATGAGCTAGTGAATGAAATCAAGTACATAAATGTATGCATTCTATTGCCCTTTGTCAATAATAAACAAACTTAAATGCATATAGAAATATATACATTGCATTGCTTGGGCAAGTAATATATATATATTATATATATATTAATATATATATTATATATATCACATTGCTTGGGCAAGTACTGCAGTTTCAAAATAATGCTTAGATGAGCTGAAAAGATAGAAAAGTGGGGAAAGTGCTTGCTGTACAAATGTGAAGATCTAAGTATAATCACCCCCCAAAATTGTAAATTCACACATGGTAATGTCCACCTATGGGTAATGTTCATCCTATTGGTGATAAGGAAAGCTGAGGCAGGGGAATCCTCAGCTGCTCAAAGACTAAGTGTCTCTATCCATGGTCCTCACAACTGCTGCTGTTGGAATGGATAGAATTTGTTGACCTACCAGGGTGGGGTTTAGAATTGATGTGATGTTACC
Organism: Pachyuromys duprasi; assembly: GCA_028658305.1. Taxonomy (NCBI): domain Eukaryota; kingdom Metazoa; phylum Chordata; class Mammalia; order Rodentia; family Muridae; genus Pachyuromys; species Pachyuromys duprasi. Next base: position 18,480,060 of record CM053742.1, on the reverse strand, counting down.
CAGTCCTCTATGTAATCTCCTTCAGTGCATGCAGAAAATTGATTCTAGCTCTTCCTCTTTATCTACCTCTGAGGGATGCCCATGAGATGATGTAGTATTTGCAAAGAACCTATATACATCCTCCTGTATACTTTTTTATGTGTTCACTCATTCATTCATTCAATTTGAGACAGGGTCTCATCATATTACTCAGTGCCTAACATCAAAAAGACCCTTTCTCAAATAAGGTAGAAGGTGAGTATCCACAGACACGGTTGTCCTCTGACTTCCATACACTATCCTTGGCATGTGTGTATCTATACTCAACAGGACTCACACACATGAGCACACACATACATATGTGACACATATCATACACACATATACACAAAATGATTCAAAATTAATTCTTAGGTTTGATTTTAAAATTTAGTTATAAATGATATAATTAAGGTGGTTTTTATTAATTCTTTTCATGGGAAACATCATGTAGTTCTTGTACAGATCCGTAGGGCCAATGATATATTCCTTTTTTTTATCAGCTGGGAAAAATAGAGCAAGAATTTTACACAGACCAGGACCTGACTATAGGTGCCACCATCAATGTGTGGGGAAGAAAAGTCCTCCTCTGTGACTGCGATGAGTTTACCAAGACCTATTATAGGGCAAAGTATGGAATTGGTAAGTGATACTCATGACAGAAAATATTTTTAACACTTTAACAGCTTTATACTCCAGTTAAGATTCCAAAAAAACAAGCTCTATAAGCAGGCTCATTTTTTTCAAGTCAGACGTTAAGAAACTGAGGCCCTTTAAGCTCAGTTGGCCATGGTTATGCAGTACAGAGAAAGAGCCTCATGGCAGGGCCTTCCATTTCCCCTTGTAAGTTGCTTTCTCACTATAGAACACAGTGTTGTGGTGGGACACTTGAACCAGAAATGTCAAATCCATTGCATTTAATTCTTGCTTAGCACAATGAATGACACTCACTTGAGTTCTCTAGTGATATCTCATATACCAGCTAGCTTTGCATTTCCTGGTGAGACCCGGCTAGGTTTCCTGTTTCTCTTTTCATATATATCAATTCAATTTTAGGCAAGTAAATTCATCTTAATGGAAACTAGTGATTTATTAAGTACCTACTATGTGTAGGTCAGTGCAATAGGCTGAAGGTGATGCAGAGTTGTAGAAGAGGTTTATAGACTAGAAAAGGGGATCTGAGACTTGCTGCAAACATTGTACATTATGTGAGGCTAGAAGGAGGCAGAAGATGTGTTAGAAAATCTAATATCCAAATCTTCATTTGTCAAACTCTCACACTCAGTTTCCTGAAGTTCTGCCAGCCAGCTCTACCCACTTCCTATGTTTTGTATCTATCCATGGTCCTCACAACTGCTGCTGTTGGAATGGATAGAATTTGTTGACCTACCAGGGTGGGGTTTAGAATTGATGTGATGTTGCCTAGTCCTCTATGCAACGCCTAGTCCTCTATGCAGTCCTCCTTCGGTGCATGCCGAGAATTGATTCTAGCCCCTGCTCTTTATCTACCTCTGAGGGATGCCTAAGACTCTTACATGAGATGATATAGTATTTGCAAAGAACCTATTCACATCCTCCAGTATACTCTTTTATGTGTTCACCCATTCATTCATTCAGTTTGAGACAGGGTCTCATCATATTACTCAGTCTGGTCTTGAGCTTGCAATTCTCCCACTGTAGCTTCTTAAGTGATTTGGGTAACAGGGAAGTTATTGTGCCTTGCTATTTGAAATCAATTTTATATTACTTGTGATAGCTAATTCAGTATAAATGCTGTGTAATAGTTGTTAGTATTTAGGTGAAATGATAGGAAAAGAATCTATATGTGATCAATACTACTACAGTCCTTTTAAAAATCCAAGGTGGACTCAATTTGAGGATGTGTGCTACACGGACATGCAGATCAATGTGGACCTTTGGGAACAGTAGCATATTCTCTTAAACATGCTCTATGTGTAGTAAGACGAAGCTGAACAACTACAGTTTCTTTTAAATAAGTTGCTTGGATATTTTGCTTAATTTTTACAAATTTATGTCGTATTAATCTTTTCTTTGTTTTGATTTCCATTTTGTGTTTATCAGGCTTTGTTTTGTTTTGTTTGGGGGAGAGAAAGCTAGAATATAAAGTTGGGTGGTGTGGAGGTGAGAAGGACCTGGGAGGAGTTATAGGGGGGAAAACATGAGCAAAATATATTGTATAAAAAAAAGTAACAAATCAAGTAATCCAATTTAAAAAATGGGGTACAGAGCTAAAGAGAGAATTCCCAATAGAAGAATACTGAATGGTAGAGAATCACTTAAAGAAATGTTCAGTATCCTTAGTCATCAGGAAAATGCAAATCAAAACAACCTAAAAAGGATGCAGAAATGGCTCAGTGGTTAAGAGCAATCATTGTTCTTCCTAAGGTCCTAAGTTCAATTTCCAGCACCTACATGGCAACAAACAACTTTCTGGTGCCATCTTCTGGAGTGCAGATATACACACATATGCATATTCACAAAATACATAAATAAATATTTTTAAAAGACCCTAAAGATTTCACCTTACACCCATCAGAATGGCTAACATCAAGAACTCAAGTCACAACACATGCTGGAAAGGATGTGGAGAAAGGGGAACCCTCCTGCATTGCTGGTGGGAATGTAAACTTATCCAACCACTTTGGAAAACAATCTGGTGCTTTCTCAGACAAATAAGAATAGTGCTACCAGAAGTCCAGCTATACCACTCCTAGGCATATATCCAAAAGGTGCTCAAATATACAACAAAGACATTTGCTCAACCATGTTCATAGCAGCTTTATTCATAATAGACAGAATCTGGAAACAACCCAAATGTCCCTCAACTGAGGAATGGATACAGAAATTGTGGTACATTTACACAATGGAATACTACTCAGAAATTAAAAACAAGAAAATCATGAAATTTGCAGGCAAAAGGTGGGAACTAGAAAATATTATCCTAGAAGCAGAGAGACACACATGGTATATACTTATTTATAAGTGGATATTAAACATATAATATAGAATAAACATACTAAGATATGTACACTTAAAGAAGATAAGCATGAAGGAGGACCCAGGGTAAGATGACCAATCCTCATTTGGAAAGGCAAACTGGATGGTCATCAGAAGAGGGAGAAAACAGGGTACAGCTCAGGCACCTACCACAGAGGGCCTGTGACAAACTCTACCCAGGAGGGTATCAAAGCAGATGCTGAGACTCATAGCCAATCTTTGGGCAGAATGCAGGGAATCTTATGAAAAAACGGGTAGATGAAAGACCTGGAGGGAACAGGAGCTGCACAAGGAGAGCAACAGAAACAAAATATCTGGGTCCAGGGGTCTTTTCTGAGACCGATACTTCAACCAAGGACCATGCATGGAGATAACCTAGAACTCCTGCATAGATGTAGCCCTTGGCAGGCCGCTATCCAAGTTGGCTCCTTAGTAATGGGAACAGAGGATGTCTTTAACATGAACTCAGTGGCTGGCTCTTTTATCACCCCCCCCCCCTGAGGAGGGAGCAGCCTTAACAGGCCACAGAGGGAGACAATGCACCTAGTCCTAATGAGACCTGATAGACTAGGGTTAGATGGAATGGGAGGAGGACCTCCCCTATCAGTGGACTGGGGGAGGGACAAAGGAAGAGAAGAGGAAGCTAGGTTGGGATTGAGAGGGGACGAGGGATACAAAGTGAATAATTTGTAATTAATAAAAATAAATTAATAAAAAGGATGCATTTCATAGTCACACTGACTTTTTAGGGCTTTTTTAACATGTCGAAAGATTCTATTTATCAAAGAATATAACACAGAATCTTTTTAAGTTTTAATACTACACAAATGACTTTGGATTATATGCATGGCTAAATCTCAAGAAATAGATTGATCTTCTCTAATAACCTTTACATTTCCTTTTCCTTATTTTTTGTGAAGTTAAAGAATATACTTCATGTTACTTAAATGGAGTCATTTCTGGCTTTTAACAAATTAAAGAATTGATCTAATTTTTCTTTATTAGTTGCTATGCCTTGTTCTCAAAAATATTTGTAGGTTGAGAAACTTTTCCATTAATGTAACAGTTGACATAAGCATTAAAAGCAATTTTAATGAATATTCTCTTCATTATTAATGTGATTATAAAAGTGATCATTTCACTTACAATTCATCTGGTCTTAAAAAATTGATAAAGAATTTTATACATTATTTTTGGGTTACTGAAGCCCAAACTAGGACAATGTGCCACCAGTAAATTGTGGTCTTGGAAGAAAGCAGGAAGAGATCGTGTGTATGTATGTGAATCTTTGTGTGTTCCTGTTGTTGGGTACATGTGTGTATGTGGTGGCAAAAGATCACTGTTGTCTATTTTCCTTAATGCCTCTCTACCTTATTTTTGAGACACAGACTCTCAATGAACCTAGACTTCATCACTTCTGTTAGACTGGCTAGCCAGTAAGCCCCATTCCCCATTGGTGATATTGTAGGCATACACTATCATGCTTGGTTTTTACATGGATGCATTGTCTAGAACTCAGATATTCATGACTGTGCAGCAACTTTGCCAATGGAGTCATCTCACCAGCCACCAGGGGAATCTCTAATGCATTATTCAGCCTTAGAACTTTAGACCCTTTGTCTTACATAGTAACATTCCAACTTATTTTAGAGGAAAAAAAATGGCAGACAAAGAAGAAGAAGGTGTATGGATATCTGTTGACCTTGATTTTGTTTAAACAAACCTATTTTATTTAGGGTCATTAAATGCTTCTACCTCCCTTCCAACCCCTCAATACTGGATAAGACAGAAAGAAGGTTAATGGGGACAGGAATGGAGTTCTCTCTGCTACTTCCTGTTGGGGAGGGTTGTAGGATTTGTTTGGGGGCAATATCAGCATCAGTCTTCCAGAAATCCAGAAGTCAAGGTAGTCAGCAAATCAGCAAGTAGCAAATGTGCAGCAGTATAAACTAGCAGCAAGCAATCCCCCAAGCAGCATGCTTTCTTCCTCTGGGATGTCATTATTTATACCCCTCAAAGTCCTCAGAATTCAACTAATTCTACCTGGCAAAGACCACGCCCTGAATGAGACACTTACCAGGTGTGGACAAACTAAAATACCCAACTTGTAATTTTAACTAAAAACTGTTAACACATAATAAACCAAAACATTCACAACAGGTATCTTTTTTCTATTTGTGTCGAAGTACAGAGCTCAATAGAATTCTGAGGGACATTTGAACCTTTGTATGAGAGGTAGTCTCATAGAAAGATGAGATTCTTTCATTTATTTTAGGATGCTAAGGAAATGGCAATTCCATAGATATCTTGCATAGTCTTGTTGAGTGCAACTTCTGCATCAACAAGTGTGTCCATCTTGCTCTTGGCTTGCCTGCCAGGATGGAGTAGTTCACTCCCTCATTGTTGGTGTGCACAAAACAGACTGGCACTAGAGTCTGTTGTTCTTTGCTGTAAATAAAGATTTAAAATATTCAAGTGGTATAGATTGTCTTTCTTGTACTAAGAAGTCCATGATTTGATTTTTAACTGTTCTTACCTAGGAATTTATGCCTTAGGTTATTTATTAATAAGATTTTTCTACTTTATATGCTCTCTTCTCTCTGCCCCTTTATCCTCTCTCTTCTGTCTCCTTTTCTCTCTCTAACACTGTCTTGTTATTTTAGTCCTGGCTGACTACTCACTATGAAACACAACCTGCCCATAAATTTATGGCAATCTTCCTTACTCACTCTCCCAGTACTGGGATTTATAAGAATATACCACTGCACCTAGCTTATACTAATGTTTTCTGATCATTGATTTTGGTGATGTTCAAAACAAAAGCAGTAACATAATCATTCATTCCCAATAGTTTGAGTACTTATATTGAAATTAAGGTTTAACAAGCATTTTTTAAGTGCTTCTCATTTTCTACAATCAACTCTGGCCACCTCTGAGCTCTCAGAACTAGAAGGGCAAGGACATAGCAGAAGAAAAGTCAGTGATCACTTGAGGAACTGTAGCAGCAAAGATGGCACTGGTTTATGGTCTTACCATTTAACCTTGATAGACTTCACAGTTTTATATTTTTCACCCCTACCCCCTCATAGAGTTTGAGGATGGTTTAAGAATAGATCTTTCCAGGTCTTACTAACTCCCCCTTCTTTCATATGATTCCCTGCCCTCTGCCGAAGGTATCTGCTTTGATACACTGCTAGGTAGAGTCTTTCAGAGGCCCTCTGTGGTAGGCTGCTGTCCTGTTACTTATTTTCTCCTACATCCAATGTCCATCCCATTGTCTTTCTAAGTGAAGATTGATCATCTTACCCAGAGTCTTCCTTCTTGTTTATTTTCTTTAGGTGTATAGATTTCAGTAAGACCTGGAGAGGACAGGAACTCCATAAGGACCCAATATATCAGGGCACAAGGGTCTTTTATGAGACTGTTTCTCCAACCAAGGACCATGTATAGATATAACCTATAACCCCTGCTCGGATATAGCCCATGGTAGCTCAGTATCCAAGTAGGTACCCTAGTAAGGGGAACAGGGACTATTTCTGACATGAACTTAATGGCTGGCTCTTTGATACACCCCCCCGCAAGGGAGGAACAGCCTTGCTAGGCCACAGAAGAGGACATTGCAATCAGTCCTGAAGAGACCTGATAAGCTAGGGTTAGATGGAAGGGGAGGAGCTCCTCCCCTATCAGTGGACTTGGAAAGGGGCAGGGAGGAGATGAGGGAGGGAGGGGTTGGGAGGGAATGAGGGAGGGCGCTACAGCTGGGATACAAAGTACATAACCTGTGATTAATATAATAAATAAATAAATAAATAAATAAATAAATAAATAAATAAATAAAGGGAAAAAAAGAATAGATCTTGAGCTCTGACATTGTATAGTTCACTAATTGTTTAATCTAGATACTAACTACTAAAAAAGATGGATTTCCTTTTATTTTAAGGATGGTAGCATATTTTTCAAAGTTCTTCCTTTATAGGGGCTCTAGTCTAAAGCCGTGGCCTAATTTTGTCTTACTAGTCTGAAATTCTTTGGCATGAAACATTTCTTCAAAATTATTTAAACTTCAGATTTCCTAAAGTCTGGATCCATCTGTAAGTATCAGTTCATTAGTAAGTAGACTCCATGTCTATACACAGAATCTCTTCAATTTGTTAAGATTCTAGTTAGTTGTGGATAGGCACTCAATTGTACACATTCAACATATGTGTACATGTCATTTGGAATTAGAGAAATCAGTGTACTTGAAAGACATAAGTGTTTTAGTGTCTACCCAAATACCAGTTATAGAATACATTAGGTGAGTTGCTTTGTATAAAAGTGTGTTCTTTTTCATTTGCTCAACATTTCTCAATACCTGAAGTAGCACTGTTGATGAAGTAATGAAAAACCAATGAAGGCAAGCTTCTCTTTTACATATAATTCTATGGCTTTGTGAGCCTGTGTGAGCCACCCAGGAAGATGGGAGTTAAAGCTGAGTCTTGAGCCAGGGTTTCCAAAACTAATCTAATATGATGTTATCAAAGTCATGGTTAATGTAGTGGGAACAGTTCTCCGTTTTTATACACTAGATGGCACTGTGGGTGCAGAGGAAAGCTCTAAATTGATTCTTTTGTTAAATTTGTTGCAAAAAATTAGGTAATTGAGAAAAAACACCATGTTTTTAAGATTTGTAACGAAGGGTGGAGAATATATTCTTAATGACTTTGTAATTAAGAATCAGAATTTTCTGTAAGTGCACTCAGATTAATGTACAGTGTAATCTTTTGTTTAGCGCGCTCACATTGGTGTGTAGAGTTATATGCATATGCCTTCTGTTGCTCAGGCCCTGCTTTTCTGTTACATAAAGCTTCCTTGCCATTTCAGTGGTTCTTGCAAGGAACAAAAGTGTATTTTTGTGTAATGGGGAGCAAGGACAATGTCTACTGCAGTTCAATTTTTAAAGTTTGAGCTTTTCTCTTATTTCCAAGATGTGACTTTAATCACAAAATGAGCATTAGGAGATGATCACAAGACTCTGTAAGGACACTAGTTATCCATTTTCACTAAGCCACTATTTGATTGAAGCTCTTTTGTCACCCTGTCTGCTGTGAACAATTTCTGTTAAGATGGAACAATACTCTTCTGGGGATTGTGCCTCAGAAAATCTCACACAAAGGGCACTAGGAAATCTAAGAAAAGTTGAAAGCTGAGAATGTTTTCAAATTAGAATTAGAAATGGCTTAACACTCTGCATTTTGATGAATTAAACGATGTACTTCAATGGTAGAACTGACTGCTTTAGATGTCAAATTGTTTTTTTTTTTATTGATTATAGTTTATTCACTTTGTATGCCCCCTGTAACTCTGTCCCTCCTCACCTCCCAATCCCACTTTCCCTTCCCCTTCTCCACCCATGTCCCTCTCCAAGTCCACTGATGGGGAAGGTCCTCCTCCCCTTCGATCTGATCCTAGTCTATCAGGTCTCATCAGGACCAGCTGCATTGTCTTCCTCTTTGGCCTGGTAATGCTGCTTCCCCCCCCCCCCCAGGGGACAGGGATAAAAGAGCAAGCCAATCAGTTCATGTCAGAGACAGGACCTGTTTCCATTACTATTGAACCCACTTGAACAACTGAGTTGCCATGGGCTACATCTATGCAGGGGTTCTAGGTTATCTCCATGAATGGTCCTTGGTTGGAATATAAGTCTCAGAAAAGACCCCTGTGCCTAGACTTTTTTGGTTCTGTTGCTCTCCTTGTGGAGCTTCTGTTCTCTCCAGGTCTTATTATCTCCCCCTTCTTTCATAAGATTCCCTGCACTCTGCCCAAAGTTTGGATATAAGAGGCATATTTTTTTAATGGTGGTGTGTACCAAAATTTGGGTTTTTTTCTTCTATTATAAGTTTGACCATGGAAAAGGAAATAATTACAACTGTAGAAGTCTCTTTATTCACCACAGAAACACCTATCAATCTTGGGGTACACATAGAAAGGGGTCTCTGTGTTTTACTTTTGTCTTGGGCAATGTTCTAGAATTTTTGCCGTTTGTGGTAGGTCAAAAACAGTGACTTATGTTATTTGTGCTAAAAAGCTTCTTTTATATTACACAGTCCCATAAATGATTACCCAAGAGCTTCTATTCTAGAGATATTATAAGTGTGCCACAATTTCTCCATTCTTACCCATAGTAAGTAAAAAACAAATTCAACAGTATTGACCCCATCACAGTTTCTTTGAGTGAAGGAAAATTGGGTATCCTTAACTGTTTGGGTTTTTCCTTCATTACAACTACCATTGCAGTTTTTTCTTGAGCAATAAGTAACCTGGAACAGTAGCTGGTGACAGGAAGAGGATTTTATTTTTCTGATTTTTTTTTTAGTAGACAGCAAAGTACAGTGTCTTAGAGTTGAACTGGAGGCTAGGAAGAGGTCTTAAAAGTGGATCAAAGAAGGCAGAGCTGGCTAATGGGTAAAGTTAAAGGAGAAACAGTCAGAATTCAGTCCTATTTGGAAAATAGTTTTTATTTATGAGTGTTAACTAAAGATAGGAGCAGAGCAAATTACCGATTAAATTATGGACTTGATGGTACAAAGTTGCAAGTCTGAATTTTTATATGATAGGAAAACCAAGGAAAGAGCAAAATAATATTCAGAAATGTGGAACTGAGGACAAAAAAGAAATGTTTACTTATTTGACAAAGATTTCTGTTTTTTTTCTCTTTTGAACCAATGACTATTAAGTGAACTCTGTGGTTTTTATAAATATGATTGAAACCAGCTCTTATAGGATTTTACCCTGTTTTGTTTGAAAGAGTTTAAAATAGTCTACAAAATCTCCCTGTTCATCTTGAAATAACAACACACCATTCAAAACAGCCATAATCAGGGCAAAAAAATGATGTTTTGTTTGCCTTTGTTTTGTTATAGATAACTTTACGCCCATTCCGCGCAAGCCTCCTCCTCTTCCAAAAATAGAAAGGAAATATCCACCTTACAACGGCTTTGGGTCTGAAGAGGATTCTTTCCGTTCCTGTGTAGGCCTCAAGCCCACACCTCATCGGAAGAACTTCAGAAAACTCATGGAACTAGACAGGTGCCTAAGGGGAACATCATTATAGTCCTATCTTTTTCGAAGGATAGGACTTTATGTTTGGAATTTATGACATAGCCCTCTTTTTGTAAGAGCTGTTACTCAGCTCATCTGATTTTGAGCCCAGGGACAAGTTTCTATAGTTTTAAAGAGGTTGATGAATACATAGGTATTTCCAGCTTCTTCCTTGAGTGCTATTTTCATGAGTTATTTGGAGAACTCTAAAATCATTTCGTCCCTGCCTGTTGTCTTTCCATTTCTATTTGTCTGTCTGTCTTGAGGAGATAATGCAGAGGGGGAATCAGCAGATTTCAAGGATGAGAGAGTACATTTGGATTAATGAACCATACTGCCTTCATCAGAGCCAGTCAGATAATGCTGTTATAGTGTGAAATCTATATGGATAGAATTAAACACATGTGCAACTGTGCTCTAATAAAACATTTAATGGACATTTGAATGTCATAAAACTTTTACATATTGCAATATATTATTCTTTTGATATTTTTCTTTCCAATCATGTAAAAGTTTACAAACCACTCTTAGCTGAAAGGCACAAACAGGTGGCCAGCTGGATCTCTCTCACAGACTTTAGGGTTTGCTAACCTCTGCTATAGAAACTTCAATGGTTTTTAAGTGTCTTTAAACTTAAAATTTTAGAAAATTCATGTTGTTTGTCTTGGGAGGTCTGGTCTGAGTTCAGTAGGAATAGACCACTTATATTGTTGAATGTAATTTCAAAAGATAGATTTTCAACTATTCCTAATGTACATGAGACACAATTTGTTTCTGAGGTTTACACGTAGAATGTGAGCATTGGCTATGGCTACTTTTTGGTTTTTCAGGATGAGTAGGCCTTGAATAAAAAAAAGTCTGGGAAAATTCTGGGGAATGTTGCAAATGATTGAACAGGATGTTAGCTAAAATCTGTGACTCAGAGTGAGGGAGATTATGGGTTGAGAGATGCTAGGACAAAATGATAAAGGGAGCATGTCTTAAGACTTGAAGAAGAACAAAAAGCATCCTGAATTTGGTGAAATTGAATGAGGTTAGATGCTGTTGTCAAAATTTGAAGGACAAAATGTTATGGTTTAAATGTGGGAAGGTATGCCTTGCTGTGACATGATGTCACTGGTCTTTCAAAAAATAACTGTTTTTTTTTTTTCAAACACTCTGCTTCTCAAAGTGTGATCCGCATACTTGCTGGAGTGCTAATTCTTGTGCTTCCTTCTGAATGGACCTAGAAAGAAATGTTGAAGTGAGGTCCACCAATCTCTTTTCACAGGCACCATGGGCGATCCTAAGGCACATCAGTGTTTGAGAATCAACTGACTTTTACATGTAAGAGGGACATCAACATGTCTTGTTCTCTTGTTGCTAGCAGTATTCTGGTTAGGTTCCAGGGTAGACTTTGATGGACTCTTTCTCAGTAACTGCTGTTTTTAAGGGCAGCCACCTGGAGGATGTGGGCAAGAAGAATGTTCCTATTGTAAACGGACAAGGAAGTTTTCTTATAACTAAATAATGTGAAATATTATCCAGGGTGTTGCTTCTGGAACTCAGAGAAAAAAAAAATAGTTCTTTGTGGGCAGTTGACTTAGTTTCTCTGTCTGCCTTGTAAAGTTGCCCCCAGGACTCTGACTACAGGTAGAATGTAAGCCATACGGTTGTGGTTACAGGGTGGGGATATAGGCACAAATGCCTTTAATTTCATTTCTTTCTGCCCACTGCTTGTTTTGTGTCAGGAATATACTTCCTTCAAGCTCCTCCCACACAGTGACCTTGTTTCCATGGTAACTAGCAGAAACTGGCTGCACAGGACTGAAGTACTTTGTTCTGTGTGTTCCCACAATACTCTGCTGCATATACTTGTAATAATATATTTGTGATAACAAGCAGTTAGTAGTTCACTGTGAATTAACTGCTTTATAAAATGTGGTTTCGTATTATCATTTTTTACAGTTGTCAATTTATTACTTTCTTTGTAGAAAGAATTTTTAATTTATGTATTTACTTTATATCCTGATCATAGTGTCTTTCCTCCTCTCCTCCTGGCCCCTGACTCCCACCTTCACCCTAACCGCCCTCCACTTATCTTCAGAAAAGAGGAGCTTCCCACCTCCAGCCCACCCCAGCACATCAAGTTGAATCAGAACTGAGCTCTTCCTCATTCACTATGGCCAGGCAAGGCAGCCTGGCTAGAGCAAAGTGATTTAAAGGATGCAAGAGATTCCATGTCATGGACAGCACACACTCAGCTTACTAAGGAACCCACGTGAAGATCAAACTGCCCTTTGGTTACATATGTGTAGAAAGCCCAGGTTCAGTCCATCTATGTTCTTTGGTTAGTGCTTCTGTCTCTGTAAGATGCCATGGGTCTAGGTTAGTTGGCTCTGTTGGTCTTCTTGCAAAATTCTTATCCCCTCTGGGTCCTTCTATCCTTCCCCTCCCACTCTTCCACAGGACTCCCCAAGTCCCAGCAGATGCTTGGCTGTGAGTCTCAGCATCTGATTCAATCAGCTGCTAGGGGTGCCTTTCAGAGGCTCCCATTTGTAAAGATAACAGCATTTCAATAATGGCATCAGGGGTTGGCTCTTTCCCATGAAGTGGGTGTCAGGTTGGGGCTGGCATTGGTCATTCCTTCAGTCCCTACTCTGTTTATCTCTGCACATCTTATAGGTAGGGTAAATTTTGGTTCGGAAGTTTTGCTGGTAGATTTGCGCTCCCTTCCCACCGCTATAGGCCCTTCCTAGCTTAAGTCTCATTTACCCCATTGCTAGGAGGCTCAGCTACAGACATCCCCATATCCTCCCTATAGCCTACCCTGTCATCGGCTTGTCTCAGTGATGCCCCCTCCTTCAGTTTTCCTTCCCCGCCCCCCCGCCCTCAAGCCTCCTCTCCCCACTCTCCCCACATCTGTTCCCCCACCTTATTTCCCTCCCCACACCCTCTCAAGCTCCTCCTATACTTCCTCTTCCACTGTTTATTCTATTTCACCATCTGAGTCAGATTTAAGGAGGGTCTACCTTGTTCCATCCTTGTTACTTAGCTTCTTTGGGTCCATATTTATTAGTATAGTTATCCTGTAATATATGGTTAATATCTGCTTATAAGTGAGTATATACCATCTGTGTCTTTCTGATATGGGCTACCTTGCTAAGAATGATCCTTTCTAGTTCCATCATTTGCCTGCAAATTTCAAGATTTTTTTTGTTTTTAATAGTTGAGTAGTATTCCATTGTGTAAACGTACCATATTTTCTTTATCCATTCTTCAGTTGAGGGACATCTAGTTTGCTTCCAATTTCTGACTATTATGAGTAAAACCACTATGAACATAGTTGAGCAAATACCCTTGCAGTATGCTGGATCTTCTTTTGGATATATGCCCAGAAGTGGTATAGCTGGGTACAATGCTCTTTTTTAAAACTCTACTTTATTTGGGGTATTTAGGCCTCAACCTACTTTCTGACCTCCCAACCAGAGGTAGGAGAGAGAAGGTTAGTGGGAAGAGAGGGCCCAGACCCCTGTACTTCTCCCAGCTGTTTAGGGTCAATGGATTTTTTAAGGGCTATACCAATCTCCATCAACAGCAAATGCAGCGAACAGTCTCCTCAGTCACTCTGCCCTAAAGAGTTTCTCTCTTTCTGTCTGCTCCAAACTGCAACACCATCAGTCTCTCTGGTCTCTTAAAACTGTTATACACTACAGGCCAACACCACATGCCATACCACCTTTTTCTGGGCTCTCAAATTTATATCTTCAGAGCCCTAGACCATTCCCCTCTCCGTGCTGCCCATGGAAGGCTATTGCCAGCTAGCAAAGATTGTGTGCACTTAACAGCTGTGGAAATAATATAGCCCAACTAAAATCCCATGATTGGGATTAAAATATATATATTTACATGACATGACTGAGTTTACAAAGAAACCAAAGCTTCCATTACAGGTAGGTCTTGAGGTAGTACTATTTCTAATTTTCTAAGAAAGTACCAGATTGATTTTCAAAGTGGTTGTACAAGGTTACATTCCTACCAGCAATGGAGGAGGGTTCCCTTTTCTCCACAACCTCTCCAGCATGTACTGTCACTTGAGTTTTTGATCTTAGCCATTCTGACAGTTATAAGATGGAAACTCATAGTCATTTTAATTTGAATTTCCCTGATGATTAATGATGTTGAGCATTTCTTTAAGTGTTTTTCTGCCATTCAAGATTCCTCTGTTGAGAATTCCATTTATCTGTGTACCCCATTTCTTAGATGGATTGTTTGGTTTGTTGGTGTTTAATTTCTTTAGCTCTTTATATATTTTAGATATTAGGATTAGAGAAAATATTTTCCTAATCTATAGGGTACTGTTTTGTTTTGTTGACAGTATCCTTTGGTTTACAGAGCTTTTCAGTTTCATGAGGTCCCATTTATTGATTTTTGGTCTTAGAGTCTGAGGAGTTGGTTTTCTGTTCAGGAAATTGTCTCCTGTGCCAATGAGTTCAAGGGTGATTCCCACTTTCTCTTCTAATAGATTTAGTGTTTCTGGTTTTATGTTGAGGTCTTTGATCCACTTAGATTTGAGTTTTGTGCAGGGTGATAAATACGGATCTATTTGCATCTTCTACATGTAGACATCCAGTTGGATGTTAAAGATGCTTTCTTTTTTCCATTGTATGATTTTGGATTCTTTGTCAAAAATCAAGTGTCCATAGGTGTATGAGTTCATTTCTAGGTCTTCAATTTAATTCCATTGATCAATCATTCTATTTCTATGCCAATACCATGCAGTTTTATTACTATTAGTTTTATTACTATAGTACAACTTGAAATCAGGCATGGAGATGCCTCCAGCAGATCTTTTATAGGATTGTTTTTTGCTATTCTGAGTTTTTGTTTGTTTGTTTTTCCATATGAATTTGAGAATTGTTCTTTCAAGATCAGAGAATTTTTTGGTATTTTGATGGGAATTGCGTTGAATCTGTAGATGGTTTTGAGTAAGATGACCATTTTTACTATGTTAAACCTAGCAGTCCATGAGCATGGGAGATCTTTCCATCTTCTAATATATTCTTCAATTTCTACTTTCAGAGACTTGAAGTTTTGTCATACAGGTCTTTCACTTGCTTGGTTAGAGTTACACCAAGATACTTTATATTATTTGTGGCTATTGTAAAGGGTATTGTTTCCCTAATTTCTTTCTTAGCCCAATTTTTGTTTGTATATAGGAGGGCTGCTGATTTATTTATTTATTTATTTGTTTGTTTATTTATTTATTTATTTTTGAGTTAATTTTGTATCCAGCTACTTTGCTGAAGGTATTTATGAGCTGTAGAAGTTCTGTGGTAAAATTTTGGGGGTCACTTATATATACTATCATATCACCTGTGAATTGGCATATTTTAACTTCTTCCTTTCTAATTTGTATCACTTTGATTTCCTTTAGTTGCCTTATTTCTCTAGCTAGAACTTTAAATATTATGTTGCATTGATAAGGAGAGGGTGGACAGCCTTGTCTTGTCCCTAATTTTAGTGGAATTGCTTTAAGTTTCTCTACATTTAATTTGATATTAGCTATTGGGTTGCTGTTTACTGCCATTATTGTGTTTAGGTATGCATCTTGTGTCCCTGATCTCAACAAGATTTTAACATGAAGGCATTTTGTCAAAGGCTTTTTCAGCATCAAATACAATGAGCATGTTGTTTTACTTTCAATTTGTTTATATGGTGGATGACATTAATGGATTTTCATATATTGAACCATCTCTGCATTCCTGGAATGATTTTTTTGATGATTCTTGGATTTGGCTTGAAAATATTTTATTGAGCATTTTTGCATCAATGTTCATAAGGGAGATTGGTTTGAAATTCTCTTTGTTTGTTGAGTAATTGTGTGGTTTAGGTATCAGGGTGACTATGGCTTCAGAGGATGAGTTTGGCAATTTTCCTACTGTTCCTGTTTTGTGGAATAGTTTTAAGAGTCTTGGTGTTAGAATTCTGCACTAAAACCATCTGGGTTTTTTTGGTTGGGAGACTTTTAACGACTTCTCTTTTCTTAGGGTTTATAAGTGTATTTAAATTGTTTACCTGATTTTTATTTAATTTTGCTAAGTGATATTTATCAAAAAAATCCATCCATTTCATTTAAATTTTCCATTTTTGTGGAGTACAGGCCTTTGAAGTAAAGCTTAATTAAGATTCTTTGGATTTCCTCAGTGACTGTTGTCATGTCCTCCTTTTCATTTCTGATTTTGGTAATTTGCATATTATCTCTCTGCCTTTTAATTTGGCTAAGGGCTTGTCTATCTTGTTGATTTTCTCAAAGAACCAGCTCTTGATTTGTTAATTCATTGTATTGTTCTCTTTGTTTCTAATATATTGATTTTATCTTTAAGTTCGATAATTTCCTGCTGTCTAATCCTCTTAGGTGTGTTTGCTTCATTTTTTCTAGGGCCTCCAGGTATGCTGTTAAGTTGTTTGTATGAGATGTCTCCAATTTATTTGTGAAGGCACTTAGTGCTATGAACTTTCCTCTTAGCATTACTTTCATTGTGTCCCATGAGTTTGGGTATGTTGTACCTTCATTTTCATTGAATTCAAGAACAGCTATCAGGTTTTTTTTTTTAATTTATTCACTGGTCATTGAGTGGACAGTTGTTCAGTTTCCATGATTTTGTAGACTCTTGTTTTTTCTGTTGTTTCTGAAGTCCAGCTTTAAGGTATGATAGTCTGATATACAGGGATGTTATTTCTATTTTTTATATCTGTTGAGGCTTGCTTTGTGACCTACTATATGGTTGATCTTGGAGAAGGTTCTGTGTGGTTTTCTAGCCTGGAAAAAATAAAGGTAATACCTATTTTTGTTGCTGATCTGTGTTTCTTGTATGTAACAGAATGATGGATCATGTTTTTTTGTGTCCATTCTCTGAGCATATGTCTTTTTTTGGGAAATTGACTCCATCAATCTTGAGAGATATTAATAACCAATGATTGTTATTTCTTGTTATTTTAATGGTGGTGGTGGTAGTGTGTGTGAGCATGTGTATGTGTGTGTACATGTGAGCTGGTGACACCCTTCTTTTGGTTTTGCTGCTGTGTTTTCTTGGGTTGGAGTTTTCCTTCTAGTATCTTCTGTAGGAAAGGATTTGTGGAAAGATATTGTTTAAATTTTAGTTTTGTCATGGAATACCTTGTATTCTCCATCTATGGTGGTTCAAAGTTTTGCTGGATATAGTAGATTTTACTGTCATCTGTGATCTCTTAGAGACTCCAGGACATCTGTCCAGGCCCTTCTGGCTTTTAAAGTTTCTATTGAGAAGTCTGATGTAATTAAAATTGGTCTTCCTTTCTTTGTTACCTGGCCTTTTTTTTTCTTGTGGCTTTTAATACTTTTTCTTTGTTCTGTACATTTAGTGTTTTGATTATAATGTGACAGGAGAATTTTCTTTTTTGGTCCTATCTATTTGGTGTTCTGTAGACTTCTTGTGCATTTATAGACATCTCTTTTAGTAGGGTAGGGAGATTTTCTTCTATTGTTTTGTTGAAAATATTTTTTGGGCCTGTGAGGTGAGAATCTTCTCCTTCATTTATTTCTATTATTCTTAGGTTTAGTCTTTTCATAGTGTCCCAAATTTCCTGGATGTTTTGTCTTAAAATGTTTTATAATTAATTTATTTCTTTTATTAATTAGTTTATTCACTTTGTAACCCAGCTGTAGCACCCTCCCTCTTTCCCTCACAATCCCACCCTCCCTCCCTCATCTCCTTCCATGCCCCTCTCTAAGTCCCCTGACAGGGGAGGTACTCCTCCCCTTCCTTCTGACCCTAGCCTATTAGGTCTCATCAGGACTGGCTGCATTGTCTTCCTCTGTGGCCTGGTAAGGCTGCTTCCCCCTCAGGGCGAGGTGATCAAAGACCCATCCACTGAGTTCATGCCTTAGAACCTTTTAGATTTAACATTTTCTTGACTGATGTATCAATTTCTTCTATTGTATCTTCAGTGCCTGAGATTCTTCTCTCTTTTATCTCTTATATTCTGTTGGTGATGCTTGCATCTGTAGTTTCTGTTTTCTTCCTAAATTTTTGATCTCCAGGATTCCTTCAGCTTGTGTTTTCTTCATTGCTTCTATTTCCGTTTTCAGGTGTTTGTGAAGTTCCATTCATTTTTTTCACTTGTTTGTATTTTCCTGTATTTCTTTAAGGGATTTATTAATTTTCTCTTTAAAGGCCACTATTGTCTTCGTAAGATTGGGTTTAAGGTCATTTTCTTGTGCTACAGGTTTGTTAAGATATCCAGGGCTTGTTGTAGTAAGATAGCTGGGTTTTGGTAGTGTCATATTTCCTGGCTCTTGTTGATTATGTTCCTTACTCTGGCCTATAGCCATATGGTTATATAGACATGCCTCTGGTAATGCAGGCAAAGTTGTGGGCCAGCAAATTGGATGCAAGGGAGCAGGTGCAGTTTACAGCTGTTGGGAGTGTTTTCAGTGGGACTGCTAGGCAATGGATCAAGGGGAGGGATCTCACTTGGTAGTCCCTGATAGCAGAAAGCCTCTGGGGAAGCAGCCAAAATGTGTGCTAGGGAATGAAGTGCACAGGGAACAGGGTGGGGCTCAAAGCTTCTGCTAGGAGTAGGGAATGTAAGGATGAAGAAGATGATATGGGCATGGACCCAGCAGTCAGGAATTGAAGGGGATAGGTAGCACCTGGTTGTCCTTGGAACCATAGGCCTCTGGGCCACTAATTCAGATTTTAATGATGAACTAAAAGAAAAGATAGCTTTCTTAACAGGAAAGTTAACGTCTGATACTTCTGCTACTCTCACCATATAGCTTCCAAAAAGGCATAATTTTAAAAACTAATATTAATCTTTCACTGCTTTCAGATCTTGGCCATCTATTGTTCCCACCAATCATCCTCCTCTCCTAGATTTTTCTACCATTACTTTAAAAAGGGATTTTTATATACTTTCCAATATGAAGACTGTGCATTTTTAGAACAGTGGTTTTCAACCTACAATGTGACAGGGGTTATTTAAGACTATTGGAAAACACAGGTGTTTATATTACAATGCATAACAGTAGGAAAATTACAGTTATGAATTTTATGAAAATAATTTTATGGTTTAGGGTCACTACATGAGGAAATGTATTAAAGGGATGCAGCATTTGAAAGATTGAGAACCAGTGTTTGTTGAGTTTTAAATGGGTTATAGTTATAGGTGAGCTTGGGGTAGGTATATGTAACTTTCTGCAAACATTTAGCGTAATCCACTATAATGTAAAAACAATGTCATAGCAGTAATGATTAATAGGACAACATTTTTTCCCCATGGTTTTTCGGGCGTGTAATGGCTACTTAAATACAAATAATACATGCATTACAATGGAGGCATGTTCATAATGTTTATGAAGGGGAAAAGTTAATGTTTTGCTTTAAAGGAGTTGAAAATTGTCCTGAGAGATGGAGTGATTGCAAGAGGAGTGTGTATATGTTGCAAGGCAGAAAAGTCCTGGACGTGAGACAGGTGTCCCAGGAATCAGTAGAGAATGTCATCTGGATTGGATCAGGCCACTGTGCTAAATGTTTGTGCCTCTACTTGACAGAATTACTATGATTGTTGACCAGCTCATGATCAGAGAACAGCTGATTAACTCACCTACTTTGAACATGCATTTATGACCCTTTCTGTTGTGTACATATTCATGAGGGTGCATGTGTGTGCATGTGTGTGCATGTGCACATGGAGGCCAGATCGACCTTGGTATTTTCCAGGGGCCACCTAACTTGTTTTTTAAAGACAGGATCTCTCATTGTACTAAGTATTAGGCTTGATTGGTTGTCCAGTATGCTCCAGAATTCAGCCTGTCTCTCTTCCAATTCTGGGATCTATAGAGTGTGCCATCAGGCTTTGTTTTCATATTATTTCCGGGACATATAAAGAGCAAGAAAGATTTTAATCTACTGAGAAAAATGCGGCAGTGTTTAGATTTAGAACCTTCGTAAGAAGATGTTTAGACTGTTTAGAGAAGCATAAGCTTCTATATTAAAGCCATAGTACACCTTAATTTTTATTTTTATGTGTTATAGAGGATTACTTGCATACTTGTATAATGCTATGTTTTATGTCTCTTCTATTTAGCTATGGAAACATAAGCAATATACTCCGGTATTTTGCAAAACTAATCACAGACAAATGTGCTGATATGGACAGGATGTTTGTTATTGCATTTTATCTTGGCGATGACACGCTTTCAGTGTTTGAACCTATAGAGAGGAATTCAGGTAAGAGACTTATCTTACTCAGCATTTTCCTCAGAACAGATAGCTGCTTTTTCTTTTCGAAAATTAGGGAGTAGGACGTGATTTGATAGCCTAAAAGATCCATGATGATAATTATATAGCAAAAAATTTCTTCTTACGAAAAAGTCTTAAGCATGAAGCCAAACATATAAAATGATAAAGAACAGCTGTTGTTGGTTACTGGGGGAAATCCCTTTGCCACTTTTTCGGAGGCATTTCTACAGAACCAATGGGCTTCAAAGTCATGGTTTGACTGCCACTGTTCACTCACAGCTAATGACCCAAATGAGTGTTCCACTGTCCAGCTTAGAAAATCTTTGCCTGAGTAAGTAAAGAATGAAAAACATACAAATTTAATCTTCAGAATCCATCTTTTGGTGATACTTCTGTTTGTTTGGCTATTGCCAAAGGTCCTGCCCCCAGGCCTGTGGAATGTTTTCCAATGTGTTGATCCCAAGGCTATTGCAGAGGACAGCCATTGACTTGCAAATTATGGAAATGCAGAGCTCTGTTTTTTGTTTCAACGTGTTTACAACTTCTATCTGTACTGAAGACTCAGAGAAGAATAACCAGCTCAACTGGCTCTTTGAAAAAAACAAAAAAAGTAAAAACGTTGGTTTGTTACATTTGCCAGTTTACGTGTTGTGAATGTCTGATCAAGGCAAGTTTCAAGAAAACAGCAAGTTAAAAAACAACCTGGCATGCAAAAGTCTGAAAATACAACAACCAGGTCATAAACTCAAGCTGCTATTAGTAAAAATAATTATGAGTAATAAATAATTTGGACAACTAAGTCAGGCCCTAGTGTAATTTGAATGATAGTAAAATCTTAAAATATAAAACTGAATAAGGAAGAGCATTATGCCATGCTCTGAATGGCCAACAAATATTAATTCTGTACATTTACAAAGTAATTATGGGGCCAAGAAAATTGCATCATTTGTAAAATAGTCCAATGGCTTACAAAATAATGATCGTCACTGAGGACTTAATATTGTCCTTGAGTTTCATAGCAGGACAGGTCCCCCTAAAGTACGAAAATTCAGAGATAGGGTTTATGTGGAAGATATTTATTTAACCAACAAACAAAAAATGTGGAGGGAAGCAGAGGAAGCCCAGAGAACCATCAGGCTGCAGTGAGTTTTCTCTGTCTCTCTCTCTGTCTCTCTGTCTCTGCCTCTCTCTCTTTCTCTCTGTCTCTCTCTCTTTTCCTCTTTCTCCTTCCCTTTGTCCCTCCTTCTCTCCATCTTCCATCTTCCCACCCCATCCCTCAATATCCTCTCCCCTTGTCCCTTTTTCCATAGTCTCACTGTATAGCTCAGGTAGATATTAAAACTCATTATCCCCCTGCTTCAAACTCCTGAGTGTGTAATAAATACCACATCTGGTTGCAGTAGTTTCTAACTCCTATGAAGAACAGAGAAAAATGGGAAAGTGGTAAGTCTTAGACCTTAGTGTACTTTTAAGAAATTTGTGGTAGACCTATCCAAAGCTGCCAATAGGAAGAATCCTACAGGAATGGACCAGTCTTAGCGTCCTTACCTTGAACAGTCATTTGCTGGTAGCAGCCTATAGCAGCTGGGGCCTCTTTGTGGTAATGTTCTTTGTAATGATTGATCTGAGAGTACATTTTCATGACTCCCCACACATACAAATCCTGAAATTCCAGTTTACTGGTACCAACTCTAGCAGTTTGGAGAATTTAAAGAATTCAAGAGCATGCCACAAGCAAGTGACAGAACCAGGATAGAATGCAGCTCAGTTTGAATCTAAAGCCTGTGTCTTTAAACCCCTTCTCCTGTCTGGTCTTATCTGGTCCCAGTTAGTTTCATAAGCCTGTAGATTTCAGTTCCATGTCCTAAGATACTAGAATCTCCTGCTCATCTCTTTCTGTTTTCCAAGAAGTCAAGGAAAGAAAACAAACAAACCAATACCAAGTAGTTATGCCCAGAAGAGAACACACCAAATGATGAGAATTCTGGAGAAGAAGCAGTATAAGAGCATTACTGAAAGAAGCAGAGACATTATACTTTCAGAGAAGAAACTCAAAGGGAACAGCCATACTTACTTTCTAATACTTAAGTAATCTAATCCTTATTTTAGAAGTGGGGCATCTTGCCCTTAATCTAAATGCCAGTGTGAGGCAGATCTGTGGAAATAAAGCAAAGTAGGTGTTCAGTCATGGCACAGGAAAGAGGAACTTGCTGCTATCCCACAGTCCCAGTTTGCTGCAGTGCATATATAGAAGGTCCTGGTTAAATGCTATGTGGATTAGGAGGAAAGAGAGGAAACAAATGTTTGGATTAAGATAATACTTTTTTTCTTTAGCACATTGACTCAGGAAGTCCTTGTAATTTAAAAACATGTAGAGTAATAGATTGATTTCCATCCATGAATATAATGTATTTTTACAATATTCATTTTCTCTGCTATCCTCTCTTATAGCTCTTCTCTGTAATTTAATGTCTTCGTCTCTATGGTTTGTTTGGATTGACATGATGATGTCTAGTTCCTGAAAATTACATGATTCCATACTTTATAGCTGAATGAAACTCCACTGTGTTTATGTACCATATTTTTTTCATAATCCATTCATCCACTGATGAATCCCTTTGGCTGATTCCATTACTTGGTCATTGTGACAAATATGATTCTTTGTAATAAGGTGATTTTGAACCTTTTAGATCTATACCCAGGAATGTTATATAGCTAGATGATATGCAAGTTCTAATTTTGAATTTTTAAGGAATTATGATTTCTGCAGTAATTTACATTTTCTCCCGTGGTGTTTAAAAGTTACTGCAGAAAAAAAAATACCGTTTTTTTGCCCACTGTTCTATTCTTCTCTCACACAATACACAACATGGCTTTATAGATAATTTGTACAGTCTGTGTTGGAAGAGAAAATAACTAAAGGCAAGTTGTGGTTCTTTTAAGAATAAAATAGCAATTAAAAATAAGGAAATCATGAAATTTTCAGGCAAATGGTAGGGAATAGAAAAGATCATTCTGAGTGAAGTAACCCAGAAGCAGAAAGACACATATGATATATACTTACTTATAAGTGGATATTACCCATATAATATGGGATAAACATACTAAAATCTATAGTCCTAAAGAAGCTAAACAACAAGGAAGACCCTAGGGAAGATGCTTGATCCTCATTCAGAAGGGTAAACAGAATAGACATTAGAAGTAGGAAAAGACAAGGAACAGGACAGAAGATCTCTGAAAGACTCTACTTCAGTATCAAAGAAGATAATGAGACTCATAGCCAAACTTTGGGCAGAGCACTGGAATCCATGGAAAAGAGCGAGCTAGAAAGACCTGGAGTAGTCAGGAATTCCACAAGGAGAACAACAGAAACAAAATATCTGGGTCCAGGGGGTCCTGTAGGGACTGATACTCCAGCCAAGGACCATGCATGGAGAGGCCCTAGACCCCCTGTTGAAAGGAAACCCATTGGCTGCTGAGTTTCCAAGTAGGTTCCCTAGTAAAGGGTACAGGGGCTGTCTCTGATATGAACTCAGTGGTAAGCTCTTTGATCACCTCCCCCTGGGTGGGGTGCAGCCTTGCCATGCCACAGAGGAAGACAATAAAGCCAGTCCTGATCAGACCTGATAGGCTAGCATCAGATGGAAGGGACAGAGGTCCTCCCCTATCAGTGGACTTGGAGAGGGGCATGGGAGGAGATGAAGGGTGGAGTTGGGAGGGAATGAGAGAGGGAGCTACAGCTGGGATACAAAGTTAATAACCTGTAACAAATAAATATATAAATAAAATTAAATTAAAAAAAATAAAGCAGCTCTTAAACTTTCTTTTTTCTGTTTCTTTAGGAAATGCTGGTGGGATGCTCTTGAAAAGAAGTCGTGTGAAAAAGCCTGGACAGGAAGTCTTTAAAAGTGAATTTTCAGAATATATCAAGGCTGAAGAGCTGTATGTTGGAGCCACTGTGAATATCAATGGCTACCTGTTTATTCTGCTTAATGCTGATGAGTACACCTTAAAGTACATGGAGAATAATACAGACAAGGTTAGTCTTATACAGTTCGTATAATTATACACTTTTTGGAGAAGTCTTGCCTCTGCACCCTTTGCAGTGTGTTTCCCTTTCTCTATAGCCTTTTCTTCTGCATCTTGCCACCGGTTTACATTGCACATTTACACATCTGGGCATGAATAATAGACCTGTGGGACTTGGCCACAGGGCCCATCAAAGAGGCCCAGCCCTTGTCTCCTCTGTTTACATGCTTAACTCTCCACTGCCCAGCATCACAAATTATGGACACTAGCAGGAGGCAGGCCCAGGGCTGAATTAGATTTCCTGTTTATTATTATTATTTTTAAGTTTTTTAAATATTTATTTTTTGGCTGACATCAACAATGTTTTTGAAGGCACTGCAGTAACTATAGGAAAGGAAGGAAATCTGGTGGCACACACTGTGCCATCCCAGTTAATTGGCTCAGGGCAGCAAAGGAGGCTATTACTAGAAAGGACAAAAACCCTTAGGGAACTGAGGAGTTGCTGAGTATGGAAGTCCCTTTAACAGAGTCACCTGAGGTGTAAATTAGACTCTAAGGAGAAATTTGCCACAGTGACCCTGAAAGAAGTGTTTTCTTGTTGTGCTTCATTTTTGAATTAATTTTTTTTGAGACATGTCTAGCCAGATAACCCAGGCTGGCTTTGAATTCATTGTCCTTCTGCCTCTCTCTCTCCTCAGTGTTGAGATTGAAAACATGTACCACTACACCCAGCCACAGTTTCGTTGTTTAACTTAAAATGCTGCAATGAAAATGGTTAATGTTACCAAAAGTGCTATGCTGGCTATACTGTTCAGTAAAAAGACTATGGCTAAAAAGCTCAGTTTTTAAATGTATACTTGTTCGGTGTGTAAATTATATGCATTTGGACATTATTGCTTGTAATTTTGAAAAAAAGTCTGGACAATTTTTATTTTAAAGTTCATTAAATCATTATGCACTATTTATATACACACAGTACATTCTTTCTTTTATTTACATAGAAAGTGTTCCAGGTTGAGTTGCTAGGTGTCAAGACAGAGCTAGAGCCAATGTGTTCAGGAAAAGACTTCTTAAATGAAAGAAGGGGGATCAAGAAGGCATGGAGCATGGCTGTTACCTGGGAAATGAGACAGTAAAGAAGTGGTAGGTGGAAAAAATTTTAACTAGTTAGTACAGTTCAGAGAAAGTCTTTAGCAGGCAGACATGGATCCCAGAACAGTCTACTTCTCAGAGAAGTTCATAGTCATGCATAAGTGACAGCTGAAGGCTAATGGCTCACAGTGCTCTTCTCAGGGTCACTGTTGAGTGCAACATCTTCTGTAGTCACTACACCACCTCTCTATTTATAGTTTTAGAAATCCAAGTGACTCTAAACTTATGAATCTATATATACTATATGAAAGTTCTAGACTCAGGTGAGAAATGCAATGATTAAAGCTGTTAGATTTCCAGAGACTACCGGGAATGGGTTGGAAACTGAGCTCCGCACTAATAGGTTTATGTTATGTCGCATCTCTGAGCTTTAGTCTCCTTGTCTTGGAAATATAAGTAATAACAGTGCCTGTTTGATAAAGTTGTTGCAGAGGTTATATATATTATTTTGTGCAAGGGGCTTAGCCCTATAGGACTCATGGCAAACATAGTCATTGTGGCTGTTATAAACAAAGGTTCTGGTTCTGAACAAATCCTCTACCTTAACGTAAAACATATAGTTCTTGGAATTGCTTGGCATAGGATTTTTAACTTCACCCTGGTAAAAGTGATAGATTTCTAACAGAAACTGTTTAAAATTCTGGGTTTTAATCCCCTTCCAGATAGTAAGTACAGTATAATCCATCTTCTTACATGATATTGGGCATCAGCAGTAGGCTGCATATCTCAGTCATCCTTGTGATCACAAAGAGAAGCAACCCACATGCTACAGCATACCCTACTGCTAAGCTTATAAGTTAGTTGCAGTTGATATTTTCAGCTAACAGTAAGTTTATTATCATGTAACTCCCTGTAAATTGAGGATTATCTATATATATATATATTAAACCATGCATGTGTCTTTTGCTTTGTTTTGTTTGCAGTGCTAGGGACTGAACCAGGGCCTTGAACATGCTAGATGAATAATATTCCATTCAGTTATACATCCAGCCAGAACATAATATATAATTTAATGGTATAAAGGCCTCTTCTTCTTTCAGTATAATAAAGCAGGATAAGATATTACCTAGTATCAACATCTCAAGTGAAAATTGCATCATTTTAAAAAATACTCTTAACAAGGACATTGTTAGAAGATGAAGATTAATACACTATTACCAGTCTGAGTAGTCTTTTTTAAAGTGCTAATAGATCTTATCTTGGAAATAGATGAAAGGTAATGAAAAAAAAGATGGTTCCTTAGTCAGTGCTTCACTAGGTGCCACAACACCAGAATCATTTGATGCTGAAAGAGAGGGAGCTTTATACCAAAGTAGCCTCAGGGTTTTTATCCTAATATTTCATCTTCTTATTTTGATCTCTTGTCTGTAGTTATTTACAACCTTATGCTTTACTGTATTGAATAAGAAATGTTCTAAGTCAAAAAGCTAATCACAAAGTAGGTGACAGAAACAGTGGGCTGCCCAAACAATAAATATATGTGTCTGTGTAAAACTTTGACAGCCAACTTTGCTTTGATCAGTGCTTTGCCTGTTGATGAGCATTTCCAAGGGGTTCATCCTAATGATCTAGAGGAAATAAATGTACATATACCAACTTTAAATCTTTGTTCTTTCTATCAGGGTCTGTGAAAATATCGGGGCTATATCTGAGAGTTATAAGAAGGTTATATGTAAGAGTTATAAGAAGTTATAAGTTTGTTTATTAAGCTTTATTACCTGTTATCCCCTAAGTTCAATTATTTGGGATGTAGAACCTGGGTTAATGTCAGTCCTTGTCCTAAAATGTTGGTTTCTAGGTAAAGACATGTACAGCTTATTTTGGGTTCATCATATAGTCTTGCTGGTTTCCATTACCCTCCTGTGTTACAAAGAATAGGAAACTGCAGGATGCTCAGCCCTGAATGGAACATTGTACCATTTTCCTTCCTCAAGGCTTAGGGATCATGTTGGAAGAGGGACACAGAAAGATTGTAAGAGCCAGAGGCAGTGAGTGAACTGGAACCAGTGACATCTGAGCACATCAGAGCAGCTGCACACACGAGCTCACAATGGTTGTAACAACATGCATAAGACCTGTGAAAGCCCAAGGCAGTCCAGATCCCAGCATGGAAAGTGAAGTTGGACATGGAATCCTACTACTAGTCTCATAGCTCTTAACAATTGTTAGCTCCTAGAAGGAGAGTCTATTTTCTTTAATAAGAGTATAGCCTTTGGTAAGGGAACCCTACTGCAGTGGAAGGTCACACATCCAAAACCCACATGTGTAGAACAAATTGCTCTTGATGGGTTAACAACAAGAAAAAGAACACAGTTGGGTGAGTAGAGAAAGTGGGAGGACATGAAAAATGTTGAGGAAGAGGTGAATGTGATCAAATCACAGTGTATGAAATTGTCAGATTAGTAAGGATGACCATGATGGTGCTGGCAGTGGGAGTGGTGATGATGATGATGGTCTCCTGAAGTCTTATGCATATGTCTTGTTTTTACTCCTTCAAGTTTCCATATAGCGACTTTGAACTTGCCATACAAAAGCTGAAACAAGAAAAATCAAAATCAAGAGAGATTGCGCAAGTATTTTCAGCTGCTGACTCTAATCACACGAAGGTGGTACCTTACAATATATTCAGGTAAGCTATGTTCTGCTAGCAGTAGTCTGCTCAAAGAATAGAAAGAACCATCTTGTACTTAGTGCTTTCCAATCAGTTGATTACATCGTATTCTCTTAGGAATTAGGATTTCTTTGCCTTTGTACTACTTAGTATTCAAGATTTGGCTGTAATCTCCTAGCAAGTTTTAAGCAATTATTTTAGACATTTATATGTAAGAATGGAGACAAAAGTTAGTTCTTGATTATCAGAGAAAAAGTCATGTGTATATTTCAGTGTTCTTGTATTCTCACATGCATCTGCGTTCTGAAAGACAAAAGACAGGCACCAAGGACTTTATCTTAATTTCCCTTCATTTTTTGTCCTGTTATAAACAACAGTAGTGACACAAGTATCATATGAAATCATGAGCATTAATTTCTCAAAGGTAAAATTGAATTCTGGGTCTTCCCAGTAGCTGATCTAGGAAAATTCTCAAATTGTAGAAACACAGGTAAATTCAGTTTCAGGGTGTAGTACAATTGTAAGATCTCTTTGTTGGGAAACAAAGTGAACGGAACGTTTAGGAGAGTGTAAATTAAATCATGGATGGAGACAAAGGGAGTTTCCTCTTTAGGCTGAGAATTCTGGTTTCTGTAAAGAATAGTGGCTAAAAAACTATATAGTGTAGTGAGCTTGATGCAGTCAAGATGTGGGCTGGGAAATGAGGATAAGAGCCCAGATGGGAGTGACAAGGAGGACTTTCCAAATGTGTATTTACAGTTGCCTGTTGCATCTCTACCTGGTAGCCTGGAGCCCATGATGAGGCCTCACATTTTCCATGATTTCATTAGTTGTTTCAACAGAGTTCTTTTGGGTCTTCAAAGTGTTTTTTTGAGAGGAGTTGACAGGAGACATAGTTTTATTTTGAAAATTCCACTGATTTTTTACATTTAGTCATAATTTTTAATACAGTTTATTCACTTTGTATCCCAGCTGTAGCCCCCTCAGTCTTCCCCTCCCAATCCTGCCTACCTTCCCTCTTCCCCCCCCCCCCCATGCCTTCTCCAGTCCACTGGGAAGGTCCTCCTCCCCTTCCCTCCGACCCAGGCTGCACTGTCTTGACTGTGGTCTGGTAAGGCTTGCCCCCCTCAGGGGCCAGTGATCAAGGAGCCAACCTCTGAGTTCATATCAGAGACAGCTCCTGTTCCCCTTACTAGGGAACCCACTTGGAGACTGAGCTGCCATGGGCTACATCTGTGCAGGGATTCTAGATCATCTCCATGCAAGGTCCTTGGTTAGAGTATCAGTCTCAGGAAAGACCCCTGGGCCCAGATTTTTTGGTTCTGTTGCTCCCCTTGTGGAGCTCCTTTGTAGAGGATATATTTTTATTGTTAAGATTTGCCAAATTTGGGGGATCAATGAGAATTTATGGTTCTTTGTTAATATGTACCGTCATATAGACTTATTCGTGGTGTTCTGGAATAGAAATGGAGACAGAGTAAACAGCAAAGATAATTACTCAGACTGTGAACTAATGGGAAGCGCTGGAGGAAAAAAAACAGTAAATTTCCATCAGAAATAAGGGAGTGGTTTTGTTTTATTATTTTGTGTTTTTTAACAAAAGTATGAGTTCTTCCAGTATTCTCAAAAAGACTATGGGAAATGCTTTAGTAAGTTCATGGGGTCTTTGAGGGAGCACTTTGGCAAGGAAGGACATCCAAGGAAGAGAAATTGTTTTGCAAATCTAGGCCTCACGCTAATTGTGGATGTAATAAAAGCACATCACACTGCTTGATTGGAAGAATGGCATGAGGCATTGTGGCCTGACAAAAACAAACAAACAAATGAAAAAACAAACAAACAGCTCACCTCGCCATCCCCAAAATTTCATAGTATAAGACCCAGCTTAGGTTACCACTGGCCTGAAAAACTCCTTCAGTGTCTTTCCCTGACTATAGCCAAAAGTGCCTTGAATTATGGGTCTGTTATCTTTCCATGCTACTGCTTCTTTTTTTTTTCTAGCCCTGCCTTTTAGCCCCATTGGCTGCCTTTCAGTTTTTCAAACACATCATGCTCTTCCCTGCTTTCAAGGTTATACACACAGTTCTCTCTGCCTTGAAGATCCTTACCACTATCCTTTCCAGGGAAAATTCTAGGACTTTTTATTACCAGAATATTTGTTTCTGTCTGACAATCCTAAGTAAATACTCACTGTTATTCTTAGAGCTTTGTTTATATTTCTTCACAGAATAATACAATTTGTAATTGTTTTAGTTATAGAGTTGTTTACTTGGAGGAGTAATGATATGTGTATACTTGGGTGTGTTTTCTTCTAATAGAAAATGAGAACTCTCTGAGGGAAAGAACCTTGGTTATTTTGTACACTACAGTGTATCTGGGCTTATCGTGCTAATCTGGATGCACACACAGTCACTGAATAAAATTATCCACTAGCATTATTTCTGGATGCTCTAGTTTAGAGATAGCTGAATGATCCTTGTATTAGTAAGTTTTATATTGCTACAACGTGCTGCCTGATGCTACATAATATACGAAGAAAGGGGATTTATTTAGCTCCCAGTTTTGGAGGCTCAAGGTATTATCCTCAGTATTATATCTAGTCTGGTGAAGACTGTGATACAGCAGAAGGCACTGTGGTGGAAATGTATGTAATACAGTGGAGAAACTGGTCTTCTTTTAAGAAACAACCTCCTCATGAGAAACCTATGAGAACTGTGTTTATCTCTTCCCTGAAGCAGAACCATTAGTGACCCAACCTCCTTCTGTAAAGACTCATCTCTTAAATATTATTACTGTCTCCCATATCACCACACTTGGAAAAGAATTAAACTTCTATTGTGGAGAAAATAGTATTCAAACCATGGCAGTTTCCAAATTAGAGTATAGTCAAGATGTTCTGGTCCATGTTACATCTTCAGGTTGGACACAGAGTTCCTGGTCTTGGAACAATTTTTTCCATACTTGGTTTAGAAATGTTAAATTTCTGCACAGCTTAAGTCTCCTCTTTTGCTTTTCAGATCCTAGCATGGGCAAAGAAAAAGAAACTCCATAGCCAGTCATTTTCAAATTACACCTTAATTTAATGTTTTGCTCTGTGCTTTTCCTAGCTCATAAATGTTAGTTAAGTGATCATCTTTTATCTAGCCGTGACTATTCTGGTTTTGAAATAGAGATGTTTCAGTTGGCATTTCTATATTAATTTCTCAAACATCATTCTCTTGAAGTGTAGCACCCTGGGAATACAAGTATCTTTGGACTATCTCCCTATTGGATGTTCCTCAGGCATCCACAAATAAATTGACTTGTTTTCTTTATTTTTAACCTTTATTTATGTTTGTGTGTGTATCTGCCAGAGTTTATGTGTAGCATGTGCATGCAGGATCCTGTGGAAGCCAAAAGAGGGCACAGGGTCTCATAGAACTATATTACAGGTCATTGTAAGCTGGCATATGGGTAACTAGGAAATGAACTCAGGTCTTCTAAAAGACCAATAAGTGATTTTGACCACTCAGCCATCTCTACAGCCTTTTAATAACCCATTTTTTTCTCCCATTAAATTGCACCCAAGGACTATATTCTGGTAAAGGTCACCTCATGTGTACTAGGACTAGGAGAGAGATCTGCCTTGTCCTTATTTTTTCTCATGTTCTATAATTTATTCACTTTACATTTTGATTGTAGCCCCCTCCCTTGTATCCTTCTGTTCCTGTTCTCCCTCCTCCTTCTTCTCCATCTCCCTCCCCTAGTCCTCAGAAAGGAAGAGCCATCATCCCCTTCCATCTGATCCGAACCTATCAAGTCTCATCCTATATCATCTTTCTCTGTGGCCTGGCAAGTCCCCCTCCCGGCCAAGTAGAAGTGATCAAGGAGCAGGCAACTGGGTTCATGTCAGAGATTGTCTCTTCTCATGTTACTAGAGGAGCCACATAGAGACTGAGCTGTCTATGGGCTACATCTGAGCAGGGGTCTAGGTCTTCTATGTGCATAGTCTTTGGTTGATGCATCAGTCTCTAGAGAATCCTCTGGGCCAAGAATTTTTGGCTTTCTTGGTCTCTTTGTGGAGCTCCTGTCCCCTCTGGGTCCTTCTATCCCCCCAGCCTTCCATAGAACTCCTAAGTGCTCTGCCTGAAGTTTGGCTGAGTCTTAGCATCTGCTTTGGTCCCTGGCTGGTGGAATCCCCTGCCTTATGTCTTTACTCCATCTAACATTTGTGTCTACCTCCCACCCATCTTTCGACTTGCATCTCTTTGCTCCTCTAGAATAGCTCCCTACTTTCTATCTGAAATCCCACTGTTGCTGTTAAGTTCATTTTCCTGAACTTTGGAGAATGATGTAAGTGGTCTTTGATTTAAAAGTTTCATCTTGCAAAGTTTCTCCCAAATGATCCTCTTAAAATGTGATTAGTTTTTTTCCTTTCTCTTATGCCTGTACTAACTCCCTGTTGTCTCTGGGACAAATCTTAGCCACTCAGTGTATCATTTGAGTTTGACCACAGTCTGTTTCTTGCCTACCTCTTTATTTCCAATTTGTTAGCATAGTTTTCTAGAAGCCACAATTTCTGAGCACATAATATGGACCAAATAGTTGTGCTGAAGTATTTTATATTTACTTTGCACTGGGAGGCCCCTGTTGTTGCTACTTTTCTTTCTTCACAGTCCTGCCAAATACAATAGATGTTTACTGAATAATTTAAAGAATTATTCCATTTCTCTAGCAATGTTAATTCTAAAGCTCACAGAAAACAAATACATAATTAATGACTTTGCATCATGGAAGGACCATCTGCATCTGGCTTATTGAAAACAAAGGGAAACTAGCTCTGACACTGACCAGAAAAGAGACTTCCTTATACCTCTTCTTATATCCACACTTTGGTCTCTAAAGTTATTTCTGTACTGTGACTTTCTAAAGCTCATACATTATAGGTTTGTCAAATGGTCTCTTCTTTGGTTCATGTATGGAAATGATAGAACATGTTAGAGGTTTCTAGGCTTCACTTCTTTGGCCCCAGTACTCTGGAATAGAGGCCTACCTTTTACTTGTTATATACCTGGGACTTAAGGGCATATAATTTCTTGTATTGTCCAAGCTCCCTTTGTCCCAAGAAAACTTTGGATTCAGGAGCTAATAAACTACAGCCTGTACCATGGTTGATTGCAGAGTCAGCTGGAGACCTCCCTGAGAATGCCTCAGTTTAGAAGTGATAAAATATGGGGACAGGTCAGAAAGTCATGGGTTATACTTATCATTTAAAACATGTTTTTAGATTTGTTTTTTTTTTATGTATCTGAGTTCTTTGCCTACATGTATGTATGTGCATATGTGTGTGTGTGTGTGTGTGTGTTTGGTGCCCCAGGAGGTCAGAAAGAGGTATTCAACCCCCTGGAACTGTAATTATAAGTGATTGTTAGCACCAGGCAGATCCTGGGTCCTTTTCAAGAGTACATGATGCTCTTAGCTGCTGAGCCATCTCTCTAGTCCCATGGACAAAAGGTAGACCTTTCTGTTTTGTCTTATGGAAGTCACCAATTCTGCCTCAACATGGGACCTGTTTCTCTGCAACACTTTGTTCTCTGAGAGGTTCACCCGTAAGATCTACTGATTGGTATCAGAGAGTGTACAGAAGGCCTTTCTCAGAGGGAGAGCAAATATCAGCAGGAGATCCAAGATGGCGGTGCTGGGAGGACAATGTGTCTGAAGAGTAGGACAGCAGTGACTGCACAGCAGACCAAACTCTGGGCCCTAAAACACTAGCTATTCTGTTTCCCAGGCGAGAGGAAACCCCACAGTGTGGGAAATAATTGGGTCTGTTCTCAGGTCACCCAGCTAAACCCCAGAAGAGTTCCCAGCAGGCGCTTAGTCATGAGCCCAGAGCCACATGCCTGTGTGCTGTGAACACCATCCCAGACTGAACTGTGAGCACCACAACACCAGATACTGGGATTCCCAGTCAAGAGAAAACCACACAGTGAAGAAAGCAATAAGAATTGACATCAGGTCACCCAGACAATTCCTGGAAAAAGGAACCAGGATCCGGCAGGTGCTTAGCCACCAGCCCAGTGACCTACCTGCAAGCCCAATTCACCTTCTCAGACAGAACTGTAGGCCTCAGTGCACCAGAGACTGTGGGTTTTCCTGTAGGGAGGAAACCCCACAGTGAAGGAAACATCAGGTACAACCTCAGGGCAATCAGCCATCCCCCAACTCCAAAAATTTTCAGGAAAAGTTCCTGGGTTCCTGTAGGCACCTAGTTGCCAGCAGGGGAGCCACTTGCCTGTGTGCTCTACTCACCATCCCAGATGGAACTGTGGACCCCCAAACACCACAGACTGGGTCTTCCTGTCAGGACAAAACCCCACGGTGGGGAACATCAGGTCTGACCTCAGGACACCAGCACTGGAAAAGTTTCTGGATTCCCGCAGGCTCCAGGCTCTAGTCTCCTGCCACACACAGGAGAGATGCGCTCACCTGCCACTGATTACTGCATGGGTACTGGGGAACAGAGCTCCAATCTCAAACCTACAGAAGCCTGAGATGCGCTGGATCAGCCCCCAGATACTGCTCCAAGGTGCAACCAGTTATCCCTAGCTAAACTGACCAAACTGCATGGCTCCCTGTTTCTTCAAGAGGGGTGTGCCCAGCAAACACAGAGTAAGAGCAGCAGCAGCCCACTAAATTTAGATCAAGAGACCCAGCGGCATGGTATCTGTCACCAGGACTTCTCCTGGTGAGAACCATCTATCCTTCTCCTGGAAGATAGGACTTCTCCTGGTGAGAACCATCTATCCTCCTGGAAGATAGCCCCACCCCATGAATACCAATGACCACAGTTAGCACACAGGTCCACACGCCTGAGGTGAGCTTTGGCAATTCCAGAGAAGCACCACCATTCAGTTGACCATACCCAAAAAGCTGAGGAGTCCTCCTTCAGGAACTTATCTTCCTGCCAAGGGGATTCTCCCCACCCCAGGATTCCAGCAGGCACCAGAAATTAACAGCCAACACCTGAGTCAGCCACCCAGCATAAAAGCACAACCAACAAAAGGCAAAGCAATATGCCATCTCCAGAACCTAGTTATGCAGGGGCAAGAATCCCTGGACACCCTAACATAAATGAAATTCAAGAACATGACCTTACATCTATGCTTATGAAGAGGATGATGGAGGAAAAAATGCGTAAAGATATAGAGGAAGATAAGTCAAACAGATTAGGGCCATTCATAAAGAAATAGGGGAAGAGGCAGCCAAATAATTTGTGGCCTTCAGAGAGGAAATGATTAAATCTCTTAAAGAAATAAAAGAAACAGAGGAATGTTCAAACAAACAGGTGAAGGAATTGAAGGAAAATAAAGTCAGACCGGTGAAGGAAATCAAAAAAGTGGTTCAAGTTCTGAAGAGAGAATTAGAAAAATTGCAGAAGACACAATCCGAGGAAATCATGGAGAGAAAGAACTTAGGGAAGAAAACAGGTACTACAGAGGTAAGCATAACCAAAAAACTACAAGAAATGGAAGAAAGAATCTCAGGTGTTGAAGATACGATGGAAGAAATCTATGTATCTGTCAAAGAAAATGTTAAATCTAAAAAATTCCTGACACAAACCAAGAAGTTGAAGAGAACATGAAAAGACAAAACCTAAGAATAAAAGGAATAGAGGAAAAGAAAGATTCCTATCTCCAGGGCCCAGATAAATTTTCAACAAAACCATAGAAGAAAAACACTTCAACTTAAAGGAGAGGCCTATAAGCAAAAACCGAGGCCTACAGAACATCTAATAAATTAGACCAGAAAAGAAAATCCTCCCGACACATGATAATCAAAACAGTAAGTATACAGAAACAGAGAAAAATTTATTAAAAGCTGCAAGATAAAAAGGCCAAGTAACATATAATGGCAAACCCATCAGTATCACACCTGACTTCTCAACAGAGACAATGAAAGCCAGAAGGCCAGAAGGGCCTGGATGGATATCAAACAGACCCTAAGAGAAGACAGATGTCAGCCCAGGCTACTAAGTCAGCAGAACTCTCAGTCATCATATATGGATCTCCCCAGGGTGTCCTTTAACTCAGAATTTTTCCTGCTTCTGCCCCAAGTGCTGGGATTAAAGATATATACCACCATACTCAGAAAACACTAGTTTTTAAATTTTAAACCAAATATTGTTAAATACTTGAGACATCTCAGTAATAAACATTAAAATTTAATTCTCAATAATATTCATGCAAATACCTAAATATAGGAATATTGTACACAAAATAGTCCTTCTTAATGTGGATTGAGCACCTTCCCTAGGGTCTTACTTGTTTAGCTTCTTTAGGAGTGTAGATTTTAGTATGTTTAGCCTATATTATATGTCTAATAACCACTTATGAGTGAGTATATACATGTGTGTCTTTCTGCTTCTTGGTTACCTCGCCGAAGATATTCATTTCTAGTTCCCACCATTTGCCTGCAAATTTCATGATTTCCTTGTTTTTAGTAGCTGAGTAGTATTCCATTGTGTAAATATACCACAATTTTTGCAAACATTCCTCTGTTGAGAGACATCTAGGTTGTTTCCAAATTCTGGTTATTATGAACAGAGCTGCTACGAACATGGTTGAGCAAATGTCTTTGTTGTATAGTTGAGCATATATCAGATATATGCCTAGGAGTGGTATAGCTGGATCTTGAGGTAGCACTATTCCTAATTGTCTGAGAAAGTGCCAGATTGATTTCCAAAGTGGTTGTACAAGTTTACATTCCCAGCAGCAATAGAGGAGGGTTCCCTTTCTCCACAACCTCTCCAGCATGTATTGTTCCTCAAGCTTTTGATCTTAGAAAGCTTGAGGATCAATGGAATCGAATAGAAGACCCAGAAATAAACCCACACACCTATGGATACTTGATTTTTAACAAAGAAGCTAAAACAATACAATGGAAAAAATAGCATTTTCAACAAATGGTGCTGGTCTAACTGGATGTCTACATGTAGAAAATGCAAATAAGTCCATATGTATCACCCCACACAAAACGAAAATACAAGTGGATCAGAGACTGCAACCAGACACACTAAACCTTTTTTAGAAGAAAAAGTGGGGAAGAGTTTAAAACTCATTGGCATAGGAGACAACTTCCTGAACAGAACACCAACACTAAGATCAATAATCAATAAACGGGATTTTGGTGGTTTAGTAAAATGTTAGTTGTAGGTTCTTTTCTAAGATCCATGACTTTAATTTACTAGCTAACGTTTCATTACAAGCCATGATTTATCTTTTGTTAAGGAGGTCTGAAGTCCAATTAGGCTGCTGCTGGTTACCACCAAAGCATGCATGCCACTACTGCACTGATAGGGTTATCATGCCATGTTGGTCATTGTTGCGGTCCATAGGCATCATAAAACTGATGATCGCTTCCCTCCTTAGAAGCTTGCATGAGACCTTCTGGTGCCATGAAAACTAGCTGTCAAGGAGATGGTATTCAGGCCAATACTTAGGGGCCTCTAGGCTGTACTTCTGAAGTACATGGTGTCTAGGGATAAACTAAGAGAAATTGGTAGTCTATTTTAATAAAACATGATATGAAGCAAAATAATTTTTCTTCAAGTCATTTTTCTTTTAGACTTTTAACTTTGGCTGTCAATTTCATAAACACTTTTTTATGTTTTTAAAAAGGTTTACTGAATTTTGACAACTTGGATTGAATTTGTGTATTAGTTTGAGGACAGAATTTGGGTCACTCTGAAATAGAACATTCTTGATTATGGATATAACAATCTGTTCTGTAGTATTTTAGTTTTGTTGCTATTATAAATTTATTTTAAACTTGGGTTTTCTAGTAGTTTGTTGCTGGTGTGTTCAAATGCTATTGGTTGTTAAATATTGTCTTTAATTTCTTTTTTGAGTTCATGGATTCTATAGTTTATCTTAGGTTTTAATTTGAGACATCATGGAAAGTATAAAGGCAGATTTGCTTCTTCCTAATCTGTATCTTTCTTATTTTTCTTATTATAGTGGCTAGTGCCTCCAATTCAATATATAAGATTTTTTTTCTGACTTTAGAGGATCATGGATAATATTTCATTACTAAGTGATTGCCTTGTATGAATTTTTGGTAGATGAAGATTTTGTATAGGATTTTCATGTTTTTGTTCATGTGAGGCCTATTTTATTTTTGCTTTTGTTATGTACAGTTGTTATCCACTTCAAATGACAGTGCTTTGTAACAGGTTGGTAAAATCAGTTTCAGAATAGCTATTCTAGGTTTCTTAGAGCAGTTTGTAAAAGGTAGATATTTGTCAGTTCTTTGAAACTTTGTCTAAGGAGCCTATCAAACCATTTGGTGCTCCCTTTTACAGAAGGTAGATTACATAATGATTCACTCTCAGAGTGTTACATCTTACTTTAGCTTCTATTATTTATTGAGATTATTTGGGAAGTTATATAGCTTCCATTGATTCTAATCTTACAATTATCATCTTCAATACCCTGTTACTGTTGACTTATGCTCCTTGTCTTTTAATTAAAATTTCAATTTGTTTATATTCTTTTAAACTTTGGGGATTGTTTTGGTTTGTTTGTTTTGGTTTTTAGAGACAGGGTTTCTCTGTGTGGCCTTGGCTATCTTGGGCTTGCTTTGTAGACCAGGCTGGCCTCAAACTCACAGAGATCTGCCTACCTCTGGGTCCCTGAGTGCTGGGATCACAGGTGTGCATCACTAGACCGAGCAAAAGAGCAAAACGTTGTTATTTATTTTATTAATTCCTATCTTTTTAAAAAAGATTATGGCCCAAATCCTTATAACCTTTTTTTTTCTTTTATCCTTCTTACTATTTTTTTAATCTTTCATTTTGGCATAGTGAGCACCTATTTTTTTTTCAGGGATTTGTTGCTGTTGTATTGTTATTATTTTTTTAAGACAAGGGCTCAATCTTAAGTCGAGGCTATCTTGGAATTCACTGCAGCTAGCATTAAACTCTCCATGGATCCCCTGCCTCAGCATTCAGGGTGTTAAGATCATAGACGTATACCACCACATCCAGCTTTGGATAATTGTTTTTACTTTTCTAAGACACTAGTTAAGATTTTAATTTCCCTGTAAAGTATTACATTAGCTTTCATATGCTAAAAAGTATCATATATATGCTCTAGTAACTTGGCCAATTAATGAAAAAAGGGATTTTTTTGATTTCTAAATGTGTATGAAGTTTGCTTGTTTTTAACTTTTGAAGATTCTGGTTTATCATCTTCCTGTGTCATGGAGATTTATCTATGACTGGTTTATATAAATGCTCCTTTGTTGCCATTTGCCCTCTTTTCTCTGGTTGCCTTTTTCTGTCTTTAGTTTTCCCTAGTTTAGTTAGAATATATTTTGGGCCTATTTTCTACTCATTTTTTAATATATTTTGAGATAATGGTCTTACTGTGTAGCCCTTTCAGTCCTAGAACACAGTGTGTAGAACAGGCTGGCCTTGAACTCCCAGAGAGTTCTGACTGCCTTCTTTTCTTCAGTGCTGGGAATCACGGTACATCCCATCTAGCCTAGCTTGAAACAAGTTTTAACTGTTGGCCTTGAGAATTAGTCTAACCCATGCCATACATCTCTTTAAAAAGCTTCTCTTGTTTATTTCCTGTGTTGCTTCTTATGGGCTGCCACTATTTTGTCATTGCCTTAATTTCTCTCTGATCACATATTTATTCATACAGCTTTTTTCTTTTGGTGGTATTCTCTTGGAGGTTTCCTGAAATCTCTCATGTAGTTCACTATTTCAGTGACTGTACTTTGTAGGTCCATAAGTGCAATTTAACCTATCATCTTTCTGTTGTCTATTTGCTATCATCATCAGTCTATGTATGTTTCTATTCTTTTGCATGACACTTTATACTTTTCTTTTTTTGTTTTTTTTATTTTATATGTGTGAGTGTTTTGCCTGCGTGTGTATCTGTGTACCACATGTATATAGTACCTAAGGAAGCAAGGTGATAACATAAGATCCCCTGGATGAGAAGTACTGGAAACCAAACCAGGATCCTCTGAAAAAGCAGTTCATGTTCTCAAGCACTGAGCCACCTCTCCAACACATCATTCTTTTCTTGTGGCTTCTCTATTTTATCTATTTTTTGATAAGTTTAAAAACATAATGTTAGGAGCCATTGCAGATATGTTTTTCTTTTAACCCCCACTTTGGGAATCCTAATTATTGTATTACATCTGCTGACTCTTACTCATGGAGGTTTGTTTCCTTTGATGTTTCATGAGCTCATCTGAAACTACTTTCTTCTTTCACTGTGGTGTTCTTTGTTGCTTGGGTTGGCTCTAGAAGCGTAGTTTTTAAAAGCCTTTTATTTTAAATGATGTAGATTCACAGAAAAGTTTTCTAAATACTGTAGAGAACTTCCATATACCCTTTCCCAAGCTTCCCATAATATTAACATCTTACATGGAATAATTATCAAAACATGGAAATTAACTTTGGGATAGTACAATAAGTCAAAAGCCGCATTTGAAGATCACTGCTCCCCTGCCCCCTCTGCTGCTAAAATCCTTTTTTTTTTTTCTGTTTCAAGATCATTCCAGGATTCTACTCTTTATTTACTCATTGTTTATTCTTAGCATTCTGCAGGCTGTAATAACTCTTCATCCTTTCCTTTCTATGGCATTAATTTATATGACACTATTCCTGGGCACATGTGAGTTACTGTCTACCCACCCCAGACAGGAAGCCAATGTCAGACCAAAGTGCACTTATACCACTAAAATCCAAAGTTTCATTAGGTTACTTACAGTAATATACAGGTCAGTGTTAATTATAAGAGCAGAAATGATCCACACATAGCTGTATCACTAAAGCCCACCCCAGCATGGGTTGCAGCTCATGAAAGTTAGAAATCTGTGAACATTATAAAATCAATTGATAGTTCAATTAATTTGAGCCTCTTCCAGGCAACTCAGCTGTTCTCTGCTCATCCCAGGAGCAGTCCTTACTGCTTATATATACTTGGATAGGAACCCTGGTAAGTGTCAGGTACATTTTAGTTTAGTTCTTTAGGTTAAGGAACTTTGCTACAGAACAGAATGTTTGCCTCCTTAGGACATCCAGTCACTTCACCTTCTCATAAACCTTCTGTGTCTTAATGAACTTGCCTCTAATATGAAAGGTTTTAAATTTGGAGAAAACTGCTACATAGCACCTTGACACTAATGTTCCTCAGTTTAAAGTAGAGTGATGTTTTCTCATGGTTGGACTGAGAGTATAGCATGGAAATGAAGTTTTCTCATTCTCAATGTATCAAAGAGTTCCTGATATCAGTGTCTTAACCCCTGGTGATGTTGAACTTCATCACTTGATTAAGGTAATGTCTGCCAGATTTCTTCATTGCAAAATAACTACCTTTCTTGCTATTCTCTTTGTAGCTAATAGATACCTCAAGACAGCTATTTGTAGACTATGCAAATCTTATATTTCCTCAAATTCACCTAATTTTAGTATCCAGAAAGAATTTTCAGAGTGCCTTCACTTTTGGTTCATTAAGCTGGCTTATACATTGGTTAGATTTCACCTTAATTTTTTTTATTAACTTATTGTCATGGAGCTTTCCTCAGTAGTGGTGAAAATTAATTAGTACACCAAATTCTGTATACCCAAAATGATGGGTTTGAGATCCAGAAGAATGTGTATTTTTATACATATAGATATATTTAAAAGCTATATATACTTGTGTGTGTGTTTTATAAATGCACAGACTTAGAACAAAATACCTCATTGTTAGATTTCTAGACCAGTGGGTAAAGATTACTAATTCTTTTATACCTTCTTTGACTTCAATTGTGGTCATTTGCAGTACTAGCTTTTCGCACAGATTTCATAAGTAGGGGTTACAAATTGGTATTCTCCATTCCCAAAGGCCTTGCCTCATATGCCTGAGTGACCACTGAAACAAGTTTTTACATTCAGGGGATTTGGTTCCACATCTGGCCCTAGCTTCTACCTGTTAAGATGCTTATCTTCCTCTCTGACCAGCAGATCCCTTTTTACCTTAATTCATAGTTATATTTTTTTGTTTTCTTTCAAACTCAGTTAGGAGTTTGAATTGCTGCCTACCTCTATAATTCTTACCGTGGACAATCTCTAATGTTCTCTAAAATTACATCTGAAAAATACTGACTAGACACATTATTTTGAGGAACTAAAATATTATTATTACCATGGATGCTGAAATAGATTTGGTAATGATCGTATGGTACTAATTAAAATGAGCACCTCTGTTTAAAACTTGTAATCACTCTCAGGCATTTTTTCTTTCTTTTTAAAATGACAGTCCATTTTTATCAACTTGAGCTTTATGGGATGGTAGGAAAAAATAGTTGGCATTTTAGAATAAATAAACCATAAAATGTTATGCCAAAACAGATAGTATTTTTCTTATGTTTCTAAAGAGTGGAAAAAGGTCCAGATCATTTGCTAGGTTACACATGAACATATGCATTTATATTATGTTTATTTTATTTCTTTTTTCCATGATTATGTTCTTGTGGGAGTAGGTAAATCATTAAGAGTGCAACTACTATTTTACCCTGAATTACAGTGTGCTAATGGTCTATTTTCTAAATGAAGAGTCTGTGATTTAAAAGCAAGGCAACTATGCGGCCACACAGTTGCTAACAAATGACCCTGTCAGTGCCACCCATGCTTTCCTCTTTAATTAAAGTACAGCTTATGTTTTAGAAGAAATGAAATTGTAAGCAAATGCTAATTTGTAGTTCCTCAGAGAATTATGATGTAAAATTGAGTATATAAAATAAGAGGCTATTTAGAGCAGGAAGGTCATCTTAGGGGAGGATTGGCCTGGCCACCTTATATTCAAGTAAATTTTGCAGTCAAAGGTACTGGGTGCAATAGCATGCTCACAGTACTGTGTTGAACAATGGTGTTTGTGAGTTATGCATAGCAGACCCCATGCCGAGTGAGAGAGACTGAGAGTTGAGTATGTTGTCCTTGTAAAGTTTCAGCCTTAGCTGTGTTCTTAGATTGCTTGTTTGGGGCTTCACGTCTTGATTTTTCCACCCTGTTTTGGAGTGGGTATCTCTCTGGTGGTACAGTTCGAATTGATTTTACTCACGTAATAGTTGAAATTCTATTTCTGTAGTCTTGTGTGTGTGTACATTAGTATGTTGTTTTGCATCCCTCTGTGTATCCATTTGGAGAGCTCAGTAGGGCACTCTAGCTTCCTCTTTTTCTATTTTACTGTCTTGAGATAGAGTCTCTCAGTGAATCTGAAGCTTATTATTTTGGCTAGGCTGATGGGCCTGTGAGATATGGGAATCTATCTGTCTTCGACCACCCACTGCTGGGATTGCAAGTACGTTTTTATCCATGCTTTGCGTTTTACATGAGTACTGAGGATATGAACTCAACACCACATGCTTACTCTTGGCCAGTGAGCCGTCTCCTTGTTCCTTGTTACGATGCTATTAATAAAGTGTTCCTTAACTTATCATGGCTCTTTTCTTTTTGAGATGAGGTCTCACTATGTAGCTGAAGCTGGCCAGAAACTTGCTATCTTCTTGTCTCAGCCACCCAAGTGCTGGGATTACGGGTGTGTATTACCATGCCAACCTTTATTTTGGTGTTTATTGAAGGACTGTTCATTACCTACTACTAATAGTGGCTAACCCTTATAAAAATAGCCAATTCTTTACTATGTAACAAACATTGTAGAAAATGTTTATACATATTAGTATATATTCAATCCACATAGCACCCCAACAAAATTGGTATGATTATGACCTATTTTTAAAGAAAACTAAGAAGACAAAAGGATTCAGGATGCTACCTAGGATCACATTCAGTTATAAGCCTAGGATTTACATCATAGAGCTTAGCAATTACATCATATGCTAAAATTTAGATCATGCTAGCTAAGGTTCTTATTTGTAGTGCCTTACATTCTTCATCTGTGAAATAAGAGGTTACTGGACCCTTTGTATGAATTAACATATGCTAAGCACCACGCCAGGTA
Organism: Pachyuromys duprasi; assembly: GCA_028658305.1. NCBI lineage: Eukaryota > Metazoa > Chordata > Mammalia > Rodentia > Muridae > Pachyuromys > Pachyuromys duprasi. Next base: position 18,435,883 of record CM053742.1, on the reverse strand, counting down.
ATAGTTATGGTATTAGTTTTATCCACTTCCCCTTTCCATTGATCACATGGAAGTTATACTCCAGATGTAGAAAGTATGAGACCTTTTCTTTTCCTGTTAACATTTTGTTTGGTTTTGCCTTTTCTTAAGGCTATTGTTTAGAATGGAGCTAGGAATTTTTAAACTGCCTGGGTATATGTTTATTTCATTTTTCTTGTTATTGTATTTATTTATACATCTGTGTCTTTTTTCCTTGTTCTTGAAATATTTATTTTTATGTGCATATTATGGGTATTTACCTGCATGTATATACATATATATGAATATACATATATATATGAGATATATATATCATATATCATATATATATGGGTACAATGTGCATGCCTGGTACCCTTGGATGCCAGAAGAAGGCATCAGATTCCCTGGGAAATGGAGTTATAGATGATTATGAGCCACCACGTGGGTGCTGGTAACTGAACGCAAGTCCTCTACAACAAGTGCTTTTAACCACTGAGCCAGTTCTCCAGCTCATATTTTGCCTTGTTTTAAAACTAATTTAAATTGTGTTACAAACATGCAGGTAATTCTATACTATAAGACAGACACACCTATAATAAAAATAAAATAAAGTGGGGAGGAGAGATGACTCAGGGATTAAGAATACTTGATGCTCTTGCAGAGGACCCAGGTTCAGTTATCAGTTCTTACATGGAAGTTTAACAGCAGTCTGTAACTCCAGTTCCAGGGGATCTGACACTCTTCTGGCCTCCACAAGCATAAGGTATACATATGGGTGTACCTACAAACATGCAGCAAAACACTCATAGCCATAAAATGAGATGAAATAAAATAGAAATATTCTTTTTTTGTGAGACATTGTGTTTTATTTCTCTTTTTTAATGTAATTTATTTATTTATTTTTATATCAATCACAGGTTAGGTTTTTTGCGTCCCAGGCATAGCGCCCTCCTTCATTCCCTCCCATTCTTCCCATCCCTCCCTCATCTCCTCCCCACCCACTCCAAGTCCACCAACGGGGGAGGATCCCTTCCCCTTCCATCCGACCCCAGTTAATCTTGTCTCCTCAGGGCTGGCTACAACGTCCTCCCCTGGGATCTAGCTAGGCTGTTACTCCCTGGTGTGTATGGGGGAGGGTCAAAGAGCCAGACATCGAGTTCATGACAGAAACAGTCCCTGTTCCCCTTACTAGGGTCTTCAGTTGGACACCGAGCTACCATGGGCCACATCTGAGCGGGGGTTCTAGGCCATATCCATACATGGTCCTTGGTTGGATAAACTGTCTCATAAAAGACCCCTGTGCCCTGCTCAGTTTGGTCATTGTGGAGCTCTTGTTCTCCACAAGTCTTACTAACTTCCCCTATTTTTGTTATTATTTCCCTCCCTTTGCCGAAGGCTTGGTTGTGAGTCTTAATATCTGCTTTGATACATTGGTATATTGATTCTTTCAGAGGCCCTCTTTGGTATGCTCCTGTCCTGTTGCTTGTTTTCTCCTCCATTCAATGTCCATCCCATTTGCTCATCTAAACGAGCATTGATCATACCAACCTGGGTCCTCCTTCTGATATATCTTCCCTAGGTGTATAGATTATAGCATGACCTTCCTATCCTATAGTTCTATATAAGTGAGTATATACCATATGTTTCTTTTTGCTTTTGGGATACCTCACTTAGGATGATCATTTCCAGGTCCCACCATTTGCCTGCGAATTTCATGATTTCCTCCTTTTTTATTGTTGAGTAGTATTCCATTATGTAAAAGTACCACAATTTCTGTATCCATTCCTCAACTGAGGGACATCTGGGTTGTTTCCAGATTCTGGCTATTACAAATAAAGCAGCTACAAACATAGTTGAGCAAATGTCCTTGTTGTGTACTTGAGCATCTTTTGGTTATATGCCTAAGAGTGGTATAGCTGGGTCTTGAGGAATCACTATTCCTAATTGTCTAAGAAAGTGCCAAATTGATTTCCAGAGTGGTTGGACAAGTTTGCATTCCCACCAACAATGGAGGAGGGTTCCTCTTTCTCCACAACCTCTCCAGCATGCATTGTCACTAGAGTTTTTGATCTTAGCCATTCTGGAGGGTGTAAGGTGAAATCTCAGGGTTGTTTTGATTTGCATCTCCCTGATGGCTAAGGACATTGAGCATTTCTTTAAGTGTTTTTCTGCCATTTGATAATCCTCTACAGTCAGTTCTCTTTTTAGATCCATACCCCATTTTTTAATTGGATTACTTGATTTCTTGCTTTTTAACTTGAGTTCTTTATATATACTAGATATTAGCCCTCTGTCAGAAGTAGGATTGGTAATGATCCTTTCCCAGTCTGTAGCCTGTCCTTTCGTTTTGATGACAGTATCTTTTGCTTTACAGAAGCTTTTCAGTTTCATGAGGTCCCATTTATTGATTGTTGATCTTAGAGCATGTGCTGTTGGTGTTCTGTTCAGGAAGTAGTCTCCTGTGCCAATGAGTTCTAGGGTCTTCCCTACTTTTTCTTCTAACCGGTTTAGTGTGTCTGGTTTTATGTTGAGGCCTTTGATCCACTTGGACTTTAGCTTTGTGCAAGGTGATAAATATGGATCTATTTTCATTTTTCTTGAAAATAGAAATATTCTTATACATTTTTAAGGAAAAACAATGAAACTAGAAAACAACAATGGATCTGAGAATAGGCTGATGAACAGAGTATTGACTCTGAAATCACTGCTGTTAACTACCAGTGAGCCATGGCTTAGGCTCCGAGTTTCTCAGGGGGTAGTGTGAAACAGGAGGCCGAGAGTACTTACATGATGCTTGAGGTTTCTAAAGCAACAATAAGCCAGTGGCTAAGGACAAGGAATCCTAACGCAGAATCCATACACTCAGAGTACTCATAGATAGGTAGGTGAAACATGAGTGGCTGTTTTAGTAGTTTCCCTGCTAGATACTTAAGGATGAGTTCCAGTTTGCTAGTTCTTATTACTTTGAAGAAAACAACAGCTTTTTAACAGCATGCTGTTCAGTCAAAGCAGCTCTGCTAGCAGCATTATATGTCAAAACCTTGCTTCTGATGTTCCTGAGGCCCAGATTCACATGGGGGAAAAATGCAGAGTTTGGGACATGGTAGATTGGATCAATCAGTCATAGCCACAATTTCAATGTGCAACAAATGGTCTCAGAACATTAGTGTTATGCCAGATATGCATTCTCTTAGCTCACAGGTCTGTGAGTTGCCTGTGTTTGAACTGGGCCCAGTTAACATAACTTTATTTCATATGGTCCCAATGTATGAGAACCAACTTCAGGATTCCTTGAAACCAAAGAAAGAATATATATCCAGGATTGTTGAGTACAACGTTTTGGGGACTTGTATATAGGAAAATGTCTGGGCAGCATCAGGACAGGTAGATCACTGCATTATCAGTTAGTTGGAAGGAGCTTATATAATAGCCAGGTCGAAAGTAACTTCATTCAAACCAGAATGTACCTGGTTTACTTCAAGCTCATGTAGTAGATGTCAAGCATATTTATGGTGCTGAAGTTTGGGTTGTAAAGCTCCTCACACCACTCTAATGATTGTGTCTGTTTGTAGTGTGCTGGGAAACTATGTGGAGAAAACAACTAGGGTTGCTCAGAGGCAGTCATGATAGTAATACTCAAGATGGCTGTAGCCAGGTCCTGCTGAATCTCTCTACTGTCACTTTCCTCTGAGGAGCAGCATGTTACTAGACATGGATTATTGTCATGAGCCCAAAGTGCCATCAGAGAATGAGAAACATAGATGCCTTCTTGTATACCATGACCAACTCCGTTGTCAAAGCAAGGGAATAAAATTGGAACCCTTTAGAGGTTGGGACAGCACACACAGGCAAGGATGCAGATACAAGGAGAGTGAAGTATTAAGTGAAGTGATGATGTATATCACAGAAACTTGGAGGTGACTATGGACAATGTTTACCACTACCTCCCATACACATATACATACTACCAGGCACATATTCCTGCTGGTGCTCTGAAGGTTCAGTTTACCTCTGCAGTAGATTTGGGATCAAGCAGCTATGGTTATAGCTAGTCATTGTTGCAATAACAACAAAAAGCTTTATGCAAATTGGGGACCCCAAATGACAATTCTGTGCTCTGGGAAGAACTGTGCGAGTAGTACTTGCCAAACCTGCCTACTCCTTGAATATGGCTGGGTTCTGAAATGGGAAAGAAGGTAAGAGTATGACTGACAACTGGATTCCACTTTTTGTTTTATTTTAAACCACTCATGCTATTATTTTTTATTTTTTAATTAAAAAATTATCAATGTGGCTCGGCACAGTGGTACATGCCTTTAATCCAAGTACCCAGGAAGCAGAGTCAAGTCAGCTAGGGGTATGTAGTGAGACATTTTCTTCAATAGTTTGTTATACCTGTGTGTGTGCATGTATTTCAGTGTCACAACTTAAAGGTAGAGTTCAGAGGACAAGTTTCAAGAGTTAGTTTTGTCCTTCTACTGGGGAATCTGAAGAGTGAACTCTAGTTGTCAGACTTGGACATTAAGTGATTCTGCCTACTGAACCATCTTACCAGCCCTTTTCTGTATTTCTTTTTATAAATAAAAACACAAAATACCTGAGATATAAACATTTATGTTTGATTGAGAGACACATATGCTTTAGACAGGATGCTATTGGCATATAAATATCTTCTTTTACATTTAAAACTACTGTATATAAGACTGACACTTTTTATGGTTACATGGTAGGGTTGGTTATATAATCTTTAACCACAGTGTATTGAAAACAATCCAGGAACAAGTTCCCATTAGTATATCTGGACTAAAAGTGATTTCTTATAGAGTTGCAAAGTTTAAAAGTTCCAGCTGCTGTCAAAATGTAGATGATTTGCCTCCATTGTATCCCTGACTTCTGATTTAAATAATTGAGTTTGAAGCCCAGTACTACTTTCTCCAAAGCTCAGAGTCTTCATAGAAAACTAAAATTCTAAAATTGGCTGCAATGAAAATTTTAAGAAAATTTTCTATAAATACTTAAAGTTGTAGATTTTTAAACTAATTAATTTTTTAAAATTTTAAGTGTGTATGTGGGACTTTGTACATGTGTGATGGTATCCATGAAGGCCAGAAGAGGGTATCAGATCTTTTTGATCTGGAGTTGCAGGCAATTGTGAGCTGCCTAATATTAGTAAGTGCTAGGATTTGAACTTGGATCCTCTGCAAGAACAACAAAGATGCTTAATTAGTGAGCCACCTTTCTAGCCTTATGATACATATTGTTTTGTTATTAGTACTTTTTGGATTTGTATGCTGACATAGGAGACCTAGTTGCTTTGATAACTAGGTCATCAAATGAACATAATCCCAAATCTGCTATTTTATCCTTCCACTCTGTCACTGCTAAGAGCTGTAGTAGACTTAAAAGAGGTTAAGGTATTTAGGCAAGGCTCTTCAGATTTATTTTGCTACTCACTCTCTTTCTTTCCTTCCTGAACATCCAACCCAAATGTGGCTTTTTGGTCTCCAAGTTAAAAGCATATATACCTCTCTCCTTCCTTCCCATAAGCACATGGAATTTCTTTTCCTATTGACTTGGCCCATTTATTTAGGCCAGGATTGATTGAACCCTTCCTTTCCCTTAATCATTCCAAATGTGTATTCACATATAGACACACATGCATATTCACACAAATACAAACACACACATGTACCATCTGTGATAGAGCCTATGAATTTTAGTGAACCATGAGCACCCAGACTATTCTATAGACATCTTTGTAAAGCTGTACATACAACGACACAAAACTCCCATGACCTGGATTCTCATGCAGACTCTGAAAGTGATTTGTTGGATGAAAAGTTGATGTGTGTTTGCGTTTACAATAAAATTCATTACAATCTCAGCAAAAATAGACCATTTTGAGAAGCAAACAGACCAATAAAAAAGATTTACTAAAAGTCTACAAAGTACATATTTTTTAATTAGAAACAAAACAGGAGGTTCCAATGGGTGATTGGACAAAGGGGGTGACATTAAACAAGGGAATTAGCTACAGAAACATAACCTACACTCCCTGGAATAGTGAAGTGAACAGAGATGGAGGTAGAGAGGGGCAACCACTGGAAAGAAAGTAATAATAAATCATCCTTTATCATCTTTCTCTTTTTCTTCCTTTTTTTGAGGGGGTTTTTGGAGATATAATTTGGGGTTTGGCACATGATAAGTGTATGCTGCACTGTATAGCCATTATACCTCCAGCTCCTAGAAATCAAGAGAATTCATGGTCTAAGCGAAATAAAAGAGGTCATTATACCTTGGTAGGGGCCTAAAAGGACATAGAAAAGACTCTTATAAACATCAAAGAAAGACGAGCATAAAACCAGCAGCCCAGCAGCAGAACAATTGACCTAGAAACCAGAAAGCCATGGCTGTGGGTGATGCAAGGATGTGCTGGATCAAATCTTCAGTGCTCTGAGGGTAAACAAAGTGCAGACAATTTGCTGTTTTTGTACATGGGTCATAAAAAGTGCTTTCAAAGCTTCAAGGAAATGGAAAACAATTTCTTAGACAATTATTCAAAGTAACAAGTTACTTTAGTAAGTCAGTGGAGAGCATGAAGATAAAAAATGAAAGAACTCAATGGAAGAGGACCTCTTAAATGAATGGAAGAATGCTAACTATTCAGATAGATTTCATAGACACATGTGTGCCTATACATGGAAATGGACATCTAAAACATTTCAGAGAGGTGAATGACATCATTTAACAGTTTAAAAGTACATGATATGGCTTATGCCACCAATAAAATCTCCAAGACAGAGAGACAGCTTAATGTCTCCCATGTCATTTGAGAGGAAAATTGGTTTTCACTGTTATCTTTGATAAACAGGTAAGTAATGATTTGTGATATTTTAAGACAATTTCAATAGAATTCAAATAAAGTTACAGATTTTATGAACAAACCACTAAGTATTATAGTCTTTTTCAAAAGATGAGCAGTATTAGGAGAAAACAACAGCCAATTCATGAAAAACTAAAACAACACAAGGTGACAGGGATTAAAAAATTCCCATAGGTTGTGATCATAAATGTCAACTCCATGCTTCTCACTGGACTTATTATGATACATTCTCTCTGCCTCCACTATCATCTCTCATTTAATTCCTTAAGCCCTCATTTGCCCTGAAGTATTTGAGACCAGAAAGCATTTGACATCTTGATGTTATTTATATCAGGTAATATTTGTATAGACCTTATCAGTTGACTACAATAAATCCCCAAACCCCAAATCAGAAATGTTCCAAAATCCATATCTTGTTGAACACTGAAAGGATGCTTTTAAAATTTTGTATTCTCAGGGTCATATTAATTTGCATCTCCCTGATGGCTAAGGACATTGAGCATTTCTTTAAGTGTTTTTCTACCATTCTACAATCCTCTACAGTCAGTTCTCTTTTTAGATCCATACCCCATTTTTTAATTGGATTACTTGATTTCTTGCTTATTAACTTCTTGAGTTCTCTCTATATATACTGGATATTAGCCCTCTGTCAGATGTAGGATTGATAAAATTCCTTTCCTAGTCTGTAGGCTGTCCTTTTGTTTTGATGACAGTGTCTTTTGCTTTACAGAAGCTTTTCAGTTTCATGAGGTCCCATTTATTGATTGTTGATCTTAGAGCCTGTGCTGTTGGTGTTCTGTTCAGGAAGTAGTCTCCTGTGCCAATGAGTTCTAGGGTCTTCCCTACTTTTTCTTTTAACCGGTTTAGTGTGTCTGGTTTTATGTTGAGGTCTTTGATCCACTTGGACTTTAGTTTTGTGCAGGGTGATAAACGACCCTGAGATTTCACCTTACACCTGTCAGAATGGCTAAGATCAAAAACTCAAGTGACAACACATGCTGGAGAGGTTGTGGAGAAAGGGGTACTCTCCTCCATTGCTGGTGGGAATTCAAACTGGTACAACCACTCTGGAAATCAATTTGGCACTTTCTTAGACAATTAGGAGTAGTGATTCCTCAAGACCCAGCCATACCACTCTTAGGCATATATCCAAAAGATGGTCAAGTACACAACAAGGACATTTGCTCAACCATGTTCGTAGCACCTTTATTCGTAATAGCCAGAACCTGCCAACAACTCAGATGTCCCTCAGTCAAGTAATGGATACAGAAATTGTGGTACTTTTACACAATGGAATACTACTCAGCAATTAAAAACAAGGAAATCATGAAATTCGCAGGCAAATGGTGGGATCCTGAGTTAGGTATCCCAAAAGCAAAAAGAAACACTTGGTATATACTCACTTATATAGACCTATAGTATAGGATGGGCATGCTGAAATCTATACACCTAGGGAAAATAAGCAAGAAGGAGGAGCCAGGGTGGGATGATCAATCCTCGCTTAGATGGACAAGCGGGATGGACATTGAATGTAGGAGAAAACAAGCAACACGACAAGAGCCTACCACAGAGGGCCTCTGAAAAACTTTAACTAACAACATATCAAAGCAAATATTAAGACTCACAACCAAGCCATCGCCAAAGTGCAGGGAATCATATGAAAAAAAAGGGAAAGTTAGTAAGACTTGGAGAGGACAAGAGCTCCACAAAGACCAAATAGTTCAGGGCATTGGGGTCTTCTATGAGACTGTTTCTCCAACCAAGGACCATGTATGGATACAACCTATACCCCTGCTAGGATGTGGCCCATGGTAGCTCAGTACCCAACTGGGTACCCTAGTAAAGTGAACAGGGACTATTTCTGTCATGAACTCAATGGCTGGCTTGTCAACCACCCCCCCCCCCACCACCGAGGGAGGAGCAGCCTAACTAGATCCTAGAAGAGGACATTGCAGCCAGCCTTGAAGAGACATGATAAGCTAGAGTCAAATGAAAGTGGGGGAGGTCCTCCCCTATCAGTGGACTTGGAGGACAGCAGGGAGAAGTTGAGGGAGGGATGAGGAGGGTGGGAGGGAATAAGAGAGGGGGCTACAGCTGGGATACAAAGTATATAACCTGTCATTAATATAAAAATAAATAAATTACTTTAAAAAAATGAAAAAAATTGCATTTTGCTGGGCAATGGTGTCACATGCCTTTAATCCTAGCACTCAGGAGGCAGAGGCTGTTTGTTTTTCTTTCTTTGCCTTGGGTTTTTTTCTGGCCTGTGACCAACTCTATGGTACAGGCAGTGAGAGCAAGGAGTTAAGTCTGTTCCATTCCTTTATTTTTCTCTAGCAGTTTCCAAGAAGTTTGGTATTCAATATTTGTTAATGAAATGAATACTCTGTAAAGAATACGTATGTCCAGAACACACCAGAATAAATATAATTTTTTAACAACAATGAAAAAGAGCTCACAAATTTGATAGCCAGGAGGTTACATGAGAAGACTTAGAGGGAAAGAAGGGAAAAGGAAAATTATGCAATTGTATTACAATTTAATACAATAAAATCATTACATAAATGGATAATACCCATTGCTATGACCTTATCGTTAGTAATAGGAGGGTAAATATAACATAGTATCATATATGAAAATTCTTTAAAATGTTCTTTCCTTTTGCCCCATGAATTATATTCCTGAAACATGATCTAAAGGAACACTCATAAATATGGACAAACATGTATTTAGACAGGTACTAATTGTGATATTATTTATGTAATATATGACATGAAAGCCACAAAATAGAAAATAATGGATCTACCATATAATATTTTGATTTGGGAAGACTGATAGGAAATGTAATAGTTGTGAGGAAAAAAGCAGATTATAAAATAAATTCACCACTATTTAGAGAATAATGAGCAAAACCCTATATAGAAAACAGATTGCAAAGCGGTGTGCATGTTAATTGTATTTAAGTGGCGGGAGTGTGTATGTCCTCTTCCTTCTTTTACTTTTTTCCTCTCACCTCCTTTTCTCCATCCCTTTTTCCTTCTGTTCTTCCCGTACTGATGACAAGTAGACTAAGCAGTTGATAACCACAGAGCTATAAACCAGGCCCTGATTTCTTTTTTTAAATTTCATTTTATATATTATTCCAATTATTTACAATTATAAATATATATTTTGTACTAGATAATGTCTTTATAAAATGGTTTTGATTATATTATATGCAATTGTTTGATAACAGTGATAGCAGTAAGTTGAATTGCTGAGTTGCTTATAAGCACATAGAGGGTACAGGCCCCATGTTATATTGATCCTGTGTGCAATCACAGTCAGCACTACTGGGCTTATGTATGCTGATTGTTGCAGAGGTCTGCCTTAAGTGAGAAGCATTCGCAAAACAAGCAGGGTGGCACCACTTTTGGGGGTAGAAGCAAGAATACTGGGAAGTATAGCCCAGGCTGCTACACAATGAGACATTTCCTCCCCTAAAAATAAGTAAGTGTGGTTTGCCTGGAGACAAATGTTCTCTGAACAGAGGATAGTCTCATGCAAAAGAAGGCAGCAGAAAATGAAGACTTTTGCTAGAAAATGAAATGCCTATTTGTCCATTTCTACCCACATTTAATCACTATTTCCAGTTAATCACTATTTTCCCAGATTTCTATTTGCTCTTCGGAAAAAGAAATGTTCACACAATTTAAGAAACAATAACAGCAAAAATCACTGCCACATCAGTTCATTTAAATGCATTGTCCCAAATGGTAGAATTATACCTGTTTTAAAGGCTGTCTAAAATTATGCCTCTGTGAAGAATAGACTGTTAATAATATATAGCAATTGCTTTCAACTGTCTGAAAAGATCTTTTTGTTTGGCTACAATCAAACAGTCCTTAAATTGAGTGCACCAAGACATAGTGAATTCCGCACTAAATAAATTCAAAGCACATTCCACTGTGTGTCAACACAGGAAAAAGCATAACATTTGATGTGAAATAAGATGAGACTCGTAACAAAGAGAAAATAAGAAGCTACTTACAGTTATTTGGAATAAGAAATTAGGGTCAATGATATTCAATACAGATGTACCTCTCTTTTAGAAAATATTTCCCAAAAACAGATTTACAAAGCAGATGTATTTGGCAGTATTTATACTATCATAAGATGCTGTAGTTTCAAAAGGATATATTTCAAGGTTCAGTGTGCTTGTTGCTGTTGAGATATTGACAGAAATTGGAGGAATTTACTGCTAAGAGGTAATAGGTGTCACTGCCCATTACAGATGATCAAAATGAAGATAGCCAGTCTTTATGTGTAACAAGAAATTAAAGAGGGCATCTGATTTGATTCCTTAAAATTCCTTATTGGTGTAGTTTTGAGATCTAGCCAGTAGATAAAGGAAGGCCCACCTGGAGCTTATTAATTTATCCCTTTATACTTATTCTCTGAATATGACTATTTAAAACAAGCAAACCATTTTCCCCTAGCCATTCTATAAACAAGTTCTGAGATTTAAGAGTCATTAAAAATAGTTCCTCTCCTCCAAGATAAATTTACTTAAGAAAAGTCACTTCTCCTATTTAATACAGCTTGAAACAATCTCCATTATAAGATGTGAATACTAAAAATTGATCTCATTAAATTCTAGTCAGTATGCTAATTGCTTTTTATAGCTTGCTCACTTAATCCTAGGTTTTCATATCTTTAACAAACAATTTATTATGTAGGGCTTAGAATGTACCAAGGACTATGTAAAGTATTGTAGATTTAGCACACTGAATAGACAAATAGCCCTAGCCTTTGTGTACCATACATTCTAGATAATATGTAAAGTTATTAAGAAAATGATACATAGGCTAAAGCATGATAGATAGCACCAGCAGAAGACAGCAGGGAAGGGGTTAGAGTTCTAGGCATTTAACAGGGTTGATAAGGGAAGGCCTCATAGAGAGGATAACATCTAAGCAGGTGAGAAGATGCCCAAGCTCTAAGCTGTTGGAATTTTCTTGGAGAAGAATTTTCATGACTAGAAGGAATGGCAACTGCACAACCCATGCCTGGCTTCTTTGAGGCAGAGCAAGCACAGTTTGGAAGGTGCAGGTCTCATTCCAGGTTGTCTGGAGTTTTAGATGAGGACTGGCTATGATTGGTGGCAACTAGACATTTGTTTTGTGGTTTTGAAAAGCTATAAGTGGAATGGAGAGAAAACATGTAGGCAGTTCCTTAATAGCTTAAACATTAATTACTATGCAGCCCAGATATTGAATTCCTGAATACACATGTCACCTCCAAGCTGAAACCAGGTTCCCAGATCAGCATGACAGTATATATCTAATCCCAGCACTCAGAAGGCTCAGGCAGGAAGATTAATATGAGTTAAAGACCAGCCTGGACTACAAAGTGAATTCAGGCTACCCTGGGTTATGTAGCAAAATTCTAGCTCAAACAAAGCAAGACTAAACAAAGTAGGTATTCAAACAGGACCTTGTGCACAAATACTCATGGCAGGACTGTTTACATTAGCAAAGGGTGGCAGCAATCTAGATATCCACGAATACACAGAAAAGAAAAACTGTGCATATTCATACAATGAGATATTATTCTACCCTGAAAAGGAACCAAGTACTTAAATATGCTACAATGTGAGTGAAACTTATGTGTTACATAAATGAACCCAATAACAAAAGATCACATATGATTCCATTTATATGAAATGTCAAAAACTGGCAAACCTGCAAAGATAAAGAGCATATTAGGGCCTGCCATGGAGCAGAGAAGGCTGGTGGTAGGAAGGAAAGGAGAGTAGCTGCTTAATGGGTATCATGTTCTTTGGGGGTGATCTAATACTTTGGAACTAGATGAAAGTAGCAGCTGTCCAGCTTTACCCACATCCTAAATGTCAGGATGGGTAAGTTGCTGTTTATACTGTATCACAAAAAAATAGAATATACTATTTTGAAAAGATTTTAAAATTTTTCTTGTGAAGCTTGCTGAAGTTCAGCAAGATGGTTAAAATCCTAAAGAACATGGGAACTGCAAGGCAAAATAGTAGTAGAGCTACCATTTGGACATCTGAGTGGTGAGTCATGGATTTCTGGGTAGAGATCCTGGGGTTGGAGACCCACTTCTCACTCTACAGCAGCCATACAGGCAGCACTTCAGGGCTTTGGGCCGGGTCTTTGTTTCTGCTTGGAGTGGTTTGGTTCTGAAGCTCTCATATAAAGCAATGGAATGCTGTACTATACTGAGCTGTTTAAAACAAGCATACAGGGGACCCAACAGATATAAATTTGAGCTGCAATGAAGCCAGGATAATTTCAGTTTCTGCAATGGAAAGGAAAATAAATTTTTATGGTCTGGAGGTACCATAATAAGTTTAATTAAAGGTGTATTGAATGTTTCTAGCTACTGCTGTGCATGTCTTTTTTCCCCCCTCTACTCCCATCCCTCCTCTTCCTCCCTCAGTTCCCTCCTTGTTCTTTTTCCTTCTTTCCTTCCTTCCTTCCTTCCTTCCTTCCTTCCTTCCTTCCTTCCTTCCTTCTTTCTTTCCTTCCTTCCTTTCTTCCTTCTTTTCTTCCTTCTTTCCTTCCATATTTTTCCTTCCTTCCTTCTTTTGCATTGTGGGAGTATGCCACTTACTCCTCCTGCTGTGTTCTACTTTCAAATGCTTTCTATTTTAGATTGTGAAAGGAACATTTCCTTATTATGGAAACACAGAAAATTAAAAATTTATGTATTTTTTAATTTTTATATTAATTACAGTTTATTCACATTGTATCCCAACTGTAGCCCTATAATTCATTCCCTCCCAATCCCACCCTCTCTCCCTCTTCTCCTCCCAAGCCCTTCTCCATGCCCACTGAGAAGGGAAGTCCTCCTCCCCTTCTGTTTGACCTTAGCTTATCAGGTCTCATCAGGACTGGCTGCATTGTCCTCCTCTGTGCCCTGGCAAGGCTGTTGCCCTCTCAGGGGGTGGTGGTTAAGAGCCAACCACAGAGTTTATTTCAGAGACAGTGCCTGTTGCCATTACTAGGGAACTCACTTGGATACTGAGCTGCCATGTGCTACATCTGAGCAGGGGTTCTAGGTAATATTCATGAATGGTCCTTGGTTGGAGTATTAGTCTCAGAAAAGACCCCTGTGCCCAGATATTTTGGTACTGTTGCTCTCCTTGTGGAGCTCCTGTCCTCTCCAGGTCTTACTAATGCCCCCTTCTATCATAAGATTCCCTACACTCTGCCCAAAGTTTGTTTATAAGTCACAGCGTCTGCTTTGATACACTGCTGTAGAGTCTCTCAGAGGCCCTTTGTGGTAGGCTCCTATCCTGTTTCCTGTTTTCTCTTTCTTCCAATGCCCACCCTGTTTATCTTTTTTAGTAAGGATTGATCGTTCTACCCAGGGTCCTCCTTCTTGCTTGGTTTCTTTAGGTATACAGATTTGTGTAGGCCTATATTATATGTCCAATACCCACTTATGTGTGTCTTTCTGCTTCTGGGATACCTCACTCAGGATGATCTTTTCTAGATCCCACCATTTGCCTGCAAATAATACGATTTCCTTGTTTTTAATTGCTGAGTAGTATTCCATTGTGTAAATGTACCACAATTTCTGTATCCATTAGTTGACTGAGGGACATCTGGGTTATTTCCAGATTCTGGCTATTACGAATAAAGCTGCTATGAACATGGTTGAACAAATGTCCTTGTTGTGTACTTGAGCATCTTTTGGATATATGCCTAAAAGTGGTATAGCTGGATCTTGAGGAATCACTATTCCTAATTATCTGAGACAGTGCCAGATTGATTAATAGAGTGGTTGTACAAATTTCTATTCCCAACAGCAATTGAAGAGGGTTCCTTTTTCTCCACATCCTCTCCAGCATGTATTGTCACTTGAGTTATGAACAGGAAACAGATAATGCCTGTAATTTTTTGCATGTATGTGTCCCATGATTGTGGGGTTTTCCCCATTATTATATATTCACCCACGTCTTGAGCTTTTGTGGGAACTCACTATGCTTATCAATAGAGCATCAGCATTATTAATATCATTGATACCAAGAGGCACACTATTTTTATTTTTTTATATTAATTACAGTTTATTTACTTTGTATCCAAGTTGTAGCCCCATCCCTCATTCCCTCCAATCCCACCCTCCTGCCCTTGCCTCCTCCCTGCCCCTCTCTAAGTCCACTAATAGGGGAGGTCTTCCTCCCCTTCCATCTGACCCTAGCTTAGCAGGTCTCACCAGAACTGGCTGCAATGTCCTCCTCTGTGGCCTAGCTAGGTTGATCCTCCCGTGGAGGGTGGGGAGGTCAAAATGCTAGCCACTGAGTTCATGTCAGAGACAGTCCCTGTTCCCCTTACTAGGAGACCCATTTGGATACTCAACTTCCATGGGCTATGTCTGAGCAGGGGTTCTAGCTTATATCCATGTATGGTCCTTGGTTGGAGCATCAGTAAGAGGCACACTATTAATGGTATTTCATTTTATGCATGTTCATGAAGTATTTAATCCATTACTACTGTAGTAAATAGTCTAGGTCTCTCCTTACAAACTTTCTCTTATGTTCAGTTAGTCTTTTGTCAGGGATGCTTAATGATTCAGAGTTTCTAAAATTGTGTTGAAAATTGTAAGTTTTCAAAACACAGGTTAATTATATATATGAACCCATTTTCTGTTTCTATAACAAAATGCCTGTGATTTAGTAGCTTACAAAGAAGCATGTTTGGCTCAGACTTCTGGATACTGGGAAATCTATGAATGTGATACTGCTATGTGATATGGGACTTTTTATTGCATCATAACATGAGAGACGCTATGACATAGCTAGCTCAAGGCCATGTTCCTTCTTTGATGAAGCCAGTAACACCTTTTTGGTAGCCCATCCTCATGAGTTTATGTAACTCTGCTTTCCTTTCTATATAACAGTAGAATTAGTTTGGAGATATAAGTTTCCAACACGTGAATTTTGGTAAACTTATTCAAACAATAGCATAGACTGCAAAGAGAGGCCCATACAAATTCAGCTCAAGGCTAGAAATCATTACCTAGCATGTGCAAAGCACTAGCTTTGATCTCTAGCTCTACAGACACATAAAGTTCAGTTCAAGTCTTATGTCCTTCCAGAAGTTTTTTTTCTAAGCCTCTCTTCTTTCAGTCTTTCCTCTGTCCTAACAGAAGAGTACATTAAGCAATACATAGAAGCATAGGGTTTGAAGCCAGATGCTTAGGTTTACATTCTAGCTTTTGGAAAATTGAGCAGGTTACATAACATTTTGGTGCTTCCACAGTCTCATCTATAAAATATGAATAATTATAGTACCAACTTTTTAGGTCAGGTGAGATAATCTATGCCAAAAGTATCTGTAGCACAAGATCTGGCATAAAGCTAGTCTTCAGCAAATAGTAGAAATTGTATTAATATTACTTCATTCATTTGGTCTTGCTAACTTGTGGCCTTGAGAGCTCATATCATGCTTGGATAGCCCAACTTACAGTGTAGAGTCTGAGAAATTCAGAGGCCAGTATACCTTTCATATATATGGTTTCCCACAAAGTATATCCTTTGCTAATATCACTGATTGATTGACCTGAATTATTGACATTGAGGGATGATTTTTTTTTTAAGCTTGACCTTCTTTAAAAATACAAAAGCAAAGCAGAAAATTCAATAGCCTGAGCTATATGTAAAGTGAAGTTCCTTTGGATAAGGGCAAGATCATGGACTCCAGGACAGGAAATTCGTGATTAGGATAAACCAGCATGTGTGCATGCATTTAGTACTCTACTCATCCATTTATTCATTCATTCACTCATTTATTCATTCATATATTCTCATTCGTATTCACCAACCCTCCTCTCCCATGTGTGTGTTTATGTATATGTGTGTGTTTGATATATGGTCTCTATGTAGCATGGGTTGGCCTTGAACTCCTAGCTATTCTCCTGTCTCAGCATCCCAAGCCTTCCAAGCCTTTTACCACCATACCACCATACATTTCTGAGATCCTTAAATTATAATAATGATCAGACCTATAAAAAAGAACTAAAGGCTCTTAATCTGAAAGATCCAACTATAGTAGAACAAATAAAAATCTCATTTTTCCATGTTTATTTGGAACTCTTGAGAGCTGAATTATTTCCAGTAAGTCAATTTTCTTGTGGCAGTTTATTCATGTGACCACCATGACATTTTTTATTTTAATGATTTCGAGGTAGTTCTTTCTAGTATATGCTGCACAATTTTATAGCTTTCATACTTATGATATATTAAAAACAGTACAGACAGTGTGATAGGCTTTGCATAACTCATCATCACTAATATATTGTTGTTGTTCGGTTAGTTTTTTTTTTTTTTTTTTTATTTAGGTCTGCCAGATAATCACAGTGCCATTTGTCTTCTAAAAAGCAGACAGATGGATTCCTACATGACTCCTTTAAGTGTTTTCTCATTAATAGGGTATTTCAGTTTTTACTTTTGGCAACAGAAATGTGAGCAACTGCTTTTCCCATCTACAAAATACCCTTCTTCTTTATTGATTTACAAATTCTGTGTCCTGGGAAAAGAGAAACCCAAGTCAGTTCCTATTTCTTGTAATGACGATGACT
Source organism: Pachyuromys duprasi (assembly GCA_028658305.1). NCBI lineage: Eukaryota > Metazoa > Chordata > Mammalia > Rodentia > Muridae > Pachyuromys > Pachyuromys duprasi. The sequence goes on along the minus strand of CM053742.1, from coordinate 18,418,398 downwards.
AGACATTGAACCCAAGTCATGTGACAGGTGTTTTAACCTTTCAAGGACTTAACAACTTACTTCCTCATTGCAGATTATTCTCAAAGTGGAAAAATATTTTATTTATAAACTATGATGCTTATTATTTTCTATCCTAGCATTGGTGTCTTCTTGCTGCTCCTAAATTAAATATATGTAAGTTAAAGAAAATAATTGTTGGGCTTGGTAGTGGAAGTGTGTAATCCCACCTAATTGGGAGCTGAGGCAGGAGGGTCTCATGTTCAAGCCCTGCCTTGGCTACAGAGTAAATTCAAGGCCAGCCTAAGTAAATTAATGAAACCCCACCTCACAAAGAAAATAAAGATAACAATAACAAGAGGACTAGGGTCATAGCCCAATGGGAAAGGGTTTGTCTCCCATGTCAGAGGACTGGATGTATCTCTTAGTGCTGGAAAAGGAAGAAAAAAAATATCAAAATAACTAACAATAATTGTCTCCTGAGAAACAGGGAAAGTTTTATGAAATTGAATTTGAACCTCTTTTAATAGACAGAAAATATTCTTCTGTGTCATTTTGTAAATGTTGTTCTACTTTCTTTGCAGAGAGATCCTGATGAACATAACTGTGGGGAATCTCATAGAGCAGGAGTTCATAACTATTGCACGTCACTACCGTGTGCCTGAGAACACGGAAACAGATTTAACTTACTTAGTTGCACAGGCCCATGAAAAGTTCAAGAAAAATATGTTTGAGAATTTTGCCGTATTCATTTATAAGTGTGAATATGAAGACAGAAAAAAGTAAGCTTTTTAAAATAAATTTATTTTTTTATATCAATCACAGGTTAGGTACTTTGCATCCCAGGTGTAGCCCCCCTCCTTCAATCCCTCCCATCCTCCCTCTCCCTCCCTCATCTCCCTCCTCCCGCCCCCTCCAAGTAAGCTTTTTATTGATTCTAATAAATCATTTAAGTTTATGTAACTTTAACTAGTAAAAGGAATTTATATATTTTATGAAAATGGGTAAAACAAAAATTGACATTTCTCAATTTTAGCAAAACTACCTTAAATCATAGGAGAGAGGGAAAGGATAGAGGAGAGCCTCTATCATGAATAGTTTGTCCTCTTTCATGTTTTTTGTTTCTAGGTGCTTTGGACAAAAATAGGGTAAATTAGGAAGTCATAGGATTTAATAATAAGGTGTCACCTTTGTATTATTTTAGTACTAACTGGGATTTATAAACTGTGGCAGATACCTTGCAAATAAACTTTCTATTTATTTGGGGGAAGCTATGTCTTTTTAAAAAACTAATGAGTGAAACTCTTTGTGTTCTATTTCTAATGTACTGCTCGTGTATGTTCAGTTTTATTAGGTCATTTCAAAAACTTTTAATTTTAAAAAGGGGTTCTATTTTATTTATGTGTATATGTATATTGGATCTCTGTGTGCATATGCATATCACTGCAGTGACTGCGGAGGACAGAAGAGTGTGCTGGATCACCTGGAGCTGGAGTTACAGGTGGCTGTGAGTCATAGGCCTGGCTGCTGGAAACCTCTGGAAGTTCAGAAAGCACTTTTATCCACTGTGCCATCTCTCTAGCTCCAGATTATTCTTTTATATACAGATTGATATAGTGATCTTAATATGTTTTGATTGTAGATCTCAAATGACTTTATTGCAAATAAAGAACCTATTTTTCCTTTGGGTTCTAATTTTGTGGTTCATGAAAGAACACTGGTTGACTAAGAACAATGGAGAAATTTTTCTGTGTAAAGTGACCTTTGGGCTTCCTGTAGACAGCATGACTTGATTCTAAGAAAATTAAAGTGAAGGCCCTAGTTGGGTTTGGATCCAACAAAGGAACAGTTCAGAAAAATACTTCCAAGTCATATTATACTTCGGTTGGGGACTCTAAATGCTTGTCAGATTAGGGGTTTGTTTTCAAATATTAAACCATTTTGACTAGTGCTCAAGAATGCAGATCAGTTACTTAGAGCAAGACTCATGGCTACAGCTTCAATATGCTGTGCTGTCACCAACCAAGAACTGGAATCTGAATCTTGGAATCTAAGGACAGTCTTGTCACCCTGAAGTGAAAAACATTGGTGAAATGCAATATGATGATAGCTTTTCCCTACTATCAATTCCAATGCCAATTTTTATACTTCTATTTTGGGACAGATATATATATATATATATATATATATATATATATATATATATATATATATATATAATTTATATTTTCTTTCCTATAACATGCAACTGTTGTTAACAGGAATTACAATACATAAAAGCTTATTTACTTTCTTTGAATACAGAGAAGGTGTATTACCCACCAAAGACATCAAAAGGATGTGCAAGTCCTCCAGACTACCTTTGAGTGATGAGCTTCTAGATAGCTTACTGTCTAGGTAAGTAAGAGATCCACCATTGAGGGAGACTGATCTTTACGTTTTTATTTTGGGGAACTATCTTTAACTATCTTTGATTTTCCCTTTACTGTTTTGGTCATATCATTGATAACCCACTTAGACATAAGTATTATAAAAGGAAAACATAGTCATTATTTTAATTCTTATCATGCCTGTTATGAATTATTATTTCATCTTTTGGACATTAATGTGAACATACAATAGGTTCCTGAGGTAAAATGAAACATACAACTTTATTGGTTATGATATTGTCATAAAATTTAGGTCAGACTTTTTAAGGCAGTAGTGCCTGGTATCTAAAGAAGACCTATGGTAAGAATACCTATGGTTATGAGTGGTTGCTTGTATCCTTCTCTAGCGTCAGGTATAAAACAGATGATGTTTCCATGAAAGGTGCTGTCACCATACTGTTCTATTTGGGTCATTTATGCATCATGTGCCATTATTGTAAGTTCCCTTGCCCTTTGACTAACATATCTAGATCATTCTAACATTTTGTTCTTCGTACCAGATATGACCATGACTTTAGATATACTATTTCATGTACTTTTTGAGAACAACTTGGAGTACACAGAAGTATTGCTGCTACTACTACTTGTATATGACATGATGAAGTTTTGAGAGAGGTGGTATTTTGTTCAAGGTCACAATATTCTAGAAAAATATCTGGAACATGACCATTAAACCTTCCAGTTTTCACCCCTTGTTTCTAATATTTTTGAATTATTGACAACAAATAAACAGCGTATTAGGATGCCTTTGCAATTATGCCTCCTTTCACTGCTTGCCCCTATACATTCTTCTCTGTTGTCCCAATCTATCACCACTCTTGTTCTGACCTACATTTCTTCTAGACAAGTGCAGGGTTTTCATATTGATCTTCTGCCAAGTTCTGTAGTCCTAGGTCTGCTTTTACATGTAACAGCTAAGTGCATTCTAAGAGCAAAAATGTCCATGCATTACCCTTTTTATGCACCAATGTTATTTCTTTGTTGTGTACAGAAACATCAATCATTCTGTCCTTGGTTTAGAAAGTTTGGTTTTAGTGTGTTCTCAAATAGGGCTGTACTGGATAGTCCTCATCTAAGAAAAAACGTGAAAGGAAAAGAAAGATAAAACTGATTCTTACACTGGAGAACTAGAATCTGAGGTGTCGGGAGAGGAACCTAGAGGAAGCCAATTCAGATAGATGTATGTGTTCAGAAAACTGACCTAGAGGAATTCTCTAGAGAATCATCTCTATTTTTTGTTTCTTTTTCTTTCTTTCTTTCTTTCTTTCTTTCTTTCTTTCTTTCTTTCTTTCTTTCTTTCTTTCTTCTTATTTAATGTTTTTAATTTTTATTTTTTATATAAATTACAGTTTATTTGCTTTCCATCACAGCTGTAGAACCCTCCCTCATTCCCTCCCAATTCCACCCTCCATCACTCATCTCCTCCCATGCCCCTCACCAAGACCACTGGACTCATCAGGACTGAAAACATTGTCTTCTTCTGTGGCCTTGTAAGGCTGCACCCCACCTCAGGGGGAGGTGATCAAAGAGCTAGCCACTGAGTTCATGTCAGAGACAGTCCCTGCTCCCATTACTAGGCAACCCACTTGGGTACTCAGCTTCCATGGGCTATATCTGTGCAGGGGTTCTAGATTATTTCCATGCATGCTCCTTGCTTGGATTATCAGTCTCAGGATAGACCCATGTGCTCAGATGTTTTGGTTCTGTGGCTCTCATTGTGGAGATCCTGTTCCCTCTAGGTCTTTCTATCTACCCCTTCTTTAATAAGATTCCCTGCACTCTGCCGAAAGTTTGGCTATGAGCCTCAGCATCTGCCTTGATACCCTGCTGGGCAGAATCCTTCAGTAGCCACCTGGTAGGCTCCTATCCTGTTCCCTGTTTTCTCCTTCTTCCAATATCCATCCCATTTGCCTTTCTGAGTGAGGACTGATAATCTTACCCAGGGTTCTATTTCTTGCTTAGCTTCTTTAGGGGTACATATTTTAGTATGTTTCTCCTATATTATATGTCTAATATCCACTCATAAGTGAGTATATACCATGTGAGTCTTTCTGTTTCTAGGATACCTCACTCAAGATGATCTTTCCTAGATCCCACCATTTGCCTGAAAGTTTCTTGATTTCCTTGTTTTTAATTGCTGAGTAGTATTCCATTCTGTAAATGTATCACTATTTCCGTATCCATTCCTCCATTGAGGGACAACTGGGTTGTTTCCAGGTTCTGGCTGTTACGAGTAAAGCCGATACAAAACGTGGTCAAACAAATGTCCTTGTTGTGTACTTGAGCATCTTTTGGATATATGCCAAGGAGTGGTTACAGCTGGAACTTCAGGTACCACTATTCCTAATTGTCTGAGAAAGCACCAGATTGATTTCCAAAGTGGTTGTACAAATTTACAATGCCATCAGCAGTGGAGGAGGGTTCCCTTTCTCCACATCCTCTCCAGCATGTATTATCACTTGGGTTTTTAATCTTAGCCATTCTGATGGGTGTAAGGTGAAATCTCAGGGTCGTTTTGATTTGCATTTCCCTGATGACTAAGGATGTTGAGCATTTCTTACAGTGTTTTTCTGCCATTCGATATTCCTCCATTGAGAATTCTCTGTTTAGTTCTGTACCCAATTTTTAAATTAGATTACTTGATTTGTTGCTTTTTAACTTCTTGAGTCCTTTTTATATTCTAGATATTGGTCCTCTGTCAGATATAGGGTTGGTGAAGATACTTTCCCAGTCTGTAGGGAGCTGTTTTTTTCTAATGAGATTGACTTTTGCTTCCCAGAAGCTTTGCAGTTTCATGAGGTCTCATTTATTGATTGCTGCTCTTAGAGCTAGTGCCATTGGTGTTCGGTTCAGGAAGTTGTCTCCTATGCCAATGAGTTCAAGGCTCTTCCCAAATTTTTCTTCTAACCAATTTAGTTTGTCTGGTTTTATGTTGAGATCTTTGATCAACTTGGACTTTAGTTTTGTGCAGGGTGATAAGTATGGATCTATTTGCATTTTTCTTTTTTTTATAAATTTATTTATTTTTGTATCAATCACAGGTTAGGTTTTTTGAATCCCATGCGTAGCCCCCTCCCTCATTCCATCCCACTCTCCCCAACCCTCCCTCAACTCCTCCACTCCCCCTCCAAGTCCACCAAAGGGGAAGGATCTCGTCCCCTTCCATCTGACCCCAGATCATCTTGTCTCCTCAGGGCTGGCTGCAATGCCCTCCCCTGGGATCTAGCCAGGCTGTTACTCCCTGGCATGTATGGGGGAGGGTCGAAGAGTCAGCCATCAAGTTCAAGACTGAAACAGCACCTGTTTCCCTTACTAGGCTCTTCAGTTTGACAATGAGCTATCATGGGCCACATCTGAGCAGGGGTTCTAGGCCATATCCATATATGGTCCTTGGTTGGAGAAACTGTCTCATATAAGACCCCTGTGCCCTGCTCAGTTTGATCTTTGTGGAGCTCTTGTTCTCCCCCAGGCTTACTAACTTCCCTTATTCTTATTATTACTTCCCGCCCTCTGCCAAGGGCTTAATTGTGAGTCTTAATATCTGCTTTGATACTTTGCTACACTGATTCTTTCATAGGTCCTCTTTGGTATGCTCCTGTCCTGTTGCTTGTTTTCTCCTCCAT
>CM053742.1:18369700-18403796 GCA_028658305.1 Pachyuromys duprasi | reverse complement strand
TGTATCAGAGCAGATATTAAGTCTCGCGATCAAGCTTTTGGCAGAGGGCAAGAAGTGATGATAGAAATGGAGGAGGTTGGTGAAACTTGGAGAGAACAAGAGCTCCACGATGACTAAACTGAGCAGGGCACAGGGGTCTTATATGAGACGGTTTCTACAACCAAGGACCACGTGTGGATGTGTCCTGGAACCCCTGTTCAGATGGGACCCATGATAGCTCAGTGTAGGACTAAAGACCCTAGTGAGGGAAACAGGGACTGTTTCAGTCTTGAACTTGATGGCTGACTCTTTGACCCTCCCCCATACATGCCGGGGAGTGACAGACTGGCTAGATCCCAGTGGAGGACATTGCAGCCAGCCCTGAGGAGACAGGATGAGCTGGGGTTGAATGGAAGGGGAGGAGGTCCTCCCCTGTTGGTGGACTTGGAAGGGGCAGGGAGGAGATGAAGGAGGGTTGGGGAGGGTGTGAGGGAATGAGGGAGGGGGCTACGCTTGGTATGCAAAGTACTAACCTGTGATTGATAACAAAAAAAAATAAATTAAAAAATATTTTTCCCAGAAACTTCAGCCAGTATTATATCTTTAAATTGAAACTTTAGTTGTTCTTCACCCCTTGAACTCTTCACAGTATTCTGTCATCTACAGTGGTCTTCTGAGAAGAACTAGGAAAGAAACTATGGACTGTTATACCACATTAACTAACTTTAAGCCTGTCTCTGGGACTTGGGAAAGATAAAGTTTTTTACTTCTTTATAATTTTCATATATATATGAGATTTGTACACTTTTATTCACATTTTCATCCTTATTTGATTCACAAATCTCTCTCACAAATATCCTTCTAAATAGAGAAATCATTAGATATTTTGAGTCTTGCCTTATGAGGTGGGCAGGGAAGAGAATACAGTTAGGAGATAATTAGGAAACATGAGCAATTATCTAAGTTCATCACAGCAAAATCTAATAGGCCTTCCCAAAGTAACTTCAAGAAAATGTTCTGAGTTCCAGTGCAAATCCAGGGCAAAAACAAATTCAGGCAAAGGGCTAAGATGCACTTCAGGAAGCCCTTCTTAAGAAAGTAGTTATTTGAACTGAGTTTACAGTCAAAAGGAGCAAGAAGTACAGAAGGGCAGAAGAACTGAAAGACAAGACAGGGAGAGAGTTTTCAAGTGATAATCAGAGACGTAAGCAGGGTCCAAATTAAGTTGGTTTATGTATACTTTGCTAAGGATCTTAGGTTGTTTTCTGAATGGGAAGCTACTAGAGGATTTCAAGCAAGGAAGTGACTGACTGGCTCTATATTTTGGAATGGGTTCTCTGATGGGGAATTGGCTACTATAACAGAAGAGTGAATAGAAGGAATAAACTCAAGGTGGAAAACTGTTGCTATAATCATGGTGAGTGGTGAAAATGGTTTGAACTTAAAGAGCAGTGAAAGAGATGGAGAGGTTATGTACATTTGTAATATGCTGGGTAGTTTGGACTTGCAAGACTGCTCAGTAGATTGTGTGTATGAGGAGTGAAGTTGGATGTGACCTTAGATCTATTTGAGAAATATATTGACTGTTTTCTAAATTACCTAAATTCTAAGACTGAATAAGTGCTCTCTGGAATTCATATTGTAAACATTTCTTAACAATTACATTCTCTTCTGTGTGAACAAATAGGAACAATTACTTCATTGGTGATTTCATCCAGTTTCCCAGTCTTTTTATATATCATGTGCCTTTAAAATATCATCTACAGAGCAAATGACCCCCATATCATAAATCTTCAAAATGACCCCCTCATTGAACTTCAGGCTCATTGCCTCTACTTCTGACTTCTCGTTAAACATTAGTGTATCTAGCCCAAGAGAAGACTCAGCAGTTATGAGTAGTTGCTGCTCTTTCAGAGGTCCTGAGTTTCCAAACATTCATGTTTGGGAGCTCACACCTGCTTGTAATTCCAGTTCTCAGATAATCTGATGCATTCTTTTGGCTTCCATTGGCACACAAACTTGTGTTACACACTCACATAGGCAGACACATACACACATGCACATGCATTAACATTTTAAAAACTTTTCTAAAAGTAACATATCTAAAATTAAACTTTGGGACTTGCTACCATGTCCAGCTAGTTGCTTAATTAGAAGCCTTCAAATCATCCCTTGTGTGTGGGTGTGCATGTGTGTATATACCCTTAACTATTATGTGTGTATATGTATGTATGTGTGTGTATATAGATGCATGCATATATATAGTGTCTGTGTGTATGTGTGTGTGTGTAGTCTTTTAGTAAGCCTACATTCAAAGTACATTCAGAATTGGCAATTCCTCCCTCAGTTACCACCTTTGTCTAAACCACTATCATTTCTATCTAGCTTACTTGAAATAGATTACTACCTATCACTTCCACTTCTGTGGTGTCCCCAGTATTCTACTCATATCAGTTAGATTGTTAGAATAAGCTTTACATATATGTTATGGCTTATTTAGGCTTATTTATGTTAGGGTTTTGTTAGGCCACAGATTATGCCACAGATTAAAATTACTTTTTACAGTTCTGGGTAGTGAGAAACTAAAAAAATAAAAATAAATAAATAAAAAGCCAACCCATTGAATGTCTAGTTGAGAGTCCTCACCTGCTTTTTTAATGCCTCCTTCATGCTGTGTCTGTATATGGCAGAAGGAGCAAGGAAGTTCTCTTCCTATCTATCCTAATTTCTTATCTATTTCTAGTAGTATATGACAGGGTGTTACCATGTAGTCCAAGCTGGCCTCAAACTTGGAACTCTATCACCTTAATTTACTTTCTGAAGTTATAGACATGTGTTACTGTGACATACTCTAGTGAACTGATTTCAGGAAGGCTTTGCCCTATGATCTATATACATCTCACCTAATAGCACCACGTTGGCACTTACGTTTCAGTGTATGAACTTGGAAGGGACCTGATCATTTAGAGTGCTGCAGGCTTTATATGTAACTTTTCTGTAATATATATTCCAATAGCTCCTAGATTTCATCAGAATAAAAGTCCAAGATTCTGTATGTTCTCCTTCTCTGACCTCAGGTCCCACTTAGACTGCTAAGAAAATGTTTTCTTCAAGACTCTCTGCTAGTGGAACACTTCTCATCAAACATCTTTAGCTAAATTTTAGTTGTTCCCCAGAAACATACACAAATAAAAGACATAATGATCCTACATTTCAACTATAAATATGCTCATAAACAGAGACGTCCTTTAAAAGAGTTGAAATGATAAGTGAGCCAAATTCAAAGGATAAACAGTGGTAGGGGGCAGCATTTGTAGTTGTATCTTGAAATTCTTGGTCAAAGAAAATGTACACAAAAGAATTACAAAATTCCTTTTCCTGTGTTCTGGTTAGTTTGTTTATTCTACTCTGTTTAGGTGGATGAATCTATACTACTTCAGCTTGTAACATTTTTGGTGGTGTGATTTTTTTTAAATGAATTTATAAATATGGGCTATTGTTTTCATGACACCTTGACAAGAAAAGAGAAACATCTTTTGACTAGTTGTGCACATTTTATTTTAACGGTAGAATCCTGGATCAGTGTGCTTGGAATGATATTTTTCAAACCTTTTTCATTTCCTTAAATATTGGTATAATGAGATCTATAAATAATTTGCCTTTACATTTGGCAGGATGTGGCCAAGTTTAGGAAAAATGGCTTGGAGTATTACATTAAGAAGTACTTAAACTGAATAAAAAAAATTCAAAAAAAAATTCCCCAAAATAAGAAAAAAAAAACTAAAAAGAAGTAGTTAGCACTATTTGGGACATTACAGCAATTATGTTGAAATTATCATACCGTAGTGATCAAAATTCTGTTATGTAAAGTTGAGGATGAATTTAAACTAATAGCCATAATTTAAGATTTATTAATTTTAATCTAACTTTTATGGTGCAGGATAATAATTTGTTTTCCTGTGTTCCAAGTAAAAATTGGCTTGTTTTTCTGATTATAAATTTAAGTCAATTCAGATGATAGAGATTAGTCATAATAAGGAAAAATCATCATTTGATTTTCTAGAGAAGGTTTTCTTATTATATAAGTGTATTGCTACCAGTTTTTAAATCGCTTTTTATGTAAATATAAACCTAAAGCAGAATAAGAACTGTACGTTTGAGGCTAGAGAGATGGCTAAGTGATTGAAAGCATAAATGTAGTACTCTTGCAACTGAATTTGCTTCTGAGCACCCACATCAGGCAGGTACAACTGCCTGCAACTTCAGCTCCAGGGCATCTGAGGCCCTCTTCTGGGCTCCATGGACACTGCAATTAGCCGAACACACACTCAAGAGCATACACACACACACACACACACACACACACACACACACACATGCATAATTAAAAATAATAAAAACAAAATAAAAATTTTACAAAACTATAATAATATTTTATAACCTTCTTTGCACTGTATGTCAAGAACATATTTCTTTTTTAAGATCATATTTCTGTAACCTCTAATATGGCTACATAATAAGTGACAAATATGCCTTTTATTTTTCTTAAAAATGCACTAGTAGATGAGACTAGAGAGATGGTTCAGTGGTTAAGCACACTGGCTGCTCTTCTAGAGTACCTGAGTTCATTTCCCAGTACCTACATGGCAGCACAAAACTGTTTGCAATTCCAGTCCCAGGATCTGGAACAGTCACACACACGTACATGCAGGCAAAACACTAATGCACATAATTTTTTAAAGATTAGTTATATATATATGTATGTATATATATATATAACTAATCGATATATAATATTTGTTATATATATTATATAATATAATATGTATTAATTAATCCAGGCTTGTCTTAAACATTTAAATGCTATGTAATTCAAGAACGACAAAAGTACTCTATTTTATTGACATGTATTAACCACTAAAATAATGCCTTCAAATATTCTTAACAAAATGTAGCGGTAGTCTTAGCTACCAAAATTTGTTTGGTTGCTAAATCAAACTTTTACTGAACTGCTACCAATAACTACCACTGGAAAATTAGATAGGTGAAATCCTTGCTTTCAAAGAATTTACATTCTGGGTGGATCAGAAATAGATAATCAGCTAATAAGAAATGATGATAACATCAGCTAATTAAGCATGCATGAGACTATGTTTTAGGTAAAAGTTAAGCTGGCTTTGTGGTCGTAAATGCTGCAGATTGAATCAAATTATATGCTTTCAGGTTTGAAGACAAAGAAAAACAAATAAATTACAAGTTATTTTTCTCTGTTCTGAACTGGAGAATTAATCCGACACCTGAATTGCAGTCTCCATCGTACCTTAAAGAGGTAAATTTTACGCTTATTTTAAAATTGGCTATGGCCACCTCCCTTATATTTTAGCATGCTTTGGTATAAGTTTTAGCATTTATAAAACAATAGGGTGTGTTTTATAATGGAGCCAATTTGAAAAGAAAAATTCAAGAGAAAAAAATGCTTGGTTAGGAAAAACCTTCTTGGTTAGGACTTTCTTGGGAAAGTCCCTTGATAAAGCAAATGTCGTATGGTTGATAATCTCAGAAAAGAAGAATTTATTCTGTCTGTGCTAACCAGTTTTTTCTGTCCTGAGCTTGCCTAGTGCCTCCAGCAGTAGGCATCTCAAGAATATAGCTTCTTGGGAATGCCATGGAAAACCTGAGAAATTCCAGTTGGTTGAGGAGCAATATTGACCATTAGAGGTAGGGTTAAAATCTGGCTTTTTCACCTACTTATCTGAGGGATGTCAGGTGAATTAAGTTCCAAACCCCATTTGCTCAGAGACATAACCTTCTGATAAATAAGGATCCACTCTTAGCGCATTCTTTGCTTTGTGCTGGCATCAAGGATAGTATCATCACCACTCCCTTTGGTGGAATCTATTCCTTATGTGGAATAGGCACACTCATGATTTGGGGTTTGACTTGATATGGCTTGCATAGGATGCTGTGGAATGAAAGTAGCTACTGCTAAATCAGGATGAGGAATAACACATGATCTTAAAGAGGTCTCATTTGACATTTAAGGGATATATGGTGAGTTAGGTAGAAAAGTAACATGGCATGATGATATGCAAAGACATTCCTACAGGAGTGCTCTGGGAAGTGGGGCAGCATGGCAGTGGAGGAATTTCTGTGGCGAGAGTGATGGCGTATGGGGAAGAGTAGAGAAGAATGAAGTTGGAGATGTTAGCAGGGCTGGAAGAACTGGCGGCCACTAACAAATATCTATTTTTTTTCCTTGTTTTAAAAGTTATTTTAATTGCACGCATTTATGTAATATAGTACGGTAATTTGATATATATATGTACAATAATCAAATAATGGCAATTAGTGTTTTAATGTAAGCATTGCTTTAAAAAAACAGGCTCCCATGCAACCCAGGCTCAATAAGTAGCTGAGAATGGCCTTGAACATCCTCATCTTAGTGCTTCTACCTCCTAAGTGCTGGCATTATAGTCATACAACTAGGTCATTCGAATTTTTACAGTTATTTTTTAATTTTTCCTTACCTGAGGTCAAATCCAGGGCTGGAGAGTGAATGCTCATCCTCAGTCCTGTTATGCAAGCACTAAATCTACATGTCTAACCACATTAAAATTGTTTTAAGATGTACCATTAACAAATTGAAAGGAAGAGAACAGCATGGTCAGGTGTGCCCTTTTCATGAAGGGATAGGGGAAAGACATGCAGATCAATTGTGAAGTTCTGTGATGTCCCATTGTCAAGCAGGTCCATTAGGCAATTCTTGGTGTCCCATTACTATATATCAACTACTACTCTGAAATCTTAAAAGGTCTTATTAGCTCATCTCTCCCTTCTGAAAACTTGAGGAGGTAGACAATTTTGTTACTATTTCAGAGGTGAGGAAGTTGGGAAACAGCAAGTATATATGGTAGAGCCATAGATTTAATTCAGATATGTTCTATTGCAAAGAATAAACATGAACAATATTGGCTGAGGGTATAGCTCAGCGGCAGAGTATGTGTTTAGAAATAACAAGGGTCCTGAGTTTATTCCCTACTACCTTCCCACTGCCACCCCTTCCCATAAAAGGTAAAGATGTCTTTTTTTTATGTAAGTATTATTGGAGATACTGTAATCAGTTAACCAATGTCTAATATACCGTAACAGAAAATATTAGTACTAACATTTACCCCAGTAACCTGGTACAACACAGGGTGTGGTCAGTATTCTACCTTCCTATAAAATATTCTCCTATCCATAAAATATTTTCCTATCCATAAAATATTCGCCTGTTCTGTGTTGACTATCATGCACTTGTCGCATTTAAGACACCTTGCATTTTTCTGAACCTGCTTGCTCATCCATGGGCCTGATTTTTTTCTAAGCTGTAACAATTGGACCTTCAATCTTTAAGCATCTTCAGTTGCATAGCCAGAAGGACATACTGGCAGGAAAGTGAAGGGTGAGAGGTAGGAGAAATTATCTCCATCCCTGCCAGTTGCATCCTCTTGGTGGATGTCACCTGCCACTCTAGGTTCCAGTAACTTCCCTCACATGCTTCTTCAGACTCAGGGGGTTGCACTGTCTCATTGCTATTAACATCCCGGGGAACTGGAATATTTCCTGTTTTGTTTTTCCTAAATTCCATCTTACAACATTGTAAATATAGTCTATCCCCTATACCAACAGTGTTTATCTCTGTGGACTCAACCAATTACACCTGAAAATAATAATCAAGAAAAAATTGTATCTACAGTGTACATTTGCAGATAAATTTTTCCTTGTCACTGTTTTCTAAATGTAATGCAACTGCTTTTCATAACATTGATATTTGGTTCTGTATAAGGTATCTAGAGGTGATTTAAAGTGTATGGGATGGTGCTGGAGAGAGGGCTCAACAGTTAAGAGCACCTGTGACTCTTGCAGTGGATCCAAGTTTGGTTCTCAGCACCCTCCTGTTGGTTTGCAGCCATCTGCAACTCCAGTTCTCTGCTGATCTCCCTAAGTACCATGCCTATATGTGGTGCATATTAATGCATGCATTGCAGGTGAAACATTCATATACATAAAAACAAAATAATAAGTGTGTGGAAGTAGGTTTGTAGGTTCTACATAAATGCAGTGCCATTCTGTGTAAGGGACTTGAGCATGCATTGATTTCTGTATTATGGGTGGGTTATCCTGTACCCATCTACTTTAGACACTGAAGAATTAGCTAGTCACTTTATTAAATTATTTGCCACATATTTTTGTTGTGAAAGTATTCGTTTTCCTAAGGAACTCTAAGCGGTTCATGCTCTTATTTTTACTAATTGACTTTTCTTGTTCTTTTCCTTGTTTTCTGATTCTTTTTTTTTTCTTCCTCCTACTAGTCTACCACCCAATCAAATATTAAACATTTCAGGATTGATGATTCAGAAATGTGGTCCTACCACATGTATTTATCTGCTGTGTTTTTCCTACCTGATTGTAGAGAATTCCTCCAGCTCAGTATGTTTAGACTTAAGTCATTCTTTAATATTCATAGTGTGGCTATGTATCAATTTATCCAATCATTTCCCTCTTGATAGGCATTCAAATTGTTTCTACCTTTTTGTCTCTGAAAATGTGGTATCTTGTTACTTTATTTTCATTTTCCTGATGACTGTTGAACTTGTATAAAATTTATTGACCTTTTGTGATACAGTCCACACTAACAAAGCATTTTTCCATAACAACTCAACACTCACATTATAACAGAAAAAAATGTTTCATGGAATAATACTATTTTAACTATATATGATACAATACCCTTTCATCTCTTATTTTCTCTTTTCATCTCCCTTCTTTTTCTTTTCTCTTCTCCCTCCATCTCTTTTTAATCCTGTTTGAATATTGTTCCTGAGTCATTAAGTTGATTTCATCACCCACAGAAGGATAACCACCCTGTATGGGAAGACCAAAAATGTATTAGTTCAGTAGTTATACCACCATACTATCATTCCTGACCAGCTCTGTTGACTGGCAGCATTTCTAAGCTGGGGACCTAAAGGAATTTAAAGAATATAGAGCATAGTAGTGTCATAATAGAGTTCAAATCCTTTGTTTCACTGTCAACTGAATGACTATATACAAGTTTCTCAAGCTTTTTCCATTTCAAAAAACAAGGAGTTAAAAGTATTTCTTCCATTAAGTTTGTTGTGAAGAGTACGTTGATATACATAGGCACTTTCAGCAGTAGTGAGGGCTTAATGTTAAGTGTTCCTATTGTTTATAAATTGAGGGTTGTGTTCTATTCTGAATTTAGAGTGATGAGTTTGAAGTCTAGTAGTGGTCAGGAAACCACTCTCTTCCTCTAGTATAGGAACTGGTCAGTTAGATGGCTTTTACCAACTTCTACAGATGGTGTGAGTAGCTCTCAAGAAGTCATCAGTACTGCCATCGTTCATAATTGAGATGTTTCTATCCTGATTTGAATGTTACCCTCAGCATGATTTCTCCCCTGTAAGCATATTGTATTTTCCATGTATGGTCCTTGGTTAGAATATTGGTCTTTGCAGGCTCCCCTAGGCACAGGTTTTTTTGTCTCTGTTGGTCTCCTCTGGAGTTCCTGTCCCCTCCAGGTCATTCTATCTACCTCTTCTTCTATAAGGTTTCCTGTACTTTGCCCAAAGTTAGGCTGTGAGTCTCAGTATCTCTCTTCCCTAGGGTCTCCTTGTTGCTTAGCTTCTTTAGGACTATAGATTTTACTATGTTTATCCTATATTATATGGCTAATATCTACTTATAAGTGAGTAGATACTGTATGTGTCCTTCTGCTTTTGGGTTACCTCACTGCTCAGAGTAAGCCCATAGGCTGCTCAGTCTCCAAGTGGTTTCCCTAGTAAGGGGAACAGGGACTGTCTCTGACATGAACTCAGTGGCTGGCTCTTTGATCATCTCACCTTGGGGGATGTATCCCTTCCAGGCCACAGAAGAAGATGATACAGCCAGGCCTGATGAGACCTCATAGGCTAAGGTCAGATAGAAGGGAAGGAGGTCCTCCCCTATCAGTGGACTAGGGAAGGGGCATAGGGGGAGAATTGTGGGAGTGAGTGTGACTGGAAGCAGACAAGGGAGGGGGCTAGAATGGGATACACATCGAAATTAATTAATTAATATACATATAGATAAATAAAAACAGCATTGTATTTTTCAAATGGTCTTCTTGATTAATGGAAGCTGAGTAAGCCTTCATGCATGTCTATATCATTGTTAATAGGATGTTTCATATTCTTCTTCTGTTATTGTGACAAAATACTCTAATAAAAACAATTTCAGTTAGAAAGGGCTTATTCTGGAGTTTATAGAAAACCAAGGCAGGAGGTGCCTGAAACAGCTGGTCATATCACATCTACAACAAAAAGCAGAGTCATGACCACACATTATTGCCCAGATCCTCTTGTTCCACATATACAGAACCATGAGGACTTGCCATGGCCTTAAACTGCCTAGCTCCCAGAATTGAAGTGGTCCACAAGACAAATTCATTTTTTTCTCTAAGTCAGCCATTTGAGCCTCGTTCATGGTTTAAGTTGGGCCTGGTTGTCTCTGTCTCTGTTATTCTATAACCAGCACATCTACCGTACATGCATAAGTCATGGGCATTTGTGTTTTCATGTTCCTCTCAGAGGGACTGGAAAGCACTCCTTTTCCTCTTCCCTCAGTCTCTTCTTCCTCCCGTTCTCTTCCTTCGCATGTTCTTCTTCCTCCTTTAATCCATTCTTTCTTCCTGTTTCTCCTCCAAGGAAGGGGCTGCAGTTACATGGTAAAGATTGGGCATATAATTCAAATACAGGGAGTACACAAGCAAAAGTAAGACTATGCTCTTCCTCAAAGTCTTTGTGATAACTAAGAAGAATAAAGAAACCTCTACTCTTTCATTTTAAATGATGACTTTGTGTGTGTGTGTCTGTATGTGTGTGTCTCCCTGAATGTTATGTTGTGTATAGTAGCCTATGAAGGTCAAAAGAATATGTGGGTCCCCTGTAGCTAGAGTTAATGGGCTACCATGTGTGTGTGCTGGGAACCAAACCTGGGTCCTCTGCAAGATTAGTAAATGCTCTTACATACTGAGCTATCTATGTCTTCAGCCCTCAAACAACTCCAACAAAAGTTTATTTAAAGATTAAAAAATGTAGCACTGAATTTTAAAATGTGGGTCTAATTGTGTCCATCTTTGTTATCTTTCTAGAAATGTGAAGATGTTTGGATAGGAATGCCATCACCTATTCCTGTGAAATACATTAGGTACTTAGACTTTTTGAAGGATGTGTATGGCTTAGAGGAGAATGGAGCATGAAAGTTTTGATCAACTTTCTTTGATTTACTATTCTCATTTTGCCATGTTTATTTTAATAGATATAATTTCATTAAAAACAAAAAGAAACAAGGTTTGTATTAAATGCAAATCCATAAACCACATTTAATTATCTTTGTCACTGTAGTTCCTCAGAACAGCTTGTTATATTGCTGATGTACAAGCACTATTAAAAATACCATTTAAAACCATGTTGACCATTTTTATTGTATGTATTATTTATGAATACCAAAGAATCTTATGATAGATAATTTCCATCTAATATAATTTGATTCATTGCCATGCAAAAGAAAATGACTTTTGACAGCTGTGCATGACAATATAATATCAAATTATATTAGAGCAATAAGTTGCAATTCTGTTAAGCATTTCTGAAATCTTTTTGACACATGTTTATTAGTTACATAATTAAGTTCTGTAGCAATGCACCTCATCAAATAATTCTCAAACCTCAAACCTGTTTATTTTCTGAAGTTAGTAAAGTTATGGGAAAAAGAATCTTCTCTCTAACAACACATACATGTACACATTCAGGAGAGAAATTGAAACATATGCTGTATGTATATTTTTAGTGCCAGTTTATATCTAAAATCAGCTTCTTAACTTAGGAATATATGCATGTGTATACAATTAAAGCATGACCAAAAATGTATTATACCTAAAACATTCAGGGATGTGATTGTGGAAGGTTTCAGGGATTTGTTTTGGTTTGCTTTACATACATGCTAAGGGCCTCTCAACATCTAACCCAAAGGTTTAAGTAGATTAAAATTACAATGGATCTCTCCTGCATTCCTCTGGCTTGATTCCTCCCCTCCCCCAACACAGCAGAACTCTCCATCATATAGTGTGTATCTGATTACAGCCTATCAACATGGAGCTTTCTTCAGTGTCCCAAAGTCTTCCCTAGGCCATGCCAGGCCCTACTGTTGCATGCTAAATAGCATAAATGTTTGTATCAAAGGCAATGGGAATCTTTAAAAAGATTACTGATCAGAGATCATCCTAAGGAGAAGAGAAGCCAATGATATTTCAAGGTTCCCTCCTATCTTTTTCTTTCATTCTACACATGCAGCATTCCCTTGTCCCCAAATGAGTTGGCTTCTGCTTGCATGGTCCAATTTGCTTGACAACAACAGCTTTTTCATTTCCTTTAATCAAAGCTAGTCAGTAAATTACTTCACTCCATAAACCTAAGACGATTCCATGTGCACCATTAAAATTGGCCCCATAGAGTAGTGCGTTAAACTAATATTCACAAGTTAGATACTAGAACAGTGGGCCCATAAAACTCTAGTTTTGATGATTTGATTTTTGTGCCTGTTTTTCAAAAAGGCAACCAACAATGCCAAACTGTTGTCTTTTAAGATTTTTCTACTTCCCAGGGAGCTAGCTCTTAGGAGGGATAACACTGCTTAGAAGTTTCAAGCTGATACATGCATCACCTACCTATTCACTCTTCACTCAGTTGTCCTTCCCTTGAGTTTGACTGAATAGATAATTTAGCCCTTTTGCAGGCTTGTAATGTAATTCACTTGAGAAGCAGAAAGAAAAGGAAGTATACCAATGATAGCGTTCTTTAGTCCATGGGGTGATGACTGTTCATTCTATGCCACCGATCTGTGTTCCTGCTCTGGTGGTTCCTGGTTCAAGCTCACAATTAAAAATAAAATGGCCATTATAAGAATCATGCTGATAAACAAGATACATTGCAGCCATACAGACACTTTAAATAATTATTCATTTTATGAATAAGCCATATACTGAAGGAGATTTATAATTCAGAGATAATATCCCCATTAGTAAAGTTTATGACCCAATAAACAGCTCCCACTAGTTAATAAATGCCAAAGCCATAAAAACAAAGACTATTAATGTAATAGAATTTCTGTGCCTCCCTCTCTTGTTGGTGGTCTGAAGACACTGAAGGGAAATGCTATCTTAGGAAAAACATTTATTTTCGTTATGTAAATATCAATGAATAGTCTTTCACTTGAGTTGGAAATTTCCCATCTCCCCTTGGTCCTAGGTGGTCCCAAAATGCTGATGCATTCTGCTTAGGTTTCAAGCAGTAGATAACCAGTTTCAACAAATAAACACTGTGCCTAATATCTTTAGGGCAGATTGAGGGAAGAACTGGGGTTTCTGCCTCTCCTCTTTCTTCTGGAAAAAGAAACTCTAGTATTCTAAGGTAATACTTTTGAAAAGAAGTTTCTTCACTCTTGTACAGATCTATTTTCATTTCCTAACCTTTTCCTCTTATGGTGCAAAGCAAGAGTTACATGTAGATATCAGGGTGAGTTGAAGGTTAATATAGGCAAACTTTTTGTCCTATGAACTAATTGTTTATTAGTATTCTTGGAGTCCTGGGAATGATTGATAAAGTCATTTAGAAGCCCAAATCAAGTCATGTCTTTTTGTACAAAACTCATTAAAAGCTGTTGAAATTCAAAGTAATGTCATGCTGTGTCATTGTGAGAAGTATGCATATTGTCTGAAGGTGACTAATTTGCAGCATTAATTGGCCTTTTCATTGTCATCTTTTTTACCTATTACCTAACCATTTAAAACAGAGTGTGGATAAGTCTGTTGGCTGGCTTAGCAGTTATTAAATGGTTAAGATTTTAGAAAATAAAGAGGAAGTGAAGAACATTATAACTATATAGTAGTTTAAACTGTTTTCTTTTTTTATATCTTGCCTTTGATTCAGCTAATGTCATAATATAAGATTATTGGTATTTTTAGGCATGTACTACTGCATTTTCCCCCTTGGGGATATAGAGCTTCTGGGCTTTCTAGATCCCACAATCACAAATTTAGGATTTTTAATTGCCCTTTATTCTTTTAAATAGCATGGAATTATTGATGAATAAAACAAGACCTCAAGTTTTTCAAAAACAGAAGAAACAAAATACAAAAAAAGAAAGAAAACAAAAAACTTTCTTTCCAACTTGGATTTATCTCAATTTGAATGACACCTGCTTTTCTAACCTGTTCAGCTGCTTTGTTCCTTGACCTTGCTGTTCTTAATGCATTATAAAATTTCTAGTTATGAGTTCAGGGGCCGTAGTCTTAATGAACTAGTTAAATTCCTCACAAAATATGACAATGAATAATGTAGAATCCATACAACAATAAAATACCATGGTCTTAATGGTATGTATATACTCTTTAGTTCTTAGTACAGATCCCTGAATTTTAAATATCCTTCACCATTGTTCTGTAAATGGCATTTTAAAATGACAGCTTCCAAGTTATGGCAAAACTCGCAGATCCTAGTGATACATACATCTCTGCCCTAATGTTTCCTTGGCCAAAGACTGAACTGCTTTGAGCTGAAAGCATGTTAAGACCTTTACAACATGAGTCTTTTCAAGTTGACTGAGCATCTTCAGACACACAATGCTTTTCAATTCTCAAGAGAATGTAATGTGTAAAAACTGGAAAGCCTACTGAGGCAAGATCAATGAGGCTATAGAGCAAATAATCAACCTGGAGCAATAAAGGAGCAAGCATCATTATTACAAAGGTTAACACTGCCTGTGCAATTAGTTTAAGAGAATCTTGCAGCTTACTTCTGCCAGCCTTCTACCAAATTATATGTTGGTTTAAATATACATTCATACTTCATGTCAATTAAGTTCCCCCAAAGTAACAGTTCTGAGATACCTTTGTTACAGAGTGGCCAGCATGGGCACCATTTTTTGCATCTGTTTATTGGGCCCCAGTAAAATTTTTTCCAAGGCAACTTTAGAACCTATTGTATGTCTGCTGTGTGACACACACAGGAACGCATGGGTCAGCTCTGCTGCTCAGAAATAACTGATAATGGCTAAGAAATGTGGCCTATGAAAAACTCCACAATGGCTCTGCAAGCAGAAAACTAATGGCCCCCTGGAATCGGTAGGAGCTTTGACTTCTAAAAACACTCATTAGTTAAATCAGTGAGGCCTGATGTTATGCAAGTTAGAGACCAGAAAAGGGAAACGCCCCTTCCTATTGTCTATTCTGAACAGAAGACACACATTTAACTCAAAAGTGCTTAATGGATCAAATACATCAAATCAACTATTCTTCAGTCTCCCAGCTTCCTGAGCACCCCTCTGCATCTGTGCAAAGCCAATAATAGAGGAAATTCTTATAATATCTCACTATAATATTAAAACCCATAGATTGGTGAATACACAAAAATTGCATTCTCCTTTACAACCAATCCACCAAAGTCATCTTTGTGTTTCTTTTTTCCTACATTGCCTATATAAGAACATCTGACTGCTGTAGGGACTTTATAGAAATTACTTTTTCCTGCTTTTTCTTTTTCTCCCATACCACTATGGCTCTTCATTATTACTGTGTGGCCACCCATGGAATAGGGAACAGGAGCTGGAAATATTGACAGTTTTAACTATGATCAGATGCTGCAGGGGGAGGAGAGAGGCAGCAAGAAACAACAATTGCAGGGGGGAGGGGGAATCTGGAGGAGAATGGGGACCACCTGTGTGTGTGACTCACCCTAAAGAATTTGACCTTCTGACCTTCTTCTTGAAGGATGAGATATTACTGGAATATTTGAATCTCTAGCCTGAAAAGTTATGCGTGGATTTAAAAATTGTTGCCTGGTCTCTCTCTCTCTCTCTCTCTCTCTCTCTCTCTCTCTCTCTCTCTCTCTCTCTCTCTCTCTCTCTCTCTGTGTGTGTGTGTGTGTGTGTCTACACTTGTAGAACTGAGCTTGGGAGGTGAGAAAGTTTGATTAGGTGACTTGCTGGAGACTTGACAGATGGCTTGTATTAATGTTAGTAAGACTGTTGAGAACTGGAGAAACTGGTGACACATTTTTCATGTTAGAGATGAGAGACCTGAAATTACAGTTATGGTTGAGTCATTCTGACAGCTGGGTAGATGATGTTGCTGTTAACTGAACTGGGATATACCAGCAAAAAAAACCCAAAAATGCATTGAAAGAAAACAAGAATTTTGCCTAGGGCTGGGAAGATTATTCAGTGAATAAAGGCACTTGCCACAACCCCCACCCCATACTTGCCCCCACCCCCCCAAGATCAATCTCTGTAACTTATATGGTGAAAGGAGGGAAACAACTCTTGAAAGTTGTCCTCTGACTTCAATATATGCCTATGCATGCAGACACATGTATACACAAAATAAATAGTTAAATAAATAATTTGCTTGAAGCCAGATATGGTGACATACACAATAATTTCCACCCTAGTGAGTTGAAGGCCAGCCTGGGATATAAAATAAAATTCTTACTTGAAAAGCCAACAACATAACAAAAACAGATTCTACCTTAAAGTCTGGGTGAGTTGGAAAATGGAAAAATGACAAGCTTTGATAAGGCAACCCGATAAGACAGGTCTGACTCTTTAGAGAGTGTTATGGGCTAAGTATGCGTTATTTGAGTCATCATAATGTTGACATAAGAAACACAGTTCTCATATTAAACACAGGGATTATTAAACAAAAATATCACTGCCAGGCATGGTTACCTTTCTATCATATATTGTTTAGAAAGGCCTCAGAAGCTCCCAAAACAAAACAGGCTTTTGCCATTGCCCTTACTTGCCTACCATAACTGTGGTAAGTTCCTATTCCTGAAGACACCACATACTTTGGTTGCAGGGCATAAAAAAATCAATCTCAAATTATCCAGAGAACCCTCCTAGCTAAACAGCTTTTATAACTTTGGAAGGTGTTATGCAGGTTGCTAGGCAGAATGGCATCGATGGTCTTATCCTTCACTGGACCCTGTGTGCAATTCTGGTCTATTAGGCAAGATGTTCCCACTGGTGCAAGACTATATATGGTAACCAGCTGCTTCCTTGATTGGATTCAAGGCCTGTAACACAGGAGGGAATTCATGCCTGGTACTGCAAACATGATCAAAAATCAGGACTAGGGAAATCAAAGGCCTTTGCAGAGACACTTTTAATCTTTTTCAAAATGGTCACGTTGACAAACTGCCTTCTAAATATTTGTTTATATGTGTAGGTTTGTGCTGTTCCCAGCCTTGGTCAGCAGGGAATCCTAATGCAATGGGTAGCAGTTAATACAGAGATGCACTACCATTCAGAGTGCTGAGAATAAGTGATTAAGAGAGCTCAGTCATAAACAGTACTTCTATTCCAACACTTCTATTCTTAAGGCTCAGGAAACCCATGGAAGAGGGAACAGAAAGAACCTAAGAACCAGTGGATAAGGAGAAGTGTTGTGAAATGCTGTCCTCTGTATGTGCTATGGATGTTGCACACATGAACTCATAGCAACTGTGGTTACCTACATGAGACCTGCACAAGATCAACAGAGTGAAATATTTGGGCACTGAATAAGGGGCATACAAAGGCCTTATCCCTAGCAAAGGAGGTGTTGGCATTTGATGACTGCTTGGGGAGGAAAAGACATTTTTCTTTAGGAATGATGCCACCGGTACGTTCCTGGTGTTTCAGTAAATGACCTCATGCCAACATGCATACCGCTAACATTTTTGGACTTGTTGAATCAAAACAAATAATTAATAAAAGAAGATATGAAGTTGGGAGGGAAATATTATGTGGGACCTGAGATCTCTCTCTCTCTCTTTTTTTTTTTTTTTTTTTTTTTTGAGACAAGTTCTCACTATATAACCCTTGCTGGTCTGGAACTCATACAGATATTGGCAGTTGAAGACTGGTTGTTGAGGGTTGGTCTGATGCTTGTATTTTGGTGCTAATTACTTGCCCTCAAGATCTGGTTACTGTCCAGACACACCTATTCTTGTTGTATAAACCTGCCTAAGACATTATTCGTGATTGGGTAATTTTTAAAAAGTCCTATACCTGAACAGGTGGAAGGCGGTAGGCATGGCTAAGGTTTCTGGGCTTTTGGGACAAGAGAATCACAGGAAGGAGACAAACAGACTGGAAGAAAGGAAAGAGGAAGAATCTTTGATGGGTTAGTAGGGAAAAGGAACCATGTGGGCTGGGAGGAAGGATTTCGAAAGTTGCATGGAAAGTCACTCTCCAGATAAGGGATAAACAAGAATTTATACAATTTATACAGTAGCCCAAATAAAAATAGTTAAGGTGGATGGCATTGGATGGGGGCTGGGAGGTGGATGGTGAGGTTATTGAGATAGCATAGGTGAAATTACTTGCCCAGCCCAAGCATTTGTAAGGCAATTACAAAATCTAACAGGTGTCTACGTCTTATTGATTATGATAGCAGGTTAGATAAAACTACCATAATAATTTTAGGGCTAATATGAAATCATATTTAATCCAAAACATTTTATTTTAAACAACTGCTGAAAGTCATTTTTCTTTAGAGTGAGGCCACTGGTATGTTCCCTGTGTTTCATTGAGTTCACCTCTACCTCCTAAGTGCTCCTAGAGGCATGTTCCACTGTACACCTGGCCTTTCAGGAACTTTCATTCACAAGACTGTGGGTGACAATTATGAACTTTGATTAGGTGACTCACAGAGCATGTTGCTGGAAAACAATACCGCTAAATCATTTTAAAATCTGCCTAGCTGGGCTGCCTTGTCTACCTCAGTGAGAGAGAATGTGCTTAGTCCTGCTGAGACTTGAGATGGCAGGGTGGGTTGGTACTCATTGGGGATCTCCCCTTCTCTAAGAAAAAGGAGAGGAGGAGTGAAGAGAGGGAGTATGAGGGTGGGACTGTGAGAAGAGGAAGAAGAAGACTGGGATCAGGCTGTAAGGTGATCAAATACATAAACAATGGGGTACAGAGCTAAACAGAATTCTTGATAGAGGAATATCAATTGGCAGAGAAACACTTAAAGAAATGCTCAACATCCTTAGTCTTCAGGGAAATGCAAATCAAAATGACCCCGAGATTTCACTTATATCCATCAGAATGCCTGAGATCAAAAACTCAAATGACAACACATGCAGGAGAGGAGTTGGAGAAAGGAGAAACCTTCTCCATTGCTAGTGGAATGTAAACTTGTGCAACTACTTTTGGAATCAATCTGGTGCTTTCTCAGACAATTAGGAATACTGCTTCCTCAAGATCTAGCTATCCCACTCCTAGGCATATATCCAAAATATGCTCAAGTATACAACAAGGATATTTGCTCAACCATGTCCGAAGCAGCCAAAATCTGGAAACAACCCAGATGTCGCTCAACTGAGGAATGGATACAGAAATTATGCTACAATTACACAATGGGGTACTACTCAGCAATTAAAAACAAGGAGAACATGAAATTTACAGGCAATTGGTGGGAACTAGAAAAGATCATCCTGAGTGAGGTATTCCAGAAGCAGAAAGACGCGCGTGGTATTAAAGTGGATATTAGACATATAATATGAGATAAACATACCAAAACCTGTACAACTAAAGAAGCTAAGCAAGAAGGAGGATCCTGGGTAAGATGATCAATCTTCACTCAGAATGGCAAATGCGATGGACATTGAAAGAGGGATAAAACAGGGATTAGGACAAGAGCCTACCACAGAGGGCCTTTGAAAGACTCTACCCAGCAAGGTATCAAAGCAGATGCTGAGACTCATAGCTACAGAGGAAGACAATGCAGCCAGTCCTGTTAAGACCTGATAGGCTAGGGACAAATGGAAGGGGAGGAGGACCTCCCCTATCAATGGACTTGGGCAGGGGTAGGGGAAATAATGAGGGAGGGAGTGTGGGATTGGTAGAAGATGAAGGAGGAGGCTACAGCTGGAATATCAAATGAATAAACAGCAATTTATAAAAAAATAAATAAAATTTAAAAATACATAAACAAATGAAAGAAGAAACAAATAAGTATGTAAGCAAATAAATAAATGGAGGGGGGTGATTAGCCTCATTGAAATACAATGAATTGCAGACACTGGTAAACTTAAAGTCTGTTATGAATTTCTATTTCCTCCACATTTTTGATGCAAGAATATTAGGGTGTATTTTGAGAATGATAGAACCTTTTCCAAAAATAAATAAATAAATAGATAGATAGATAGATAGATAAATAAATAAACAAATAACCTACTACCGCTAAAGCTCCCCCAAAGCCATTGGCTTTCTGTTTCTTGTGTTGCAAATTCAAAGAATGAAATTCACAAACCACAGAGGGTTAGTTGTAGAGAGAAGTTTATTGTGGATTCATAGGTATGGTCTTAAGGAAGCAGTGAGGGAAAGGGGATGAGAGGAGAGGACAGGTTAGGGGAGGAGAGGAGAAGAGAAAAGAAAGGAGGAGAGGGGAGGAGAGGGAAAGGGAAGAGGAGGGGAGACGGAGAGGGGGAAGAGAAGGAAAAAGAGAAGAGAAGGGAAGGGAGGGAAGGGAAGGATAGGGAAGGGAAGGAGAGGAGAGGAGAGGAGAGGAGAGGAGAGGAGAGGAGGAGGGGGAGGAGAAGAGGAGAGGGGAGGAGGAGGGGAGGACAAGAAAAAAGAAGACAAGAGACAAACAGATCAATGCTGCTGTTTAGAGAATGGGACCCAGGAAATAGAATACCTTTGAGCTGCGAGTTTCAGACATTGTGAAGGACTAAAATGAGATGCAGGGAGGAGGATAAGCAGGTCAATGTAGCTTCATCCAACCACAAGCTGTCCCAGTCCCTCTCCTCAGTTTCAGGTACACACATATAGCCTTTAAAATTTGCCATATTCTGAACTCTCCACAACTTCTGGAGATGACGGAGTGACCAAATCTCTCTCTCAGCATTTCTGGCCTCCAACAAGCACATTTGCAGAACTACTGCTTTGGGTCTCTGCTCTGTGTATATGCATGAACAATATGCCCACAGAGGTCAGAAGGTAACTCTGGATCCTCTGAACTACTTGATGGTTGTGAGTCACCAAAAGGGTGCTGGGAATTATGTCTGTGACCTCTCGAAAAGCAGACTGTATTCTTTTTTAATACTTAATTGTATTTTAATTTCAAATATAATTTATTTGATATTTTTATTAATTACAGTTTATTCACTTTGTAGCCCCCCTATAGCTCCCTGCCTTTCCAATCCCATTCTCCTTCCCCCTTCTCCATCCATGTCCCTCCCCAAGTCCACTGATAGGGATGGTCCTCCTCTCCTTCCTTCTGATCCTAGTCTATCAAGTCTCATCAGGAGTGCAGCCAGTATTCTTAATTTCTGAGCCATCTCTCCTGCTTCACAGAAAGAAAAAAGACTTTGTTCTAATGGAATCTATTGTTTCAGGACATCATTTTTAATATATTTTTTATTTATTACAATTTATTCACTTTGCATCCCATCTGTAGCCCCCACCCTCATTCTCTGCCAATCTGGCCCTTCTCCCTCCTTCCCACATCTCCTCCCATGCCCCTTCCCTAGTCTACTTATAATGGAGGACCTCCTCCCCTTCCGTCTGACCGTAGAGAAAACTATGAAAACAGTCCTAATGAGAACTGATCAGTACATCATTTTATAGACCGCTATTTTTGTTAATAAACCTTTGCCCAAGCCAGTGTCATCAATGTTTTCTCCTAAAAGGTCTATAATTTTCATTTAGATTTTTAATTCATTTCAAGTTTGTTTTTTAAGCTAAGACAGCAACTTTAGTTTTTGTTTTTAAAGATTTAATATTTTAATTATGTGTGCACCTGTGAGTATGGGTACATGAGTACAAGTATCAGAGAGATGAGAAGAGAGGATCAGATTGCCTGGATCTGAGTTATATAGGCAGTTTTATGCTATTTGACACAGGTACTAGGAACTGAATTTAGGACATCTGGAAGAGCAATATGCACCCTAGCTCCACTATGTTGTGTAGCAATTTTCCCCAAGGTGAATGTCTTCCCTCTTTTAGGGAAACTTAAGACTTAAGACATAAAAGAAAAGTAGAATAGAATATTGTAGGAGAGGATCTTTACAAAGAAGTAAAACAACAAAGTGAGGAGAGATGAAACACCCCATCCTTCATGGAAGCTCCTCTGAGTTAGGAAATAAAAGTTTCAGAAAGTCCCTGAAACTGACCAGATTTGTTAAGCCCCTCCCCCCAAGAGTAAACAAACAGTAAAGACTGTTGAGAGTTACTCTCAGAGAAGTCAGACAACCTGGAAGGAGCATCAAACCAAACCAGCAGCCTGAAAGAAGGCTACAACAACCCAGCTATCTGAAAAGGGTGCTCTCAAATCTGTTAATGTGCCTTCACGCTGTGCAGTGCCTCCAGATTCCCAGCCTGTGTAAGCTTTCAGTAGTGCTGGGGTGGGCCTTGGTGATATATCATTTTTTTAAATATATTTTTATTTTTATATTAATTAGTTTATTTACTGTGTATCACAGCCGTAGCCCCCTCCCTCATTGCCTCCCAATCCCACCTTCCCTCCCTCATCTCCTCCCTGCCCCTTTCCAAGTCCACTGATAGGCAAAGTCCTCCTTCCCTTCCATCTGACCTGAACTTATCAGGTCTCTTCAGGACTGGCTGCAATGTTGTCCTCTGTGGCCTAGCAAGACTGCTTCTCCCTCAGGGGGCGGGGGAGTCAAAGAGCCAGCCATTGAGTTCATGTCATAAATAGTCCTTGTTCCCCTTAGTAGGGAACCCAGTTGGATACTGAGCTACCATGGGCTACATCCCAGCAGGGGTTCTAGGTTATATCCATATATTGTCCTTGGTTGGAGAAACAGTCTCATTCTGTAAAGCAAAGGACACTGTCATCTGAACAAAATGACAGCCTACAGACTGGGAAAGGATCTTCACCAACCCTATATGTGACAGAAGGCTGATATCCAGAATACATAAAGAACTAAAGAAGATAAAATGCAATAAGCCAAGCGATCCAATTAAAAAATGGGGTATGAAGTTAAACAGAGAATTCTCTGTAGAGAATATAGAATGGCAGAGAAACATTTAAAGAGATGCTCAACATACTTAGCCATCAGAGAGATGCAAATCAAAACAACCTTGAGATTTCACCTTACACCCATGAGAATGGCTAAGATCAAAAACTCAAGTGACAACACATGCTGGAGAAAGGGGAACCCTCCTCCATTACTGGTGGGAATGTAAACTTGTATAACCACTTTGGAAATCAATCTGGTGCTTTCTCAGACAATTAAGAATACTGCTCCCTCAAGATCCAGATATACCACTCCTAGGCATATATCCAAAAGGTGCTCAAGTACACAACAAGGACATTTGCTCAACCGTGTTTGTAGCAGCTTCATTCGTAATAGCCAGAACCTGGAAAAAACCCATATGTCCATCAATGGAGGAATGGATACAGAAATTGTGGTACTTTTACATAATGGAATACTACTCAGCAATTAAAAACAAGGAAATTTGCAAGCAAATGGTGGGATCTAGAAAAGATCATCCTGAGTGAGGTATCCTAGGAGCAGAAAGACACATGGTGATATATCTTTTAGTTATTTATGCTCCTGTAATTATTCCTGTCTTAGTCAGTATTCTAATGCTGTGAAAAGACACCATGACCATGGAAACTCAAAAGAAAGCTTGTTTACAGTTTCAGAGGTTTAGTCCATTATCATCATGATGGGGAACATGGTGGTGTTGTTCAGTGTCAGTATGGTTTTCTTTTGCTATCCTTGACCTCTCTGGCTCTTTCAATCCTTCCTTTCTGTCTTCTCTGTCCTCTATCTAATGTTTGGCTGTGGGTCTACGCATCTGTTTTCATCAGCTGCTGTGTGAAGACACTGAGATGACTGTTATGTTAGCCTCCTGTCTGCAAGAATAGCAGAATATTATTAGTAGTCATTGATTGGCTATAGCCTACCACAGAGGGCCTTTAAACAACTCTACCCAGCAAGGTATCAAAGCAAATGCAGAGACTCATAGCCAAACCTTGGGCAGAGTGCGGGGAATATTGTGAAAGAAAGGGGAGCCCCACAAGGAGAGCAACAGAACCAAGAAATCTGGGCACAGGGGTCTTTTCTGAGACTGATTACTCCAACCAAGGACCATGCATGGAGATAACTTAGAACCCTTGCACAGATGTAGCCAAAGGCAACGCAATGCCCAAGTGGGTTCCCTAGTAATGGGAACAGGGACTGTCTCTGACATGAACTCAGTGGCTGGCTCTTTGATCACCTTCCCCTGATGAGGGAGCAGCCTTACCAGGCCACAGGGGAAGACAATGCAGCCAGTCCTGATGAGACCTGATAGGCTAGGGTCAGATGGAAGGGGAGGAGGACCTCCCTTATCACTGGACTTGGGGAAGGGCATGAGAGGAAATGAGGGAGGGAGGGTGCTACAGCTGGGATACAAAGTGAATAAACTGTATTTTTTTAAAAAAATTAATTAAAAAAGAAAGGTTTGTGTGTGTGTGTGTGTGTGTGTGTGTGTGTTGGTGTCCCCATATTTCTACTGGAAGTCTCCCCTGGCTATAGGAGGTAGCCACTTCAGTCTCCATTTCCCCAGCTACTAGGAATCTTAGCTAGGGTCACCACTCTAGACACCCTGGAGCTTCCCCCATCCCACAAATGCTCAACCACCAGTTTCAGAGCATTCCCTCCTTTTCCCCACACTTTTTCCCACCTCCATTCCCATCCCCACCCACTCTCTCACCCAGTTCCCTCCATTCATCTACTTCAGATGTTTATTTTAATAATGTCCCCTTCTGTGTGAGAGTCAAGCATCCTCCTTTGGGCCCTCCTTCTTATTTAGCTTCTTTGGGTCTGTGGATTGTAGGATGGCTATTATATACTTTCTGGCTAATAATCATTTATAGGTGAGTATCTACCATGTGTATCTTTCTGGATCTGGTTTAACTCATTCAGGATGATATTTTCTAGTTCCATCCATTTGCCTGCTCTTTTTTCCTGCTTTGAGAACTCTTTCCCACAAACTCGATTTCCTTATCTAACCTTAATAGGAGGGGAGGTACCTTGCTTTACTGCAACTTGATATGCCAAGTTTGGTGATATCCATGGGGGGGGCAACTTTTTTCTGAATAGAAACAGAGGAGGAGTGGATTGGGAGGCCTGGGTGTTGCAGAAGGGAGGTGATGAGGGAGGGAGTGAGAGGAGAGGAGAGGAAAGAGGGGAAACTTTGGTCACAATGTAATATACATAAAAAGAGTATTTTCATTTTATTTATTTTTATTTCAACTGCATTGGTTTTTAACTTGAATGTATGTCTGTATGAGAGTGTAGGATACCCTAGAAATGGAGTTACAAATAGCTGTGATCTGCCATGTTGGTGCTAGAGACTGAGCTCTGCTTCTCCAGTGATCTTAGCTGTGGAGCCATTCTCTAGCAAAAAAAAAAAAAAAAAGAAAAAAAGAATAAATTAAAAAAAAGCTACAAAACAATGCATTTGTACAGATGTTTGTGTTTTCTTTCTTTAATTTCTTTGCCATGTGAAGTGACATCAATTAAGAGAAATCAATGGTTATTATGTTTAAGTTTGAGATACTAAAAGAATGTCCCTCAAGGGACATTGCCACCTATGCTAAATTTATAATGCATTTGTGATTGTACAAAGGATAGTTGTACAGGCTTTATTATGACCTGGTTCAATATATAAAGCTTTTGCTATTGTACATGGGATAGCTTTGTTTAGGCATTCTTATGACCTAGTCATCGGTTTATTAAACACAACATAAGGAGATATGATTGTGTGTCAAGCTGACAATGGGTGAACATGTGATGGCTGTTCTTAGTTATCAACTTGACCACATCTGGAATTAACTAAAATTTCGAAATGGAGTTAATCACTGTGTGTGTGGGGGGGGGTGGGGGGGTTGATTCACTTCTAATCTGCATCTTTGAGATGGGAAGACATACCTTTAATCCAGATCTAATCTGAGCCACCCCTTCTGCAAGAAGCCTATATAAGGACATGGTAGAAGGAAGTTTTTGCTCTTTTCCTGCTTGCTCTCACCTTGCTAGCATTCATTCTCTGTCATTAGAGCCTACTTCTTTAGGATTCTAGTATCTACTGAAGACCACCTGAGACATCCAGCCTCATATACCATGCAACAACTGGATTCTTGAACTTTCCATTTATAATCAGCGATTGTTGGACTAGCTGGACAACAGCCTGTAAATCACTCTAATATAGTACCTTTAATACATATATTATATGTGTATACATATATACGCATGTGTAATATATATTTATTCTATAAGTTCTAGAGTCTAAAGAACCTTGAGTAATATAGTATGCCTACTGTGAAAAGTGATGTCATAAACCTTGTTTGATGTGCATTTGCCTCAGTATTAGTTTTTCATCTTTTGAGTACATACTTTACAAGTGAAATCATAAGAACAAATAATTATTCTGCATTTATTTTTTTGAGTAACTGTTAAAAGATTTTCACTGTGGTTGACTCATTTTCTCACTAGCAATATATTAGGGTTCCAGTGTCTCCACCTTCTGGACAATGTTTGATTATAACAATGTTGATAGGTGTAGACTGTATCTCATGTTAGCTTTGATTTTTACTTTCCTAATGAATAATGATGTTGATACATCTTTTCATGATCTAAAAGCATTTGTATCTAACTGGCTATTTGTTTATTTTCTGAGGAGAAATGTCACTGGGTATGCTGGACACATATCTATAATCCCAGCACTTGGGAGATAAAGGCAGATAGACCAGGAGTGCAATGTCATACTTAGCTATATGTCAACTTTGTGGCTAATTCAGGGTACATGAAAACTTATCTCAAAATACAGGGGTGGGGAGGAGGAGTAATGTCTATTCAAATTTATCCACTTTTAAATGATCTAAAACACTTTGCATTAACTGCCATACAGCCTATGATATGTTCTTCTTCTTACATATTGTTGGATTCAATGTGTTCAAAATTTCACTTCCCCTATGTTGATAAAGAGTATTGTTTTCAGTGTTTGATTTTGTATGTTTATTTTGTAATATTAGCCTTTTAGAATACATTGTACAATATTCTTTCTTTTTCAATTGTACGATACAAGTATGATACATAATCTGTGCTGTTCCTTCCTAATAACTGATAAAGTTAATCAGTGACTATCTGGGCCTGGAGTTTCCTTTGTAGGATGATTTTAAAGATTTTGAAGCTGAATTTAATGATGCTTTGGGGTTCATATATTTCTTGTGTAGTAACCGTGGTAGGTTAAATCGTAAATGGAATTTCTATTCCACGTTAATTGTTAATTTGTAATTATCCCTAAATATGTAATTCATAAATTTTAATGTCTGAAGATTTTTAGCAATATTATCTCTATTCATTTTTAAATTTGTCTGTTTGGCAATTATCAATTTTCTTGATCACAACAAAAACAGTTTGCAATTACATTTCTCTAGTGTCTTTCCTTCCCTTGTCCTGTTTTCTGGTTCTTTTACTTTTCTCCCACTCTTTTTCATTTGGGAGAAATTGAGGTGATATCTCACTCTTAACGCAGGCTGGCATGGACTCTGCAGTGACCCTCATGTCTCTGGTCTGCACTGGCTGGGACATGATGTGTGATCTACCATACCCAGCTTATTTTTCAAATTTCTATTTATTTGGTTTCTCTGTTCTGGTCACTATTATTTTCTTTTATCTACTTACTTGACTTCAATTTGCTTCTCCTTTTTTATTTCGTTAAGAACAGAATCAGAAGTAATTGATTTGAAGACTTTTTATTTTTTTCCCATGTCAGCTTTCAGTTCTAAAAATTCCTTTAAAATCCTGCTTTGATGGAAACCCAAATATTCCTTAGTCTGTGTTGTCATTTTATCCATTTGTTCATTGATTTATTAATTAACTTTTTATTTCTCTATTTATCTATAAGTTACCTATAAGCATTTTGTTTAGTTTGAAAAATTTGTGCCTTTGTAAAGATATTTCTGATGAGTCCTAACTGAATTTCTTCTGAGTCAGAGAATGTACTTATGTGACACCTATAGTTTAAGTAATTCATTCAGACTTGTTTTATAGGCCAGAAAATAGCCTATCTTTGTAAAGGAAGCATGAGCACTTAAAAAGAATGTGTGTTGTAAATTTCTTTCATGGTATCTTCTGTAAATGTTAATTAAGTCAAGGTGTTGAGATCTTCTGTGGCTTTATTGATTTTCCTGTCTTTTCATTGGAATAATTATTAAAAGGAAGGTACTGACATTTCTGTCTATAACTGCAGTTCTCAGTTTTTGATCATGTATCTTTAAACTGATAATTTATGCATAAATATTTAGGGTTGGTATATTATCTTATTCAATTAATCCTTTTATCACTATAAGGAATTTGCTTATTCTTGAAAATTCTTTACATAAATCTACATTATCTAATAATAAAGGCACCCTAGTGTTCTGTTTTCAGTAGTGTTACCATGTCTGACAATAAAGTCACTTCCATCTTTTCATCAGTGTTGCTGTAGTATACAACTTTTTTCTGTCTTGTGGTAGAAATTTAACTCAGAACTCCTTACATACTAAGCAAGTACTCCACAAACTGAACTAAACCTCCACACTAGCTATGTCCATTTCTTCTCCTACTTGTTTTCAACTTTATTTTGTTGTTATAATTGAAAATGGATTTTTTGATACACTATATTCAGATTTTTGTTTTTCCTCTCCAGCCCCTCCCAGCTCCTCCCCATTTCCTTACTCACCCAAATCCATACTCTTTCTTTTTTATTTTTTTCTTTCTTTCTTTCAGTAAAATAAAAGACATTTTAAAATAATATTGGATAAAATAAAAACAAACCAAAATAGGATAAAACAAGCAAACGAACAAAAGAAAAAAAGCCAAAGAGAAAGCTCAGGAAATACATATAGATGCAGAGACACACCTATTTGCATACACAAAATTCCCATGAGAACACAAATCTGGAAAGAATAATGTATATGCAAATGATTGCTAAGCTGGTTTTAGAATTTTTGTTTCTTTATTTGCTTTTGTTTTTTCTGCGTGTGTGTTGACAAAACATTATAAGATGAAGAACCTCCAAAAATGCCATCGAGTTCCTTTTGTGTTGGACATCTACTGCTGGGCATGCAGCCTGGCCAACAGTTGACAATTGGAGATATCTTCTAGGTTAGGGGGGTGGGTTTATGTCCACTTATCCTCTTAGCTCTAGGATCCAGACCCACTCAGGCCCTATGCATGCTGCCCCAGCCTCTGTAAATTTATATGTGCATTGGTCCTGCTTTATTTAGAAAAAAATGCTTCTTTGGTGTCTGCATCACCTCTGGCTCTTATCATCTTTCTGCATCTTTTTCGGCAGAGTTCCCTGAGCCTTAAGGGGATAGAGGAATTTGATGGAGACATTCCATTTAAGACTAAGTGTTCCAAGGTCTTTTGCTCTCTGCACATTTTCCAGCTGTGAGTCTCTATATTTAT
Organism: Pachyuromys duprasi; assembly: GCA_028658305.1. Classification (NCBI taxonomy): domain Eukaryota; kingdom Metazoa; phylum Chordata; class Mammalia; order Rodentia; family Muridae; genus Pachyuromys; species Pachyuromys duprasi. The sequence continues at coordinate 18,374,262 of CM053742.1, read as the reverse complement.
TCCCATCCACTGCTGGAGGATGCTTCTCTGATGATGACACTGATCTATGTGTATAGCAGAATGTTGCATATTTGAAGTACTTTCCTTATAGGCAACATGCAGCTTAGTCTTATTTTTAATCCATTTTATGATTGTTGCCTTTAAAATATTTTTGTTAATTTTAAAAGTAATTACTATTTTATGTGTATGGTTGTTTTGCTTGCACATATGCATGTACACCATGTGCATATCTAATGCCTGCAGAGGCCAGAAGAAGGTATTTGTTTCCCTGGAACTGGAGTTTCATATGGTTGTGAGCTGCCATGTGGGTGTTACCAATTGAAGTTGGGTTCTCTGAAACATTAGTCAGTGCTCTTAACCATTGAACTATCTCTTGAGCCCCTTGATTGATGCCTTTAAATTGTTAAATTTATATAACAATTATTGTTGTAGTATACTCTGGTTTAATGCAATTATTGATATGGTTAATTGAAAACTTAATCATATTGCTATTGTTCCTACTTATCGAAATTTGTTGTTGATCTTTTTGTAGTTTCCTTACAGTTTGGAGGATTGGTCAAATTCTATTTTATGCTACTTATATAATTTGCTGTTGGTGGGGGAGGAAAGTTTTCCTTTTATCCCTTTATTCTTAGTCATTGGGGCCCTGCAAATTAAACCAAAAAGAACAGGTTAACAGGAAGAAAAAAAAATAGATCTAACTATGTATATATACAAGAGTTCACACAAAAATAAGACTGAAGGAAACAATTAGAATTTGGAGTAATGTTTCAGCTTTATAAAGGCTAGGGAGGAGCAAAGAATGTCTGGATAAATAACATTTATTAAAAGGGAGAAAAACAGAGCATCTACAGAGAAACATTGTTTCAGAAAGATAAATGGGAATAGATACTGAGAAAAGCTGAAATAAACACAGAAAATACTGAAAGATAGTTTCATTGTATACCATGAAACTATCCAGGGCATGAAAGTTTTACAAACATGTTTCTAGCTGTGCTATTTGGAATAGCCCAAACAACACTACTGTCATGAAGTGGGTTATTAAAGGGTGGCACCTAATATTACTCATCAATAAGAGGAAGCAACTCATTGATAATGTCTGACAATTTGGGAAAACTGCAGAAAGTTAAGCTGTTGAGGAAATAAACCCGTCCTACAAGGTTACCTATTGCATAATTCCACTTATATAACATTCTTGGATGATACAATAATAGAAATCAGGAGATTGGTGGTTGTTACAGAGACAGTATGGAGAATGAGAGGAAAGCAAATGGGTATGGCTGGAAAAGCATCAGGAGCAGCCCTTGTGTTGATGAAAATGTCGGGTATCTTCACTACAGATTTCTAGTTGCAACTTTTCAAGATGTTACCATTGGAAGGATTGCATAAAGGAGACAAATGATTTCTTTTTCTTTTCCTTCTTTATTTTTCTCTCATACAATAGATGCCACCTGCAGCCTCCCCTCCCTCTCCTCCTGTCAGTCCCCACTCCACCTCTCCTCTTCCCAAGATCCACTGCACTAGATCTTATAATGGAATGCCAACCTACTCTTTTATGGAACTAAATGGCTTAAAGTGTTAGCAAGATGTTTCCGTGGGCAAAGGTGTTTAAACAGTTATCATGAAACCTGTGTTCAATGCCTAGGACCCACTTGGTAGAAGCACAGAGCTGATCTACAGGTTGTTTTCTGACCTCTTCATACATGCCATGAAACAAGCTTGCACACACACACATACACACAATACATGTAATTAAATTTTTTAAATATTTCAAAAATTTTAAAGAAGGCAAAATAAAGACTAGATAGAGAAACAAAAGCATTCTTCAGCAACAATTCTCTCTTAGTGCCTATGTAATTCGAATCACAATGTAACTACATCTTTGTAGAAATTGATTGGTTCTAAGTTTCATGTGAAATGCAAAGGCAGCCCTTCAAGCAAGAGGAAAATAGCTTCAACAGGGAATTGTACAAAGCATTTAACAGTGGTCCTATAGAAACTCTTTCAGAAAAGTAAAGTACACTTCCTAACTCATTCTGTGATTTAAGAATTACTGATACAAAAAGATGGAAAATATAACTAGACTAAAAGAAACCACAAAATAATAGCCCTCGTGAGCAGGGGTGGAAATTTGCCATACATATAATATATATATATTAGAAATATATATATATATATATATATATATATATATATATATATATATATATATATATTAGAAAAGTCAAGTATGGTTAAGAATGATGCTATATTACCTTGACTGTGAAATTTTGGTATTCAAAAATCAGTCCTGACCACTAGTAGATTTAAAAAAGATAGCTGTATGAAAGCTTCAGTGTATTCAATAAAAGATTTTGGCAAAAATCCAAAATTGTTGACTTTACAAAATCTCAGCAAGGTAATAGTAGAAGAGAATGCAAGTTCCTTAGCATAAAAAAGTACTCTGGAAAGAAAGGAGGGAAAGTAAAACAAAACAAAACAAAACAACAACAAACCCTACAGCTATGCTCATACAATGAAAGGCTATTTTCCTTGTAAGATCATGAAAGGGGTAAGACCCATCACTTCTATGCATCATTATACAATGTATACAGATGGAAGATTAGTCCAGGAAAACATGTTTGCAACAAGTAGTTTGGAGGAAATTTAAAATCATAACAATGCCTATATATACTTCGATCTTACTCAGTTTTCCCAAGAATACTGAACAATTATCACATTGCTGGTGGGCATTTAGGATGTACGACAACCTTGGAAAATAATTTAGTAATTTCGTTAAAAGTTCAACATTTCCTTTTTAAAAGATTTTATTTTATTTTTAAGCCTGTTGTATATTTGTGTGTCTCTGTGGGTTTGTGCGTAAATGCAGGGGCCCACAGAAGTCAGAAAATGCCCTGAAACTGGCCAAAATGACTGCAGTCATTAGAACTGGTTAAAACAAAACAGAACAGCAGCAGCAACAGCAATAACAACAACAAAACACAAGAAACTCCCACCTGTGGCATACAGAGTGATTCATGCCTGGGATTCTAGGAAGCTGATGTAAGAGTTCAAGGCCAAAGGACACTTTCAATAGAAGGAAATGACAGTCTGCAGATTAGGAAAAGATCTTCACCAGTCCTGCATCCAACAAAGGGCTGATATCCAAAATATATAATGAACTCTAGAAATACATGGGGGTCTGGATTCCTGCTGGGGTCCTGGAACTTGGCTTCCAGACATAAAATGGGTATTTTGTTTCTTTCAGGAGCAACTAGAGAGCCTTTGGGTGAGGCCCAAGTGCACTAAGCTGGCATGTGGAAAAAGTTTCCCCCAGAGTGTTACAGTTTAACTCTTTTAGCATGAGGTCAACCCTGGCAATTTCCAAAGCCTATGGAAGATATCAAAGTGTTATAGCTCTTGGTCAGGTTACTATGCTGAGCATGGCAGACATGCTAGCAAAGGCCCATGCCTGGTTGGCTTGCAGCCAAGACACAAGCCCAGAGAGGCCCAAGCCCAGTGGGTCAGAGGGCAGACCTGGTGAGACACAACCTAATGGAGGACATGGTCTTGAAGTGAGAAATTGCAAAACTACATTTTTTTCTTCATGTGAAATCAAGAGCAATATAAACCCTGGGAAGAGGGAGGGATATCAAGGGTAAATGTGTTTTATTTGCTGGGGTCAGGGAGGCAGGAATAACTTAAGTGGTCCTATCACAAGAAGGAAAATGCAGTTCTTAATTATCCTACGAAGGATGCATAGTGAGACTGTGTCTCAAAAATAAAACAAAATCTGATACAAATTTATTTGTATTCCATATGTTTATTTTGAACAAATTAATAGCCTTATATTTATAAAAGTTCATATGAACAAAGTCCAAATGTTGTAAAAAGAAAGTCACAAATTTTACATAAGAGACAGCAATCATTAGAATTTTATAATTAAATTTATGAATTACATCTAACACTTGCAAAATATCTTTTCATGAGGTAGAAAATCATACTTGCAGTAATGTATAGAGGCAGGAACATTATAAAAAACAGAAGAGGCGGAGGATCCAAGATGGCTGCCGCAGGAGGACACTGTGTCTGAGGAACAGGACAGTAGTGTAGGCACAGCGACCAGGAGACTGAGATCTTGGACCTAAAACACCAGCGTTTGCGACTGCCAGGTGAGCGGAATTCCTTCAGTAGGGAAATCAAGTGGAAAAGCCCAAGGGACACCCAGCTATTCCCAGGAAAAACACCAGCGGGTGACAGGCTGCACACAGCTGCACTGGTTACCTAAGACGCCATTTTGGTCTGGGTCACACAGTACCCGGGACAGACTGAGTTTCAACCAGATACTGCAGGCTGCACCGGTCAGACTCAAACTCATAGGCACACCCAGCCACCACCCAAGATTGGGACTCATAGTATCAGGTCCAGACTGAGGTGCCCCCAAATACCATCTCAGACCATGGGGCATAGCCCCTGACACAGAAGGAGGCGCCAAGACTCCAGTCCAGAAGAGAGCCCTTAGCAACAAGCCCCAGTCAGAGCGCGGAGCCTCCTGACCAGAGCAGCTACCCCAGCGGACATCT